>OX155973.1:17119894-17746680 GCA_944548615.1 Micropterix aruncella
ATGAAATCGGCCGAAGAGTTTGCGTCGCATTTCTCGAATCAGAGGGCATTTCGCTCGTTTTTATTACTTTCCCGCCCACCCACTAACTAGGAGGGAAAGTATAGTAACGTCAGCCCGCTGTTTTTTTTTTAATGAGGACGGTAATATTTCTGTTTGAGCCCCCCCCCCCCCCCCTGAGACGATTAAGATCATTTACAGATGGATGTCTGTCTGTCTACTATGTATCTGTATTTTTGTGTGTCTCTGTGTATGTGGGTGTTCCTCCGCGATAGCGCCCAAACGCGTGATCCGATTGAGCTGAAGAGTTCAAAAGGTTATGGTTGAAATCGGTCTTCAAGGGGGGGGGGGGCACTAATTATATTTCAATATCGAAATATTAGACTTATAGACTCGAAATTTGGTACACAGATGCCCTTTTGGGCTGAAATGACATTGAATTTAAATTTACTCATATCACTATTTTCGAGTAAACGATTGAATCTAACTTGTTTATTGCATTGCATTCTCACTATCAGCGCTCGTCGCCGACTGTCCCTTTCAATCAGGTCAACCTCCTTTTCAAAGGGACGTCATGCTCAAAATCCTTTTCAAGTCGTTGGATATTTACCGGGAAAGTTTTATGGTGCCACAACCATTTTTTTTCTGAAAATGTATCAAAATATCCGAAATTGACTCAAAGGATAAATACATAGTTTAGTTTTTAATTATTGTCACAATAAAGAGATAAAAATACCAAATAAATGACTTAGTATTTCAGTATTCAGTATTCAATATATTTGTTCAGAATAGGGTGAATTAGTTAGATTCAATCCCTATGCAATAAAAGCATGAATAAAAGCAAATTACATTTAGTCAACGCATATTAGAATTCGTCATTTGCTAGTAACATATTTATAGCTAGTAATATATTTATTTATATTAATATAAATATACAATTAATCAAGCAGAATATTGATTTGACAGTAGCGTTGACTAAAGTCGGCTTTACACGGCAAACAAAAAGAAATAAAAAAATAATAAAAACAGAACTGATTCCATGCACATGGGTAGACATATAAACTAAATGATTATTAAAAAAATATTTATAGTCTCGGTACGTAACTGGGCTAGTATTTGTAGATTCAAAATCAGATTCTAAATTATCCCAATATCGAGTCCTTACTAAATGGTATTGATTCTCAAAACTGAATAATTTTGGCTCACACGGGTAGTTGCCTTAAGAAAGAAATTCTTGCAATTCAGAATTTAGAAAATGAGCTTTAGCAGTCCACTTGTATTGATATATTTAAAAAAAGAATATTGCTATTTAAATTTGGGAAATTTTGTTAATAAAATAAATATTTTATTTATTTACATATTGTACCTTTTCAAGATTACTAAAGGGGCACACCTAGTTTGAACGCCTAAAAAAAGGTTATTTGCGGGATTTTTAAAAAAAGAAAAGCATTGCTCCGAATGGTTTAAAATTTTAAACATATATTTGTGTATAAAAATTTTCTACATAGTATTTTTTTTGGTATTATTTTTTTTAATTTTCAGAAAGTTATTCGCTTTCTCCGAAGTCTCAATAAAAATATTCCTCCATTGATTCAGTGATTGCGGCCTTCGCAGCGCCTGAAATAAGTAGAAAAAGCTCATTAAACTAGGATTGTGAAAAATAATAAAAAATTAACAAAATAACAAGAGTTTTCGAAAAAGTTTAAAATTTCGCCCAAAAATGTAATGGTTTTAAGTTTTAAACTTTTTGTTGTAATTTTTTTTTTACAATCCTTTCTTATTGTATACCTTCTAGTTAATGACCTTTTTTTGTAGAGGCTGGGAAAAACTTACTGAAAAAAAATCTATACTTATAAAAAGTACTATGTTACACACACTATTCATGCACAAATATATCCTCAAATTTTAAAACGTTGGATTCAATAATTTTCTTTAAAAAAAATACAAGAATCACAATTTTTAGGCGATCACACTAGGTGTGCCTATAAACGTATATATATATATATATATATATATATATATATATATATATATATATATATATATATATATATATATATATATATATATATATATATATATATATATATACCTACATATATATATATATATATATATATATATATATATATATATATATATATATATATATATATATATATATATATATATATATATATATATATATATATATATATATATATATATATATATATATATATATATATATATATATATATATATATATATCAAATATATCCTCAAATTTTAAAACGTTGGATTCAATAATTTTCTTTAAAAAAAATACAAGAATCACAATTTTTAGGCGATCACACTAGGTGTGCCTATAAACGTATATATATATATATATATATATATATATATATATATATATATATATATATATATATATATATATATATATATATATATATATATATATATATATATATATATATATATATATATATATATATATATATATATATATGTAGGTATATATATATATATATATATATATATATATATATATATATATATATATATATATATATATATATATATATATATATACCTACATATATATATATATATATATATATATATATATATATATATATATATATATATATATATATATATATATATATATATATATATATATATATATATATATATATATATATATATATATATATATATATATATATATATATATATATATATATATATATATATATATATATATATATATATATATATATATATATATATACATATATACATATATATATACTTTCATTTAGAAAACGGCTTTGCCGAAGTGATCAATAGTTTATTTTTTTATTTTTTCGCTTAATTCGTCTCAATTGAAGGCATTTTGTATTGCATAAGGATAAGCCCTATTTATGAGATATATGGATGAATAGTGATCGTTAGTCGACTGCAAAAGGACCTTTAAACTTACATTGCACCGTCGAAAGTCGTGCACATCCGTAAGTATATCTCATTCAAACATAAGCATTTCCCAATATAAGCTGGGATTTCCTTCGCTACTTTTTAAGTAGCTTTTACTAATTTTATTTTAAATAAAAACATCATCCTATAAACGGATTTCTTTACAAACCTTATCAAATATAACAATACTGTTTTCTGAAATATTTCTTTACAATTTTTTAATATTATACAATTTTATATAGGTTTACCCTATTTTGATAACATTATACAATCTTTATTATAAACTCCTCTGCCAGAAATTAAGATTGAAGTTTCTTCTTTCATTTCATTGAGCATATGGAGGTTTTTTATTTTTTTTATTTCGATTTAATGGCTCGTTGTTAACAAACTCAGCCAATTGTATCATATTTTAAATGTTGGTAGCATTCGAAATTTGAATTATTTCGTAATGTCACTTTCATTTAGAAAACGGCTTTGCCGAAGTGATCAATAGTTTATTTTTTTATTTTTTCGCTTAATTCGTCTCAATTGAAGGCATTTTTTGTTGCATAAGGATAAGCCCTATTTATGAGATATATGGATGAATAGTGATCGTTAGTCGACTGCAAAAGGACCTTTAAACTTACATTGCACCGTCGAAAGTCGTGCACATCCGTAAGTATATCTCATTCAAACATAAGCATTTCCCAATACAAGCTGGGATTTCCTTCGCTACTTTTTAAGTAGCTTTTACTATTTTATTTTAATTAAAAACATCATCCTATAAACGGATTTCTTTACAAACCTTATCAAATATAACAATATATATATATATATATATATATATATATATATATATATATATATATATATATATATATATATATATATATATATATATATATATATATATATATATATATATATATATATATATATATATATATATATATATATATATATATATATATACCTATATAAATGAAACTCTGCAGAGGAGCGAAGGAAGCTCTTAAAGGGGTTGGTAAAGGGGTAGTTCTTTATACAAAATGAAAATACAAACTCGAATTGAAAATAGTAGTCATAAAACTTAGCATAGTAGTAGATCATAGTATCGTACAGTGTTGTTATTTATATTCGAAAAGAAATGTTTTATACGGATGCTATTATTCCAGTTCTTAATATTGATTGGGTTTAATTTTCAGAAATAACAAAATCGTAGTAAATTTCGAATATATATTTTTTTTAAATCTACTTAATCATGACACTCTACGGTACGGTGATCTACCACTATGCTAAGTTTCATGATCTTTCTATGTTTTATTTGAGAGTAATCTGCATTGGAGTTTTGAATGAAAAGGTAACCCTCTAGCGGACTGTCTTGGACGGAAGTGTTTAAATATTTTTTCCCAAATACATTGACGTGAAATCTATATTTTCCTTCTATGGGTGATTTGCTACGTGTAGTACCTATATATATATTGTGTGAGAAACTTCAAAATTATTTCACAAAATTATTTCACAATCAGCAAATAGAGCTCCCGCAAACGATACCCACCTAACTGGACTGTGAAAGAAGAAATATACATTTTGGTGGACCCCTTTTCGCCCCCCCCCCCCCCAATTAATGCTAGTTAAAGAAATATTATTTCAGTCCTATGGATAGCTTTAAAGTTACATAAATTGTGGTTGTGTAAAAGTAGATTCCCCATAGATTAACGTTCGTATTTCGCAAGGACCGCCTATTTATACTACTAGTAAATATTCATTTATTTATTCAAAATTATCTGTAAGGATGAATATGATATTTTTATGATAAAGAAATACAGAATCAATAAACAAAAAAATAAAATGTTTAAAGAAAAGTAAACAAAGAAATGAAATACCGGCCAAGATAGTTCATTAGTTTCATACAGACAGACATACAGGCGTACAGACAGACATCAAAGTCTCCTCAATAGAGTTTGATTTGTACGCTTTGGGTACGGAACTCTAGATAAGAATATTAAGGAAGCCTGATACAAAACACTGAGTGGCTAGTTTTTCAATGCGCTTCTTAGGACCCGACTCGATTTATTTTGCAAATTTTGTAACAGTCTGTAATGTACTGATATGGCGCTTTTCAGAATGACTATATACATCTACATTGTCCGAAAATAATGGAATAATTAAAATAATATCAAATGAATCGATAAAAGCTTATCTAATTATCGTGATACGGCTCATGTGCAAGTTTAATAAATGTCATGTCAACATTTAACTGGAAGCTCAATGAGTGGTATAAATCAGTGGAGATGCTGTGCGTCGACATGAAGTTGGTGACCCGCTGGAGACAGGAAGACAGGCACAGAGAGAGGAGGACGAACAGCTCGTCAGAGAGAGACAGGGCGAGAGACAGGTCGCACAGTCTGTGTCTTGGCGGAACCTCCTCTGGAGACTATGGATTATTGCAGGCGCTACATAGACGGGCAAGCAGCGCATTGTAAGTGTTTCCGTTATTTGTATTTTGTATTGAACAGTATTTTTAATCATTTATAGCACTTATGCTTTCAATAAAGTGATAATGAGTATGATGATGTTAAATTTTATTGAATGTTCTTTTATGGACGCCCTCTGAGATGAAAAGATAACCTGCTACCCTATATCCCTGGTCACAGCACTAATTTATTCTCATTCTCTTTCACCGTGTACGGAGCCCGTCTTTGGAATGCTTTGCCGAAAAATGTGAGAACCGCATCAAGCATAACAAGTTTTAAAAACAGATCCAGAGAACATTTGAAATCTTCCACATACATTCCCTTTCCCTTTCTTTTTTTTGGTCGTCTAAACCAGGCTCTCCCCTTAAGCTGACATAGTAATTAATAACTGATCTATATGAAAAGACCTTTTAAATGACATCACTCATTTGTTTTCTTTTGTTTGTTTTCTACCCTTTATTGTGAAATTTCACAATGGGCGAGTTTATTGTCATATGACAATCTCTTACAACCAACCCTACTATGAAATGTTTATATGTATGTGTGCATGTAACATGTGTGTAAGTGTGTGTCTTGTTATTGCATTTCATCGACAGAGTTAAAAATGCAATTCCGTTAATTTGATCCCAACGGAAAATGTTGACCCAGCCGGGAATCGAAACCGGGACCTTACAATGTAAGATCAGGCGACCTAACCACTACGCCACTGGGCCACTCATCGCTATTGGTGAGGGTATCAAAATACTCTTTGTCGACCCGTTGAATATACCGCGCATTTGCCAACACTTTAGTGTCCTTTTGGCCGAGTTTAAAAGTATGGACATTATATCAAAGTTTGTAATAGCTCGCAAATCCTTTTTACCGCAGTTACCGTCCTCGCTTATCCTTCTATAACACTTATTCTAGATTCATGTGGTTAATACATTACCATCCCCCTCTTGCGAAAAGGAGAAATGTCTCTTATTATTCTTCTTTTATCGACCAGCAGTCTCTAAATATGAAGGATGTCTCTAAAGGATGATTCTTCAAATCCTCTAATTATGATAGATAAGAGATAAAGGATTATCCGAATTTCCTTTTTAATTATTTAGCTGTATCTGCGCTTTGTCATGACAAATTATTGATTCAAAGTAGGTACACTGTAAAATTAGTTAAAATATGGCTAGACGTAATAAAAAAATTGTCTAACATGAAACAGAACAACATTCTCATATACTGAATATTTAAAACCCCATGCATACATTTTTACATAAATATAAATTTAACATAAAGGGCGGTAAGTGTACCGGCCTTAGATCAAGGACGGTACACTTACCGCCATGACAAAGTTCTCGCTGTTATTCGCGAGGTAATTAGTCTCTCAGTGGCTCGTGCCAACAAGGGTTTGACAGTATCCTCCAAACCCCCAATACAGTTTGTCCGGGATGGCTCTAAAGGCAAAAAACATTTAACTACAAAACCTTTCTCAATAATCGAGAAAGCTACAGATTGGATTCTGGAGGTTGATTCGGTCTCTAAGCAGTATAAATTCCCTGAAAGTCTCGGATGCACAGCACTCCGTCCAGATATAACTCTTTACTCTCTATCTCGGAAGGTGGCTCTTATTGTAGAATTAACTGTTCCATGGGAATCAAATATCCCAAAAGACCACGAGTACAAATTAAATAAATACCATGATCTTGCAAATGCCGTAACCCGGAACGGCTTCACTGTTCACCTTCACGCGGTGGAAGTTGGCGCTCGTGGCCTGCCAGCTAAATCTCTATTTCACCTCTTTAAAGATCTTGGCCTTTCCAGAAAAATAATCAACTCTTTCTTAGAAAAATTATCTAAAACTGCGATTTGCGCATCTCAAATTCTATGGCTTCGAAGGGGGAGTGAATGGGTGGTAAGGTGACGCTCACATGTGGCAAGACAGCTGTCCTAAACCTACCACAGCCGGTTCGTAAGTCCGGAATCCACTGCTCACCCCCCAGAAGTGTAAAAAATAGTATTATGATGGGCCCGACTCCGGTCGGTGAATTCCATGGCAGCTCCGTTTGTATTTATTTATAAAAATCACCAACACAAATTCTGGTGATTCTGGTTACTGTTTACAAAGCCTTGTAAAACCAGCACAACTATCTTATATTATACATAGGTACATAATATGAATATGTAAAAATACATAATAAATGGACTATTTGTGCTATTCGTAATTTTAGAAAACAATTGTAGGTATATACTTAGTTGTTAAGTTTTAAATTCTATAGTAATGTATATATTTACAATAATTTGTAATATATTACCATATACATCGAAATATTACTCGACATTATTATATACATCGAAATATTACAATTTCAGAAACTAATAATGTTTTCTAAAATTTCTAAAATTAAAAAAAAAATCCAAACTTTTAGAAGTTTAAAAAAAACTTTCAGTATATTTTCAGTATATTAATTTTCTATTATGAAAAGTACCAGGAGGCTATATTATTACATATTTTTTAATTATATATTATCTTTATATTAGCAAAATTAGGATGTCACCAGCACACAAAGCAGTTGACGGATTAAACAGGCAGTGGGGCGGTGTCGACTACAAAGGGCGAACCCGTCATCCCAGGCTGGTATAACAATATAAGATCGTTCTTTCAGCCGTGGGATGAGCGTAGCAGACTTAGACACAAATACAAATCTACTGTCTAGCTAGGCCAACACGCCAGTCGAGGTCGCTTGCGCGGTCCTCTACCTTACGAAGCGGTGAAACGGTGAAAACCGAATCTATCGCGGACCACGGCATCCTTTGCCCGGCTGTTCAACCCGGGATCGGATAGCCGATGGTCGTTTCAAGAGCAGTCGCCGTAAGGTCAGCAACCACCCCCGCTCTATAGGAAACGGTACTGCTTCCAGACTCTCCCGACTGTTAGTCAGAATGCACAATTCATTGGCTTACGCCGCACGGTGCGCAGACCGTCCAGGGGCGCCAGAAGATTGACTCCTAGGGGAAGCTAGCCCCAAGGCCAGAGTGCTACCCGGGCTCGCACTTAATGTGTGGAGGCCGTCAGATGGGTGTTGACCCGTGAGTGTGACCAAACCTGAACAAATGGGCCTTCATGGCCAACTCAGCAAGGGCCCATTAGCTCCCAAATAATTAGGTAGTCTATACGTTACCAAATTTAAGCTCCTTTTGAACGAAATAGAAAAATGGGTCGTTTAAGCGGATCGCTAACGTTTTTTTGCAAACCAATGATTTTTGAGAGATTTTTAACACTTTTTTTCAATCTTCATCCTTTTGATAAAATGATACCTACTAGAATATTATTTTATTGTATTATTATCTATTTAGTTATGTTATTTTAAATAAATAGTCGTTTTGGCTCGTATTTGTCAATATTTCTCTGCGCGTTTCCATAGAAGGTTATAAAATTAATCGTAGTCACCTAAAACTTTAGACCTTCAGCTAACTATTCGAATTATATATGTAGTTTAATTTGTAATTATATGTAGTTTAATTTATATTTGTAATTATACCATTTATTACTTTCTCAGCTTACTAACCAACGAGGAGGAAAAGTATTGTGAACGCTCATTTTTTTTCGATATGAAGACGAAAATGTTTATTCTGAGCCCCTGAGACGATTAAAACATTTGCAGATAGAAGTCTGTCAGCGTGTCTGTCTGCTTGTCTGTCTGTGTGTCTGTCTGTCTGCCTGTCTGTGTGTATTCCTCTATGATGGTGCCTAAACGCTTAATCCGATTAGGCTGAAATTTGGCATGCAGGCATCATTTGATCATGACATGGTTTAAAAAGATTGTGGTTGAAATCGGTCCACCAGGGGAGCAATAGTCGTATTTTAATCTCGAAATGTTACACTTATAAATTTTAAATTTGGTATACATACAGAGTGTGATTACTTCTCTGGATTTTTTAGTGGGTGAATCAGTACAATGAAGTAAACAACTTTTAAATGTTTTTTTTAAATAGAACTACAAAAGGTAAAAAAATCGAAAAAAAAAACAAATCAAATTCACAGTCAAAAAATATTTATACTTACATTAAATCCCCTTATATGATCGAAAAAAAATCAAGAACAAATCCTAATATCAAAAATTAAATTTAAAAACCATAAAATAAAGAAAAAGCAAATTTAAATAATTAAAACATGACAAATAAATCAAATTCAAAGAATGAGAAATTAAATTACAATAATTTAAACAATTCAAAATAAATTTAAAATATCATTAAAAATATCAAATCACAATAAGCATAATAATATTTACTCGCATTCAATTAAAACAAAAAAAAATAAAAAAAATCAAATGAAATTACAATTTATAATCATTTGAAATAAAATCAATGTATACTGCTTGAATAATACCGACCGTGGTAAAGTGTATGTATTCTTTAAAGGTGTGAAAAGTATTTTATAAAAGAAACGTTTTTATCGAATTTTAAAATATATTTTCATTTTCAATGTCTTTAGGATATTTATTTTATTTTATTTTATATGAAAGATAAAGATAAAACTATTTATTCCAATACAACCATAACAATTGTGTAGGAATGACATTAATTAATCTTAAACTAGTTACTCAATTTAGCCAAGAGGTGATATAAAATATATAACTTTAAACTTACCAATTTACATAAACAAAGACTATTGTAACAGTTTACAAGAAAACAACAGTAAATAATATGTATTAGAATAAATGGGTAGATACGATGCTATGCATTTTCAAAATATTTTAAGAAGTCGTAACATATAAAAAAATAGGGACCAGAGTTTTGGTTATAAATATCGTTTTTTTTTTTTTGACGATCTCTTTCCTTGTGGAAATCTTTTATAGTCCCTTCCCTTAACATCGAAAAGTGACAAAATAGTTCACTTTGTGATACCAGCACCAAGTTTTAGTATGTTATTAAACATGTTGTTTTCTCTACAAAACCGTCGGGACCCCAGCTGTATAGTGCCTGGATCCGCAGATATGACGTCATCAAAATGGCGGCCGCCGCATTTTGAAAACCCCGAATTATATCGAAACTCTTAGCCCTATGTGCATGTGCAAGGTGTCAAATGAAAGGTAATTAAGTGTTCTACAATAACTTCTTAACGTAAAATCACCTGACTAGTCCAATTAAGACAATAATTAAAAAAATGTGAAAAATATTTTTTTTTATACTCCATATTTTGATTATAGTCTGTAAATTATTCATTTTAGACAAAAACTATGTATGACAAAAATATCAAAAGGTTTATCAGCTTTCCACAAAAAAAAGCAGTAAACTAATCGGTTGGAAAATGCCTTAGTTAAGCCGTTTTTAGCAAGGCGCTCTCTCTCGCGCGTCGCGACGTCGCCGCGTCGTCTTGCATTGTTGCCGTTGTTATAACGGCCGCCCGCGCTGCATCGCACGTGTTACTTGCACGTAGTTGCCAATTTTACTTCACCTCTGATATTCTAAATCAGTTCCACTGCAAATTCCGTCAGAAAAAGTTATTCGAATCCCCTTATTTGTGGATTAATTACATTACTAAGGAATTGTTATTGTTGTCAATTGTTGGTGTTATTGTTTTTTAATGGTGTTATTGTTTTTAGTTTTTTCTAGTTGGTTGGTAGGTAGGTGACCATGAATCTGTCATTTTGCATGAGCTTTAGATACAATGTAGGTACAAAATCTAATGCTATCGTGGTTTTTTGACATTATAAATAAATAAGATCCGCACCCGACGTTTCGTCGATGTTGCAACCGCCGCTGTCCGGGGTAGGCTAGACACTGTCAGTCTACCCTAGACAACGGTGGTTGTAAAATCGCCGAAACGTCGGGTGGTCCAAAAAACTTCACGCGGTAAATCCATTTTTATCTTATTTATTTATAATGTAAGTACGTTTTGTAATTCCATTAAAAAAATATGTTGTTTATTATTTACCGATTTCTTTTTATTATTTGACTTTTATAATTAGTTAATAGTTAAGGATTATGTCTGTTATTTTTAATAACCATTTTGTTATCCCCTTTTTTCACTGGGATTAAAGAAACGTACTTCGACAATAATAGGCACCAATTATGTAGCTATACCTTAATTTTTATGACGATCCGGTATTTTTTTCATTATAAAGTTTGGATGTTAGGTATCTACCTGTCAGTAAATCTGTTTACAGTGGTATGACAATTTCTAATATATAGTAGCATACAATGATGACTACCTAGGTAAGTATTTGGTGTTTTAGTAGGCACCAAAGTAGTAAGGTACTTTCTTTTACTAACCAACTCCTTTATTTTTAGGTGACAAACGAAATCAAGATGTCAGCTCCGTTGCGATCTATGAAAATAATGGAAACGACTCCAGTTAATCCTACATTAAAATGGAAAAAAATGCGTAATTTGTCAAAAGGACGACAACCAGCCCTTAATTATTCCAACGGATCGCGGGTATCAGTCACTAAGCGATAATTTAATTGAATATGCGAAGTATGATTCTATTCCATTTCATATGCATTTTGAGAATATTTACAAAACGCTTCAAGATAACACAGCTAAATACCATAAAACATGTCGGTTGAAATACGATGCCCTAAAAATTTCCAGGCTGAAAGCAAAGTCGAGCAAACTGCCGAATATAGAAATAATACAACCACCAGACACTGAAACGAGTATGAATTTGAGGTCTTAAAAACCACAATGTTCGGACATCTATCAACAGTGTTTATTCTGCGATAAACCTGAAACAGTTAAGAAGAACCTTGTTTCAGTGTCAACCCTTAGAATTGGACCCGATATTCATCGCTATGCGGTACTGTTACAAGATGAAGTACTTATGAAAAAATTACATTCTACCGATTTAGTTGCCATGGAGGCAAAGTATCATAAAGTATGCTACGTTAAGCTTCTGAATAAAGTGCGAAAGATGACAAACAGAGAATCATCTGAATCAGAAAGCTCAACCAATCAAACAGCATATGGCTCCATATTCTCCAAACTCGTCTCTCATATACAGGAAACCTACCTATATAGCGCTGAAGCTCCGGTTTTTCGTCTTGCTGACCTGGTCACGAAATTCCAGCATAGGAATCAACAGTTAGGTTTAGAAAAAATCGAACTCAACCGCACCCGACTGAAAGAACAGCTACTGCAATTTATCCCAGGCCTTCGAGAAGACAAAGTAGGCAGAGATATTTTGCTATTTTTTGAAAGTGATGTGCGATATGCAATTGAAAGTGCTTGTCAGTATAGTGCGATGAGCGATGGTATGTGTCTAGCTCGTGCTGCAAATATTATTCGCAAACAAATGTTTGAAGAGTATTCCAAATTCAACGGTTCTTTTAAAGACAAATTTTCTGGCGAAAATTGCGTTCCTAAGCAATGCATTTTGTTTTGTCGAATGGTACTTGAGGGTGCACTTACTGAATCTTTAGAGAAGTTTACTACCGAAGAATCCCAAATAGATAGACACTTGGTTGCAACGAACATTGCTCAGTTGATGAGGTTTAATTGTAAAAAGACAGTTACGCAAAGCGACAATAAACGGCACTTTTCCGATCGAGAAACGCCGCTACCATTATATGTTGGTATGAAACTATATAACGCTCATGCACGAAAAGACGTAATCGACAAGATGTTTGAGTTAGGTTTATACGTTTCCTACCGAAGAATAACCCAGGTTACAGAAATGGTAGCAAGTAGTGCCTGTGACCAATACAAGCAGCAAGGATTTGTTTGCCCTCAAAACATGGAGAAAAATGTATTTACATGTGCAGCGATAGACAACATTGACCACAACACGTCTTCAAACACCTCTCCAGTGGCGGATTTAGGGGAGGGGTCACAGGGGTCATGACCCCCCCCCAAATGTTGGTGTTTTTTTAATATACTGAATTTATGACGACTGTACTGTGCGTTTCGCTCCGGGGCGATAGAACGATTATTTCGTTAAAACGTCCTGGAGTGACGGGTCCGGCCGAGCATTGGTCTTAAAATGCCTATTATTGTACTTGTGACTATAACTAGACTAATCAATTAGTAAATGAAATAATGACACAAAATATTTTATCCGAAATGGTAGCAAGGGTGGCAACACTACACCTTTGGAATACACTGCACACGTGGCTGCTTCAAGGTCGTATACTCTGACGGCGGAACAGGAGTGAAAGCCGGGTTTTGCGGTTCAGTTGCTTTGCTGGCATGTGTGTGTCTGGCTGTGCGTTGCGTACATTGTGTATGTGTTGACTCGTTGACAATTTGGTTATTTTCTTGAAAGGACTTGGAAAGTCCACTAAAAATGGTAAGCAGCAGTGTAAAGTTTCGTTATTTTAACAAAATAGGTACACAATACACATTGCGTTTAAATTAGAAAAATGTTAATGGTGTAACTAGGCAGACACTACGAACCAAATAGACAGCTATTTAGTGTCACTTCTACCTTGGCAACCCTGCTTCTTGAAATTCATATTCATGAAAATGTGTAATGTTTATTTCAGATCTATTATTTTATGTTATTTTTTAAATGTGTTATATTTTATATTTTTTTCATTTCGAAGTGAAATATCACTGAAATGTTGTTATAAAGTGAAACTTTTATTCCATCGCCTCAATTTTTTCCGTCCATCTATCGCGTCTCGCATTACGCATTACAGCCGCGCCCGCGGAGTAGGGGTAAAGCGCTCGCCAGAGCAGTCAACGCCATATAGTTGGATATCTTGTCTACTGTTGATTTCCCATTATCATTCCCTTTTCCAATTATTAACTTAATATTAAAAACGCGATTTTAATACCCTAAATCAAATAATTTTCATTTTCAGTTAAATGTCTAGATCCGAAAAAAGTTTCACTTGCATCGTGGTTTCATAAAACCACACTCACTTTTTTTTAATTATAACTAAGCCAAAAATTTTGGCGAAATAGAGGCCAGTTTTAATGTAGACTTACCCTTTTTATTATGTTTAGTGTGTACGATACTTATAGATTTTATATCTTTGGAAATATTTTTAAAATAATTTTAAAATCTATCTGGGGTATTTCTAAATATTTGAAGTATTTCTCAAATAGTCAGTTGAAGTTTTTCTAAAATATTTTAAACATTTTTTTATTAAGATTTTTTGTTATACAGTACCGTAATATTATTTTATATATATTTCAGATTTTTAATAAAATATTATTTTCTAGGGTGATCCCGCCGAGTTCCAGTTGCTGAACAAACCACTTTCAGCAAAAAAACGCACTGATCCTGCTTGCAGAACAATTTCTTCATTTTTCTCAAAAAAACCCAAACACTCATTTGTTGCTGCTGCTGCTGCTCCCGAAGGTTTGACAAATGATGACAAGAATGCTTCTTCACCGACTTTATTATTATTGAATTTTAATAAAGACAAATGCATAGACGTTCAACCGGTATCCAATTGTACCAGCAGGCCTACTACATCGCTGGCTGAAAATCCAAATGAAATGGTGGAAACCATAAAATCTCAGTCCGAATTTTCCAGTGACATTGGATTTTATGTTGGAGTCAACAGTTTAGATGATCATACCAAGGTTACGTTGTTAGAGAAACCATGGACTCCTCCTCCAAACTACCAGTTTCCCTATAATGAATTAACGAAGAAAGGAAAACTCACAAAAAAATATGCTCAGAGATCTCATCTCGACAAGTTTCACTGGCTTGTAATTTCACATAAGGACAAAGGGCTGTACTGTAAATATTGTGTTCTTTTTCCTACTGGCTTAGGAAAAATTAATCACAACGTTACTCCACTAAGAAAACTAGCCAAAGAACCTCTTAAAAAGTTTGACAATCTTATGGGAGAAAAAGGTGACTTAAATGTCCATGAAAGAAATCCGCACCATAAAAGTGCAGTTCAAAATGGAAAACATTTTTTATTGTCCTATAGGCAACCATCTTTGGAAGTAAAAAATCAAGTAAATGCGCAAAGAAATGCACAAGTTGAAGAAAATAAGCAACGTTTATTACCCATTGTCAAAACCATAATCTTCTGTGGCCGGCAAAATATACCTTTAAGAGGGCACAGAGACGATGGAAGCATAAATCTTTCAGAGGAAAATGGCCCAGTGCACAATGATGGGAATTTCAAGGAGCTCCTACGATTTAGAGTTGACGCTGGAGATAATTCTCTTAGGAAACATTTGGAGTGTGCAAAAAATAACGCCACTTATATTAGCAAATCAACCCAAAATCAAATAATTGATTGTTGCAAATCAGAAATACAAAGTGCAATTCTGAAAAGAGTTAAAGACGCTGGAGTGTTTTCAATATTATTTGATGAGACCACTGACATTTCCAATATATGCCAATTAAGCCTGTCATTCCGTTATGTGCATAAGAGTAAAAATAAATCAACACTAAGAGAAGACTTTGTCACATTTGCAAATGCCTACAAGCTAATTAGGCCAGAAGATGTAAACAAACAATCTAACGAATCTCGGTTGACAGGAATCGCCTTGGGACACATAGTGGAAGACCTGGCTAAGATGTTTGACTTAGACCTTCAATTTTGTGTGGGATTTGGTACGGATAGTTGTTCTGTGATGGCTTCAGAAGCAAAGGGTGCTGTCCAAGAACTCAAGAAAAAGGCACCTCATGCACAACGATGTCCGTGTCATAACCACATTCTTAACAATGCATTGGCAAGTTCATCCAAAGTTGCGGCATGTCGAAACTCAAGTGGAACAATGAAAAAGATTGTTTCTTTCTTAAAATCGTCACCAAAGAGACATTGTCTGGTATTAGAAAAAAATAATTTTTCTCTTCAGAGTATATGCGATACTCGCTGGGTCGAAAGACATGATGGGTACCTTCAGTTCCAAGGGGAGTCCATTCTTGGCATTCACGATGTTCTAGAAGAAATGACAAGTTGGGAAGACAGAAAAACAGCTGCTGACGCTTTTAGTTTGCTCCAATCTATTCGCAGCCCTGAGTTTCTAATCTCAGTCACAAGCCTCAGTGACATTCTAGGGGTTACTGTGTCTTTAAGTCGTCTATTACAAACACCAACACTTGATTTACATAAAGCAACCAATGCATTTCAAGACACTTTATGTGTCCTGCAGGACAAAAGAAAACGAGTTGATGAAGTGTTTAACAATCTTTACAAAGAAGTCAAGGAAATCGCTGACAAACTTGATGTTGACTTGAAGATGCCTAGGGTTGTTGGTCGCCAAACACAGCGCCAAAACTTACCAGCTGAGTCATCTGAAGAATTTTTCAAAAAGTCCATCTATATTCCTCTTCTAGACTATGTCTTAACAGACTTAAATGAGCGGCTGTCCCAAGATGTATTGAATTTATTCAGCTTAAGGGTTATTTTGCCAAATGCTAGTCAATCTAGTGAAGAACGAATTGGTATCGAAAAAGTTGTCAAGTTTTACTGGGATTTGTTGGGAAAACCAAATCTCACTGCTGTCATGCAGGAATCTTTGCTGTGGAGACAACTTTGGAAACGACGCCTAGAAGAAGGAGGGGAATTACCAAGTACACTGATGGAAGCATTGGATAGCTGTGACATTGAAATGTATCCAACAATTGCAAAGTTACTTAAAATCCTAGCAACTCTTCCCGTTAGTGCAGCTACCGCCGAGCGAAGCTTCTCCACTCTAAGACGTCTGAAGACTTGGCTTCGGGCCAATATGGGAGAGGAAAGACTGGCAGGCTTGGCACTTCTGAACGTCCATCGAGACATTTCAATTGATCCAGAGTCAATTATAGTTAGATTTGCAAAAAAGAAAAGGAGGCAAGAGTTTGTTTTGTAAGCCTTATATAAATAAAGTTGTAACTTTTTTTCTCCACTTTTGTTGTACTTATGAAGTTACAAATTTCTCATTTTATTTAATTTATTTGTTTCTTTGTTTTTTGGGCTACACAATGTAACCAAAAAATAACTAACGACTTTCATATTTCCAATTTTAAAAAGTACATACATAGGTACTTGTTAAGTTGCAATGCTATGAAAATTGATTTGTAAATTAAATCAAAATTTGGGCTCAGAAATTCATAAAAACTATGCTTAAGTAAGTGTGCATTTAACACATTTTTGAAGACTTTCGGACCCCCCGTTTTAAAGAGAGGGGTATTTCATACCCTTAGTCCCCCGGTGATGACCCCCCCTCAAATTGAAACCTAGATCCGCCCCTGCACCTCTCTTGACTCTTTTCATGGTACATCCATATCTCTAATTGTAAATCCTGAAGAAGAAACCAGTCAAGTGAAAATTACTCCATTGTACCTGAGTAAAAAAGATAAATGCGAAGTATCACTTCCCGATTCATATACTAATATACCTCCAACGCAAAAACAACAATCGGACGTTCCTATGCAAACAATAAACTACGTAACTCATGACCAAAATACATTAGGCCCTATTGCGAATACCAAGGATTGGTTAGACCACGTTACAATGGCTCTTAAAAATAATGAAGAATTTCTGCCTTGGGCAGCTTACAATTCCCGCAAAGAAAATCCGAAATAAATTTTTCACTTTTTTGTTTTAATTTTCTTAACTGGGCTAGTTGGGTGGTTCTATGTTAAAGTGTTACTATAGAACACTTAATTACCTTTCGTTTGACACCTTGCATATGTACATAGGGCTAAGAGTTTCGAAATAATTCGTGGTTTTCAAAATGCGGCGGCAGCCATTTTGATGACGTCATATCTGCGGATCCAGGTACTATACAGCTTGGGTCCCGACGATTTTGTAGATAGAATAATATGTTTAATAACATACTGAAAGTTGGTGCTGGTATCATAAAGTTAACTATTTTTATGCTAAGTGAAGGGACCAGCGCGAGCGGCCGCGATTACGACGGCAACAACGCGAGACGACGAGCGGAGAGAGATCGACTTGCTAAAAGCGGCTTGTAAGGGATTTTCCATCCGATTAATTTACTGTTTTTTTAATGGAAAGCTGATAAACATTTTGATATTTTTGTCATACATAGTTATTGTCTAAAATCAGTAATTTACAGAGTATAATCAAAATATGGATTATTTCAACATTCAATTTTCACATTTTTTAAATTATTTTCTTAACTGGGCTAGTCAGGTGGGCATATGCTAAGGCTTTATTGTAGAACTTTTAATTACCTTTCATTTGATATCTTGAACATCTACATAGGGCTAAGAGTTTCAAAATAATTCGGTGTTTTCAAAATGCGGCGGCCGCCATTTTGATGACGTCATATGTGCGGATCCAGGCACTATAGAGCTGGGGTCCCGATGGTTTTTTAGAGGGAACAATATGTTTAATAACATATTAAAAGTTGGTGCTGGTATCACAAAGTGAACTATTTTTATGTTAAGGGAAGGGACTATTAGTACATTGAGAAGGCACAAACTCCTTCTATAATTCCTTGGCTACTAATCGGGAATATTTTGGGGTGACAAAAACAATTTTTACTTTCTCGGTCAACCAACCGACCAGAAGGGAAAGTTTTGTGAACGCGCAAAACAAATCGATATGACATATCCAATTTGAGCACCTCCTTCCCCCCTGAAACGATAAATGCCATTTCCAGATTGATGTATGTCTGTATGTGATTCTGTGTGCTTGTATTGCTCCACGATAGCGCTCAAAAGCTTAATCCGATTGAGCTGAAATTTGGAATGTTGTCATGGCAACATTTAAAAAGATTGTGTCCGAAATCGATCCACGCAATAGCCATATAGCATCCTCGAAATATTTCATTTAGAGATATGAAATTTGGTACACAGATACCTTGTTGGGCCAATATCACATTGTAAAATTTTGTTCGGAATATATCATAATATTGCACTAAAAATATTTAAATTCCGCCATATATTTTAATCAAATATTAACGCCGAGATGCCCGAGGCTAGCCGAGAAACGAAGCGCGAGGCCTGAGGTGTCGCAAGGGCACCCAAACGGGTTCGACGGCTGGCCGAGAAAGGGCGATCATTGATCAATGATTTTATTTATGAAATTAATGTTCAGTTTATATCGATCCTTTCCGGGAAGGTCTTGATGTGACACGAGCCGGTAGCCCGGCCCGGTGGCATATTGGTTAGGTCGCCTGATCTTACATTGTAAGGTCCCGGGTTCGGATCCCAGCTGGTTCACCATTTTCCGTTGGGAAAGAATTAACAGAATTGTATTTTCAATTCTGTAGATCGAATGCAATAAAAAGATACACACTTGCAAACAAATGTTAAACGCACACAGACATATAAACACTTCATAATAGGGTTGGTTGTAAGAGATTGTCATATGACAATAAAACCCGCCCATTGGGATTTCACAATAAAGAGTATAAACAAACAAAACAAACAAAAATACACTACCGTTTGTTTATATTGGGTGTAATTTTTAGGATGGCAAATTTCTTTAAAAGCAGATATTTGCGTTTCATTCTATAGTATCTCTACCATTGCTTGAGGCCGTAACGGCCGTGGCGGCCAAAAGCTACATATATGAAGCATAATTTTGTGGCCTGGTTGTGAGAACACGAAAAAGAATTTTAATACTTATGCCGGATTTTAAAAACCCGGTCCCGCCAAAATGAAATCGGTATATTATTTCCATATTAATTGTAAATTTTCTTTATTCTGTTACTGTTTTCCAAAAAAAAAAAAACGAGCGAGATTTGTCTTCAGTTTTTGAAAAACCTACAGATAATTCTCAATATTAAAAAAATATTGCTTACACCAGCGTATGTTCTATTTGCATAGTATCGAGACAGTTTTTGGAGCTTCCATACAAAAAATATAAGAAAAAAATGTTTGAAATTACGTAATTTCCAGAAATGTTATGGCCAAACATTATTTTTTTCTATTTATTAAAGATACTTTTGAGTAATATAAAAAATAACACAGTGATCTTAAGTTATTTTATTATTGTAATCTAATTTTTACTTTATAAAAAACTATTCATTTGATAATTTATTATATTATAATTGAAAAGCCAAATCGACTATATTAGACGACGCGCGAAGCCGAAATCGTCATTCGTAATTGGCTACTGCAAAACGGTGGGACGTATGTATTCCCTTGTCGTCGCGGTATACCTATACATCTTTATGTAAATATATCGAAAGCGCGCGGGCGTGTGGTATTGCAAAAATACCCAAATTTTTAGTCGCGCCAACTTGGAAGGGAGCCTTAAAAGTATTTTTTAATTATTTAATCGACAACGCTCAAAATATGAACGCATTAAAAATACCATCTGCCCTTGCCCAATCAATTTAAGAGATTTATATATTCTGGGTATCTTCAATCCAAGGGTTTTGATGATTTAGCGCTCGTTCGAGTCTAAAAATAATTCCCTTTGAGGTTGTTAATCGTTGTGTGAACGTCGCGTGCACCTTTCGGCCTCCTTTCCTAACCACAACCACAGATCAGGAAGCAGGTATTTAATACTTCAGATGCGTCATTTGAGCTCACCTTTCACTTGCTTTGTAATGCATATTTACACTATATGGATATCTGTCTCAAGCGTTGTATTTAATAAAACTACTTCAACTGACTCGTATTTATGTATGCGCTTACTGGAATAAAAAATCAGAGTAGGATAGAAACGAATTTACCGCGTGAAATTTGTAGCACCCGACGTTTCGGTGACGTAGCAGCCGCCGTTGTCCAGGGTAGACTGAAAGAGCTGTCAATCCGTTGTTTTGCGGGTAGGCCGCATACGAATGCCGCCACTGCTTAGGTTATAACAGTGGTGGGGGGCCGGTTTCGGAGCGCGCGAATTTCGAAAAGCCGTCTTGCACACAACACTCACTGTATCCTGTCTTACGTCCTTGCGTTCGGCGTTCGGCGGCGGGAACATTTTAAGAAGAGGTTTCCACGTAGAAGAGAGTTTGTAACCGTCGTCTCTATTGAAGTTCGGGGTTCTTCTTATTTCAATGGCTTCCCGGATCATGCGAGGAAGTAGAATTGTTCCTTGGATAGCACAATGTGATTTTGAAACTGCATCCAGTGGATACTTCCGCTATCCAATATTATGTTCGCAGATCTTTTCTCGCTGAACGTTTTTAAAAGCTATGATGTGTTAGTCAGTCGCGTGGCTATGGGCCGTTTCGTTTGTCCAACGTAGGCTAGACCGCAACTGCATTCGACTTTATACACACCCTTGGATTTTATAAAAAATCAGAGTTTCATCATTAATACATAATGCATCATTTCCGAGTACAATTTAGCCGATCCAATATGGCGGACAAGGATGTGGAAAAGGTTTCAGATCTTGACAAAAAATGGTACACGCTGGTTTTTAGTATTGCTAATTACGAATCTGAAATCAAAATTATTGTAAACGGCGGAAAATCAATATGGCGGACATGGATGCGGAAAAGGTATCAGATCTTGACGATATTTAGTACACGCTGGTTTTTAGGATCGCTAATTACGAATCATAAATCAAATTATTGTAAACAAAATGGCCGATCCAATATGGCGGACATGGATGAGAAAAAGTTGTCAGATCTTGACCAAAATTAGTATACGCTGGTTTTTAGTATCGCTGATTCTGAATCCGAAATCCAAATTATTGTAAACAAAATGGTCGATCAAATAGATGTATTTTTTTTTGTTAGATCTTTGCGAAAATTGATATACGCTTGTTTTCAGTATCTCTGATGACAAGCCCGAAAACCGAATTTCGTTAAAATTTATTATACAGGGGTTTTCACGGTTTCTTATTACAGGTATTCATGTGCGTAAGAAAATGTTCAATTTATTGTGGCATTATAAATAATATAAAAAACGAATTTACGGCGTGAATTTTGTAGCACCCGACGTTTTGGCGACGTTGTCCAGGGTAGACATTTTATTAATATTGCATGTTATTAAATATTACAACTTTTTATCATTATTATATTTAGTCCGGAATAATATCGGAGTCGGAATTTGAATCTTCTACCGAGCTCGTCTCTCGTCGAAATTTTCTCTTCCACATGTTTTATTAATAAGGAAATTAATACGGAAATCCATCGTTCAAATGCTACTTGACGATAATAAACACTTTCCTGGTATAGTTTAATTCTTCATAACCGGATCCTGTAATAAGACATAAAATTGTAAAATCGATGTGCATATGAAAACTTGAAGAATCTAACAGCTCAAAGAAACAAAATACAAACTGACACTATGAACTACTACATTAATTCCAATCGCCTGAAATACAATTCCGTCTTTTTTTACTTTTATTTTTTCCAGAGTTTATAAAAACAGTCGTTATATGTATATAAAAATAAGTACACGCGGCCGCATTATAATCATAAATAAAAATTGATTTTACATACAGTGCTATTGTATGCGCGAGATAACAGCTGCTCTATTATGCCCCGTGCGCGGTCGGATACCGCATGATACAAAATCATAACAGACAAGATGGCAGCTAGAGGCAGCTAGTTTTTGTAAATTTCGCAACGTAATGCAGTGAACTTAAAGCCTAGAAATTGGAATGTATAACTTTTCGAATAGTTGAAAATATAAGTTTTCAAAATTCTTTAATATTAGTAAAGCAGGGAATAGTGTAACACTTGAATAATGTACACATCAAGTTTTAGCTCAATAGTATTAAAAATATATTCTACATATTCGTATCCATGTCACAAAATTAAAATCGAAAACTTCACTTTAAAATTATTAAATTTATAAACAACCGTACTTTCGTTCACTCGATGCACGATGCGGGCGTTCTCCACGAAGCCTAACTTCGAACTGAAATGACGACTGAGGTATAAAGGCTAGATTCTTCTTCTTTTACAATTGAATGCAGCCGTTAATGCTTTACCTAGCGGAGAGGTCAAAAGTACCTATATCGAAATGAGATTTTATGAGGTTTTGGCCAGGATGTCGGGATTTTGGACCACCGTACGACGAGGTGGGACGGGGGCCGAGGGCTGCCGCCTGACGAGAACCGAACATTACCGAACTGTGCATGCTTTATCTAGATCAGTTTGCGGCGAAAACCAGTATATACTAATACCACACGAAAATATGACTATAAATATGGTCTATGCCGGAGTACTCTAAATTATTTATAAATAATTAGATTTCTTTCAAATTAAACGGCGGGTGAAACAGCGAGGCACAGCTAGTGGAATATAAATGCTGACGACAGTCGTTCCGAAACTACAGTAAATACTTGTTAGCGTCGATTGGGTGATTTTTTACCTGTGTCGTATCTAGTATTACGATTACGCGTAGCATTTCGGATAATCTATGAAAAACCCTAACCACCCCATAACCCCCACCCCACCGTACAACACTCCCCCGATTTAATCGGTTTCCTCGGTAGCAGACTGTGCAATTTTGGCCCTAGAATAAAACACACTCAAGCTATATAGCGAATTTAGCTGTATTTTAAATATTGAGAATTTATCTAGTTATCGTGATTTATTTTCCCCGCAATGCACTATAAAAACATTATACACACGTATTCTACAAGAGGCCCAATTTTAATGACAATATTCATTTCGATGCATTTTCTGCTGAAATATTTCTTTGAATGGTGACTATTGTGTATAAACCCGCCCAATGTGAAATTTCACAATAATTTGTTTAAACACGCCCATTGTGAAATTTCACAATAAAGAGTGGAAATGAACAAAACCATTTCATTATTACACAAGTAAATATAATAAAAGAAATAAAAAACGCGACTGCCGTTACAAAATATTAAATACTGTAGATAAAATTACTTTATTACTGTTTTTTCATGAATTATATATATATATATATATATATATATATATATATATATATATATATATATATATATATATATATATATATATATATATATATATATATATATATATATATATATATATATATATATATATATATATATATATATATATATATATATATATATATATATATATATATATATATATATATATATATATATATATATATATATATATATATATATATATATATATATATATATATATATATATATATATATATATATATATATATATATATATATATATATATATATATATATATATATATATATATATATATATATATATATATATATATATATATATATATATATATATATATATATATATATATATATATATATATATATATATATATATATATATATATATATATATATATATATATATATATATATATATATATATATATATATATATATATATATATATATATATATATATATATATATATATATATATATATATATATATATATATATATATATATATATATATATATATATATATATATATATATATATATATATATATATATATATATATATATATATATATATATATATATATATATATATATATATATATATATATATATATATATATATATATATATATATATATATATATATATATATTTGATTAGTATAAGTGTAAATTATTATTTTCAAATTGAAATTATGTATTAATACTAAATAAATTAACGTATAAAATAAATGAAAGGAGACTTATCTGGTCTGTGTAGACCAGGAGCGACTCCACGCCTTTTTTTCTTCTCTATTCTTTCAGTGTTGGTCAATAATCCCTGCTGTGGTATTAGGAGTCTGGCTAACCGGACTTCTTCCTGCCTCATACAGTGGTGACACAAGTGAAAGTCGAGAATCTATGCTGGAAAGGAATAGGCGATTAGTATATCTCAGGCGCCTACGCCTCATCCATATATCTCAAATATCGAGCTTTTCCTTTTGCAACACAAAACGCCTCCAATTGAGACGAATTAAAGCGAAAAAAACCAAAATAAAACACATTAATCACTTTGGCAAAGGCCGTTTCAAAGATGGAAAATGACGTAACGAAATAATTCAAAATTTCGAATGTTTCCAACATTTAAAATATGATATTATTAGTTTGTTACCAACGAGCCATTAAATCGATATAAAAATAAAAAACCTCCAATGCACAATGAAAAGAAAGATGGAACATCAATCTTAATTTCTGGCAGAGAATAAGTAAACTTGTATAAAATTGTATAACATTAGAAAATGTATAAAGAAACATGTTAAAATAATTTATAATATTTTTATAATTGATAAGGTTTGTAAAGAATCCGTTCATAGGATGATGATTAGCAGTAAGATAAAATTAGTAAATCTACTTGAATAGCAGCGAAGGAAATCCCAGCTTGGGATGACATAACGATTTTAACAATACGACACTTTTAAATCAGTTTCAACTTTTAAAAGTTATGGTGAAATGAATAAACGGAAAACTTAGATAACATCATAGATGAATCCTGAACACAACACTCCTTTTTTTCTGGGCAGTCGTGATAAAAAAAATTGCCACAAGTGCCCGAGTTGGCCATGGCTGCCGTGCCACGTACTCGTATTATAATTAAACCTCCGCGGTGGGAAAATGATTGCTGTAAGACTCTCCATTCTCTAAGTGGGGAGTATAAGTGAATAGGGAGAGCTGACGTGGCGAGATTCCTCTCGAGTGCACTCGAGAGGTCGCTTTTTAAGGACCCTCTCTTGCAGACTTTGCGCCGTCAGTCAGTATTATTTTCGCTCAAGTTAAAAAAAATGGTGGGTCGAGAAGCATTTTGTCAGATCCCTCCCTTCCCCCCCCCCCCCCCCCCGCCGTGCTTGAAGGACTTCGTGCGTCATACGCCCAACAACGCATGTCAATCGTTTAACCGCTGGAATACTAATACCACCGATCGGTGGTTGTTCCGTTACGACAACTCGTGGGCGGCCGGTCTCCGTATATAAGCAATTATGTAATTATATGCGAAAAAGTCGCCTAAATTGAATAAGTCACCATTGTATTATATATTAGTATGTGGACACTAACACTCCCTACAAAGAATTTTTTGAGGGTTGGAAACATTCCGTCGTAAGTGTCATTCCCATGGCTGGCTTTCTTGGGGTAATTCGTAGTTTTAGCCATGTCAAGTAGATAATTTTAAGAGAAATAACTGATAATGTTTTGAAACTTTGCTTAGATGTTAATTTAGTTGAACATAACAAAAATCGCCATCTTAATACGTACGGGTGTTATTACTGCAAGGGCATTTTTTTCTGTGGGTGAATCAGTACAACGTGGTAAGCAACTTTTGATAAAAAAAAATAAATAAAACCAAAAAAATTTTTTTTTTTTTTAAATTTTGAAGAAGTTGACTGTTAAATAAAGGTTTGAGAAGCGTTTGAGCGCGCTGCGCCATCTGGGGGTAGGTAATGAGTCGTAAATAAACAATATCAGCGATATTTTACCAACCGCTAGATAGCGCATCGTAATCATAGCTTTTCATACTATTTAAAAATAAAAATAAAGAAACAAATTTTGCAAAAAAAAAAAAAAATATATATATTTTTTTTTTACATTTTTTTACTAAAAGTTGCTTACTTCATTGTATTGAGTCACCCACAAAAAAAATGCCCGTGCATTGAAACAACCCATATGTTGCGCTCGGGCCGCTATCTTGGAAAAATTGCGCTCCGATTCAATTTGTCCCTTATATCTCCCTAACCGTTACCGATATTAAAATTATGCATAATTAAAAAATATCGATTGTAACACCCCAAGACTTTCCCAGCAAACAGACAGCCACCCAACCTCTCCCCGCGTGCCAATTCGTAGTATTTTTGTAGTATTTTCCGTCGTATTAACATGGTAATTCTGCATTTTATTTTTATGATCAATATGGCGGACTTTAAACATCAAGTGTGTCACTTTTATATGAGATATTCTAACCAAAATCACAACGTGATTTCGGTCCAACAAAGCATGTGTGTACCGAATTTCAAGTCTCTAACTGCAATATTTAAGGTTGAAGCATAGCCCGCCACTGGTGGACTGATTACAACTACTTTTCAACTCTTGCCATGACCGAATGGTGCTGCATGCCAAATTTCAGCTCAATCCTTTGAAGCGTTCGGGCGCTATCGTCGAAAAATACACACACATACAACAGACACAGACACAGGCTCACAGACAGACTTCAGTCTGGAAATGGTCTTAATCGTCTCGGGAAGGGTCAAAATGTATCCGAAAATCTGCTTACACTTTTGAAAAAAATCGCGTTTACAATACTTTTCCTCTGCTGGAAAGTATTAAAGCTTAGAAAATTCTCGACAACAAAAATATTATCATTGTTTGTATGACCTATTATTAATATGAAAATAGTACAAATAACCTCTTATTAGAGTTCCAAGATTTTTCTGGCGATCAAACTAATTGTATGTTACTTTTAAGTTTTCTATTCGATAACGATAATAACGAATTCAAGGTTAGAATTGCAACATTCGAAATCGCGAATTTATTTTGGTGGCAAGATTTAAATTTTGTAAATTTGAACCAATCGAGTACAACCTTTGTATGTATTAATATTTTTGTAACTGATGATGAATCCGAGATCAAAATTGCAAAATAAAAAAGAAGAAAAAAAAACCTGATAGGTTCCAATATGAAAAATTAGGGATTGAGTAGCGCAGCAGATTGAGCAGGGTACTTTTAGTATGTTTAACAGTAACGGGCATTATCTCGTGAAATTCGATTTTCTGAGTTTTATATCATTGTATAACCTACTCGCGAGGCGCATCGACTGAGCCAATGAAAACGCAGTATTTCTTACCAAAGTAGTTTATTTGTATTTCAGTAACACTGCGTAAATCACATTCTGACATCAATCGTGTCAACACATCTAATATCTAATATCCTATAATAATATCATTCATTATACGTAAATGCTAATATGTATTTTTTGACGATTTAACACATTATGTATCTACCTATTTAATTGTTGTAGATACCTAGTCTTTTTTGAGAAATTATGATAGCGTACGTCAGTCGGCCGCCATACTTAGTAATATTTTTGTATTTAAAAAACACTACGCAACTCAATAAAATTTTAAATCGGAATTTGTAACATAGCGTAACTCAATAAAAATAAATAATAAAAGATAACTAACTAGATAAATAATAACATTATTTTATTTTAAATTATTTTAACCCATCAGGCTTCGGCCCCTAAGCCGATTGAAAAGTTGATGTCCCAAAAAAAAATTGTAAAAATTAGTAAAAAAAATTATTATGACACTGTCTCACCAATACATTAATGACTGCCAAACCACTGTACCTACCCATAATTAAAATAAAAGCATATTAACATAATAAAACATAATAAAATAAAAAAAAATAAATTAAATCGGGGCCGTCACGCTGAATCGTGTTGTGTCCGATATCGGCCAATTGGGGCTCTAGGGATTTAAAAGTAGTCCTAATTTAATTTAAATATATCTGCAATAAAAATTTCAATCTCGTTTTGATATTGAAGGAAAACAACAGATTTTTCTCTGTCCTGAAAAGTTACCAAAAATGCGTTTTGTATGTTCACTCTTACGAGACGATATGTATATGCCAAGTTTCAATACGTTATCAGTTATTACTCTTAGTATTACCTATTTGACTGGGCTGGTATTATTTTCGCAAAAATGTTAAAATTTGACGAGTCGAGAAAGCATTTTGTCAGATTTCCCCCGTGCATGAAGAATTCGGGCGTCATGCGCCAAACAGCGCTTCCCAATCGTT
Source organism: Micropterix aruncella (assembly GCA_944548615.1). Taxonomy (NCBI): domain Eukaryota; kingdom Metazoa; phylum Arthropoda; class Insecta; order Lepidoptera; family Micropterigidae; genus Micropterix; species Micropterix aruncella. The sequence continues at coordinate 17,148,817 of OX155973.1, forward strand.
TAATTCGTAGTTATACTGGCGGTCGTATATTATTATATGGATGGGGTAGATGATAAATGAGTAAACGCCTATACCGCGTATTTGCAAGCGAATATGTACTTGGAACTAAGTAAATAAGTATAAAATATTGGGTCCTTACCTTTGAAGTTGATGTTCCATATAGGAAATTTAAGGTCAACAATTTGTATGAAAAATATACATTTAGTTATTAGAAATATTGACCACTAATATCTACCCAGATTTGTCATTTTAATGTGTGTTTCTTAATTCATCTGCTGTAAAACTCTCGTGGACAGGAACCAATGAAAGCTTTAAAGGTGTTTTTCACTGATTCTTCAAAGTAGATTTTTCCCTTTGTAAAAAGTTATCTATATTCTGAAAAAAAAAACCAGTGGAGTAAGGTCTAGCCAGTACGGTGGGTGGCCAAGAGTCTCCAGTCGCAACTCCTGCAATTTTGCGACTGCTTGCAGTGAAATCTGTGGTTATACGTTGTCATGCAGAAGCAGTGGCTATGAGCGATTGACCAGGCTCGTTTACTTAATCACGGACTTTTCCATTATGTTTTCAGTTCTAAACAGTACACATTTACGGCAGCTGTATAGCCAGACTGCAAGTAGTTGTAATAGAAAACACCGGCACACCATCTCACATTTGTAAATAACGAAAATTTTCAACTTTACCATGGTTGCACAAACAAAAAAAGATGACCAAAAACTAACGACGGAACGACAAATATATAACTGATTCTTAAACAATAATAATATGGCCTTGAATAAAAAAAAAATTGAATTTGAAATTTCCACTCAAACTTAAGTTACCCAAATTCAAATTGGCCAGTGTGAAAAAACAGCCATTACCATATGTAAAGACCCAATATGTCAATATATAAATCGAGTGAGTAAATTCTTTTTGAGTATTTACTCGTTTTTGTTCTCCCGATCCAATGGAGTAAGTAGGCCATACTGCCGATTGAGCTTCTATGGCAGGTTTATAAGTAAAAGTAAAGTAAAGTAAAAGGTATTTATTTCCAATACAACCATACAATTGTGTAGGAATGACAGTAATTAATCTTAAATTAGTTACTCAATTTAGACAAGAGATGATATACAATATATAGTTTTAAACTTACCAATTTACGAAAACATAGACTATATGATAACAGTTTACAACAAAACAATTAACGGTAAATAATATGTATTAGATTAAATGGGTAGATACGATGCTATGTATTTTCAAAATATTTTAAGAAGTCGTTATGGGCATACATGTTGATTTTAAGCAGATAGACTCGGATGGATCTCTTGAAAATATCGATGTTTTTAATTTCTTTTAATCTTTCGGGCAATTTATTGAAAAGTTTGAGGCCTAAGTATCGACTAGTCGCCTGGAACTTGGCAGTACGTGCTATAGCCCTATTAGTCGATGTTTCATTATGACAGTAATGAGCTCGTCAGTAATGATCGGGTTTTGGAATGGATATTTTCAAATTTGATTAACCCTTCAAATGAAAGGCGTCCTTTTGGGGATGCAAGTTTTAATACACTGAAATGAGAGGCGTCCAATTGGTCCAGTGATGACGACACGATGGGGGCCGTTTGCGAAATAGCAATTATTATCTTAATTGATTTACGAGATAAGGTTATAATGTTTTATATGTCAAATTTCAATGCCATCATTTTACAGTTCTTTTTTTAATGATCCGTATAGTGGTTTACAAGTTATGGTCGTTTTTATCAAGGTCGTCGATTTTGCGCGCGAAAAGGTCGCGCGCGAATGGGACGGCTGAATTTTTACTCCGCGAGGAGAGGGGTTAATAGGACTCCCTTACTTTCATCGCCCATGTGTAGGGCCCATTACCGCCGGTGAACAAACCATTATGAATTCATCGTAACAAGTAAATATATTAAAAAGATTTAAAAACATTACTGCCCTTTCAGAAAGTAAACTATTGTATTTATAAATATTTTTTTACGGTTTTTCTATGATTTTTTTGTTGTTTATGAATTTATCCGTATATATACATGTATGTATATTTTCAGAACATACTCAAGCAGACCTTTCATTACAAACTATATATTTATGTAAATTTATTGACATTTGGACATTTAGACAATTACTCACTTGATATTTAGACAGCTAAGGTACCAGGGATATTATAACGATTCTAACAATACCACACACTTCTAAATCGGTTCAAGCGTTTAGAAGTTATGGTGGAATAAAGATTTGATAACATACGTAGATGAACTCTGAACACATAACACTCCTTTTTTTGTCGGACAGTCGTGTAAAAATAAAGTTTATACTCCTCGAAAATAAAATCAATCGATTCGTGGTGAAATCCAACGAAAAAACAACGGAATAGCAATGAAAACGCACCGTATTATATCGGCGAACGCCGTCTACTAATATTGCTTTGACGTTTATATCGAAAAATTTAGGAATATTTTCCGTTATTAAATGTTGCTGCTGGGTGGTATCAGCCAGCCATGAAATCAAATTAAAAAAGCTTTACCTGCTCATTTTAACAGAGGCCTATTACATTTATATTGAGAGCTTTAAGAGAGAGATTGAGAGCCTATTACATTTATATTTACACTAGCTGACCCGGCGAACTTCGTACCGCCTAACAGTCAATGAATGTCGCGTTACAGAATAGCTGAACTTAACATTTAATAAAAAAGTTTCAGCTATGTATATAATAAATATTAACTAAATAATTTTTTTTTTAATATTTCTTAGACCATACTTGTAATTATAGATGTATTAGCTGAACTATTTCGTTTTAATTTCTGATAACATACTTGTAATTACAGATGTATTAGCTTTATTAGGATATTAACACAAAAAGAAATATAAAAGTACAAAAATTAAGAATATCAATCGCGTGACAGCAAGACATGATTGAATTAAACTATTTACATATTGTGCAGCATGGGATGCACTCGGTGTAATTATCTTCATTGAAGCACCTTGTGATATACGACATTTTTTGTTTTTTTTTTTATCAGGCGCAAGAACAAATAAAGCGGATGATTTGCCGACACGTGAACATGCCACGTACAACTGACCATGAGAAAACACGGATTTACATTTTCTATAAGAAAATGTTTTTCTTTTATTAAAATTTTTCGCCAACTTCTCAATTTTCGTTTTTAATAGTTATTCTGCTATTCGGGACGGAGACAAATAATACAAATCAAAAACCATGAAAATCGGTCCTGCCGTTCTCGAGTTATAAGTGTTCGAAAAAAAAAAACGTTTTGTTTTATACATATATATATATTTATATATATATTATATAAATATCATATAGCCTTAATTATAAACTTCTCGACCAGAAATTACCATTTATATCTTATTTCATGGCAACGAGCAAATAAAGTATTTTATTTTTATTTTCATTTAATGGCTGGCTGATAGCGAGCCCAGCAATGGTATATCGTCCTTTTAAAGAGTGGATATATTCGAATTTCAAATCTAATTTTCGGTATGTCATTTCGCATTTAAGAGACGATTCATTGTGATTTTTTCATTGTTTTTGCTTTAATTTGTCTTTAATAAAGACATTTTATTTTGGTTTGCAAAAGGATACGCTTTGTTTTTGAGATGTGGATGAAGAGCGATCGTTCGCTAGCGATAAAGGGATCCCATTAAACCTACATTGCACTGTCGAAAGTGGTGCTCATCCAGGCATACATCTCATTTAAAAAAAGCATTTCCCAATCCAGTCCGGGAAAACCTTCCAGCTATGTAAGTGGCTTTTATTATTTTTTCATCAAAGTGTCATCCTTTAAACGAATTCTTAAATAAAGAAGTTTTACAAAAAACCAATCAAATATATATATATATATATATATATATATATATATATATATATATATATATATATATATATATATATATATATATATATATATATATATATATATATATATATATATATATATATATATATATATATATATATATATATATATATATATATATATATATATATATATATATATATATATATATATATATATATATATATATAAAAGAGGCGGTGTTGTTTTGGCGCTTCTGGTACACTGACACCCGAATCTACAGTCGAGTATTGATCATTGATCATCACATACTCCAGAAAAAATACTAATATAATGTTTGACTACAACTTGAATGGCGCTATAGTTGGAAGAGAATCAGCGGTGCGAGATCTTGGGATTACACTTGACACGAAATGCTATTCGCTGAACACATCGATAATATTATTAGAAAAGCATATATGTAAATTACTAGGTTTTATTCTAAGGGTATCATCGGTATTCAAATCCACTGACACGCTTAAAACCCTCTATAATTCCTATGTAAGAAGTCAGTTGGAATTTGCATCAGTGGTCTGGAATCCCTAATATTTGACTTACATATCGCGGATCGAATCGATACAAAAAAGATTTGTGAAGCAATTAAATTTCACTTCTTTCACTAAGCCCAGCTCCTATGAGGAATCCTTAAAAGCCCACAAGTTAATGTCATTGGAGAGCCGTAGAGTCTTGATCGATGCCGTATTCTTGCATGGGTTGGTAAATAATTCCATCGATGCGAACGCGATTTTGGAGCGCATTGAATTTTATGTTCCTCCCCGGCCTGTTCGATCGCATCAACTATTTCATCTCCCTGTAGTTAAAACCAACGCATCTTAAAATGCATTCCAATACAGAGCGTGTCATAGATATTTATTTATTTTTATTTATTTATTTATCCTATTTTTTATAGTTACATAAAAAAGATTGCGTTCATTTTTTTAACACATTTTAAAAGAATACATGTGATGAAAATCACGAAAGGGCATTAACTTGTCAGGATTACATCACCCCACTAGGTATACGCCTGTGTTGGGGTGAAGGATACAAAGTTCTGTGGTATTATTTGCTGAGCCTGTACGCCTTGCCTGCTGTCCTTCTTCCGTCTCATAAAAAACAATACGTAATATAATTTAGCATAATATAATATAAATAATATAATATAACATATTACAATATAATATAATATTATATAACATATAAAATAATGTATCATATTTATATATAATATAGTATAATACAATAATTTAACATATTATAATCTGTATATCTGTATATCCATAATTTACATCTATATATCCTATAATTTGTGGTTAGAAATAAAATATTTTAATATATCATACTTTCGCATTCATCTCTAGTATAATTTGAGAGCCAATGAGACACCCGTCTCTTTAACTGGTTGTCGGTTATGTTTAAAATCTGTCCTGTGTACGAGTTAAATATATTATAAATTTTAGGTCCGAGATATGCGTAGTGTCGTTGTCCGTATACAGTCCTCATTTTTGGTTGAATCTGTTTGTCTTTGTGTCTAGTGTTGTGTTTGTTCTCTGGTTTGTCTTTATCCGTGTTCCTCATGAGGTCCCTCCGATAGCGCACCAGAACAGTTGGCTTACGTCAAGTACTTTAAAGTCTGTATATAGGTCGTCTGACGGGGAGCGATATGGCTTCTTGTTAATGACTCTGAGCAAAGCCTTTTGCGCTTTGACCAGTGGGTCAAGATTTGTTTTTGCCATACCGCCCCAACCGATTTGTCCGTATGTAAGTAGAGTCTGCGCCAGTACACAGTAAACAGTCCGTAGTAGGTTAATGTTGAGTATGCTTCTTATATTTTTAAATATATAAATCAACTTTCTAGTCCGTTTAGTCGTAGCCTCAATGTGTTGTGTCCATTTTAGATTTTGGTCTATGACTATTCCTAGATATTTTATTGTGTTCGTGCGTTCAAGTGGTAAACATGTACAGTTCATGTAGTCGCATTTATGTAACGTAATATGGTGGTTAGTATTGGGATGATGTCTATTGTCGATGCTAAAGGTCATATATTTAGTCTTGTTCTCGTTTAGCGTCAAAAGATTATTGTCAAGCCATCGTTTAGCCAGCTTCAGTCCCGCAGTCGCCCTGTCAAACGAAGACGTCCATGTGTCGCCGTAGAATAGTAAAACAGTGTCGTCGGCGTAGGACAGTACGGAGCCCTGAACTTGAAGCTGGCATAGGTCATTTATGTACACTAAGAAGAGTATTGGGCCCAGTGTGCTACCTTGTGGGACCCCATAGGAACACGGCAGGGATTCACTTGTCTCGCTGCCAATTTTAACTTGCTGCGTGCGTCCAGTTATATAACTACGAAACCAGTCCAACTCTACTTCTAAAACTCCGAGTTTCTCAAGTTTCGTGATTAGTCTATCGTGAGGTACTGTATCGAAAGCTTTAGCCAAGTCGAGAAAAATACCAATGCAATGTTTGTTTCTATCGAGGTTTTCTGTTATACATTTAGTTAATTCAAGAATTGCATCGGCAGTTCCTCGACCCGGCCTAAAGCCATACTGCCCGTCTGACAATAGATCATGCGTCTGTAAGTAAGTCGTTAGTTGTTTTGCGGTTAGTTTTTCTAGTATTTTAGTATTTTGCTTATTGTATTTATTTGTCATTATTTGTTTTTATTTCACGTTTGTCACCTTCCTTAAAGATCGGTGTCACATTGGCTGTCTTAAATACTTCAGGAAATTTTCCCTTGTCTAATGTGAGGTTGGTAATACACCAAGGGTTTGGCTATGAATTTAGCAATGAACTTCAGAGTACCTACACTGATACCATCTGGACCTGGGGCGGAATCGCTTTTTAGCAATCTGATTGTCTTAATAATGTCATCTTCGTAAACATTGGTAAATTTAAACTTCCTTTCAATATTAGGCAAAGTAAAATCGTCTTCAGTTGCGTTAATCGTTGTGGAAGTTTGATTGAAGGCCTTGGCCAGATTTACTCCAACATTGGTGAAGTATCTATTGAAATGTTGAGTAACGTCGCTCTTGTTTTTAATTAGTTGCCTGCCAATCTGAAGATCCTGTACACTGCTTGTCGCCCTACCACGACTATTACTCATTTCATTAACTACCCTCCAAACAGTCTTTAAATTAAAGTTATCCGTCTCAATTTTTTCCGGTAGTAGTCCTCCTTGCTCCTCTTAATTATACTTGTGCAAATATTTCTGTATCGTTTATAGTAGTCTTGTAGCGTCTTGTTGTTTGGGAATCTTCTCATTTGTTTGTGTAATTTGTCCCGTTTTTTAATGCATTTAATTATTCCAGTATTCATCCAGGGTTTTAGTAGTGTAAATTTAGGTGTCGTTATTTTTGTAGTGGTATTGTTTTGTATATGGTAATTTAAAGTATTTAAGAAAGCTACCGTTGCGTTGTCGACGTCATTAGTAAATGTTTCTGACCAATTGTCTTTACTTATGTCATTAAGCAGCCCTTCATAGTTAATAATTTTCTTGGATTTTGTCATGTCAGCCTTCGTATTGTTTTACTTGCCATGTAGTCCAAAGAGTGTGGAATAATGGTCAGTAATGGTAGTATGTGCGACCGCAGCAGTAAGGCTATTTTTAGATTTTACATATATATGATCTATGCAGGTACCGTTTGCAGGGCGAGTTGTTGTGTTGATCGCGGAAACGAACCCCATTTCGCTCATTAACCCTTCGTAGTCATCAGCCTGGTAATGTTTGGGTCCTCTTGTCGAAATATTGATATCTCCTGCGATTATGAAATGTTTTACTCTATCATTATTTACGTGTGTCACAATCCGTTGTAGTGAATCTAAAAAAAAAACGATATTTATAATCGATGAAGATCTATACAGTGCAAGCACTCTGATGTCATTGATTTCAATTAAGAGTCCAGTACATTCTAAAATGTCTAAATCGTAAATGTTAGCGATAATTCCTACCTTCGTGTAGACCACCACGCCACCTGCTCTATTAGCGTTATTTTTAGTGCCTCTAGGGTTGTACCCGATTAGCTGAGGTAAATGCGGTAAATCTCGTATCCATGTTTGTGATAAAATTATGATATCCACATTTATTTTTAGCTCTGTAGTAGCAGAGGTACCTGATCGAAATGTTTTGATATACTGCGTATGTTTAGGGCTAATATTGTTACCATATATTGATTGGTGAATATCTCTAAACATTCTGATGGAGAGTTTAAAACAAAGGTATCAATATCCCCCATTTCATCAATTACGTTTGTTATATTATCGCCAGTTATTGATATTGTCGCATGTTAAAAAGTCGGCAGTGTATTGCACCTCGTTACTGTAGTTTCCACCTCTATTGATTCAAGGGAATAGAAAGAATGCCTATATCTCCACTTACGATATATTTTTATATGTATTATTTGTATATAGTAGTGAAAAATAGTAATCAATGGAATAATAAGTATATATGTTTCTTGTGGCATTGAGTTGTGTAAGTTATTGTTGTTATATTTTTTGGAATATTTTATTATAGAATTAAATTTATATAATACATACAATACCCGCCCATTGTGAACTTTCACAGTGAACTTTTTTAACATAATATATAATACATATATATAATATACATAATATATAATATACATCACATAAATAGATGTAATTTTATGATAAATTCTATGCGTAAATATTTTTAATTTCTCGTTTTCAAACCGTGTTATAGAAGAAGAAAATTTTCTATTGAATGATTTGCAAAAGTGTATCTTCGCTTCGCCCCCGAAATGTTTTAGCATTTTCCTGTTTTTTTAAGAAAACAGCTCCGCTCTTGCACCAACAGAGAGTAAAGTTATGCTCTTTCGCGAATTTTTTTGATATCAATAATAAATAGGCCGTGCGACGAGTTAGGTGGTCCCCTATGTAGATAGGCTTACGCTCGCCTTTTATATTCAGGTGCGCGGTGTGTAGTTTTTCTCCAATTTTTGCTCTTAGGTTAAAGACTTTAACAGCTTTGTAAAAAAGAGTCGCGGTGCTGCTGATTCGCAAACTTAACGATAACAGGCCTAGGATTCCTGTCCGTAGGTTTAGTCGCTTTCCGATTGGCAGTGATGATTTCCTTGGCATCCACGTTAGCATTGACTAGCAGGTTGATGTTTGCCACTGTCTGCAATAAGTTTTCTTGCAGATTTTCCGGTAGTCCACGTATTTCTATCTCCGATGTAATGTACGGGTGGTCAACCGAGTCGAACTTTTCTTCGAGCAAGGCAACCCTCTTACGGAGGCTTTCATTTTCATCCCTATTTTTTTTCAATTGGCTGCATTCTTCTTCGACGACCGCTATACGCTGCAATATGTCATCATATTTGCCAGACATCATTTGAACGGCTTCAAGAATGGCATTATTCTGCGATGATAAGTCGGAATATCTTTGAAGGATCTTATCCTCCATCATCCCCGCAATGTTGGTTTTGAAGCCTATGAGAGTTCTTTGCAGGAGCTCTGGCGTAAGTGAGCTCGTACCGGGTTGTGTAAGAGATGTCCCTGGCGAATTAAACGATAATTCTGGGTTACTGGGCCCTTTCTTGGTAGCGCTTACAGTCAGATGTGGAACGATGTTACTTGGCAGATTCTCGCAGATATAATACAGACTTTTTAATTGTGGACATATTACACTCATCAAAAACCTCTTATAAGAACAAAATAAAGTCATCTAGAGTCTATCTAGATTATTCTAGATGATCACAAAACATTTATACATATTATATTTCATTTAATTTAGTTCATGGACATAATTTTATCTCAAGTATATTAATTATAATACCCATATATCATACCTAAAATTAAATAGAAATATAAATATAAATATATTTATGTACATAGGGGGAGACGGGGCTGTTTGGAACGATTTTTGTAATGACCCCGTAGTTTCCTCATGTTAATGTATTTCCAAGAACTAAATACCACGTTACTTACTCTGACTAATTGTCTTGACTTTGGCATTTAAAAAATCCCGAAAAGCATTGTCGTTGTTCGGCAATAGATTTTTTAAAAAAAAAGGGAAATCGTTCCAAACTGCCTCATAGTGGGGTAGTTATGAACTGGTATGGGGTAGTTTGGAACGTTGAAAATTATACTTTTCGCAATCGTATTATTTATTTAAGGAGATCTTATTTAATGTTACTTCACCAAAAATTGCACAAATTTGTTCACTTTTTCAGGAGAAATATTCTGACCTGGACACAGATGTCTTGATTTTTTTTAAAAATTAAGCCATATTACATTTTTTGTGCAAATTACAAAGCTTGAACAATCACAACAAATTTATTATAGTCGTTATTTAAGATTATACCTATCAAACTTTACCGACAATTCCTTAATTTTTTAAGTCTTTCCGATGATTTGTTTTGCGCTGGGCGCGGAAGCCTAGATATGACTTCTGATTATTGTACTAATGATATATCTTCGATTACAGGATACAAAACCTGTTTTTGTCTAAGAAAGATTTCTTTCTAAGAAAAATCACGTTGAATTCTGAGCCATTATCCATGACTTCTGAGCCATTATTCTCCTTAGAGGTTGTAGTGAATAAACTTGTGCATGAGATAAAACTTGTGCTTTCTGGTTTTCTTAGGGACATGGTTGGGTGTCGCTTCATAAAACCAGACATCCAATCTTTACCCGCGCGATTTTTGTTCGTCCAAATTTCAGGGATTTTTTTCTTTAGAAGTACGGCATACTAGTAAGCAAGTTCGTGTGCTTGAGTATAAGTCAGTCCATAATGTATGTTAGATGATTTCAAAAAGTATTCTTCTAGCAGCTTTTCCTCCAAGACTGAAAACACCTGTCGCGTTGTGGGTTAGGGTCACAAGTGTCACCATCTGAATTCCCACTATCAGTTTCCTCTTCATCGCACAGGAAATGATTTTTCCTATACTGAAGGACTCGATTGAACAATTAAGATATCTTAATACCGAACATGTCAGCGACAATCCTGAACGACTTTTTCGGTCAATTTTACGTATATAAGTGAGCACCATAACTGCAACAATACAAAATGCACCTGTAATCGAACGACTCCATCACCGGGACAGTTTTGAAAGCGTCCAAAACTGCCCCATGGCAGATTTCCCAAAGTGCCCCACCAAAGCAATTTTTAAATAAAAAATCAAGAAAAATTTCGGGGTTAAGTTGCGAGAATAAAATTAACCGAGCATAATGGCGAAATATATGCTCTATCAACTTGTCTTAATGCATAATTGAGTACGTTTAAGGCTTATCTAGTTAGAGGCTTACGAAATTACTTAAAAAGTACTTACTGAATTCCGGAAATCTTTAATTTTTGTCTACAACTTGCAATAACGACCGCAACCACAAACCATTTTGTCAACTTACTGACTTATGTGTTGCCAACTAAATGTCTTTTTTTGACATTTTTAGAATGGCGCATTCTGAAAAAAAACGCGTTTTTATAACTGCCCCGTGTCCCAAACAGCCCCGTCTCCCCATAATATATTTTTATCTATTTTGTCTCTTCCTTTCACCTCACTTCCCATCCTTATCCCCCCCCCCCCCCATTCTTAAGCGGAAACAATATAAAATTATATTGCTTTCATTTTGTATACTTTATATTCGGAATCACATTAATGGATTTTTGTCAGTTTTAAATAGGTTTTTATTGCATTGTAAGTAGTTCTGTTTGGTTCCAGAATAAAAATAAAAGTTAAAAAAATATAATAATGAAATTACTTGAGTACCGAGCAGTATTTGAGTAATACTCGAGTACCAGTTTTCATTTTATAGTCGAGTATTGAGAAAGCGAGTAATACTCGAGTATTACTCAGAGCTGAGTATCCGTCTGGCGATACTTAAGAGCTACTTGGCTTGAAGCTGCTACAACTTTTTGTTTATATGCGTTGGTGCATGTGTATATTGTTGTATTTACGTATTATTTCGTGAAATGGCGGAGTTCCTACAACGGCTGGAAGAAATTGAGAGAATATTTGCGGTCGGTGGTAAAGCAGCACGCTCTCGAGGGCACAATATGTTTTCTCCATATCGAAGTCCAAATAAAACCAATTCCGAAATAAAACGCACAAGCCGATATGAAGGTGTTATGCGAAAAATAAGGATAGATGACGCGCGCTTTGAAAGAATTCATGAGGTTAGAATCGAAGAAGAGAATAGAAGAGTCATGGCGACAACAAATTGGCGTTTTTTAAATCACCGGCTATGAATTAAAATGAACAATTTCATTCATATTTTATAGAAAGCAACATTAAAATTGGTATAAATACTCTCTGCAAATTTTTAACCATGATTTTAGATGAAAGAATAAGAGATTAGTAATTTGTTTCGAATACATTACGAAATATTTTATTTTCCCCATGGTTTTCCCTCTATTCGAGTATTACTCAGCTGAGTCGATGAACAATATTCGACTATAGAACGCATCCTATACTTAAGTACTACTTGGCACCTGAGTAGTACTTGGTTGAGTAAAGACTCAAGTAATGATCAATACTCGACTATAGATTCGAGAGTCTGACTCTTGTGGTGATGCGAAATTGAAGTAAAAAGTTATCTTTTGACGTAGCCTTTGGGAAACTGCGCTTTAGCCGAGCTAGGCTGGTATTTTGTGGGCGTTTCGGGCGAATAATTCAAATATCACTGTCACAAGCATATCTTACTTCACACTCTCGCGGGTATCTATTTCCTAAATTACAGCGACGTTGACGTATCCCTTGTGGTATAAATTACCTGATTTCGGTTCTTTTCTTTGCATTTCAGATCATCCGCCAGCGAGCTTATCTCTAGAAGAGGAGTGTTTTCTCGCAGGCAATATGGCTCCGTGGAACAGGTACTTACCTATTAGTTTGTTTTATTATTTTTATGGAGAAGGAACTAACAAGAAACTAATACAAGTAGTTATGTTTTAAAAATAATTAAAAACTCGAGGCCGCGACAGAAAGTTATTTTATTTATTATAATTGTTATTTATATGCTATCATATTTATTAATTGATTTTTTGTTATTTAATTTGTAATTAATTATTGTTATATTTATAATTTATTGTGAATTAGTTATTAATAATTTATGTAACGGTATTTTATGTTATTTATTTATACACTTACAACAATCTGCAACTAACAGCGATTCCTGTGGTAAAAAAATCATGAATATGCTACTTAAAGTTTAAAAAAAAAACATGAAAAATATGTTTTTTTTGGTCGTCTAAACCAGCCCCCCCCCCTCTTCCTTAAAGGTACCATATAAGACTCGGGATGACAACGATTCTAGCAATACCTAACACTTCTAAATAGGTTTAAGAATTTAGAAATTATAGTGGACTAAAGAAACGGAAAGCATACATATGTAGATGAACCCTGACCACATTAACCTTCTTTTTTGTTGGGCAGTCGTGTAATGAATCAAAATTTCTGCTGCAGTGTGCTCTCAGGCTGTCATCCTGCCCTCAATGCTATAATAAAATTTGTTTGTTTAAAAAGTTTTATTGCACACACATTGCCAAGTGGCAATATCTTACGGCCATATCGCCAGGGTTATTGTGACTAAAGGTTTATGTGGGCAAATTGATTTACAAGTAATCAATTAATAGACTTACATAATAGTCATCATAGGATAAAATATAAAACAGTGATTAGTAACATATGCCAACTCGATATTGAAGGGAGGAGTGGAATATAAAAACAAGCAAAGGAGACGGAAGGGAAAGGGGGTATTCATGAGTTAAGTAAATGTCTCTTTAACGATTTTTTAAACCCGCTCAGGTTTTCAAGTTGTCTTATCGGTAAAGGCACGGAATTCCAGAGTCGGGCCGCCTGCACTGCGAAAGACCTAGACATGAAAGTTGATGAATGCTGAGGTATAGCCAGTAATAGATTTTCCTGAGAGCGCAATGGAAGGCCATGTGATGAAAGCGGAGAGAAGAGATTATACAAATAAGTAGGACAGTTTGACTGTAGTACGCGGAAGAGTAGGACGAGTATGTGAAATTCCCGACATCGTCTAATGGGAAGCCACTCTATTTGCCGATATGTGGTCAAACTTCTTCAGGGAATAAGCAAAGCGAATACACGCGTTTTGAATCCTATCTAACTTATCGAGTAGTTCTTCATTCGCATCTAGGGAGGCCACATCAGCGTAGTTAATTAGCGGTAGAAGAAAAAAATGTGCCATTTGGCGTTTAATACAACGAGGTAAGAGATTCTGAACACGTTTAAAAGAATGGAGACTTGCAAAGACTCTGCGACTGACCTCACTTACTTGATGATGCCAAGATAAGTTTTCATCAATGAGCAGGCCAAGGTCTTTTACAGAATTGCTGTAAGGGACAACGACGTTGTCGATATTGATAGGTGGGAGATTATTTTGATACTTGGCAATGAGTGAGCGACTTCCGATGACGATTGCTTGGGTTTTTGACGGATTAAGAAGCAGGCCATGGTTACGAGACCATACCGCTATCGAGTTTAAATCGGAGTTTAATGCGGCTATAGCACTATCCGCTTCCATGGGAGCGAAACTAGCATAGAGTTGAACGTCGAAGCAGAAAAGAAGAGGTGATAAAATTCCACCTTGGGGCACACCGGCGATAATTTTCGACCAACTCGAGAGCAAGTTTTTGACCGATACCCGTTGTTCGCGTCCGTGTAAGTAGGAGTGAAACCAGGCAGTGACTGAAGGAGATAGGTTTAAACTATGCAAGCAGGCTAAGAGAAGGTCAAAATCTACCGAGTTGAAGGCACTGCTGAAGTCGAGGAGGATTAAGACCGTCATCTGACTGCGATCCATAGCAACTCGGAAGTCCTCAGTAATTTTAGTGAGAGCGGTTGTAGTATTGTGGCTAGAGCTGAAACCCGACTGCATAGGGTTAAGTATGCTATGTTGATGAAGAAAATCGTTTAACTAAGAGAAGACAATTCGCCCAAGTAGTTTAGAAAGTGTTGGTAGAATCGAGATCGGTCGAAAGTCCTTGCAAGCTGAAGGATTAGAGCAATTAGGTACAGGAGCAACAAGGGCACGCTTCCACTCAGCTGGAGAAGTGGCAGAAGAAAGTGAATTATTGATAATGTGCGTAATTACTGACAATACCTCAGCCTTGATCGGTAGTAGTAGGGAAATATTTAGCCCGTCGTTCCTAGTTGCTTTTGTTTTCACTTCACTCAGGAGTTTATCAACTACTGCAACTACTGCAGAGTTAAAGCCAAAAGCCGGCCAATGAGCCTTCGGTTTTGTTTCTATGAATTTTAAAGTAGCCAACTTCAGCGCGGCGCTCATGGAAACCGTAGGAGTGACAAAGTGACAGTTTAATGCCTCGATATCTATGTTGGACGGAACCTCATTTGGGACTTTTCCAAGGCCAAGCTGATGTAGGAATCTCCAGATATTGTTGCCAGAAGCAGCAGTTTGAGAAGTATAGAACGATTTTTTTGCATTCCTGCATAGCTGATTGCATCGATTTCTCAGTTGTCTGTAATTCTCCCTGCTCCCATCAGACGGTTTGCGTTTATAGCGGCGATGAGCTTGGTCCTTCAACGCCATGGCAGCCCTTATGGTATCATTTAACCATGGCGACGGCGCGTATCTCACACAAGCTGTTCTCAATGGCGCAAATTTATTGTAGACGTTTGTGAGAACAGAGGAGAAGGAATTAACCATGAAATTGATTCAGTCGCTGTTGAGGACGCACGACCAATCCACCTGCGAGACAGCCTCTCTTAAAGCGAGCCAGTCGACCCGCCTCAAATCTCTGTAGGAAAATATTGTCTTAGGAGTTTTTTGGGGTTTAAGTCTGTAGCTCAGGTAGATAGCATCGTGGTTTGAGAAGCCACTCGCATCGATTTGGCCGTGGCAAAGGATGCGGTCAGGGCAAGTCACTAGCATGTGGTCAATTTGACTCGGTTGGCAACCAGGCGTGCAGTGTGTATGTCCCAGGGATAAAATGTTGAGATTAACGGATTGAACGAAGTTACGAAATTGGGAGCTCCTATGGTCGTCTGAGGCTAAGCAAGTATAAAGTCCCCCATGATTATTACATCGGAGTAATGTCCCATGATTGTCGAAAGCAGGCAATCGAGTTCGGCAAAATAATTAGTCGAGGGAGGACAATAAACAACGCCAATTAGAAGCGTCTTACCGCGTAATTTCGCTTCAACAAAACTGTATTCCATGGCTGAGATATTTCTGATCGGTGTAAAACCGGGCATTTTATATAGATTCGTTGGAAGAGTCGGTCTCAGCCAGGTCTCGCTGATTAAAACAGCATCAACGATAGAATCCGGGTCAGCAAAGCAAGCTTTAGGTCGGAGTGATGAGCCGGTATGCTCTGGGCATTGATATGACATATTTTGTAGGCATGCTTATGACGGGAAACTTTAGATACCAGCAGCGAACGTAAGTCCGGTGGGTTTTCAGATGATGAGAAGTAAGAGTCATTACTGTCGTCAGCTAGTGCATTTAAAGTAGGCGATGCAGGAGACAAGGACAGGAAAGGAGATGATTGGGTAGGTGTTACAGGTGACAGGGGCGGGGGAGGAGTAGACCGGGTTGGAGAAGGATTTAGGTACTAGAAAGACATGGAAGATTAATCTATACAGATGTATATATAGAGCAAACGGGAATTATTAAATGTAGTACGTGTATATATCTTGTACAGGAGTACGCAGATTGCCAGATATCAATTCAGAAAGCCACAATAACCCTGCCGACTAACATATAGAATTATGGAAATAAAAATATTAACAGTAATTAACCGATAAGTACCTAGGCAGGCACTAAGAGAGATAGAGAGAGCAGTGAAATAAAAGTAAGAAGAAATTAAATGACTACATAAATAGAAACATGATATATAGAAATAAAAGAAGCGCCTAATTTGCATCCCATGGAAAGCGAGTGCTCAAATAGTATTAGAAATATAGAGAGTAGGTAAACACCTAATTAAAAATAAGCATCGGGGTCTCCATAGGCTGGTGGTCAGGCGTGAACATATTAAATTTAGAACAATCATTATAACAGTTATTAAGAAGTAACTGACACTGACAGATATTTCAGAGTACAACAAACCTTTTCAAGTCAATGTATCCATTATAAATTTGTAATTTCGCCCAGAAGCTTAATTGAAATTTCAAGCTGGCGTTGACTATGGCGACCCCTTAATTGATTGACGCTGGAAGGTTTACAATATAACCCTTTGAGTTCAGCATCAGCAAACCTGTCAACGAGGTTGATTTAGGGAGAAGTAATTGAGGAGTTTATTTCATGAATTAATTGAAATCTGGAAACGATAACATTTTAGCTACGCTAGTTACCTATATGTAAATTGGTTGGCCTTTCATTCATCTTAAATTAAGACAACACTGACAATTTACAGGTTCTACTAACAGCAATAGAATAAGTATTATATCGATTCAAATATTAGCTATGAAAGCTTACAACAAATTTGCATTTTTTTAAGTTTTTTTTTTCAAATAGAAGAAATGATTTTGAGTTAAAAATGTGTAGATAAGAAAAATAAGCAAATTCGTAATATTTTTATTATTTAATTGATTTCCATTGACATTGCTATGGAGGAACCTACATATTTTCTGAAAGTTGGGTATAACCTAAGTTGCAGATAGTAGTGCGGTTTCGACTACAACAGGCGAATCCGTCACCCCAGGCTCGTATAACGATATGTGATCGTTTTTTCAGCCGTGGGCTGAACGTAGAAAACTTAGAGACAAGGCAACGCATTGTCTAGCTCCGCCAACAAGCCAGTTGCAGGCCAACGCCTTACGGCGAGGCACCGGGAAAGGTAACCAGCCGGCGGCCTCGTCCCCTAACTACCAGTTTTAGTAGGAGGACTACTCTGCCTGGAGTTAATTTTCAGGATACCTCCATCCTCCCGACTGGGTCCGAAGTCGCTTATGCGGCCTCTACCTACTGTAATGATGCGGTAATTATATTTGAATTTATCGCGGACCTGGGCGTCCTTTGCCTGGGCGTCCTTGCCACGGGATCGGGTGGCTCAAGGTCATTTCAAGAGTGGCATGACAGCAGGTCAACATCCACCCCCACAGTATATTTACATATAGTCTTCAGACTTTCGTGTTGCCACCAGCCAATCGCAAAGTAGCGCGGTCTTTATCGGCAGAACTTATGTGAAATAACATCATTATTCCAGTAGAAACACTGCAAATTTTCAGTAAAACTTGAAAAACTGTCCAAAGAACGGCATTTGAATATACTATAAAGCTTTTAACAAATGCAAGTTTAGCGTTAAGGTTAAAAAAGGTTTTCCACGTAATTTTGAAATTCCTTTATACTGCTAGTATTTACTATTCTATATCTACTGATACACTACACACACAGTGCAAAGAATAAGAGTAGTCTCGAACTCACTGCCGCAACACTGTTCGCAGCCGTGCAAGAAGCCAAAAACATATATTCGCGATCCCTAGTATTCTAGGATGGGTTGGGAGCAATAATAAAACGGCTGGATAAATAGTGCTATTTATAGTTGTAATCCAAGTAATTGTAATATTTTAAAACTGTAGGTAGGTAAAACAGTAGGTTTATTATATACAAGACTGAATGGAAAGACTAAATACTCCTCAAATACCAAATATAAAAACATTGTGCAGCAACTCTACATAAATATGCATTAAACCCCCACGACACCATGCGAAAACACCATGCGAACGATACAACGCATTACCAAGCGAAAAGGATGGCTTTAGGCGTACCCAAACAATGCCTTAGAAATAACGCTCCTGTTTAGGATTATTATAAAAGTACGCGAAATGTATACCAGTTGAATTCCAGGCCTCCCCAAAGAAATAATGCAAATAATTCAGGCGAAGAATGTCTAACTGACCGGGCGACGTGCACACGCTACAGAAAACGAAGCGGCACTGAAATGCCGGCGCCATTTAGACACATTTTATGCGAGTGACCTCGGCGCGCGGGATGGGACAACGCTGGAGCAAGACGGAGCAAGGAGCGAATCCTGCGTCGCATCGTCTGGCGCACACGATAGACACACGATATTTCGATAGGCATAATGATGGTTAATAAAGAATCAATGGATCAATAAAGGACGCAGTAATCGTGCAATAAAATCATAAAATCGTGGGGAGCGCCGAAAGCTCAAACACTCGGACTACACGAAGGAGAGGACCCCGAAAATTGTATGTCTTATTTTATATACATAAATATTTCTACATAGAGAGAGAGAGAGAGAGAGAGAGAGAGAGAGAGAGAGAGAGAGAGAGAGAGAGAGAGAGAGAGAGAGAGAGAGAGAGAGAGAGAGAGAGAGAGAGAATGTATACATGATCATAAAAAATACAGTTTTTACGATGCGACATCGATGGCGAGAATGTTTGTTATGCCATATTAAACGATTGTCGCTTTTCAATCGCTCAAAACGATCCAATCGCGAGAATATTGGTAATAGGGCTGCAAATTGCTTGTTTAATTGAGATTCTGTCTGATTTCTATCGTTGAGTAAGGGTAAACCAATCAAAATCTGATAAAGTAGGTCAATTTAAAGGGGGTATACATAATCGATGCCGCCCAACGTGTTCTTAATAGGGAATTGGAAACCTGATCGGCAGTGGCAGGAGGTGGTTTGGGGCAAGGGAGGAGGGAGGGAAAGGGTGGCAATTATTTGACCGCGAAACGCGTTTGCAGCCATGCGGCGTGTAAATTGGGGGTAGTCACGCGAAATAAACTTATTGCGGCGGTGGGGAAAGGCGTAAGAGCACACCGGTATCCTCAAAGTGGAAAACCACATTTTGGGCGTTCCTAGGGGATGTAATTGTATACGAAAGAAGTCTCATCGGTTCCTGTGGTAACTTGTGAATAACACATATAACTGAAATTGCCGAACACAACAGGCGAATCCGTCACTCCAGGGAGTTTTAACGGCTTTATGTCCTTCTCTCGTGGAGTGAACGTAAAAGACTTAGGAGGACAAAGGACAGTCCACAGCCGGCAACAGGCGGACATCTAGACCGGGAGAACCCGCAAAGGCACGCACCCACAGGGGCGGACGGGACGTTACGATACGATACGGGCGGATTCGGGCGATCAAGCAGCCCACGGACAGCACCGTTAAGAGGGGAGGCCCTCTTCCGGAGGGGGAGAGCCCCGATGCCTCAGCTCCTTCCAATTAGATACCCAGTTGTCCGCAAACACCCGGAACGCACGGAAGCAAACCCCGCATCCCACGAGATCCGTATACCAGATCGGCAGACTGCCGACACACGCGCCAACCGTATCCAGCTTAGGGCATGTCCAGATGATGTGTTCTGCTGTTTGTGGGCCGAAGCCACACGGGCACCAGGAATCGTCGCTGAGTTCAAAGTCAAAGAATTTGGCCTTAAATTCACCATCGAGTCTATTGCGGTATTTTGTTTTTGTAGCTGCATTGCTCGAGAATCCTGTTTCGCACAAGTATGTTGTTGCAAACGAGAGAAGAACACTCAAAGCCATTGTGACAAGAAGTGGATATTCATCACGGATTTTGCACAAAAAACCATTGAGAGGCATCGTTTTGAACAATTTCTAAAAACGATTCAATATCTTGTTTGACATACTTTCGGGCTTTTGCAAGTTGGGTAAGAAAGGATTTTGAATCCATAATTTCATTTTAGCACATTTTAGCACACGTTACGAAAAGAATCGGGCTGGTACTTGAGCCCAAGGACTCAGACAGGTAGCGACCGTCTGTGTTGAACTGTCGGTCAGAGAGGAGAGGTGTATTTATGTTTTTTTTTTTCAGTATTCTCGCGGAGCACCTACAGAGGCTTTGCGGAGCCCTAGAGCTCCGCGGAGCACACTCTGAGTATGGCTGCTTCATGCAATCATGTTGTAAATAAACGATTGTACGTCTAAAAAGCAGGTTGTGCGGCACTGGATAATTGTAAAACTCCATGACTACACCACAATCACAATAAAATAAATTTCATTGAAATTACCATATTCAAATGTGTCGGTGTGTCTCTCTGTCTGTGTGTATGTGTGTGTGTGTGTTTATTAACTATAGCGCTCAAACACTTTAACCGATTGAGCTGAAATTTGGCATACAGCTATCATTTAATCATGGCAAGAGTTCAAAAGGTCGTGATCGAAATCGGTCTACCAGGGGGCGCACTAGTCATATTTCAATATCGAAATATTGGACTTGTCTATGTGTGTGTGAATGTGAAAAAGAGTTGAAAAAATTGTGGTTGAAATCGGTCCACCAGAGGTTGGGCTAGCCTTACTTCAATCTCGAAATATGGGACTTAAAGACTTGAAATTTGGTACATAGTTGACTTTTTGGGCCGAAATCACATTGTAAAACCGGTTGGAATATCCCATATACAAGCTACACTGATAATATGTAAATTAAGCCATAGATTTTAAGTAAACAGTAACGCCATCGGTTGGCGCTTGGCCCAAATCCGCCCTTAGCCGCGAAACAAACCGCGCCGCCTGAGGCGTCGCAATGGAATCCAACTGGGGTCAGATGAAATGAGTCCTTGGCTACTTACCGGGAAAGTCTTAGGGTGACACAGCCGATTTTTAAAATATACTAACGTACGATGTCTGTATGACACGTATTAGTATTATAGAGCGACTATATGGGAGCTAATGGGCCCTTGCTGAGTTGGCCACGAAGACCATTTGTTCAGGGTCGATCACACTCACGGGTGAACACCCATCCGGCGGCCTCCACGCATTAAGCGCGAGCACGGGTAGGACTCTGGCTTGAGGGCTAGTTTCCCCCAGGAGTCAATCTTCTGGCGCTTCTGTACGGTCTGCGCAACGTGCGGCGTAAGCTAATCGATTGTGCATTCTGACTAACAGTCAGGGGAGTCTGGAACAGTACTGTTTCCTATAGAGCGGGGGTGGTTTTTAACCTTACGGCGACTGCTCTTGAAACGACCATCGGCTACCCGATTCCGGGTGAACAGCCGGGCAAAGGACGCCATGGTCTGCGATAGATTCGGTTGACACGAACACGACCTCGAACTCGTAACCAGTCGGGAGACCGGAGTAATCTGGTCGCAACTGGAAGTAAGGGCGCGAGTGTCGGCCCGCTGTGTAACATACGTGGCTATCTCGCTGATAAGGCGTTGGCCTCTTACGGGCATGTGGCAGAGCTCGACGGTGGACTGTTTTGTCCTAAGCCTTCTGCGCTCACCTCACGGGAGACGGACGATCAAATTTCGTTAAAACTTCCTGAGGAGGGTTCGCCTGTTGTAGTTGACACGCCTGTTGAGTTAAAACGACTATATACGATATATACGACTAGCCATACGCTAGTCTGAGTATTACGTATTTTCTTTGTAAATGCCGATATCTTTGGTAGGCTCCTATTTTTTATTCATGAATTTCGTTCTCCACTTAAATCCCTTATTGCCTTTCGGCTGGTCGAAGCTCAGCCGCCATTAAATCCTAAAATTAATGCCCCGTTTGGGAGCACAATTGACTATCAAAATGGCGTACTTCATGGCCCTATAATTGGACCCAATCCAGCAGTTTATGGCCAACCGTTTTGGATATTTTATTTTCCCTTAAGGAGCAATTGTAAAAGCGTTTAAGTGTCGCTGTCAAAGTGTGTGGAATTTTATATTTTAGTCATCAATTGATAAATTAATTTAATTCCATTTTTATTTAAAAAATCGACATAAAAGTATATCTCCACGAATCCAATTTAGTTTTACCTATCCCATAAAAAAATCGTGGTGCATTTGGTCAGAAACTCACCTTTTACTTTCCCAAATAAACTCATCGCATTACTGAAAGTATGTAAATAGGGAAAGTCATGTTTTCGAGTAAAGTTTTGAGATATTTGGAATCCGAAATTCATCACGTCGTGAGTTATCGATGATCAGAGTTCCAACTTTGTGACATGAGGTTTTCTAGGAGAGCGCATGCGGTAGATAAACACAATGTTTAATATTTATATCTTTAAAATATCAATGACAAAATAAGGAGAGATAGCGTTGACAGTGACAGAGAGGCTTACTAGTGATAGCGTTGACAGTGACAGAGTTACTGTGAATAATTATGCTAATTATACGTGCTTATATATTAGTAGAATTGCTGCAGGAGGTGTAAATTTCATATGATTAAAAACTGATGATCATGAAAGACGCTGTTTTTTATACAATTATCAAACTGCCCCGTGTGAAAGACTCGTTAAAAAAATTAATTATTATTTCTTTGAATGTTATTTGTCATCAGGCAAGTCGACATTTTTGCCTGTTTAATTACGTCAACCGTCTTTTAGGATTGAAAATGATTGTTGATTAAATGTTACATGGTTCATCATCATAAGTCACTACAAGTCCAAAAAATTGATTTCCTAGAAATGTCTGTCTAAATGTGTGTGTGTGTGTGTGTATGTTCGTATGTCTGTATGTGTGTGTATGTTTGTATGTGTGTGTACGGCGGTAAAAATGTTGAAATGGCAGCCTCATAAATCTCTTAATGCTGGTCCCAGAAAAATAAATAAATGTGACTTAGAATTTTTAGGACATTGCGTACAATTCTTGGTTACGTCTCTTTTCGATATCTTCGTATTATAATATAAAAATTGAGTAATTCGTAGCTCCGTTATTATTTATGCTAGAATGAAAAACAGAAGTGTCCTAGAATCCTGCATATAACCTATACAACTTTGTCTATAACTTTGTTCTAAGTAAATACTTTTTTAATACGACGAGTAAAAAAGGAAAAATTTGAAAATCGAACCTAAAAATCACGATTATTATAGCTGATATAAAATCAATTAAATCGATTCTGGGTGGAAAGGGGGGCGTATGAGGGGGGATGGGGGGGGGGGGGTAGACGGGGTTTAGGGGTCAACCTAACCCCGCTACTCCAACCCCTCTGACCACCCCTCTCCCCCCCCCCCCCCCCCCCGCCTTCCAACACCGAACATCCCATTGAGCTGAAATTCGGCAAGCAGGTATCATTCGGTCATGGCAAGAGTTGAAAAGATTGTAGTTGAAATCGGTTCCTCAGAGAGCGCGCAATCGACGCTGTACAAAAAGCTGTAAAATAAATAATCACGGGTCACCGATCTCGGGCTTTGTTCAAACTACAATGAAATCATGACGTGCATATTTTTGCTGACTTAGAATTTTGTTTGAAAACCTTATTGGAGCCTATCAACGAAAGGAAGTGTTCCTAATGTACAATTTATTGTACAATAAAATCTTTAACTTTTTAAAGATTAGTTGTCACCTCAAAGGCCGCTCTACACTTAGTCTGCGAATCGCGCGCGACTTCGCGGCGCGATTTCACCGCGAACTTGCGATGAGCGAAACAAAGCTCCACACTCGCAATGGTTCGCGGTAGTTGCACATTATAGTTCGCGCGTTTGAAGGAGACGGACGTCAAATTAGCTTCAACTGCGTCCCTCGTGTTGTGCGCAATAGCGCACTATAATTATGAACATATTAAAAGTAAAAACAAAATTATATCATCCATTCTTTATTTCATATTCAAACCAACTGAGCTTTTTTCAAGTAGGATTTTTTACTTTACTTTTGTAATTTCTGTAACTAGACAGCAAGGGATTCCCTTTTTTTCAAAATTTCTACATGTTTTTTCATCATGGCGCTAATAACGCGTCGTGATTTTTATATGTTTTATACCATATTCACGATTTACATTCCCAAACCGTGTTCGGTTTAGTAGTATTCAAAAAATTGCAGCTATAATTGTTTCATCCAGATTACGGTAATTTTGTAGGAAATCTCAGCAACATATTAATTAGGAATAGACACGACCATACACCGACGCTGTCGATAGTCAACTGAGCGGCGCGCGAGTGTGGAGACTATGCGCGTTCGCAATAAGTTCGCGCTTCGCGGTCCCTTTGTCGCGGGACAGAAAACCGACAAAAATCGGGGAATATGCGAAACGGCTCCACACTATTCGTTCGCGCACCTTCGCGGCTTCGCGCGCGATTCGCGGACTAAGTGTAGAGCGGCCACAAGATTTTCCCAGCGTCAAAGACTCGCGGAAGTATTTTGCACTTGATATCCCTCCGCGAGGAGGCTGAGCTGATAGAAAAGGGGTAGTCAGCCACGAGCGCGGAGAGTGAGAATGCAACGCAATTAACACGTTTGATTCAATCTTTTACGCAAATTTACTGACTGGCGAAAATTTTATGTGATATCGGCCCAACAAGGAATCTGTTAACGAAATTTCAAGCCTTTGTCTAATATTTCGAGACTGAAATATGGCTACTGGACCGATTTGGACTGATTCAACTCTTGTGGACCAATTTCAAACACATCCTTTTGAACCCTTGCCGTGACCAAATGATGCCTGCATGCGAAATTTCAGCTCAATCAGATTAAGCGTTTGGGTGCTATCGTAGAGGAATACACACAGACATACATACTGACACAAAGGCAGACAGACAGACACACAAACAGACTTTCATCTGGATATGATCTTAATAATCTAATATCTGGATATGGGCTCAAAAAGGATATTTCCGTATTCATCTTGGAAAAAAAAACTTGAACGTTCACAATACTTTCCCTCTTTGTTGGCTGGTGGGCAGGGAAAGTAAAATACTTTTTTGTACTAAACAAATACTCAATAAGCAACACATTAGACAAATTTAGAATACATTCCCTTTTTGTTGGTTAATGGCTCGTTAAAGTAAAATACTTTTTTTTATATACTAAACAAATACGCAATAAGCAACACATTAGACAGGATTATATTCATGATGCATATGCAAATGTTAATTCAGAATATCCCCATTTTTTCACAAAAAGTAGTGTAATGTGTTCAGGTTCATCTATGTATGTTTTCCCTTTCTTTATTCCACCATAACATCTAAACACTTGAGCCGATTTAGAAGTGTGTGGTATTGTTAAGATCGCTATGTCATCCCAATTATCATAGGGTATATTAACGGTCCAAATATCAAGTAAGTAGTTGCCTAAATGTCCAAATATCAATAAATTAACATAAATACCATATATCGTGCTTAGTGTTAAATTATAGGTCTGATAGAGGACATTCCAGAAATATACATGTATTTATATGGATAAATACATAAACCACAAGTATTTCATCAAAAAACCGTGATGAAAATAATTATAAATACAATGGTCACGATTGCGTTTCTTCGTTAATTAAAACTGGAATTAGTTCAAGCGAACGAGATATAGCAATACGTTAGAGCGGAATATAAATCGAATGATCATCGATAAAAACTACCTGTCGAACTTATACTCGTACGAATAAATTTTAACACATTTCGTGGTGTGTTAGATTCAGATGCTTTATCTTTAGTGGATAGTTTTAATGCGAAAAAGTGACAACCGTTTATTTCACATTCCGCTCTAGCGTATTGCCCTGTCTCGTTCACACGAACTAATTTCCGATTTTAGTTCACGAAGAAACGCAATCGAGCCCACTATTACACTTTCTGAAACGGCTGTCGTATTTTTAACACGCTTTTATTAGGTCGACCTGTATGTAACTATGTAATGGAATCTAAGGTAACTAATTTAACCATTTTCCAAGGATCGCAGCGTCATGAAAATTGGCAGCTGTATGTAGTTCTGATGACAATACAATAATATGGTACTGTCGAACTGATCTGATGATGGAGGCGGAAGATATGAACTGTAACTTCATGATGGAACATCGTATCATAGCTGTGTTTGGACTTGTTAGAAAAGTCTTAAAATAAACTTTAACAACGATTAGGTTTAAAGGTCTGATGATGAAGCCGGAAGATAGGCACTGGCATTCCATGATGGAATATCGTATCATAGCCGTGTTTGGACTTGTTAGAAAGGTCCTGTAATGAACTTTGACCACGATTTAAGATCATTTATAAAAGTGTGTTTTTAGTGTTAACTATTAATTTATTTTATTCTTTTTAATACATTTACTATCTACACTTTAATTTACAAAAAATGAAATTTTTCACTTTGGTTTGATGTTTATTTTGCAAATTGTTGTGTCCCTCTTCGATTTACAATCTTTATCCTTTACGGAGGGCACTCTAATCTTGTTTACTAAATTCCGTAATTTCTGTATTTTTAGATACCTCAAACACCGGAAGGTGGCGCTGCTGCGGACCAGAGCTGTCGAAGATTTCGCTTGGAAAACGGGGAATCCATCGGGGAGAAAGATGAAGTACGTACACCATACCATACCTTACCGCATAATAATACCATTGATTATATAGCGTACATATTGATTAAATAGCATACCATTGATTATATGGCATAGCTACATTTCTTGATCTACCCGCGTCTGCACATGTGCTTTTGCATATGTTCATACGCTGCTAACTTACAGCGCAGAGTTATGGGGGCATGCATCCGACAGGCAGAGAGCCTTCGTTATGCAGAAGCGTGCAGTCCGCACAATAGCGCATGTGCCGTTTGATACGCTTGCTAAACCTCTGTTTAGAGATCTCTGCATCATGACGCTGCCGTTCATTTATATAATGGCAGTAGCGCTGTACGTTTCCAGAAATCTAGCAGATTTTAAAGTAAACGGTGTGCATCACCAATATCCAACAAGATGCATTATCCAAGTAGGAGTGGCTAGCTTATATTGCCGGCCCAGCGGTTTACAACAAACTCAGCGAACACATTAGACAGGCGAAATCACTTGACGTGTTTAAGGGCTGCCCTAAAAAGTACCTCACAGATAAGGCGTTTTACTCACTAGAGGAATATTACTCGAGTGAAGACTAAAAGTGATAATGCTTGGCGACTAAAGTGGTAACGATTTGTTTTTGTAATTATGCAAATAATCTATTTGTATTCAAATAATCTCTTGTATTTTCTCTTTTACATTATTTTGAATTTTCTTTTCGTTTTCTCTTCTATTTTTATATTTTTATTTCCTCGTGTGTTATAATATTTTCTAAAGTCTCCATTATGATAGAAATGATGTTTGCTTAACTGTATGTATGACTTGTATAACATTATAACAATACAATCAATCTGAATCTGATACTACAATTTGACAACCAGAATTTAGTACGAAAAGCAACGTGTAGATGGCACTCATAGTAAAAAAAAACTACTATTATTATGTTCAATATGGCGTCTTTCTTTGTATAATATTGGCGCATTTTAGATGGCGCTCTAAACACGACTATAATATAATACCAATAGATTTTTAAAATAATAGGCCATAGCTCAAATTATGTGAATAATATTTATATAAAGACTTCAATTTTTGATTTGCTATACAGGTTTTAATACCTAATAATTGCGCACTTCAATGTTGAGATTGACGAATAAATGGCAATATATTTTTTTTTTATTATTTTTTATTTATTTATTTCAAACCAGTTGATAGGAGTTCCTACACTTGGTTAAGTCAAAAGTAATGAAAATAAAAAGTATAATATTTAAATAAATACCTATTAAGGTATAACATATGAACGTCAGTATTGCAAGGTATGAACGTTGAACATCCAAGCGCAGATTTTCTAGGTTATATATGTAGAGGAAACAACATTTTCCAATATTTTCAATCAAAATTCTTAAGTAATTTCGTAAAATTTTCTATCTAATTTTCTATATAATCCTAAGTAATATTTCTGTGATGTAATTAACCTTTATTAAAAAAATGCGATAGATGTCACTAATAATTAAATGTTATTATTGTTATCGTTGGTTAAATTACTGTTTTTTTTATAATCGATCAGTCCTTTATAAAAACCTTAATTATTAATGTTACTAAAGATGGCCAAATAAATGGCCAACTAGAGCTGTCAACTACAACGAGCTTACCCGTCACCTCAGGAAGTTTTAACGAAATTTTTCGTTCTGTCTCCCGTAAGGAGAACGCAAAAGACTTTAGACAAAACAGTCCACCGTCAAGCTCCGCCGCCTGCCCATCAGAGACCAACGCCTTTCGGCGATGCACCGGGAAAGGCAGTTTGGAAGGATATCTCCGTCTGTAATTAACCTTCATGATACCTCCTACCTCCTGACTGGTTGCAGGATCGAGGTCGCTTGCGCGGTCCTCTCCCTTACGTAGCGGTGAAACGGTGTCAACCGAATCTATCGCGGACCACGGCATCCATTGTCCGGCTCTTCACGCGGAATCGGGTAGCCGATGGTCGTTTCAAACGCAGTCGTCGTAAATCAACAACTACCCCCGCTCTATAGGAAACAGTACTGTTTCCAGACTCTTCCGACTGTTAGTCAGAATGCACAATCGATTGGCTTACGCCGCACGGTGTGCAAACCGTCCAGGAGCGCCAGAAGGTTGACTTACTTCATGCGTGGAGGCCGCCGGATGGGTGTTGACCCGTGAGTGTGACCGACCCCGAACAAATGGGTCTCCGTGGCCAACTCAACAAGGGCCCATTAGCCCCCTATTAAGTTGCGCAATTTAACCCCATATATAATCAATTATATTATGTAATTAATTACACGGAACTCTCGCAGATAAATCGAATGACAACTCCGACAGCGGCATGTTTAGAACGACAAAGTAACAAGATAATCTTTTGCCAGCCGACAAGACTATTTTGATATCCATATTTCGATATGGCCGACCGTTTACATCATCACCTGTATGACACACTGATGATATAGGATATTAGATTGCTCAATGCCATAGCACGTTTTGGCATTTCTTCTGCGCCGGCGATATGCAGGTGGCACTGACAGTATTGTCCGATGAAACTTTTGGTCTTTGTGTATTTCAGTCAGCGTGTTTTTTCGTTCCTCCGCGATTAATTCGCAACTCATGCACGTTTGAGGTCTCTCGTGCCAATACCAACTACGGGAAAAATTCCATCGCTTATAGGCTAATGCGCACGTACACCTCTCGTTTCTCCACCATCGACATTTTCAACCTCAACCAACCGACGTTCGTTAAGGAATTATTTAAATCAATTGCACCTAACGAGCTTGATAATACCTATCGTACTTAGTTATATACTTTTCATGCAACATATCAGTAGCTACTACAAATATTTATAAATATCTATAAATATTTATTATATATCTAGAAATATCTAGAAACATAAATAAATATCTGTATCTATATATCCACTATACGACCTATCTATATCTTTATTTATATCTATATACATATACACATACCATCGTCTAACTCCTTCTTCCTAATCACTTCCAATTCCCTACGTCTCCCATCGGTTTTCTATATTAATTTTATATTTAATATTAACTTAGTTTAATTTCAATTAATTGTTAAGTGTAATTATATGCTGAAATCCAAATGTGTAATATGCGGAAATCTGTTTAATATGTTACTTTCGTAGGAAACGATTATCGGCGTAATGTTTTTCTTTTTTTCTACATTATGTTTATGCACACGTATGTCAATTGTATTCGCTGTATGTTTCCAGAAATAAAAAAAAAATAAAACAAAATTAAATAAAAAATACAGCAATCATGTATTCAAGTCTCCTAATTAATTGATTACTGTCTCCTATGACATTAAAAAGTGTTGAAATTACTGTTATTTTCAGATGTTTGGATCTCCCGCGGCTCCTGTGTTAGAAAATCCCGAATTTCAAACTCGGTGGTACTTCAAATATTTTCTTGGAAAACGTGAGTATATATTAATTTACCCATCTACCTATGCTACCTATTTAGTTTTAAGACTATTCTG
Source organism: Micropterix aruncella (assembly GCA_944548615.1). NCBI lineage: Eukaryota > Metazoa > Arthropoda > Insecta > Lepidoptera > Micropterigidae > Micropterix > Micropterix aruncella. The sequence goes on from OX155973.1 coordinate 17,179,284, forward strand.
TTTAATATTCTCTATTTATTCGAATTAAGTTTTATTTATTACGTAACTTTTTTATTTTTATGTATTTTTTTTTTAATTGTGGGCAATTTACTTTTATTAGCATCTTACTAAAACTTTTACATAATTTATTGTGATATTAGAGTCCTGTCCACCCTAGAACGGGCTAGTCCCAGTTGGGTGACAGAATCAAATAAGCAAAAGGTTAAGCCAGTCGGTTCCTGTTATTTTTATAAGCAAAATCAATGTTTTATAGTAATTAATTCCTAAATAAATAAAATAAATAATTATCTATACTAATATTATAAAGAGGTAAAGTTTGTGATGTTGTAGGAAGTAATCTCTGGATCTACTAAACCGATTTTGAAAATTCTTTTACCAATGGAAAGCCACTTTATTTGTTACTATCATATTATATATATTAATCCGAAAAATGAATAGACTTTTTTGTGGTAGTCGGATTTGCAAAGTAAGTCGGAGAAAAAACGGTCGAACGAAAACGTTTCTTACGAACGCTGCTTTAACGATGAGAGATATATGATTGAGTTCTAAAGAAAGTTGTAGAGCATGGTAATGCATAAAATAAGTAAATTTATCGTCTCAAGTGTTTAAAACAAAAGACTTTTCCCATTTACTGCATGTAATTTCCCGTTTACTGCATAAATGGTTAGAGATAAGACACTTACCAATAAGACACTCACAAGAAGACACTCACAAATAACGGTAAAATAGTCAAATTGGCATGCAAATACATACATACATATGCAGTAAAAATATAACCCTTCTTTTGGCAGTCAGGAAATAAATCATAGCACTCTTCCTATGTAGTACTAACCGTACCACATAGTACGGTTAGTACTACATAGTTCCAATCATAGTACTAACCGAACCACACTCATAATTTCATAACAAGTAAAAAGTTTTACCGCCTAACGAAGTGGGCACGGGTCAGATAGTTATTAAATAAATCACACCATCTGCATTACGCCATCTGCTATTTACGCTATCTGCAAAATTCAATTTCTGGCTGGAGAACAAGCCACAGTGAGCACATACTATGCGTGCTTTCATTTGAAAATGACTTATGGTATTCTAACACGGGGTAATGCACCAGATAACCATCGTATTTTTATACCGCAAAAGCGTGCTCTCAGAACGATATTTGGGTTAAAAAAAGATCGCTGTGCTCCGTTCTTTAAAGATTAATAAATATTGTCACTTAAACCTGAAAACCAGGAAAAGTACTATAATTTACATGACCATAACACACGCAATAAAAATAACATTGTTTTACAAGACCATAGCACACGCAATAAAAATAAAATTGTTTACACGGTTGGCTATAATTCTCTCGCGGATATCAACCTCCATAAGAACTACGCCAACCACCTTATCTATATCCACTCGGATAGCAAGGCAGCTCTTATGGCACTAGCCTCGAAAACTATTAATTCAAAGCTAGTGCAAAACTGCGTATCACTACTGAATTCCCTGGGGGAAAAGAACAGGGTAGTTCTAAGATGAGTTCCAGGCCATGCAGTAATCGAGGGAAATGAAAAAGCCGACGAACTTGCTAAGAAGGGAGCAAATGGAACGTTATACAGCCCTGAACCTTGCTGTGGCGTACCAAAAAGCCTCGCAAACCTAATGCTCAAACGAATATGTTTAGAACAATCCGCCAACCACTGGAACAACACGCCAGGGTTGAACCAATCCAAAGCGCTAATTAAGGCTTACGACCCTAAGACGGCCCGTGAGGCCTTATCGCTAAATAGGAACAATCTACGCATACTGGTGAGGGCGCTCACGGGGCATTGTGGCATTAACAAACACATGTACAACCTCAAGCTCCGAGACACAAAAATGTGCAGGTTCTGCCAAGGGACCGAGGAAACTCCCCTGCACATCATGTGCACAAATTAAAACTTATTATTTAGTGTTCGCAACTATATTAGCTCCGTTTCTGCTATGCGGGTTAGCGCACTTGCCATTTGTTTTTTAATGAATTCTTCAGTTATTTTTGCCCAGTTTTTTTAACACTTTCTACAGATCTTCTTTATTGGTTGGGTGTCTTTCTTATTTTTGTATTGTCCAAAAATTTCCAAAACGACTCAATTAAATTATTATCGGGACTCTGGGCAGGCCAAGCAAACAAATCAAGGACCCTAGCACGTTTCTTTGCAAAAAAAAAAAAAAACATTTTTTCTGTGTCTTTGGGGTTGTTGTCTTTCCGCAGGATAAAATTATTCTTAATCAAGCGGCGTCCAGATGAAATCGCAAAATGCCCTAATACTTTTATGTAACCATCTATCTGCATTCAGTCTCTCATCTACCCCATTCGCCGAAAAATACCTTCTTACTGTTGTAGAGCCTCCCCCATTTTGCATCATTTTTCATATCAGACAGATGCGCGTTGAAGCAAACAAACTCTTTTGCTTTATTATTATTATAGATATATTCAGAACATTATTTGGGATTCGGCAGAATCTCTTCTTCTTCTTCTCGAAGTGCCTCTCCATTACTGGAGGTTGGCCGTTAGCTCTGAATACTTTTGTCGGTCTTGCGCCATTCGGAAAAGCTGTTCCGTACTGGTGATCTTACCGAATTTCAAATAATATGACCAGGGCTCGCGATTTATTTTATTTTATTTTTCTTCTTCCTTCTTCCTCAGCCTGGTTTAGTCCACTCCTGGACGTAGGCCTCTTCTTTCTTCTTCCATATCTGTCTGTCAGCTGAGCCCTCAGCCTTTTATCTACTGACATTCAATACCGATTATGGTCAAAATATATATTTTTATAGAGCACTTCGATCATATAACCTAAACTTTCAATGTTTGGATATTTTTTATTTATCTTAAAATACTTGCTTCGAGGAAATTAGAAATACGATAAACATCCTTCGGGTTTGATTGGTATTTCTTTGTCCGTTAGGTGTGTAGGCTGTGGTAACGGTTACTACACTATAACAATGCTTTCTAGCCAGTATAATATTTTCCATAAAACTACATGTCCTATTCCCTATCCCCTTCTTTCCCCTTACTTAAAACTGCATTTATTTCTTAGCTCCTTGCGCTGTAGCAAAAGATTTAGTTTAATTGTGAAAACTTTTAATTGGCCTTAGATTCGCATTAAGTATAAAACGCTGTAAGTTTTCCGAAAAATAAAATAAATAAATAAATGTTGGAAATGAGGATTATTTAATAGCCTTCTAACGACAAGTTAGCTAATCTATATTGCGGACACTATATATACGAATACCATACAGTTTACAAGTCAGAAATATACATTTAAAGAAAATGTATATCAGTTTGTCTGAAACCAGTATTATTAAGAGTAGTTTTGGATTAGTATATGTCCTTAGGAGTTGGCTTTTTCCCAAGCCCCCTTTGCGAATAAGAAGATACTAGCAGTCACCCAACTTTACTGCCTTGGCAATAAAATAAAAGGGGGAAACGAAATTGGCGGCATTTGTCGTAGGTATCAACGGAGAAAAGTATCACCTTTTCCGCTAAAGTTGCTACTATTTTATACGCCTCTAACAGAGACTTCACTTGGCTCTTTTACAAGTTATAACAGTACAGGCTTTGCCTGCCGCTTCGTCTGCGTAAACGTAACCTATGTTTTTTATTTCAATATTTTTTTTTACCCACAAACTATTGATTTTTCCTGGAACCCACCTTGTCCCCTACTAACAAAATCCATCCTCAGTAATAGGTGTAACTGGTATTTCAACGTGGTTACGGGCTCTTAACCCCTCAAATGTGAGGCGTCCCGTAAGGGATGCCTTGCCAAAATGTATACAAAATGTATATAAATTTATATAAATGTAAATATAAATGTAAATGTGCGCCGCTTTATAGTAATCCGCTCTATAGTAATGCTATAGCTCTATAGTAAACCCCGCTCTATGTAAATGTAAATGTAAATATAAATTTATATACATTTTGCCGTAGGCAACCCGAGCTAATCGCCATTCATTTGAGGGGTTAATCGAGTTTAGGAAAGTTACAGGAGTTTAGAAGAGTTAATCCAGTATTTTGCAACCTTTTTAGATCGCGACCCCCCTTTTTGGTAAAAAATAAAATTCTTACGTGACCCTCCCCCTGTTCTCCCCCCCCCCCCCTTCCGTCTAGACTATGATCCTTACAGTTACACAGCTGTAACTGTAAGTAACCAGCTTATGGGACCTGTTGCATTTATGACACTAATGCCCATGTGTTTAGGGTCGGTCAAACACACGGGTCAACACCCATCCGGCGTCCAGAAGTGCGAGATAGGTTTTACTACTTTCGTAAAATTATTGAATTTATTAGGAAAACGAAATATGTTATTCTTATAGGTAACATTTAAAAGGGCATGCTGCTTTCAAGTAGTTCTTAGATTTACAAAATCTAAGAACTACTAAGGGGCCTAAAATCCTTTTTTAAGGTGCTTTTCTGTTGATCAAAATAAACAAAGAAAACTCACAGGTTTTAAAAAAAATATAGAATCGAATAATTTTGTTCTGCTATAAAATACACTGGTTTTAAAAAAATGACAATTTATGCACAAATGGCGGACTTATCGCTATAGCGTTTATATAAATATATCTTTGGAGATTTTGTTTAACAGCAGATTCTCCATAAAAAAATAAATTGACATAAATTTATAACTGTTTTTTGATCTAGCTAGACTATGACTACCGAGAAGAATGCATTTTTATTTCATATTGAATTAAATTTAGGATATTGTTTTTTTTTAGTAACAAAGGCGTAAATGAATGAATGAATGAATGAAAATCTCTTTATTGCACAATAAAAATAAGGTACAATGGCGGACTTATTGCTACACTACAGCAATATCTTCCAGTCAACCAACATGCTGGTGTGAAAAGAAGAGTGGGCAACAAAATTATACCTTAAAATTAAATTTGAAATTATAGCATATAATAAAAATAGTGTGTGTATCTAAAGTAAAAAGTAAATATATAAATAAATTTTTGAGTTGGACATATTATATGTATGTATATGTGTATACATACATATTTTGATATAATAACAAATAAATGAATAAATAAATAAGTAAATAAATAAACTGCCAAAATAAGGTAAGGAAAGGGAGGGGATAACGGAAAGGTTAGAATTTATGATTAATATTTATTGTGAAAGGAAGTGCTTTTTCAATGATTGCTTAAAGGTGAACAGCGAGCTAGCGCCTCGAATAGTTAAAGGAAGCTGATTCCACAGTCGAGCTGCATGTACGGAGAAGGAGTAGAAAAAAAAGTGGTATTGTGTTTTGGGATACGTAGGAGATTATTCTGACTTGAACGAAGTGGGAGACCATGACTTCCTAACCCCGTAAATCAAAAAGAAGCTTACAGTACATTTCCGGCTCAGTTTTTCATGCAAAATTATCTCACGTAAAGAAAAATGTGGTACTTACTGAAATAAGAATAATGGCTATGTCATTTAGTGCCTACCTACCTACTTACCCAGGCGCGGATCGACTAGGGCAGCCTTCCGCAACCCTGGGGTCGCGACCCCGCACGGGGTCGCGAAATATAATTATGGGGTCGTCAAAAAAGTCAACAAGGTCCTGTACTTATCGATTTTTATTAAAGTTTATGCGTAAAATATAACCTCTCCATACACATTTTGATTCCAATTTCTTTAAAACGGAGAGATTCGATGAACTTAAAAGAAAAGGAGCAGCTGATCGATTTAATGCCCGATGAAAGCCTTCGAGCTATTTTCAGAACCATGGATCTATCCAAGTACTGGATAATGACGGAAAAGGAATATCCACTGTTATACAAAAGATCTCTGCTGAAATTGCTGCTATTCGCATCTACATACATGTGTGAGACAGCTTTCTCCACATTGACCGCTATAAAAACAAAATATCGCTCCAGACAATGTAAAACCTGATTTGAGGGTGTCTATTTCTGATAATATATCACCAAGAATTAATATACTGACTGAATGTGTGCAAGCATAAGGTTAAAATTAATTTTTAAACTTACTTACCTAATTTTCTTAGTGAATAAAATGTTAAAATAATTGCTTGTCTCATTTAATGCCTTCATAAATATGTTAAAGGCATATTTTCTCGTTTGCTCTAATATTATTTTCCAAAATAAATAAACTTTCCGATATAATTTACGAAATAAAAATCGCTAGAACATGGAGGAAAATTGAAGTTTACCTTGATCTCGTTACCTGAACCAACCTTTGCATTTGTAAATTTAGTGTTTTTTTCTGGGGTCGCTGACAAGTCTTTTTTTAATTTTGGGGTCGCAACATCAAAAAGGTTGCGGACCGCTGGACTAGGGAATGCAACCTCTAGTCGATCTGCAAGATTAATATTGCGGCAAAATCACGCGCAATCTCGCAAGATTTGCAAGATGGCGCAGCAGCACATTCCATAAAATTAATTTATACCGGTAAATTGCACAGCGAGGAGATCGCATCTATTGTTTAATGTGCCGTACCACCGTACAAATATTTTTGTAGAGGGAAGGGTTATAGCTCTTCTTAATTCCTTACCCACAGAAATAGATATCTTTTGTATATCCCTTTGGCAGCTAAAAAGGCAACTCCCTGCTATCTCATGTTTATCATAATCTGTCTTTTATTTAGTTTTATATTTTTATGTTTTTTTCTTGTTCAATGTTAGCATTAATTTAGTTATGTAGTCATTTATTTTTAGACTTACACTCTAGCTTTAATATTCAAGGGCGAATTGGATTCATCTGTAATGCCCTTGAATACTATTTGAAACTAATACATAAATAAATAAATAAATAATAAATGACCATTTGGGAGCACCTGCAGATGCAAATCTTATAGTAGACCCAGCAAACGAAAATGATGATGACGACGATAACTCGCCTCTATCTTAAGAAGTTGCAACCGCAAACACACCTCTCTATCTTGAAGAGGAATTAGAGATTATTTTGTAAGCCATTGAAGTTCGTCCATTGAAAAAAATATCAGAAAAGAAATTAATCTTTTTGAATCAGCGGGCAATGTCTGTTATCTGTGGTGCCGACAAAAGGTCGAGGCAGAACGGGCAATTTTATTCCGCCGGATATACGCAGCATCTGAAGTCGATTAGTTGACGAAACTCTAGATGTGTTTTGTTTTTTAAGAAGTTACTTTCACAGACAAATACCAAGATTGAAGATTTTGCTGGAAGATTGTATTCCCTAGGATCGACAGGAGGTCGGGGGGAACAATGGGGGCGTTTGCCAGCCCCCCGGCGTTTTCGCCAACCACAAGTACTGGGAATATCCTTATTTCTTTTTCAAGAAGTACCGTAATAACATTTAGTGAAATTACTGACAAAAAATAAAAGGTTTTCTTGTACAACAATCTTTATGAATTTATTGCGGGCATCGTGACTTGTGGGGGAGATTTGGTCTTGGCCAGAGGGTAGGGCAGTTGCAAAGTCCAGCTACACTTGGGGTGGCCCATACTAAATCCCAAAATCTATTAAATCACTCTTCTATAGAGTTCGTGATAAAAAAAGCTTTCAAAAATATAAACTGAAATAAGTTAATAGTGAAAACACATTTTTAAAAACAAGCTTTTATTAAAATGCACTGACCCAAGCCAACCCTGAGTGCAGCAGCCATATCGTAGTGGAACATAGAACGGGCAATCATAATTGAATGCGTATACAAAATTTCGTGTCTGTGTTGTTGACCGTTGAGGAGTCCCCTCGTCGGGAGCCAACCCTGGGCTCAGCAGCCATGTCATGATAAAACTTATAACGGGCTTTCATAATTGAATGGGTATACAACATTTCGTGTCTGTGCTGTTGACCGTTGAGGAGTACCCTTGTCGGGAGCCAATCCTGGGTGCAGAATCAGAACATGCAAAACATGCAATGTGTAAAATTTCAAATTTTTTGGATGAGATGTAGTGGTTCTAATTCTGCTTGCAAGATTTGACCTAAACAAACATACTGACAAACATTGCAAGGTAAATAAAAGCTTGTAAAAAACGTAAAATATTAATGATTTTCAAGAGCAATTTTTCAGAAAAATATGAACAGCATTCTTATGAAGAAGAGTGTATAAACTCACATACAGTTAGCTTACTGGAAAATATCAATATCAAGAAACTTCTAAGGCTCCTATTCTAGTTAATATGAGTTAAAATATTTCACCAAAAATAACCTTTTTCACAAAAAAAAAAACATTTTATTTCACAAAAAAAAACCCTCTGTCAGACGCACCGTTGGGCCACCTGAATTCAGGTGCAACGTGCCTAAATAGCAGACACAGGTTTGAAAACGACCGCTTTTAACTTAATGGTAATAAACCACTAGTTTATTATCGCACTACTTATTCGTCGCTGCACAGGTTGGAAGGGAAAGTGGACTGTCAGATTGATTATACGCCAACCTTGCAATTTATCCGGGATTTTCTTGAGCGGTGTTGAAAAATGACCGTGGCGCCGGAATGTCGATTTCCAATAAAATATTGCTTTGGTGTTGCCCGTTTATTGAGCCACTAACCGCTTACATACAGTTTTTCGATTACTTTAATACTAGTTCAATTTTTCACTAAGAACTATGTTACAATATTAGGGCTTCATCCCCCCCCCCCCCTGCCCGAGCCTCGTGCGCTCGTCGGGAAATCGAAATTCTAACTGACCCCATATTATTTCCCGTCGAAAATGGACACACACGCTCACTTAATTTTGAAACATATGGAATCCATTCGCGACAGGGTGGGTCAACAAATTTTCCTTAATTATACATTAATATTATTTAATTAAACATTTAGAGCTTATTACATAAAGCAGCATCCCGATAGTTTATACAACAACATATTAAAGATAAAATGTAATGTAACGCTAAGAAAGTAATACACCTAAAATAGCTTATTGTCTAATAATACAGTAATTTTCTATTATATTTATAGTCTAGTTTATTGCATTAACCTAAGGGTAAGTCGTGTTACATATATATAGCATCCAAAGCCGAGCAAAAAATATTATTTAATTTTAGTATTATACTAAGTGAGTTTTTATTACCACCCACCCCGTATATTATTGAGATGCATAGGAGAGGGCGCATTCTTCCACAACTCAACGACCGTCGGAGTTTTTTTTGCTTGATCCATCCTCCGTAGGCCGAGGCGGGTCGGAATGTAGGGCTTCTTTGCGTTTTCATAGAAATGCATAATAACTAAATCATTTAGCGACAATTTCGTGAGAATTGGCCGCCGCCGACTATTCGTTTGTTTTATTTATCGGTACTTAAAGGCCGAGAGAAAGCGCATTTCCGCTCTTTTCAGGGGACCCTCGTCTTAATATTATTTTAACTTTTAACATGCGAGGGCAATAATTTATCCACTACCTGTATTAATATCAGCTCTCCAAATTAATCACTGATCTATATAGGAATGTATACTAAGGGAAGAAGTGAAAGGACAATGCGCAAAAATGTATGGGCGCTGGGCCCACCTGTCCAATAACTATAATATAACGTATTTACCATTGGAAAGACCCATTTATTTACAATATTTTTGACTACCACAGCTTTAGACGTCGGCGGACGCATCCGCAGATCGCATCTGAGGATGCATCTGTCGATGTGTAGAGGAGGCATAAGAAACTACATAGGGGGATTCAATGCGCCGTAACGAGACAGAAAGTTACTGCTAGGGCCGGCATCAGACGCCACTCGGGGAAGGTCAAATAAAAGTTTTCGACCTGTGTCTGTCAGATCAGGTTTACCCGACGGAGGTTTAGCCCGCGTCTAGACACGGCGATAATCGCGCGTTTACAGAATCTTCTTATTTACACGGACGTCCAAATAATTCAATTCAATTCTTTATTGAGATAATCGTTCAGACCTAATCGAACGGTTCGTCAAACCGCGCGATAACCGCAACTCAACCGTCAGAAATTGCGTTGCGGGAACCGCGCGGTTCGGATGTCGCGAGACCACGAGTTCGCAATAGATCGCTTCTTTTTGATTTTTGATTTATTTTTTAATTTCAAACCAGTTGATAGGAAGTCCTACACTTGGTTATGTCAAAAAGTAACAAAAATAACAAGCATAATATTTAAATATATACATATTAAGGTATAAGGTATGAACGTCGGTATTGCAAGGTATGAACGTTGAACATCCAAGCGCAGATTTTCTAGGTTATATAGAGGAAACAACATTTTCCAATATTTTCAATCAAAATTCTTACATAATTTCGTAGCATTTTAATGTGGACAATAGTACTAAATAATCAAACAAATAAGGGATAAATTCACAAATTATCATACGGGAAGATATTTAAAGAAAAACACAAATACAAACAAATCAGTAATAATACTTATAGTCAATAGCCAATACTTACAAAAAAAAATTGTTTGTCACTGAATTATTCATTGATAAAGTGGATAAAATACCTGCAATATGGGTTCACACTCTTGGCTTCATGTGGGTTTCAGAACTTCAGATATCTTCCCTGACCAATTCAATTAGTTCGTCGAAAGACTTTGTTGGCATTTTTGATCACTAAAATATAAAATTAAAAATACATTGTATTGATCAAAATCATAAAACATAGTGTATTATTGCTTCTTCGATTCCCATCCATAAACTGACCACGCCAACCGCTCACCGCCCGCTGTCTGAACTTATAAAAAAAAAATCGGTTCAAAACTCACGGTTTGCTATCCCGCGGTTCCCTTCGGATCCCTTAATGCGGTACGGAATCCTTAGCGCATGACTCAAACTCATTGCATCGCATGGATGACAGTTTTTTTTATAATTGCAGTTCATCAAAATTACGTGGGTCTGGACGCCACCAAGGAGCCATTTCTAGTAAGCGTCGTGCAAACAACAGGGGGACCTGTCAGAGCTATACTCTTCAATAAAATGGTGAGTTATTACTATCATCAACATCATCGCCTAACGCTTTGGACGCCGAACCAAACGTCTTGTTCTTTTATAAAATGGAGCTGAATTCCCCACCTTATCTAGGTGTAGGGTTGCCAGATGCCCGGTATTATATGAATTACATCGTTTTCCAGGCTATGGCAATATAGAAACTAGTAACTGTGAAAATACGTTTCTTTAATAACTTTTAACGTCAGCGTTTCTACAATAACTTGTTTAAATACAAATTTAAACAAAAAAGTTATTATAGAAACGCTGTTTTAATTGTCTACCGTAACCAGGATTGAATCGGGATTTTGGTACTGGCATTGATGATATTGGGTATTAGATTGCTATCTGCCATAGTCCGTTTAGGCAACTTCTGCGCTGGCGGCATGCAGAAGGCGCTGATAGCATTGGCCGGTGAAACTATTAACAATTTATTCGGCTATCTGTAAGTAACATTGATTATGAATGTTTTTTTATTGAAACCCGATTGATTATAAAATCCCATTATTTAACCAATGACAACAATAATAACATTCAATTATTAGTGCTATCTATCGCATTTTTATATAGGCTGATTACATCACAGAAACAATACGGAGAGATTATGACGCCATCTATTAGACTATATAAACATTAAAGGTTGTTCTTTTATAAAATGGAGCTAAATTCACCACCTTATCTAGGTATAGGGTTGCCAGATGCCCGTATTATATGAATTACACCGTTTTCCAGGCTATGGCAATATAGAACTAGTAACTGTGGAAATAAAATACGGGGTTAATAAACTCCCGTTTTTTACACAAAAATACTGTGTGTTGGCACCGTTCGGCCGGCACGGGCAGGCGTGGGCGTTCTAACTAGCGTACTGCGGTGGTTTGAATTTGTTGCGTAGCCGCGCTGCAACTGTGGGCTGTGCCTCAATGTAAACAGAAACAGCATGGCAGCGAACGCACACCCTTAGAACACCGAGGGGTTTCAATTACTATGGACGAACCCGCCACCCAAGGGAGTTATAGCGACATCGAGCCATTCTGTCTCCCACAGAGTGAACGTAAAGACTTTGCGGACAATACAATTCCCAGTCAAGCTACGCTAACAGCGGGCAACCTCACTCAGCGGGCAAACCTCACGCCCTTACTACCAGATTTAGACGAATTTCTTCATCCTCCAGTCTGGTTACAGATTCGAGGTCGTTTGCGCGACCTCTACGTTAGCGGTAATTAAGATCGAATTTTTTGCAGTTTCTTCAATCACTTATTACAAATTTTACCAAAAAATATATTATAGAAACGCTGTTTTAATTGTCTACCGTAACCAAGATTGAAACCCCTATTTTGCTACTGGCATTGATGATATTGGGTATGAGATTGCTTACTGCCATAGTCCGTTTAGGCAACTTCTGCGCCGGCGGCATGCAGGAGGCGCTGATAGCATTGGCCGGTGAAACTATTAACAATCTATTCGGCCATCTGTAAGTAACATTGTAAGTAACAAAAAATAGTAACATTGTAAGTAACAAAAAGTAACATCTGTAAGTAACAAAAAATAGTATTATGATGTGCCCGACTCCGGTCGGTGAATTCCATAGCAGCTCCGTTTGTATTTACTGTAAACCCCCTGATCATCAGGATGACGACAACGAAAGAGTTGTGACAGCCGGAGAGACGGTGGACGGCGTAAAAGAACGCATCGGATCGATGGCCTTGCAAGCCAGATCCGATTATATAAAGCAAAAAAGAAAAAAAAGGAAATATGGGCAAATATGGGCAAAAGAAAAAAAAGGAAATATGGGCCGCTTGGGGGCCCAAGCGGCCTATCAGGGGGGGGTGGGGAGAATTCCCGCTTCCCCAGTTGAAACCCCAAACAACGACACTGCTAAAACGACACCGGACCTTGCTTGCCCTATCTGCGGAAAACAATATAAACGATTAGCATGGGTAAACAAACACATTGCTGGGCACGATGATAGCGACGCTGCACGTCAGTGTCTTAACCCCTTGAGTATGATACGACCAAATCTGGTTCTGAAACAATTATCCGTTGAGTATGATACGACCAGATCTGGTTCCGCATTTTTTTCACTTCTTTGACGTTCTCATATTTATTCATAATTATCTAATTGTTTTAGAAAATGATATTTCAATATTCTATATTCGAAATTTCAATGCAATCATTGTGCAGTTGTTCTTTTTATGATTGGTGTAGTAGTTTCGTAGTTATAGTACTTAAAGGTCGATGTCGCCGAAAATCCTGCAAAAGAGACAGATGCATCCATGAAAATACCCATTTACTCCAAGGGTTAAACCGTCGCAAGGAGTCACGGACAGAGTTGAACCTCACATGTCCCTTGACTCCACATCTGCCCGCAGTTTGTCACCCGACCGGTCTCCTCTACCCGCGCAAATCGTATCCTTACTTCCTCTTAAATTCCCTTCACTTGCGAAAGAGGACTGGGAATTTCATAATAATAATTTAACTTCTATTCTTGACCACTCTGTGAAGCGTAATGCCCCTGCCAGCGTCCAGCTGTCGTCCTTCCAGGTGGCGGTCCATGAATACTTCTCGGGTGTTTACCCAAAATCTACCCATGTCGACCCGGTTCACAGTGAAAACGCATAGGCAAAGCTCCATAGGCAAAAGCGGCTACTTCGTCGCCAGTTACGTGAAGCCAAGAAAGCCGGGGATAAAGCCCTCTGCCACAACTTCTCGCGCGCGTACCGCTCTATAATAAAACTCATACAAGCGCAAGGCAGCATTTCTCAAATCCAAAGAGGAAGCCCGGTTCGACAAAAACCGTTTTAACTACAGCAAAAAGGTTTTGTCTGCCGCCAAGGGAAAAATCCAAATCCCGGAAGAAATGGCCACGGAATACTTTTCGACCACGTATGAGGACCCAATGCGGCTCCATAATTACAGCCCTCCGCCGGGCATTACACCTCCGCACCTGCCTACGGTAGCTTTTGCTTCTCAACCTCCATCTCTAGATGAGATTCATAATCAAGTAAAGAGGAAGCCGTCGGGCTCTACTCCGGGTCCCGATGGTATTCCCTATTTAGTATACAAAAAATGCCCCTGCCTTCTGCAATATTTAGCATCCATCTTCCGAAATATATGGAATAGCGGTGTAGTCCCACAGAATTTTGGCCGAGCGACAGTCATCTTAATTCCGAAGGTCCCAGTTTGCACCGGACCAAAGGACGCTCGGCCCATTGCTCTGACAGACACTGTGGCCAAAATCTTTTTTAGCATAGTCCACACGAGGATGAGCGAATTCATGCACCGAATGAGTACCTTGGAGTATCAGTTCAAAAAGGCTTCATGCGTGGCGTCTCGGGCTGCCTCGAGCACAATTCTCTCCTGGCTGCTGCCATCAAAGATGCGAGACAGCACGAACGCCAAATCAATGTATGCTGGCTCGACCTAGAGAATGCCTTTGGGTCAGTCCGACACAGTCTCCTCCACTTTGCACTCCGCTGGTACAACTTCCCACCAGTCGTGCGTGACATTGTAGCCTCCTACTACAACTGTCTGACTTTCCATGTTAAACGCAAGAATGGACTACCCGCTCTATACCATATTCAATTGGACTATTTCAGGGCTGTTGCCTCTCCCCGACGATTTTTAATATAGTTTTTAATATACTGCTGGAAAGCCTGACCCAGTTTGACAGGAAGTGGGGCTACCGTTTTAAAACAGACGGCCAATACACCTCGTCGTGCCTCGCTTTTGCCGACGACCTAACTTTCATCACCAGAAGCCCCAAGCAGCTTTCCCTGCTATTACAGAAAGTGGAGCTTTTCTGCGACTGGTCAGGCTGTATAAAAGTGAAGCCCTCCAATTTTTTTGCCTTGGACTCGCCCGCATAGACACAAAATTTACATCCTATGACCCCAAATTGATCTATAAGGGCTCTAATATCTCCCTTATAGACCCAAACAATCATTTCAAATTCCTCGGCAGAAAAATCACCCATCAGGGAAAAGACGTCTCGGGCGATCATGTTATAGAGCATTTCAAAAGTTGCCTGGCAAAAATAGATGCCTTGCTAATTTCTGGCCCTCGTAAGGCCTGGATCTATGACAATTATCTAACGTCACATTTGTCATGGCCCTTTCTTATTTACGATTTTACCAAAACCCAACTATCCCGTCTGGTGACAGCTAGTTTAAAATTCTGGCTGTCCTTAGCCAAACCAGCTGACCCCTCGACTCTCTTCAGGTCCAAACAAAATTTTGGGCCAGCGCTAAAACTGCCCTCTCTGCTCTACGCCAACTCCAGAATAACCAAAAATTCGATTCTGTGCAATTCCAAAGATCCGGCAATATCGAAGCACTTAATAAGTGGCCGTAGTGATTCAAATGATCTACAAGCCCGCGTAGACTTCCACAAAAAGTTCCTTACTGGAATCAGCCAGAATGGCACTGGTCTGGGGTATAGCAGTACAACCACGAGCGACGTGGACTTGAAGAAGTCTCTTTTGCGGGGAGATTACGACAGCAACAGTATGGCTCATGCTATTGGCCTTCAATGCCAGAATGATTGGACAACAATTGGGGACTTTTGCATTCCGCCTCCAATGCACTGGAAGGTAATGCTCTATGACTGGACGCCAGAGATGCTGAAATTTTATTTGAATGCCCCCATTCAAATACTCAATTCCAGACCCCAGTAACCTCGCCCGTTGGAGCTTTGGCGAGGATAGTTCTTGTCCCCTCTGTAGAATACCCCTTGCACAGCTAGACACATTCTATCTGGCTGCAAGGTGGCCTTAGATCAAGGACGGTACACTTACCGCCATGACAAAGTTCTCGATGTTATTCGCAAAGTAATTAGTCTCTCAGTGGCTCGTGCCAACAAGGGTTTGACAGTATCCTCCAAACCCCCAATACAGTTTGTGCGGGATGGCTCTAAAGGCAAAAAACATTTAACTACAAAACCTTTCTCAATAATTGAGAAAGCTACAGATTGGATTCTGGAGGTTGTTTCGGTCTCTAAGCAGTATAAATTCCCTGAAAATCTCGGATGTACAGCCCTCCGCCCAGATATAACTCTTTACTCTCTATCTCGTAAGGTGGCCCTTATTGTAGAATTAACTGTTCCATGGGAATCAAATATCCCAAAAGACCACGAGTACAAATTAAATAAATACCATGATCTTGCAAATGCCGTAACCCGGAACGGCTTCACTGTTCACCTTCACGCGGTGGAAGTTGGCGCTCGTGGCCTGCCAGCTAAATCTCTATTTCACCTCTTTAAAGATCTTGGTCTTTCCAGAAAAATAATCAACTCTTTCTTAGAAAAATTATCTAAAACTGCGATTTGCGCATCTCAAATTCTATGGCTTCGAAGGGGGAGTGAATGGGTGGTAAGGTGTACGCTCACATGTGGCAAGACAGCTGTCCTAAACCTACCACAGCCGGTTCGTAAGTCCGGAATCCACTGCTCACCCCCCAGAAGTGTAAAAAAAATAGTATTATGATGGGCCCGTCTCCGGTCGGTGAATTCCATGACAGCTCCGTTTGTATTTACTTTACTGAATGTTTTTTATCAAATCCGATTGATTATAAAGACCCATTATTTAGACAATGACAACAATAATAACATTAAATTATTAGTGCTATCTATCGCATTTCTATATAGGCTAATTACATCACAGAACAACTGTGAACCCCACCCCGCAAATCCAGCACAAAGGGAAATGTAAAAAAACGCTTTTGGATATTTTAATGAATTCCCTTTCACTCGAATACAAACTCAATAATTTGTGTTTGTGTAAAAGGGAGTTACTAAAAATATCCAATCACCATAAAAATATTTTTTTGCCAATTTAAAATATATTTAATTTTTGTCCAATAAATATAAATATTTTATTTTCAATGAAAAAAAATATATTTATTTCTAAATATTTCCATTAAATGCATGGTTTGTCTCGTATCATTTTAAGCCATAAATAAATTGATAAGTAGAGGGGAACAGTACTGGAAGTTAGGGGGGAATAGCACTGACTTATATTTTGTAATTTTTTGTGTCAAACTTTGGGACAAAAATAAAATATATGCAGTAATCCTTAGAGATGCAGCTTATTATTTATCTAATCATTTATGTTTAATACGTGTCGTATGTACACAAAAACGGCTAACTCCTAAAAAAATTTTAAAATGTTAAAAGCTGTGACGACCTAAAACATGCCTGCTAGATTAAACCTTATTTCCGCGCCCAACTGCCGTATAAGAAATTATTTTTTACTTAGATATTTATTTATATAAATTCAAAGTAGGTATTTATAGACGAGGAGGATTGAAAAAAATCAGAAAAACCAAAGAAAAGCACAGCTGGCTTAATGCGGCCCCTCTGA
Organism: Micropterix aruncella; assembly: GCA_944548615.1. Lineage (NCBI taxonomy): Eukaryota > Metazoa > Arthropoda > Insecta > Lepidoptera > Micropterigidae > Micropterix > Micropterix aruncella. The sequence goes on from OX155973.1 coordinate 17,196,516, forward strand.
TATGTAAATTTCAGGAGCCATTGAAATTTACATATCAGAGTTGTCGATTTTTGCATTTAACTATTAGATATGACCGCTTTAAGTACAGATTTACGATAATTATACATTGGACAAAAACGGATTTACCGCGGGAATTTTGTAGCAACGTCAGGTGTTACAAAATTCACGCGGTAAATCATTGTCTTTGTTTGTGTTTTGTATGCAATGTCAAACAAGCGCTATAGTCTTTGATTTCATATTGTCTATTAAAGCGGAACTAATGGACCCTGTTGCAGATTGACCACTAAGACCCAGTTGTATAGGGTCGGTCAAACGCACGGGTCAACCCCCATCCGGCGGCCTCCACGCAGTAGTGCGAGCCCGGGAGGGAGTTAATTCCAGACGGAAATATCCTTCCAAACAGGTAGTCCAGGGGCGAGGCTGCCCGTTTGATACCTTTCCCGGTGCCTCGCCGTAAGGCGTTGGCCTCTGACGGACGAGTGGCGTAACTAGACAATGGACTGTTTTCGTCCCAAGTCTTCTACGCTCACCTCACGGGGGAGAGTTATTTGTTAAAACTTGCTGAAGTGACGGGTTCGCTCGTTGTAGTTGACAGCTCTAGTTGTCGATTAAATCATGATCAATATTCAATATTCTTTTTTCAATACGAAAGTTATTTAATGAATTATTTAATATCTCATAAACTAATTATTTTATTAACATAATAATAATATAGTTATTTTGGCGAAAACTCGCTAAAATAGCAATAATTTGCGATAGAAAACTGTACTTGGCTTGATAATCAGTAGTAGTCGTTACAACGAAAAAACTTATATTTGCAGCAAAAGGGCCAAACGGGTGTTTAGAGTATGGTTTAAGTTCAAATGTTTTGGATAAACATATTTATTAAAATAAAAGAAAATACATGTTTTTGAGGTTTATTTATACCCTTGCTTTTATACATTTTTTTTCACTTATTGTTAGGAAGTCGTGAACTATTGACGGCCGAAATGCTGTAATGATTTCGACGTTCTTGCGACTTATATTTAAAAGGAAAATATAAAAAAACAAAGGTTTACACCTCTCACAGATTTCACATTCGTTGAACCCCATTAGGTACATTTGTTAAACTTTTATATTTTGGCTATTTTTTTAATTCCCTATTCGCTTTATGCATTTAAAAACCTGTAATTTTTTGACTACCATATTATATTTTTATAGGCATAACAACTATTACCGGCCATGAAGCCACTCTTCGTCAGTTTGCTGTCTTTTTTTTTTTTTTTAAATATAGTAGAATTTCAGTTGATTTCTTTGTAAACAAAGTTTTTATAAAAAAATACTTTAAAAAATGGTAAAATCCCCATTGGACTTAAGAAATCTTTGACTGTTTTAGTCGCCAATTCAGAATATGCAAATGAAAATTCAATTATATTTTCAGGGGACACAAAAAATATCTCTACCCCCTTCTGCGTGGGGTGGGGCGAATCTGAGCAGTTCCAATGCCATGGGAACCACTTCGTCCACACGACCGGCCGTCAAAAATATATTGCAGCACTTTCCAGGGATGGAGAAACTTGAAAAGGGACCCAGAGAGGTACGCTTGTATTTCACTATTCATTACATGAAAGTATGACATTATTTCTTAGGTGCAGTTGAAAGTACAACCAAAAATAATATTCATTACAAGATCCAAGTTTTTAATCGTTTTTTGTGTTTCATGGTATTGGCTATTTGACTGCGATTTTTGGCTGCGACTTAGTTTTGCAGTTTAACTTAGTACGTGTGGTATTAATTGCTGTCATTTTAGTTGAGCTTAGCTTAGTTTTGCGACTTAGCTAAGGCTTAGTTTTGCAATTTATAGTACCCAGCCCGGTGGCATAGTTACACAGCCGGTGGCATAGTTGTTAAGTCACCTGATCATACATTGTAAGGTTCCGGGTTTGATTCCCATCTGGTAATCAAAATCAAATACATCGAAATGCAATGGATAGTCTAGACAAATATTTACATAATTTTCCGTAATGAAGCCTTACATATATGCATAATCGATAAAGAGACGGCTACATTTTAGCAAGACAGACAACTAACGGCTCTTGTTGTTTTGGGTGTCAGACTGCTCCAGACATGCAGTGCATATTTACCACTACCAGAAATGCAAATTCCGGCAAAGAAATGCCCATTTTCCGTTGGGATAAAATTATTCGAATTGTATTTCAATTTCTCACACTTTCACACATGTTACACGCACACATACATATAAACACTTTATAGTAGGGTTTGCTGGAAGATGTTGTCGTGTGACAATTGTGAAATTTCACTAAATTGCATTCAAGAATTTGGGAACAAGTTACAAAATATAGATGGTGACAAACCAATGAAAAAAAATCTGTCTGATACATGGTATCATATACTTTCCCAAAAGTCCTTATACATCGAAATGCAATGGATAGTCCAGACGGTACATATTTACATAATTTTCCGTAATGAAGCCTTACATATATGTATAATCGATAAGGACACGGCTACATTCTAGCAAGACAGACAACTGACGGCTCTTGTTGTTTTGGGGGTCAGACTGCTCCAGACATACAGTGCAGATGTACCACTGCCAGAAATGCACATTCCGGCAAAGAAATGCCAGCAATAGAGTTACGATATTATGTTTTATACGTTATCGAGCAAGGCGTAGCGCTTTTACGGAAGTGTGTCCATGTTTGGCCATAATCGCAGTTAGGGAGAGCGTTATTTAAGGAACCTATGTAAATATTTATGTTAATCAGTGTATATCGGAAAGCAGGACATTACGAATTTTGCTAGATAGAAAAATGAACAAAATGCAAAACAATAGTCATATTAGCGAAGAACACTTACACCCGAATCTATAGTCGAGTATTGATCATTACTCGAGTACCGAGCAGTACTTGAGTAATACTCGAGTACCAGTTTTCATTTTATAGTCGAGTATTGAGAAGGCGAGTAATACTCGAGTATTACTCAGAGCTGAGTATACGTCTGGCGATACTTAAGAGCTACTTGGCTTGGAGCTGCCACAACCTTTTGTTCGGCTGGAAGAAATTGAGAGAATATTCGCGGTCGGTGGTGAAGCAGCACGCTTTCGAGGGCACAGTTTGTTTTCTCCATATCGAAGTACAAATAAAACAGTACCAAACGCAAATAGCATTGCAAAATCTATTTTTTTCTGCACGCTTATAAGCATTCTAACTAACCAGCGTGCGGATACCTTTATCATCCCTAAGCGATCATGTCAAATACTATGAGCACAGTCTATCCAAATCTTCACTTCTTCAGCAATAAAACGAATCGTGTGACGACGATCCCACAAAACTACTTTTTCCACTTTTTTAATCAATTTTTTCGGTGACTGCTTTTGTTGGACGACTCAAGCGAGTGTCATCGTTAGTTAGAATTCTTCCATGCCTAAACTCAGCACACCGACGTGCAGCAATAGAATATGGGGGAGCATCAACCGCTTATGTATCTCGTAAGTCTTGAAATACTCGCTCCGTATTTCTTCAAGTAGTAGGGCGGTGTCGACTACAATGGGCGAACCCGTCACCCCAGGCTGGTATAACGATAGAAGAGCGTAGAAGACTTGAGGACAAGACAATCTACTGTCTAGTTCACCAGCAACCAGCTAGAGACCGACGCCTTACGGCGAGGCACCGCGAAAGGTAACCAGCGGGTAGCCTCACCTAACTACCAGTTTTCGCAGGATATCTCTGTCTGGACTTAACCTTCAGGATACCTCCGTCCTCCTGACTGGTTAAGAGTCCGAAGTCGCTAACGCGACCTCTACCTGTTGTAATACAGCGGTAATTCAATTAGAATTTATCGCGGACCTGGGCGTTCTTGCCCGAGTGGCCCAAGGTCATTTCAAGAGTGGCATGACAACAGGTTAACATCTACCCCCGCTTCATAGGAAACAGTATATTTCCATAGATAGGATATTAGTATATTTCCAGAGACTCCTTCAGCAATTAGTCAGAATGCACAGACACGAGGACACGGGAGTTTTACCCAGGGTAGCCTTTCACTCGAGGAGGCTTCTGAATAGGAGCTGAATCGTGAGTTGAGCCGATCCAAGAACGAAGTGGATCTTGTGGCCCAAGCTGCACGAAACCGCTTACCACCCTTTCTTTAAGCAAAGATAATTAGTTACTGCAAGAAAATTCAGTTTTTTTTCTTCATTTTGACCAACACCACAAGTATTTCCCGGCAAGCAGATAACCCCCACGGCAAACCCTCGTTCCCCTTCCACAACACCTCCACCAGCCACCCCCTCCAACTACCGCCCCCCCCCCAAAGCTTTATTTCACACACAAAAAGTACAATGTGGTGGGCCTATTGCCAAGTGGCAATAACTTCTGGCCATACCACCAGGGTTATTGTGACTAAAGGTTTATGTGGGCAAATTGATATAAAAAAGGAGTCATAAATGAATACACTTAAGTAATAGTCATCATAAAGAATATAAAACAGTAATTAGTAACGTACATATGTCAACTCGATATCGAAGGGAGGAATGGAATATAAGGACAAGCAAAGGAGGTGGGAGGGGAGGGGGTATTCATTAGTTGAGTAAATGTCTCTTTAGAGACTTTTTAAACCCGCTCAAGTTTTCAAGTTGCCTTATGGGCAAAGGCAAGGAATTCCAGAGTCGGGCCGCCTGCACTGGGAAAGACCTGGACATGAAAATTGATGAATGCTGGGGTATAGCCAGTTATAGATTTTCCTGAGAACGCAATGGAAGGCCATGGGATGAAAGCGGTGATAAGAGATTATATAAATAAGTAGGCCTGTTTGACTGTAGTACACACAAGAGTAGGCCGAATATATAAAAATCCCGACATCGTCTAATGGTAAGCCATTCTATTTGCCTGCGAAAGGTCGATATGTGATCAAACTTCTTCAGGGAATAAACAAAGCGAATAAATACACGTATTTTGAATCTTTTCTAGCTTACCGAGTAGTTCTTCATTCGCATATACATAGGTAGGCCACTTCAGCGTGGTTACTTATCGGTAAAAGAAAAGATTGTGCCATTTGGCGTTTAATACAAAGAGGTAAGAGATTCTGAACCCGTTTAAAAGAATGGAATGGAATAGTGATTTTGTCATGTGATTATGATCGCAAATGTAATATAATTGTAGCATTTTTGTAGTATTTCTGTGGTATTAAAATGACTATTTTCCAATATAATGCAGAATTTAAACAAAAATTGTGTCACTTCTATAAGAAATATTCCAATCAAAACGCATCTGTGTACCGAATATCCAGTATCTAAAGTCTAATATTTCAAGATTGAAGTATGAATAGGGCGCTTCCTGGTGGACCGATTTCAACCATAGACACAGAGACATGCAGAAAGACTTCAGTCTGGAAATGGTCTTTCTGGAAATCTGAAGGGGGGGTTCAACATAGATATTTCCGCCTTCATCTCAACAAAAAAAAATGCGTGTTCAAAATACTTTCCTTATCTGTTGGTTGGCCGGGGAAGAAAAACAAAAGATAAAGAATTTTTGTTTTATAGGACTTTATAACAGTTTAGCTGTGCCTGCCAGTATTTATTTTTTTATTGTTCTAAAGAGTTTCTACTCATTCTCACTTTTTTGACGCATTCGTGTAAATCCGCCATTCGTAGAAATATGTATTTTTTTATTACATATGACCTAACATTGGTTTGTATTCCAGGTGATGTGCCCAGAAATCCAAAAAGACATCCTACTCTTAGAGGAGCAAGAAGGTTCGGTGAATTTCAAATTTGGCGTAATACTGATGAAAGATGGACAAGTCGTCGACGATGAGATGCTATCTAACGGTATAATCAATGCTGAAATTTGTTTAATTTTTTATTTGTAGTCATTCAGTGGCGGATACAGTTTAATTTGTCCATTACTGCATGCGATCCCGCCATCTCAGGACGTTATAATCAAAGTTGTCGTCATGTCATCCTGAAATGATTCACAAAGACTGAGACGAAAACAATCTACTGATCCAGCTCCGCCTCAAACGAGGAGGCGCTGGCAAGCCAGTGAGGCCCCTGGCCCCCTGTCTACAAGATTTGGACGGTGTTTTCCGCCATCTGTTTTTAGCCTGGTCCCAGATATGTCCCTTCATAAACATTTATCAATCGTATCTCCCGTCTAACTTAGAACAGGCTAGTCCCAGTTAGGTGACAGAATCAAATAAGCAAAAGGTTAAGGTCATTCGGTTCCTGTTAAATTTGTCAGCAAAATCAATGTTTTATAGTAATTAATTCTTAAATAAATAAATCACGAATTTAAAATATCGTAAAACTCTTGCTTTTCGCAAGTTTAGCAACAGGGATCCCGAAATATCTTTGTTTTAGGTTTTACTTTTTGTTTTTAATTACAACTTTTTTTAATTAGGTTTTTCACACGACTTTATTTTATATGTATTTTTCTTCTTCCTAGACCCTGTCCTATTTACTTGGGGTCGGCCTTTCTTGACCTTCTCCTCCACTGAATATGATCTTATGCTGTGTCGGCATTGAGTTGAGCTTCTCTCAGTTGTGTAATTTCGTGGACAAGGAATAAAAAGTGTCTATGGTGTGTTACGGCCGGTTGCCACCTGACGCCAAGACACTAATCCAATCTTGGGACTATGGTCGCTGCCGTTGAACCCCTAGGATCTATTCCGCCACCGACTCTATTGCACCGCCGTGCCTGACAGTACAACTCCAACATGACCTAGACACTCCAATATGTGGGGTTAGCTCCCTGTTGGGGGGAAGGGATGGGTGCCCCACTTTATTTTATATGTGTAATTGTTTATATTAAAATTAATGTACGAGCGCTAATGGTTCTATTATTTGTTCAACCCAGAACTGTGCTCATTAATTTGTGTGTGCGTCTTTAATTTATATGTGGGCCATTTATAATTTTAGACTTTGTAATGCTATAAAATAAAAACTGCTGTTTTTTTTTCGTTTTTTTTTATTATATTTGAAACTTTAATTATTGCCATTAGTTGTGGAATACAACTTCATTCATATGGCTGCCATGTCTGGCCATACAGTAGCCCATTCGACCGTTCCAATTTTTGAGCACATTTTCAATGGTATGCGGCAAAATCTCGCCAATGGCAGTGCTTATGTTGTCCTTTAGGTCATCATTTCTTTCTGGTTTGTTGGCGTAACATTTGTCTTTGACGGCACCCCAAACATAATAGTCCAACGGCGTCAAATTGCAGCTCCGTGGTGGCCAAACGACATCAGATTTTCGGCTGATAATGCGATTTTCGAAAACGCTGCGCAAAAGATCGATGGTAACGTTGGCTGTGTGGCATTTAGCGCCGTCTTGTTGAAACCAAATGTCACTCCAGACATGCTCCTCCAATTTTAGAAACAAAAATTCGACCCATTTTCAAAGTAAAATTTAAATTAAATAGGATATTATAATTATTTAATTAATTAAGTAACATTGGACCGATTTTCAACGTAAAATTTTAATATTTTCCAGCGTTCTTCAAGCGTAAACGCAACCGTTTTCGTACACCGCAAAGATAAAACTAATTTTCTGTCGAAATAGGAATGACGTAAGTGTTGCCATTCTCGAAATAACCGCTAGTTCAAAAATAAAACTATAGATGGCCCACACATTATAATTATTTATATTGAAATTAATGCAAGAACGCTAATGGTTTTATTATTTGTACAAACTAGAACTGTGTTTATTATATTTATCAAACGACTTTTATGTATATGTATAAATATTATTCAAATTTATATTAATGTAAGAGCGCTAATGGTTTTATTATTTGTAAAACCTAGAACTGTATTTATTTCGCGGATTTGTTGACAATGGATAACATTTCGCATTTACTCGAATTTTGCATAAACAATCATGCCAAAACGCAACTATACAGGGGTTTTGTGAAGAAGGAGGGCCACAGACGTATCTCTAAGAGCCGAGGACCCATCGACGATGGCCGCAGACCTGTGGGCAAGCCATGATGGCAAGGTTTTCACCAATTTAGAATCCTAATGTTGTTTTCTCATAACAGAATTTGGCAGCGAGCACTGGGACCGGTTTTTGAATTTACTCGGCGAAAGGATACGGTTGCGGGGATGGCGGAGATTTCGAGGAGGACTCGACGTCAAAGGTAATTGGAATAATATCTGTCACAAACAAACGTCTCGCGTCATTCTTTACCCTAGAATCTATAGTCGTGTATTGTAATACTTGAGTACTGCCCAATACTTAAGTAATGCTTTAAGGCGAGTTAAGTACTCAGAGCCGGATGACACATGAGTACTACTGGGAGAAACTCGTCTGAAAGAACGTTTGAAATAGCGAAAAGAAATTCTCATTTATTCCAAAAATACTCATAAACTTAAGACACTGGTAATACGAAGACACAGGTAAAACGAAAATACGAAGAAATAGGAAGGTATATTTTAAAAAGGATAATAATATGTTAGATTACATTATGTGAATGCATATATGTGGATATGTATAAAATCGAAGACTATTGCGGTTGTTTGACATTATAAATAGGATAGAAACGAATTTACCGCGTGAAATTTGTAGCACCCGACGTTACGGTGACGTTGCAGCCGCCCAGTCTACCTTGGACAACGGCGGCTGCAACGTCACCGAAACGTCGGGTGCTACAAATTTCACGCGGTAAATTCGTTTCTATCCTATTTATGTGTATATGTTTAGTTTTCCTTTTACGAAAAGTAGTAGTATATGCAAACCTCGGAATATTCTAGCATCATATGTTGCCTAAAGCGTAAAAAAATTAAAAAAACGAATAATCAGTTCAGAGATGCCTAAAGAAATTCCTACCAGAAAATGCATTTTATTCCTTAATTAAACGAATTTGAGATTTGTTGCGGACTGGACAAAGAAACATGATTAGGACTTTTCAATGCATACTGGGAGTTTGTATGCCAGCCTCATAGAAACTTGCCGGTATTGCTGGTATCTACTTTTCCAAGTATTGCGAGACTTCTTTTTTCAGTTCTTTATCTGTCTCCATCCACTTTTCTCCCAAATGCTCATTTAAGCTCAAGAATAAGTGGTAGTCAGACGAGGCAAGAACGGCTGTAAGAGGGATGGGAAATCTCAGATCACGACCCTCCCAAACTGGTCCTAAAGTACTTTTGTGTCACAAGCAACGTGGACAACCAAGCATTGTCACGAAGGAGGCAAACCCCCTTCATCACCATGCCTTGTCTTCGATTTTGGATGACTGACAAGTTTTTTTAAGTCTCACAATATGAATATGTGATAGTTGTCCCAGTTGATATAAACTCAATCAGAATAACCACAATTTTTCAAACCCAAATTTGTGCCATGATTCATGACTGATATCAGAACAGTGTCCATGATTTTTCGAGCACACTCCAGCGCTTTATTGAGGTGGCGGTGGCCGACGTAAAAGCGTTCATTCTAAATGCGTCAGACGCAAACTAAACATCTGTCAGACTCGGGACATCGTTTGTTGGAAAGGGGAGGAGCTACGATATACAACAGTGTTACCAACTTAGAAAAAAATATACGGGAACTGATTTATATTTACAACATTTGTTTGTCAGTTTGATAAGGTCAAATCTTGCAAGTTGAATTATAACCACTTCATTTTATTATATGAAGTTGAAATTTTACATGTTAGTTCAGTTTCGATGACAATGCATTTTTATGGTGAGCATGACCTGTTCTACACCCAGGATCGGCTCCCGACGAGGCTTCACTTTCACGGTCAACAGCACAGACACACAATTTTGTATACGCGTTTAATTATGATAGCCCGTTCTAAATTTTACCATGACATGGCAGCTGCACCCGCGGTTGGCTCACGACGAGGGAACTCTTCAACAGTCAACAGCACAGAAACAAAATTTTGTATAAGCATTCAATTGTGATATCCGTTCTAAGCTTCACCGGGACAGGGCTGCGGCACCCAGGGTTGGCTTTTAAAGAGGGGACTCCTCAAGGGTCAACAGCATAGAAACGAAATTTTGTATACACATTCAAATATGATATCCCGCTCTAAGTTTTACCGCGACAGGGCTGCTGCACCCAGGGTTGGCTTCCAACGAGGAGACTCCTTAACGATCAACAGCACAAACACGAAATTTTGTATAGCATTCAGTTATGATAGCCAGTTCTAAGTTCCACTATGACATTGCTGCTGCACCCAGGGTTAGCTCGGGACAAACCATTTTAATAAAAGCTTGTTTTTAAAAATGTGTTTTTACTATTAACTTATTTATAATTGTATTTGTGTCTTTAGGTGATATGACGGGAAGCCACGCGGTGTATACGATGCATCAAGGCCATGAAATAATGTTTCACGTATCGACGATGTTGCCTTTCTCGAAAGACAACAAGCAGCAGGTGGAGAGGAAGCGGCACATAGGAAACGACATTGTGAACGTGATCTTTGTGGAGAGCGGAGCTCATGAGAATTTCAATCCGCAGTGCATCAAAAGCCACTTTACCCGTATCCTTTAAACCAGTGGGTCGCGATCCCCCGGGGGATCGCGAAGAGATCCCCGGGGGGTCGCAGGCTACCTAAAAATAAAAATCGAAGATATTACAATATCTTTATTTATATAACTAGCTGACTCAGCGAACTTCGTACCACCTAACAGTAAATGAATGTCGTGTTACAGGTTAGCTGAACTCAATTTATGATTTTATGAAAATAATACAATGAATACCAAATAAATATTAATTTCACTACTTTTTTAAGATAATAACACAAAAAGAAATATAAAAGTACTAAAATTAAGTATATCAATTGCGTGTCAGCAAGAGATGATTGAATTAAACGATTTACATATTGTACTTTATCTTGATCTTAGATGGAAACAGTTAGGTACAGCTTCGAAAGTTAAAAACAGTTCAATTAATATAGTTTTCGCTATCGTGTTTACAAAAGCATTATTTATTGCATGCTTACAATTGCCGCCGTCGAAGAGAAAACAGTCTAAGGGGGGTCGCTTAAGGCGCATATGCACGCCAATGACCTTGGACGATGAGGCGGGGCCTATTGCTTTCCGCTTCCCCCGCCCGCGCTAAAAAATCACGCGACTAATGCCGAAATATTGTTTGAAATTCATAGAACGATTGCGAAGCGATAATATGTATGATGCAAAGCGATAATATTATATATATATATATATATATATATATATATATATATATATATATATATATATATATATATATATATATATATATATATATATATATATATATATATATATATATATATATATATATATATATATATATATATATATATATATATATATATATATATATATATATATATATATATATATATATATATATATATATATATATATATATATATATATATATATATATATATATATATATATGTATATATATATATGAAAATTATATATGTCGCTTATAATATATATTAATAAGCGACGATATTTAAATAAGTAAACAATTTAAAATTATATTTGTGAATGTTTTATTTTATACTATATTTATTTAGGTAATTACGTATTTTGGTAAGTACCACTCAATAATCAGAAAACTTATAGCGATCCTGTGTAATTAAAAAACTACTTTTCGTCGGTTTACTTTTTAGGTTAAGACCACATCAGAGATGTGTGAATCAATAAAATAATCGTAGGAGTATGTCATAATATAACAAAGCATATAGTTTTGTGTCTCTCTAGGACATCTCTAGGACCGACACATTCTTCTTCTACATCATATTTTTCAGACACCGGTTTATCTTCCTCACACAGTCTTATGCTTATATTTATGGTTTCTGGTGGTTTCTCTTTATCATGTTCTTTCATTTCATAAAGTGTTTTATGTAATACTAGCTTTTCATAAACCGTTTCTTGATCTTCTTCAACTGCTGTTTCTTTGACTTCAATGAGCTTTCTCTTAGATGCAGCTTTACTTATCTTAGCTTCGATCATTTTTTGTTTTTCTTTTATGGCCTTTTTTATATATTCAGGATCTTTTATTTGCATGTTTCTTGAATTTCTTGGGTCTATCAATTTGGGTAGCAAACAATCTAAATAAAATGTCTTTCGTTTGTTTTTCATTTCATTATCCCAGAAAGAGTCATCATTTGTTATTATTTCTGTTTTAAAGGCTCGTTTTCTCCATACCAAATACCTAAAAGGCATTTGGATGTATCTGTATATGTGAAGTTGCCCCTGTATCTGGAAATACCAGTTATGGGTTTTATTAATTTGTAAGATTCGATTTTTGCTAATTTTATAATACCGATTTTGATGGCTTCATCGATACCTTTCTGAAATGCAATGATAGGACATTTGATTTCGACGATCAAGTCGTCACCTACAACACCGTCGGGAGAAGCCCCGAGGAAGGGTATCTCTTTATCTATAAACAACCCGCATGGTTTTATATCAATATTTTTTTGCATTTTTAACTGTCCAATAGTTTAGTTCTCATTATCTTTTCCATGCTTAGTTGATGTTACATGGGATAAAGAATCTTTCTATAATATATCCTTTACAAGATTAACGCAACTGATATCTTTACGTCTCTTTATAATTCTTCCAAAGTTTGAAGCTGTCAAAATAGTCCTTTTTATTTCCATCCACTCACTGCAGGTACTCTGCAGTACAGTTTTATTCTGTATTTCATCTCTTTCCTCGTCAGTCCAATTTAAGTTATGTAAGAAAGTGCATTTTTCTTTTTCAAATATTTCTTGTAGCATGTCTGGTTTTTCACACTTTTCTCCATACTTTGCGTAATTTCCTTTTGAAAAAAGTAATTTGTTTTTCTTTCGACTGATTTTTCTCATATTGACCATCCCTTGCAATCGCTGCTTTTCCAAATGTTTTATTATGCCTGTGGGACTACGACCTTGTTGTAAAGGGAAGACATCAATTTGTGCGAGTTAAATGAAACTAAACAGGCTTGGCACCTTGTCTGGTAGGAACCTTTGAGGCTCAAATTTGTTCCTTTACTGCCAACAAGCTTCGCTACTATACTGTTAAACCGTATACAATTCATGATGTACTAAGTGTACATCATGAATTAAACTTGGAGCATGTGAAGCAACATTTGACATAAGGAAACAAATTCTACCCCAGAGAGTACTTGTAAAAAAAGGTTTGTCGGCTGTTTCTGATATCATATCTGATTTATTCATCTCAGTACAAAAGTTTGCTTTGCACCGACTATGATCGCCAAAAGCGTGCAATTGGGTAAACAGAAAATCATTATAGAATGGCTCAATATTACACCTTCTCTCTGATTCAGAATCAGTTTTATAAATCTTTATGATCTTGCAAATTGTTTTTCTTAGGATCATGATTTTTTTCTGTGTCACATACTTCCGGAATCTCAATAGATATTTTGTGTCCCTTTGTAGCTGGACTAATTTATTGCATAAGTTTCTAAGTACATGGTTTCTGCACTCATTTTTTTCTACCGTGAGGTGGTCATACGGTCGACTTTTCAATATTTTGGCGTATGTGTTGGAATCGCCATCAGAAACCATTCTGCCGTATATGAGGCCATGCATTCAATTGAGCATTTGAAACCCTTTAGGAGAATATCGGATTCCATGCCAGTAGACTGACCGTTATAATTTTTACAGCACACGTGTGTTTTGTGCTCGATCTTTCTTTTTTCTGCTCTTGCACAGATACAGGAGTATTTGTTTCGTACGCCCAAAAATAGCACTTCATCAGTCCATTTACCAATTATGGTTGCTGCCCCAGACAAAGCGAAATATATATTTTTTGTAAGTTCTCTTACTCCAACAGCCATCTAGAATCACATCAATTATGGGAATCCCATTTTGCCTACTCTTTCTTCAGCACTCGCTATTTGTCTTTCTTTTATCGCAGCCTGATTCATCGAATAAATCGTTTTTTTTTTTAAATCTCTTGATATGATTGCATGGAAAATTAGTTGATTAAATAAAGTACCTACTTATACATGAGTTACATAATCTATTAGTAGGTATAGGTAACTAGGTGTTGTAGGTTGCAGATAATAATAATTATCTATTAGCAGGTAACTAGATAGGTGTAGAAAAGAGAACGCGAGAAACACCTACTAAGCAAAAAAAAAACGGTTGTGTCACCCCAAAACTTTCCCGATTGGCGGCAGAAATTTAAAAATAATATGCAACTGGACTATTCACACTAACCCTAACTATATTGGCGCAAGAAATAAAAAAAACGGGGAAAATTGGTAATCCAGGTACCCCAAATTTGTATGTTAGGTACCCCAACCTTTGGTCCTAAGTGCCCAAAAAACTAATAGGTTCCACCGACGGTTAACAGAAGCTTATATACCAAATTTCAGCTCCATCAGAATAAGCGACTGTGCGCTATCGTGGAAGAATGCGTATGTTCACAATAACGAGTATAAACAAACAAACAAACAAACATACACGGCTGGGTCAATATTTTCCGTTGAGATCAAATTAATGGAATTGCATTTTCAATTCTGTCGATCGAATGCAATAACAACACACACACACACACACACACACATGTTACACGCATACATACATATAAACACGTCACAATAGGATTAGTTGTAAGAAATTGTCATATGACAATAAACCCGCCCATTGTGAAATTTTCACAATAAAGAGTAGAAATAAACAAACATACATACACACATACATACACACATACACATACATACACATACATACACACATACATACACACATACATACACATAAAAAGAGATCGGTCTGAAAATGGTCTCAATCGTCTTAGGGGGTCTCAAAATGTATATTTCCGTCATCATCTCAAATTTTTTTTAGCGCGATCACAATACTTTCCTTTTTGGGAAAGTAAAATTGTAGGTAGATACCTACCTACCTACAATTTTTCGCTTTCTTACGTACACTTTGACTCTTTGTAGGAATAGATATTTTGTATTTTACTTCGTTGATTTTCATGGCCTTTTTAGCCCAAAGTTTTGCAGCTTCCTTATTGGCGGCATTTTCGATTATTTCAAAGTCGCAAAACAGCAAACATATTACAGTTTCGCGGACGCGGATTGCAGCGCAGCGACACTTTCCTCGTCGGACTGTTTGTGGAACACTGGCGGCCGTCGCCTAAAACCATCACATTTATAGTATATGTAGTTTAAATTACTTTTTGTCAAACCTATTTATTATTCTAGAAAAAGAAACGATCAGTTTAAAGATAAATGTGTTAGCAATATTTAACTGCAAGTGCCATGAAAATATCACTTGCAGTTTAGAAGTAGTTACGTAATTAAAGTTGAAAACAGCTTCATTTCAATAATTTTTTTTGTATAGTTTTTTATGTTCTACATTTTTTTTAAACGATCAGATTGAAGTTTATATATTAATGCTTGAGATATATTTTTTCTGGAATTGTCAGTAGGCTAATTCAAAAGTTATCGGCCTTCAAATATGATCGTTTCACGACTCCACGCGCCTACGAAAAAGGGAGCCGTGATCTAAAAAAGGTTGAAAAACAGTGCTTTAAACGATTTTAAACTATTCTCCAATCTTAACCGCTTCAAACAGTTTATCAAGATTTAAGTTAATCGCTTATTACTTATGGCATAACTGGATGGAGTGAATGTGATTAAACCTTGCTAGAGCCCTTGCAAGCTGCGCAGCAAATGTTACTAAAAAATATCTTTCGCAGGCCATATCGCCACCCCGCCAATGAAATTTATATGGAAGTTTAAATCCTTGACTGTAGGCAAGTTTTTCTAAAAACTTCTTTCTTAAAGCTATATTGGAGCAATAATGCAAAGTTCGGAACCGAAGACCAACGAGTCAAGTTCTAGAAAATAGTTTAGTAATACCCAGGATGAAAACATCATTTTGAAAAAGACATTAGGTACTCTTTCATTAGGACGAGATTTTACAACTTGATCAATTTGGAAATAAAAATTATTTGGACATTTTTAAGTTTTAAAAATAAAGTGCGGTTTCACAATATTTTCCTTTCGCCGGGTAGTAAAATGTATTCAATTAGCCAAATAGCCAAATAGCCAAAGGGCTCAACCATGCTGCAGTATGCAAGCAGCTAATTTTCATGACTTATCCTAGATTTAGATGCCTTTCATGACTTATCATAGATACAAACTTATTAAGGAGTCCATTGAGTAGATAGCCATTGGGGAGTCGTTTTCTACAACATCGTCGTACAAGCTCGATGATAGCATATCAATGTCTCCAGTCAGTATTGTCACCAGAATTGCTTAAAAGTGCTTAGTTTTAAATCGATTAGACAATAATTAGAAGTGGGTGAAAAGAGAGTTGTACCATTACATTACAGGTCAATAAAAGCGTGGTAATATTACTAATGCTAAATAAATTAATCAACCAGCCTCTACGTCATAATGGCTCGAATGAAATATCCGTGACTTTTCTTAACATTATTTACTCAGATGTGTTTGCAGTAGTGTCGCCTGTAGTGAATAACTCGTCGACTTCGTATCGCTTGAGCGTTTTCTGCGACCAGGCCGTACCGCCGTTTGGACCTTCGCTTCCCTGCCCTTCCATATTTATTGATCCTCAGCTCTTTAGGGAGTTCTTATTGGTAAGTCATACTAATCAATGTTATCAAAATTTATTTATTTTTATTTATTTTATTTTCGGGAAACATACAGCGCTTCATTAATTATTACGAATTATTCTAATACAGTGTTTCGCTGGCCGATTAATTGTTTGACAAAACAATAAGAATTTATTTCTCTTTTTATTCTTCTTAAGTGGCATATCTGTTTATGGGCGATCGTGATCATGAGAGCAATCCTTACTTTCCGGACAGCAACACGGAATATTTTTTCTGACTTTCTGTTCCTCTTCTGTTGATTGCTTAAGTTCTCTAAGATATCATGCTTTGGACAGAATTATCGTAACTACCGTGGTAGTAATTATAATCTGTCCGAAATATGGTTTCATGGTTTAAAATCCGGTTTTGTGAAATCTCACTTAGAGGTGTCAACTACAACGGGCGAACCCGTCACCTTAGGAAGTTTTAACGATAATGATCGTTCTATCTCCCGTGAGGTGAGCGTAGAAGACTTCGACACTATACAAGTCTACGGTCCAGCAAAGCCTCGAACCCGTCATGCAGAGGCCATTGCCTTACGGCGAGGCACTAGGAAGGTAAACCAGTGGGACCACCTCGCCCCCTGGCTACCAGTTTTGGCAGGATATCTAAGTCTGGAATTAACCTTCAAGATTCCTCCGTCCTCCCGACTGGTTACGGGGCCGAAGTCGCTATCGCGGCCTCTAATACCTATTTTCTTACAGTGGTAATTCAATATGAATTTATCGCGGACATAGGCGTCCTTTGCTCGTAATGCCACACGGGATTGGGTGGCGTTGGCTCGTTTCAAGAGTGGCATGATAGCAGGTCAACATCCACCCACGCGAGAAAGTATTTTTCCATAGCCTCCACACACTTTTAGTTATTAGTCAGAGTGCACAACCAATTGGCTGACGCCGCACGGTTCGCAAACCGTAAAGAAGCGCCGGATGGCCGTCCCTCAGGGGAAACCGATCCACAAGCTGTGAGGCCTGGGATGCGAGAGTCTTTCCCGGGGTATTCTGTAGGGACTGCGCCCTACATATCAAGTCAACAAAAGCATTAGATTCTAGAAACTATAATCGCAAACACAATCAATTCTACAAGTGTAAACTGCAATTAAATTCCATCTAATTTCGGTAATTAATGCAGACACAGCCGGTGACTAATGTCAATTTCTTCTAATCGATTCAATCGGACACACTCACTTCCCCCACGCTCTTAACATTGCGTCATGTAATGCGCTATATAAGCCCATACATTCGATCAATTAATTATCATCCTCGAGTTGTCACTCTCCGCGCTCACACCTCGCATTATCATTCTAGGGTAGTCACCCTACGCGGTCATCAGCATTCAAGATCACAAGTCTCTCGCCGCGCCACATACTTCGAGCACACACTACACACACCGCGATTAACTCTTCGAAAGCGTTACGCCTGGCAATCATCAACTACGTTCTTCAATAAATAACTTCAACTGCAGCAAGAACGACTTTCACTACGGAGAAAACCCCTTGATGACACCACTCCTCACTTACGAGCAATTGGAGTCTAATGAGGGGTGGTCCCTCACAAGTCCCTCACTCGAAGAGGCTACTGAATAGGAACTGAATCATGAGTTAGGCCGATCCGGAAACACTGTGGATCTTATGGCCCAAGCCGCACTAAACCATTCGCTACTTAAATCTGAATCGTGAAACTGCAGTGAAATCCATTCAAAAACTGGCCAATACACCGACAACCGACGCGAGAGCGGCTCCAGCGAGGGACGAGTTCATTGGGCCGTTTCGCCTACGCCACTTCCACTCCGCCGACATGACTGTCGGGCGCTTATACGCAATCTCATTCTGTCTCTGTCTTTAAGCCAAATGACAAGCAGTGAGCCGCGTGTCAAACACCGCATGCTACTTGAGGTGCGTTTTTTGGGCTCTCTGCCATCGGAATCTGCATAACTCTCAGCAGAAATCGTTAGCAAGCCGTTCCATTTGCCCACCATTTTCCAGAATTTGCAGAAGAATGTATGGAATTCGCATATGTCGCGAATCTTCTCGTGTTGCACAAGTTGCAAAGGTTTCCTCGAAGTTGATGAAGTACTGTCCGAGACCCCGAAGGCTAAATACAGCCTCTTTACTGAAGCCTCTCTACTGAAGGCTGCGAAAGCCGATCGAGTACCTCCAATCCCTTTTCAACCTAATCCTTGTTACTTGTTACTTAATACTTGTTACTTCTACCATTGAGCATCTCAATGCAAGGATTTTACTACAAAACGCAACGTGTATATGGCATTCATAGTTCCAAATAATAATTAATATGGCGGTATTCGTGCTCTTATGTTCAATAGGGCGTCATTCGTGATATAATAGTATGGCAGCGCACTTTATATGGCGCTCTAGATACGCCTATATGTTATCTTATCTCGAAATACAATAATATTATAATAACGAACTTTTAAATCATAGCTCTTATTATTTACATTTGTTAATTTGGTATAAATGTTTCAATACGTAATAATTACGAATTTTAATGTTAAGATTGACTAATAGATGGCATTCTATCTCTCCATATTATTTATGTGGTGTAATCAGTCTATATAATAATTAATAGTTTAAAAAAAAACACAAAAAACTCGCTTTTGGGCTATGATACGATATTCACATACACACGGCTATGATACGATATTCCATCATGGAATGCCAGTGCCTATCTTCCGGCTTCATCATCCGACCTTGAAACCTAATCGTGGTCAAAGTTCATTCCAAGACTTTTCTAACAAGTCCAAACACAGCTATGATACGATGTTCCATCATGAAGTTTCAGTTCATATCTTCCGACTCCATCATCAGATCAATTCGACAGTACCATATTATTGTATTGTCATCAGAACTACATACAGCTGCCAATTTTCATGACGCTACGATTCTTGGAAGATGGTTAAATTAGTTACCTTAGATTCCATTACATAGTTAGTTACATATAGGTCGACCTAATAAAAGCGTGTTAAAAATGCGATAGATGCACTAATAATTATTGAGTTAAATTATTGCGTTTTTATAATCAATCAGTTCTGCATAAGAAAAGCCCTTTTATTAATAATAATTATTATAGATAGCCAAATAAATTACTATTATTTTCCCAGGACAATGCTATCAGCATCACCTGCATATCGCCGGCGTAGAAGGGTTGCCAAAACGTACTGTGACATTTGGAATTATAATATGCTATATAGTTAATGCTTCTACTATGTTAATTTTACTTGTCAAATGATCAAAGTCATAGCGAATACTTAGTCAAATGATAAGTTTCCGCGTCATTGCATCTGCATATTACTTTCATCCCGATAGTACATTTTTGGATATTTAAATTTTAGGTGAAGTTGATGAACGGCGAGAAGGCGACCTTCCAAACTCCAACATTTGCACTCAAACGTCAAAGGACATTGAATACTTTAATTAGAGATCTTTATCAAGAACATGGCGGTGAACATAAAATGGTAAGATTAGATCTTTTTATTTCTTTCTCTTCATTGGCACTACAAAGTGGATACCTATAGAAAAAAATTAAGCGTATCGGCCATCAGCAGTTGAACAGATTATATTACTAGCAAGTCCTAGGAGTATTGACCCAATCTACGGGTACGAGGGATTCCCTATCTGTTCTCGAGATCAGTAGTATCAATGTGCTGGTACCGCGACAATCCATTTCTGTATGTTTTTGCTCTTTAGTAGGTGCCCTCACTAGTTCAGTGTTTTGGTGTAGTACTCTCCAGAGTTCACAACGTGGGAGACAACAAGGGAAAACGGTGAAAATAAATGGTTTATTAGATGAACCAGTAGGTTAGCATTCGTATATGATGGATCCCGTATATTAGGTATACACAAAAGTTGATCACGTATGAGAAGCAGGCTTTATTGGCTTCGAATACGCGACCGTAGAAACCTGCATATTTTTTTTCTTCTTTTTAACATCCTGAAGAATCCTACCGCTCCCTCCTACCTAACCGAAAAATTCAATCAGTTAGGAAGTCATGGTCTTCCACACCATTCCAGTCAGGTAAAATTGCGATGTATACTCATAATTCTTCTTTTTTTACATATTCCTTCACCTTCATGCGGCTAGACTATGGAACCAGCTCCCATCAAATATCAGAAACGTACCAACGGTTTCTACTTTTCAAGTGTCTTTGTGAAACATTTCATGTCCCTAAATTTCTAGTTATCTTACGTCTTATCCCATCCTCTCCTATCCTTTGCTCCTTACGAATATTCCCCAAATAATATTTTTTATACATGGCATTTTTGTTATTTGGTTAATTGTTGTTATGTATAAGTTTATTTTGGTTATTTTACTATACTGGCACCTAAATTCTTACACTTCCACAAGGTTGATTATAAGGGTTTGTATTTTTGGCAATCCTAATAAACACCTGTCGTGTGTTTATTCCTAAAAGGTGCAATAAGGAATTTCTGTTCATCTACCTAGCTACTAGGCGAAAATACAAAATACTTCTATAGTTTACCGTTTTACATTTATAGAATCTATTATATATTATACTTTGCAAAATAACATGGTATATTTAGGATACAAATTAATAGTATCCTTAAGGTCCCCTTCCCATCCGAGTTGACGTGACTAAAAATTTTGATATTTTTGCAATGCCACGCGCCCGCGCCCTTTCGATATATTTCATAAAGATGTATAGGTATACCACGGCGACAAGGGAATACGTCCCACCGTTGGCAGTGGCCAATTACGAATGACGATTTCGGCTTCGCGCGTCGTCTAATATAGTCGATTTGGCTTTTCAATTATAATATAATAAATTATCAAATGAATAGTTTTTTATAAACTAAAAAATATATTACAATAATAAAATAACTTAAGATCGCTGTGTTATTTTTATATCACTCAAAAGTATATTTAATAAATAGAAAAAAAATAATGTTTGGCCATAAAATTTCTGGAAATTACGTAATTTCAAACATTTTTTTCTTATATTTTTTGTATGGAAGTTTCAAAAACTGTCTTGGTACTATGCAAATAGACCATACGCTGGTTTAAATAGTATTTTTTAATATTAAGAATTATCTCTAGGTTTTTCAAGAACTGAAGACAAATCTCGCTCGTTTTTTTTTTTTTTTGGAAAACAGTAACAGAATAAAGATAATTTTCAATTAATGTGGAAATAGTTTACTAATTTCGTTCTGACGAAATGATAGCCTAAGAACCGGGTTTTTAAAATCCGGCATAATTGTATTAAAAATTTTTTTCGTGTTCTCACAACCAGGCCACAAAATTATGCTTCATATAGCTTTTGGCCGCTACGGCCAGTCGCCGCCCATACAAGCGCTGCTTTAAAATTGATTGTAGGGTTACTAAGTTTCGATTGGGCTCGCCATATAATATAGGGTTGACGCCATAATGATTTCATTTGTAGCCTATGCTATCGAGAAGAGCTCTATCTGACGTATGGGCTAGTGGTGGAAGCGGCGGACCGGGCGGTGGCGGCGGTGGGGATGCCAGGACAGAAAGATTTCTGCGGACAGGTCAAGCGCTGAAGTTGGACGCTGTGCTCCGAGGAGATGCACCCACGAGCCTAGCCTCAGCTCCAGGTTAGATTAGCCTACCTACATAATTTAAGAAGCCACCCGTCGGCTGCGAGGTCCCTATACTCTTTAATCTCGAATTTACGCTTGTATAAACCCTTCCTCTTGTAAATGACGGCATTTCTGCCTATGTGCCATCGCCCTATTAAAGTAAGTGCCAGAGAAACGTTCCGGTGAGGCAATAAATCATTAGGCCGGTCCCGCCCCTTTTACTACCTGCTTGTAGGGATGCGTGTCGGGTTTGCTTAACCCAAGTCTCGTCGAGGTAAAATCGCGGTCGAGAAACGTTACCTCTTATCAAGTGGTCCATTTTCCTCCAAAAATCCATGCTGGCACACAAACAAAAATGACAAAATGTTACGTATAAGGCACCGAGTCTGCATGTTAATTTTACCCTTCAACTTCAATAGCTCCAGGTTAGAAAATATGGTCCCCATTGCTCAACTGATAGGTAAGTAATGATGTTTAATCTGCGCAGCATTTTATAATATACATGTGTGGGACTCATTATTACAAAATGCCACGATAACATTTTACTAATGACTGTTTAGACATTAATATTGACCTATGATATACCATGCTATGTTAATCAGTTATCTATTAAATACTCATTTAATGCTCAAACTCACATCATATAATTAGGTCATTAATTAATTACTCTAATTCTAAAATAATACTTAAACCGAAAACATTAATAAATATAGCAATCGGTACTATAATAAATGCAGATGTATAATACTGTTTCATCGACCAAGCGTAATTTATCGATAAGCAATATCGACGTTAGCCGCATCCTTGTTCACAGCTCGGTTTATTACCCTATCGGAACGTTCCTTTGGCCCGTACTTTAGTTAGGGGACCAGCGACAAAAAAAAATAGTTTGTAAAAGCTGTCTCAAATCAGACAGTATTTTGGCCATAGAATGCAGGGGTAGAGTAAGCAGGTCAGATTCCGGGACATCTGGCGCTGGCGTACTAGGAAACGTGTAATTTTAATTAGTACCCCCAAATTTTTTTGGAAAAGCTGAAAATTCATCAGTAGACAGTGGATGCAATAAAAAAACCTGAAACAATTGTCAGACTGCTTAACAATAGAACTCGTGGCGTCAGCATTACTCCATACATGTCACAAAAATAAGGTCCCTGCAAATACGCCGGTACGTATTTTTAGGTAACTATTACACATGGGTCTAATGTGCTGCGCAATATAATGGACTTCATTTTTGTGACTTGTATGGAGTAATTCTGACGCCACGCATTCTATAGTCAACCAATCTGACCATTTTTTTTTCGAGTTCTGTATTGCATTCACTGTCTACTGATGAATTTTCAGCTTTTCCAAAACATTTGGGGCTACTAATGACAAGTAAAATACTACAAATGATTCCAGAAGCTAATCGGAAAATGGAAAATCGGGTACCTCAATGAAATATATATTTTTGAATAGCTTAGACCTTCAGGATAATGGTTGATTATAGGCAAAAATCGCTCAATACCCATGAAGGGGGTCAAATCGCTCAATACATGGAAAGAGGGTCAAATCGCTCTCATCAATTTTGTTTACACTAATAAACACTAAATTACATCAAGCGACCAGAAATGGTGCTAATGTAAAATGATAGTTCGAAAGAGTACATACAAATGAGTATAGAGAGCGTTAAATTTTATATAATTATTTGAGGTTTCAATCAAATGTCTTTAAGATAATGAAAGATGCATTGCATCAATGTATCGAATACAAAAAAGATAATCAAAAAATATCAGGATGAAAAGGTGAATAATTAAATATATGTACTTTGATTTCAATTAAAATTAGCAACAAAATAAGACTGATTTTATTAAATATCTGTTGTTAAAAAGGAGACAGTACTTTATTTTACTCGTCCTTGTTACTTAACCTTGTTAAAATTACGCCTTTCCTAGTACGCCAGCGCCAGGTGTCCCTGAGTCTGGCCTGCTGGCTCTTACTCACAGCATTTTATGGGCAAAATACTGTCTGATCTGGAAGTATCAGCTTTTACAAAACTCTTGCACTTTTTTCGCTGCCTCTTGGGCTATATTTTACTACAAACAAAATATACAACTCGTTGAAATGCTCGGAGTTATCGATACAAATATTACTTCCCTACTACATCGAAGGGCAACCCATGTTGGTAGTAGTTGGTACTAAGAGAAACTGGTGGATCGATACGTCCTACACCGCTGTTGAATTTGTCTGGAATCGAGATAGTGTGGAGCCGCGCATTTCGGTATTGAAGTATTGTAGCTGGTATTGAGAAGCCAGCTATCACTTTCCAAGATTTAACCCTTCGGTAGCGACCAAATTTGATTGCACATCAGAACACCGTTAACTACGTAACGACCAATATTGGCGGCTTGCTCCCGGAGCGCACAGTAATATTATTTTCTAATTCGAACGCATCCTAAAATCCACATCAAATATCTCATTATTGCCATATATCCCATTATTGGCATAGACGGCCGCTGGAATAATTTCGCTCGTCATTTCTCGGATATTTCTGGTAAAATTCCATTGTCAAGCATCATATTTTTTTTTTCTCCAGAAATCATCAAAATTTTTATTGGTGTTTA
Organism: Micropterix aruncella; assembly: GCA_944548615.1. NCBI lineage: Eukaryota > Metazoa > Arthropoda > Insecta > Lepidoptera > Micropterigidae > Micropterix > Micropterix aruncella. Next base: position 17,221,267 of record OX155973.1, read on the forward strand.
TGAGCTAATATCTTAATATTTTTGTATGTAAATAAGCAAAACGAAATCTTACATTTGATAGAGAATCTAATAAAGATCACGATAGTATTTACAATTTCTATATAGGGTTTCGTATTTTTCCGTAAGACAAGTTAGAAATGCCGAGTTTTTTTCACTTTTTCGACTATCTCATATTTATTCTCAATTATCTAATTGCTTTACAACATGACATTTCAATATTCTATATACGAAATTTCAATGCGATTATTGCAAAGTCATTCTTTTTATGATTGCTATAGTAGTTCCATAGTTATATTACTTTTTGTCGAGCGCGGCGATATTGCAAGAAATTCCAATAAATTGCCGCGGTCTGCCATGATATTATGCCGCTACTCGAAGGGTTGATGGGATAACCTGGCCATACTCATACTCAACAGATATTATATGTTTTGTGTGTTTTTATTAAAGGTTTCGGTTACTTGCGACGAGTTCCTTGGGAAGCACAGGCTTTAGGAGTACTCCCTCCTCCTGGCAGTATCATCTGTGCAGACTCCTGGGGAGATCAACGCCTCATTATGGCTACTACAAGCGGTGTCTACATGGTTGAAGGTTAGTAGTTATTGCCTGGCCCGAATTTTATTGCCATTCCACCAACCAGCGAGGAGGGAAAATATTATGAATGCACTTTTTTTGTCGAGATTCAGACGGGAACATCCACTTTAAAACCCCATGGGACGTGTAATACCATTTCTAGATAGAAATCTATCTGTAAGTCTGTGTGTCTGTAACGCCCAAACGTTTAATCCGATTGAGCTGAAATTCAGCATGCAGGCATTATCTGGTCATGGCAAGAGTTCAAAAAGGTTGTTGTTAAAATCAGTCGACCGTGGGCGCCTAGTCATAAATCAATCTTCAAATATTGGGCTTATGGGCTTGAAATTTGGTACGCAGATGCCTTCTTAGGCCGAAATCACATTGAATTCTCGCCGGTCAGTAGCATTGGGTAAAAGAATGAATCGAACCGTTCTCACTATCCGCGCTCATCACCGATTATCACTTTTAATCATGGCAAGTCAACCTTTTTCCCGCTTATCATTTTCCCCTTTTTCCCGAGATATCATGCTCAAAATCCTTCCATAAGTACTTACCGGGACGATTAAGACCACTACCAGACTGAAGTCTGTCCGTGTGTCTGCGTGTGTGTCTATGTGTCTGTATGTGTATACTGTGTGTCTGTGTGTATGTATTCCCCCACGATAGCGCCCAAACGCTTAATCTGATTAAGCTCAAATGTGGTATGCAAGTATCATTTGGTCATGGCAAGAGTTAAGGTTGTAATTCTCTGGTTGAATCCCACTTGAGATATCTGATTTTATTGTGTGAAAATGCCACTGATATTAAAGAGGTATTTATTTTACAAAAAAGAGCCGTGAGAGCAATACGCGGATTAAATAGGAGAGAATCTTGCAAACCACTATTTCGTGAACTAAAGATCCCCACCGTTTATGCCATACTTATTCACGAAAGCCTGTGCGAATTCTATAAAAATAAAGGAAAGCACCAAACTCTTGCCCAGATACATTCCCACAATAGAAGGCAGAAATTGATGTATACTCATAATTCTATACCTGCAACCAAGGCCGTGCCCAGATTTTTTTTTCGGGGGGGGGGGGGGGGTTAAAAAAAAAAAGACCGGCTAATTCAAATTCAATTTTATTACCCTTACATTATGACGGGAGAAGCCCGCCACTGAAAATACTGTAGGTACTAACTACTAACTAACATTTTCGTTTTCAAACCTAAAAACCTACAGATTTTTTTTATTATAGTCCTATTTTTATTTATACACACCATCCACCACTTCCTATTAGGCTTTTAGCTTTATTTTGAAGTAATTTGCAGCAAAACAACATGACTGACTGACTACTGCCGCGGCAACAGGAACAACATCGTCGTCAATTTTTTTTAATTATTTTAGGTAACTGTTCAAACATTAGACGTATCACGTACGTCAAACGTTTGTTACACCGTCTAATAGCAGGGCGCTGGCCATGCCAATCGTCCAATAATTGACTCAAGCGATGGAGACAAACATTTGAGTCTTGAGTCTTTTGACAGCTCTACGCTCTTTTCGATATGAGTGGAACGGATGGATATGAAACTAACACTTAAAAACATACCCGTGAACGCCCTAAAATTGCTCGGAAACGTTCTAAGCGCTGTCCGCTAACAGAGCTTTTGATGATATGACGAAGCACGACGCTGAGATGAATGCGAGTGTCCAACTCTACTAGTTGACACTTGACTGCGCGGGATTTGTCGGTCCGACATCAAGGGTCTGTTATCGTATAGAGATTTCTACTGTCACTGAAATATCGTACTGCTGTTATTTCTTCCTCGATTTTAACCCGATAACATAGCTTAGCGGAATACCCCTAATGTATTTTTTGCACCCAAAAATCGATTTTATCTAGTGTAAATCTATTTTATTTTGGAAAGTCGATTCTATCTAGTGTAAATCCATTTCATTTCGGGGGGGGGGGGGGGTCCGGACCCCTCGGACCCCCCCCCCCCCCCCCTTGGGCACGACAATGCCTGCAACATCACAATTTCAAAGGACAACTCAATACAGAAGCATAACATTTTATAACAGGTCACCAGACGAATTAAAAAATATACAAACATATTTGTATGCACTATTTAAAAAACTTACCAAGGAATTTTTATTGCAAAAATGTCTATATGGCACGGACTTTTAAAATTTTATATTCACAATTGACTACTTGTTTATTTTACTTATTTTTTATTTTTTTTTAACTTCCATTTTAATCCTATTCTGAACACTTCATTTTATAGACAATTTACTTACTGATTATGTAACATGATTTAGGAATTATTGCTTTTATTTTTATATTTTTACTCTGATTATTATTTGATTCTTTCCAAATTGGACTCCTTGATTATTATTATTATTATTGATTTATTTATTTGCGAGGTCATTCAATGGATTTGTCTTTCTATTATTTTTTCTTTTTTGTTTATAGATTTATACTCTTTTTATTTTTTTTTGGATTTGGTATTTCTATTTTTGATATTTCTTAATGCTCTTTTTAATATTTAGATAATGTAATGGTTGATTTTGTATAGTTTATTGATTTTCAGATTTCTAACGTGATTTAATTTTATTTTTGCCAGATATATGATATGTTTAAAATATGAATATTATAAAAAAATGTATTTATTAATTGTAAGTTCTATACCTTTGCCGGGTTTTTTTTTGGAAAAAATAAAATTTGAACTTCGATTTTTGAACTTTGATTGAAATCTGGTCACCAGGGGGGGTTACTAGTCATATGTTATCCTCGAAATTTTGGACTTAGAGACTTGGTATTTGGTGTGCAGATGCCTTGTAGGCCCGAAATAACATTGGGAAATTTTGGATGGAATATCTCATATTTAAGCAATGCACATAATAAGCGATAAGCGTAACAAATTATATTTAATATCTACACTGCACTAAAACCCACAGCAAGCTGTTGTGTCACGCGTATAGTGAAGATCGGTCCCATGTCGCCCAACTAAGTATGAACACTTGTTCTAGGGCAGACATATACATATACATGCTACTTTAATGATATGTAAATTCCGCCGTACATTTCAAATAAATATGAACGCTATCTGTTGGCGCTTGGCCAAAACCCGCCCTTATCCGAGAAACGAACCGCACCGCCTGAAGCGTCGCAATGGAAATCAACCGCGTTCGACCGCCGGCCGAGAGAGAGAGCTCTCATCGACTTCACTTAAGAAATCAATATTCAGATGAAATCAGTCCTTGGCTACTTGCTGGGAAAGTTTTGGAGGTAAACAACCGATTTTTTTATGTCTGTCTAATATTTGCAGAGGGCTCGCCATTGAAGCAGCTGCTGCCGCGCTGGGACATTCCTGTGCGGCAACTTCAGCTTTGCGAATCTCACGGGCTGATGCTTCTGAGGGCCGGTTGCGCGGCCGCTTCTGGGAGACTGTACGCCCTCAGGCTGGCCTCGTTGGCTGCCGGGGCTTATAGAAACCTAACCAGGGTCGACGCCAAGCCGCTCAGAGTCGATAAGACCAAGGGATGTCATCTATTCGCCGTTTCCAAGCCGGGTAAGCTGTAGTGCTGTCTTTTCGTGATATTCTTCCCAGCAATGTGACTGCGTTTATCACCTCTTTGGCCTAGGGGCAAAGAGTACCTACATGAGACATTGATCGAAAGAAGCGGTAGTCGGAAAGGGTCCAAGTCTGGTGAGTACAGCGGGTAGAGCGAGACTTCCCAGCCAAATGTAGAAATGGTGTCTTTGACCACTGCCGCTGTTCGGTATATTGAATTTTTTGCATTTGACCTAGGCATTCTTTGTCTTTCGAGTCAAAACCTACCTAAGAAGTTTATTTTGATTCTTTAATGTGAAGTTTCACTAAAGGCGGGTTTTATTGTCATACGACAATCTCTTACAACGTGCGCATTATAACATGTAAGTATTCAGTATTCAGTATTCAATTTATTCATTCATAATATACAATAAAAGCATGAATTATCAGTTAAAGCTAATTATCGCATATTAGAATTCGTCAGTTGCTAGTAATATATTAATATATGTAGATATAAAGCTATTAACCCATATATGCCCGGAACTATTTTGGGATACGTTTATGTTGATAGGTAGGTCTCTTATTGATTACAGTATTGATTATTTTTAATATATATTATTTTGTTAACTAGGTATTTTAGGGGTGTTCGAAAACGAAACAATGGGCAAATATCCTATATTCGTTACCTATAGCTAATTCAAACAAAGATGTTATAATGAGCTTATTTATTATTTATTATTATTTTGGCATGCAATCTATTAATTCTATCTACAATTAACTAATTCTAAAAACACAAATAAGCCCATAATTTACCCAAATTTACTACAAAACTATTATATTTGTACAAAGCTTTACTAAACTTTATTAAATACTTTTTTTTTCGGGAGTCGATATGATTTTTGCACGATGCAAAGACGACACAACTGGCACTGTTTGCTGTTTCAATCAAAAGTGTCAAGTTTGCTAAATCTTCTTGCATTTAGGAGATTGTTTCATACTTTTGTGATAGATGGCAGGTTTGTGGATTTTACTGAGCTCACAAAGGATTTCCGATGCTTTTACAAAAGTACTATTTCTTGTTTCGTTTTCCAATCACTGGGCATATATGGGTTAAGAGCCAGATCACATTTTTTTCCAGAAAGGCAAGAAAAGTGGATTTTTGGCGTTCTAATTCCAAGAAATGAAGAGATTTCTACAAACTTTAATTACTGAATTACCTGGACCATTTCTTGATGTTGACCATAGCGGCCTTTAATTTTAGATATAACGAATATTATTTACTTATTCAGCCCATTTTCCGAAAGTCGTTATTCGTAAAACGCTCGGAAGGCAAATTTTGAGCTCCTTAATACAGTAATATCACTACAACGAAAACCGTATACTATTTTTTTTTATGTCCGTCATGTATTCTTGATGTACACTACGGCTTTATTTTTTCGTTTTTTGACCACATATCCAAGGTATACATTACTTACAATTACACAAAATTAAAAAAAAATCTTCCTGTATCATTCTAATTTTCTCAGAAATAAAATAAGATTCTTATATAATACTTATACTATATTAAAGTTCACTCTTTTAGCAATACGACATAATATAAATTATTGTCATTAGAAAGGAGAAAACACTGCAAAAAACAATTAGAAATTGTGTATATATTTGCTTGCGCAAGAGAAGAGCGCTCAGTGCCGCGGTTTTCTCCCAGGGTTGAATAGTTATTTATTTATTTATTTATTTATTTATCCTATCTTTTATAGTTACATCCAAAAAAAAATGCGTTCATTTTTTCAACTCATTTTAAAAGAATACCTACGCTATTTTGTAATACGGCTCTTAAAGAAGAAATATTAACTTGACATTATCGTTGACTAAGGTCGGCTTTACACGGCAGACAAATAAAATAAAAAAAATAGAGCTTAATCCATGTACATGAGTATACATATGAAATAGATAATTAATATAAGAATATTAATAGTCACCTTAGGCACTCTATACAAAAAATAATCACACAATAGAAAGTATTAAAACAAGATTGGAAAAAACAACGTATATATATGGTCAGGTATGTTACGTTATATATGGTCAGGTTATATATACGTTATATATGTTACGTTAAACATTGTAATCTACATATTAAATATTAAATTCATAATATTATTATTAAACAATAAAAACTAAAATGAGGTACCTGAAAGTTACATATTAATGTTATTCCCATTTGAAAGAATTGGCAAGCTCAAAATAATCACCCAGCTTATAGAAAGCATGTGTGGATTGCAGTTTTTGTTTAATAAATATTTTAAACGCCTTTTAAAGTGTGTGTCTTGTTATTGCATTCGTTCAACAGAATTAAAATGCAATTCCATTAATTTTATCCCAACATGAAATGGTGACCCAGCCTGGAATAGTTCAGTTCAGTTCAGTTTATTTTCAAAAATCTTTACAGATTGTAGAAACATATATACTAAAATATTCGAATTAAATTAAATACCAAGTTGTGCAATTACAAATTTAAAGAACTTACAGAAAATTTAAACCTAATTAAGACAATAACAAATCGATAAGTCAAAATATTATTTATATGTAGTTATATTAAATCCCATTATGTGACCAAATAAAATTCAAGAAAAAGTTCTTATAAAAAATAAATTTAAAAACCAAAAAAAAAGAAATAACAGGTAATAATAATTGAAAGCATGAGAAATAACTTAAATTAAAAGAATAAGAATAAAATTAGTATAATTTAACGATTTATATATATATATATATATAGATAGATATTTATATTTATATAGATATCATTTAAAAATATCAAATTACAATAATAATAATATTTAGTCGCATTCAAATTAAAACAAAATATAAAATTTAGAAAAGGAATTACAATTTATAATCATTTCATTTAAAATCTTTACATTGTATGTTTCAAATTTCAAGTTTAGTTTATCGTCTTCAAAACTTATAAATAGCTATTTATACATATTTAATTTTCGATTGTACGCAATACTTTCGTTAGCCGTTCGTGGTGAATTGTACGTATTCTTCATAGGTGTAAAAAATATTTTCTTAAAGAAACTTTTTTAAGGACTTTTCAAATATATTGTTATTTTTAATGATTTTTGGGACTGGAGTCTGCTTGTCGGGAAAGTCTTGGCGTGAAACAAACGATTTTTTTATTACAATTTGTGAGTGCCGAAAGCTGCATGCCCTCTCACTCCTTTACAAAATCCTGAATAGTCCCATAGCCTCTCCATATCTTAGAGATTTCTTTCACTGGTTAGGAAGTCACGGTTTTCCACCCAGATCAAGTCAGGACAACACCATAGCAATACCATTACATCAGACTTTTTTCCCCTACTCATTTACCGTCCATTCTGCTTGACTTTGAAACCAGCTCCGCATGTTATCCGTCGTGCAACTTCGTTACACTACTTGAAGGCGTTATTGAAAAAACTTTTGTTTTTCAAAATATTATATAATCATCACCCCTTTCTCTTCCCTTTGCATTTTGTTTTTTTAATGGACAATCCAATAAGCACATGTTGTAAGTAAATTTTATATAGGTAGGTATTATATGACTTTTCTTTATCATTGTTAGCGTTTTGGTAAAACGAAGCTATTTTTCTATCTTTCTTATTTTTCGTGATATGTAGAATAATCGTGTAATGAAGATTACATTTTGAAATACTACTTACAACTGTTTAGGTGTGAGCCATGTGAGAGTAGCAGTGGCGTGCGGACGTCGCGTGGTGCTCCTCCAAGCGCGAAGGAGCGCGGCTTGGGCGACTTGGTGCGCAGCCAACGTCACTCCAGCCCTAATCCCGGCCGGAGCTCCATCTTCAGAAACAGCCTTGGAGAATGACGACGCTGCTGATGACTTCGCCATTATTAAGGTGGGTAGATTATACCAGTATTGTCTTTCTTTGCAGGACTACGAGGCATGTTCGAAAAGTAAGGTCTCCATTACTGTAATTTTGTTTGATTGATGCTATATAATTTTATGATAAAACTAGCTGTGCTGCACTCTTTCACCCGCTGTTTAATTCAAAATAAATCGAAATATTTATAAATAATTTAGAGTACTTATTAATTATTATTATTTAGCGTAATTTATTATTGTTCATTTTTTAATTAATGCTTAAAATTCATTAAAAGACAATATAGTCCACACATTCTCCGAAAATAATTCGCACCGTGCGTGCCCGGCCTAAAATTCGCACCGTGCGTGCCTGGCCTTAAACTTATGTCAATACACGTACCGATGACTCACACATACAAGTCCCGCCCGTTCAAAAATTGAACATATATTTCGAGGACGTTTCTATACGTCCTACCCATACTCGATACTGTTTACGTTTGTCGTATATACAGTTAGTTAAGGGCTATCCAATGTTAGTTAAATTCAGGTCAATACACGTACCGATTCACACATTACAAGTCCCGCCCGTTCAAAGACTGAACATATATATCGAGAACGTTTCTATACGTCCTACCCATACTCGATACTGTTTACGTTTGTCGTATATATAGTTAATCAAGGGCTATCAAATGTTAGTTAAGGGCTATCAAAAATCAAATCAGACCGGTATTTTCACAGATTAGCACGTTTAAATAAACACATTCTTCAGCTTTATTATCTATTAGTATATATAAATTTTATGATTTTATATAATTTTATGATAACATCAATTGATTGATGCTACATAGTATATTATATGAGTATATACAGTATATATGAGTTACTTTTTAACATAATTGCCATTCACTTGGATGTACTTTTTTAAGCGTACTGGGAGTTTGTGTATGCCCTCCTCATAGAAACTTGCGTGACTTATTTCTGTAGTTCTTCATCTGTCTCCATCCGTTTTTCTCCCAAAAGCTTCTTTAAGCTCAAGAATAAGTGGCTGTCAGACAGGGCAAGATCTAGACTATAGGAGGGATGGGAGATTAAGGCCCCCCCAAACTGATCCAAAAGGGCTTTTGTGTCACAGACAACGTGGGGCCGAGCATTATCATGAAAGAGACAAAACTCTTTCACCAGCATGCCTCATCTTTGTTGTTAGATGGCTCTGAAAAGTTTTTTTAGTCTCGCATTATGAAGCTGCATTGATGGTTGTCCCAATTAGCAGATTCTCAATCAGAAAAACCAAAGAGAGGTGGCGGTGGCCGATGTAGAAGCGTCCATCCTAAATGGATGTCAGACGCAAACTAAACATCTGATGGAGTCGACCCATCTCTCGCTGGACAGGGGAGGAGCTACATTCACAACAGTGCTACCAAGTTCGGGAAAAAATATTTCTTTCCGGCGCTAGGAGCGTAGAAACCTTACATTTGGAACATGCCGAATATTTTCCATTGACACATTTAAAAAAAACTTTTCACAATAATTATTTAAAAAACCAGACTAATCGTAATGCTCTTTTTTAAATAGCAGTTGTTAAACGATTTAAAATTATAAATTTTCATATTCCAGGATTTTCAGCTGACAGAGCTTCCATTTCTAATGAGCATTGTGGAGGGTCACAGTAGAGATGCCGACCTTATTTGTATAGGATACAAGCAGCATTGGGAGCTACTCAGTCAAACTACTGGTCAAGTAAGTGAACGCTAGTTAACAAAGTTAGAAAAATAAATTGAAATTGAATGAATAGAAATTCAAAAAACTAAAGACATTTTTTATCACCAGCCTTTGAAGTGGTCGACATCGAGCTGTCCCCATGGTCACAGTTCCGCTTCTGCTGAAAGTTCCGGAGGACGAGGTGCCCTCGTAGCAGCTCTTCAGCTAACTGATGATAAGGATACACAATTGTTACTCTGCTATAATCGTTAGTGCTACTCTTATCTAATTTTAAGATAGTACCTACTACTATTATCAAATTTCAAGATAGTACTGCTATTATCGAATTTCAAGATAGTACTACTATTATCTGATATGTATATGACTTAGTTTGATTCTAGTTTGAGGGGGAGAGTCCTAATACAATCGGCACCAAAAGTACAATGATTTTAATTGCAGTTTGTCCACGAGAAATTGGATCTATTTAAAGTTCTCTCTGACTACTTTTTACCTCCACCAATTGAACCGGCCGACCGACCGACTGGCGAAACCGGTGTGAATCTAAGTACAGTCAGTCAATAAATAGAAAGAATTGTCAGATAGCATCTAAAGAGCAAGTTAGTCACGATTGACGATTGAAGATTGACGATTAACGACTAATTGATTTCAGTCATGATTATTTCAATCGCGATTAACTTCAGTCAAGACTAAATTAGTCGTGACTAAATCAATCATGATTGTTTAGTCGATTGAAAAATTAATCGATTGACCCAAGACCGCCACAAGCGATGCCAACGTATGCAGTGCATCACCTTGAGAATGCATGCCTTGAAAATATGTCTTTTTCTCTCTACCTCCCTAAACTACGTAAATTATTAGAAAAATTGAACTGATTCCAGATACTTGCCATTTTCAAAGACTTACTGATACCGGCTTAGAAGACAGCAACGAATTCGACTTCCATTGGACGACGGTTCCCATTGCAGTAGGTGAGTAGTTATGATTACTTACCACTCGTACGATGCTTGACTATTAGGATGCAGCCTTATGACGGGCAGCGTGTATCTAGTAGTTATGGCGCCAGCGACAAAAAAAGTGCAAGAGTTTTAGAAAAACTGATACTTTCAGATCAGACAGTATTTTTGCCATAGAATTCCAGGGTACAGTCAGAAGGCCAGATTCCGGGACACCTGGCGCTGGCGTACTAAGAAAATTGTAATTTTAATTGGTACCCCCACAGCGTTTCGGAAAAGCTGAAAATTCATCAGTAGATAGTGATCGCAATAAAGAACTCGAACATATGGTCAGACTGCTTCATTATCGAACGAGTGGCGTCAGCATCTCCATACCATTATATTACGCCGTTGCGACCATTATTTTGCGCGGCACAGCCGATGCGCCATAGACCGATGCGTGACATGTATGGAGATGCTGACGCGACGCGTTTGATTATGAAGCAGCCTACTGTCTACTGATGAATTTTCATCAGTAGACAGTAGGGGAGCTAATGGGCCCATGATGAGGTGGCCACGATGACCCATGTGTTCAGGGTCGGTCACACTCACGGGTCAACACCCATCCGATAGCCTCCACGCATGGGGTGCGAACATGGGTAGGACACTGGGTCAACCAGTCTCCCCTGGGAATCAAACCTCTGGCGCTCCTGGACGGTCTGCGCACCGAGCGGCGCAAGCCAATCGACTGTGCTCTCCGACTAACAGTCGGGGGAGTCTGGGAACTGTATTGTTTCCTATAGAGCGGGGGTGGTTGCCTACCTTGCGGCGACTGCTCTTGAAATGACCATTGGCCATCCGATCCCGGTTCAGAGTCGGGCAAAGGACGCTTTGGTCCGCGATAGATTCGGTGCACACCGTTTCACCGCTTCGTAAGGGAGAGGACCGCGCAAGCGACCTCGAACTCGGAACCAATCGAGAGACCGGAGAAATCTGGTCACAATTGGAAGCAAGGGCGCGAGGGTCGGCCCGCCAGGTAACATTACTGGCTATCTCGCGGTAAAGGCGTTGGCTTCTTGCGTGTTGTGACGTAGCTGGACGTTGGATTTGTTCTGTCCAAAGTCTTCTACGTTCACTGCAGGGCGACAGAACGAGAAAATCATTAAAACGTCCTGTGGTGACGGGCTCGCCCGTTGTAGTTGACACCGCAAGTTGATGAATTTTCATAGATGTTTGTTCATATATTGTTTCCTAGGTTGTTTCCTATAGAGCGGGTGTGGTTGCGGACCTTACGGCGACTGCTCTTGAAATGACCATCGGCCATCCGATCCTGGGTGAACAGCCGGGCAAAGGACGCTGTGGTCCGCGATAGATTCGGTAAACACCGTTTCACCGCTTCGTAAGGGAGAGGACCGCGCAAGCGACCTCGAACTCGGAACCAATCGAGAGACCGGAGAAATCTGGTCACAATTGGAAGCAAGGGCGCGAGGGTCGGCCCGCCAGGTAACATTACTGGCTATCTCGCGGTAAAGGCGTTGGCTTCTTGCGGGTTGTGACGTAGCTGGACGTTGGATTTGTAATGCCCAAAGTCTTCTACGTTCACTGCAGGGCGACAGAACGAGAAAATCGTTAAAACGTCCTGTGGTGACGGGCTCGCCCGTTGTAGTTGACACCGCAAGTTGATAAATTTTCATAGATGTTTGTTCATATATTGTTTCATAGGTTGTTTCCTATAGAGCGGGTGTGGTTGCGGACCTTATGGCGACTGCTCTTGAAACGACCATCGGCCATCCGATCCTGGGTGAACAGCCGGGCAAAGGACGCTGTGGTCCGCGATAGATTCGGTAAACACCTTTTCACCGCTTCGTATGGGAGAGGACCGCGCAAGCGACCTCGAACTCGTAACCAATCGAGAGACCGGAGTAATCTGGTCACAATTGGAAGTAAGGGCGTGAGTGTAGGCCCGCCGGGTAACATTCCTGGCTATCTCGCGGTTAAGGCGTTGGCCTCTTACGGGCTTGTGGCGTAGCTAGACGGTGGACTGTTTTGTCCTCAAGTCTTCTGCGCTCACTCCAGGGAGATAGAACGACTAATCGTTAAAATTTCCTGAGGTGACGGGCTCGCCCGCTATAGTCAACAACACAAGTTGATGAATTTTCAGCTTTTCCAAAACACTTTGAGGGTATCTACTAATTAAAATTACACCTTTCCTAGTACGCCAGCGCAAGGTACCCCGGAATCTGGCCTGCTGACTGTACCCTGGCATTCTATGACCAAAATAATTAAACGCTTTATTTGCTTTAACAAAACGGCGAGCTTATTGCCTAAAAGCAATATCTTACAGCTAACCTTAACCTAGTGGAATAACATGTTATGCGGTAAAAATAAACTAATAAATTAAATTTTAATCATTTAAATTCAGCAGGGAAACAAAACAATAAATTTAAGAAAAAAAAAACTAACAATAAACCTATAATGACGCAAGGGACGCAATAGGGAGGAAAAAATAGGGAAAAATAAGGAAAAGTTTATGAGCGTGGGTTCAAGTGTTCTTTGAGCCTGCGTTTGAAGCAATACAAACTAGGTGCTATCCTTATACGCGAGGGTAAAGCATTCCAGAGACGGGCTCCACGTACAGAGAAAGAGTGCGAGAAGAAATCACTACTGTGACTAGGGATCGAGAGCAGTAGGTTGTCTTCAGATCTCAGAGGGCGCCCGTGAGAAGATAGAGGTTTGAACCTACTTATAAGATATTTCGGAGCGGCCCCCTTCTGGATTCTGAAGAGCAAACCTAGGACTCTCGTATCTCTCCTTTCTCGGGTCGTCAGCCAGTGAAGTCTCCTTCTGTACTCCGTCTGTCTGATCTAAAAATATCACCTTTTCCAAAACTCTTACACTTTTTTGTCGCTGGCTTATGAACAGAGCTGGCGTTTTGCAAGAGATGTGAAACCACGGAAATTACATCAAATATGCTTGAAAGAAAGCTAGAATTGTGGCGGGCTTACTATATACCTACCAAGTAATACGTGGAGCCCTATATTTTACCTACTTATGTCTAAAATATAAAATATTTTCAGTTTGTTCCTTTCCTTACGTGATGGCGTTTGCTGAAGATTTACTGGAAATAAGACTAGTAGCAAATGGTTCATTGGTGCATGCAACAAATTTGCCGGGACTGAAGCTACTATCCTCCAAAAAGGTTAGATTCATATTTTCTTATTTTCTTCTTCTTATTGGTGTCATGTCGTGGTCCTTAACCCAGTAGCCAGCTGGGAAATTCTGAAGTGGCGATAAGATACGTCAACGGGATACGACATTGAACTCGACCGCGGTTTTTTTTATGTAAATAAGTTCAAAAGAATTAAAAAAAACAACTGCCGTTATAGAAAGGGAGCTAATGGGCCCTTGCTGAGTTGGCCACGAAGACCCATTCTGTTTCCGGGTCGGTCATACTCACGGGTCAACACCCATCCGATGGCCTCCACGCATGGGGTGCGAGCCTGGGTAGGACACTGGGTCAACCAGTCTCCCCTGGGAATCAATCCTCTGGCGCTCCTGGACGGTCTGCGCACCGAGCGGGGCAAGCCAATCGATTGTGCTCTCCGACTAACAATCGGGGGAGTCTGGGAACTGTATTGTTTCCTATAGAGCGGGGGTAGTTGTCTACCTTACGGCGACTACTCTTGAAATGACCATTGGCCATCCGATCCCGGTTCAGAGTCGGGCAAAGGACGCCTTGGTCCGCGATAGATTCGGTATACTCCGTTTCACCGCTTCGTAAGGGAGAGGACCGCGCAAGCGACCTCGAACTCGGAACCAATCGAGAGACCGGAGAAATCTGGTCACAATTGGTAGTTAGGGCGCGAGTGCCGCCCGCCAGGTTAACATACCTGGCTACTCGCGGTAAGGCGTTGGTCTCTAACGGGTTGTGGCGTAGCTAGACGTCGGATTTGTTATGTCCAAAGTCTTCTACGCTCACTGCACGGTCTATAGAACGATGAATCGTTTTAAAACGTCCTGCGGTGACGGGTTCGCCCGTTGTGGTTGACATCTCAATATGCCGTTATAGAAAATGAACTATTTTATTTATAGATATTTTATTACGGTTTTTTTATGAAATATTTGTGGTTTATATCCAAGGTTTTGTCTAAGGTTGAAATATTTATTATAGTTTTTCTTTCAATATTTTTGGTTTAGTTTATCCATATATACATTATATTAGGACCTTGCATTGAAAACTTCGATTTCCTAAGAAATACCGTAACTTATATTTTTAGACATTTATCAAATTGCAATATACTTCATGTCAAAGCGTCATCATTAGGCTTCAATTATCAGTCAAGTCATTTCGTTGAAGTGTCAACCACGGTAATTCTGTTAGCTTCGAATATTTCAAAATTTGAGCCGACAAAACGTCATTTGAGGGAAACAATGCTTTTCTGCTTTCATCTTAAGAAAACTGCCGCAGAATGTCATAGATTGCTGCTGGAGGCTTACGGGGAATTTAGTCCAACAGAAAGGACTGTTGATACTTGGTTTCTCCGATTCAAAAGTGGTGATTTCGACGTGCAAGACGCCCAGGCCAGGAGCAAAAATTTAAAGAAGCCGAATTGGAGTCCATACTCCATGAAGATTCGAGTCGGACGCTGCCGTGAAATAAAGAAACGGAAAACATACACAGATGAATCCCGAACACATAACACTCCATTTGGGCAGTTGCGTAAAAAACCAATAAAGAAAATGAAATACATTAAATGTACTTTTTCCAAAGTGGCACAGGTGTAAACGAACTTAACGTTAGATATAAGCGTATTTAAGTTTTTTTTGGGATTAAATTAAAATCATTTAAATTACTTTTATTACTTTTTTAAGCTATTGCATAGCTTTTATCGCGGGCCTAGGCCTGAGCGGCGACCGAATGAAGAAATTTCTTAACGAAAATTAATGATTTTAAACTGATAATTACGTCTAAACGAGTACTGCTTCCGATTCGAAAAAAATATATGTTAAACAAGAACATTTTCCCAATATTCTTAGCTTTCAATATTTTAGATTTTGTTTATATTACATAGTGTAATTAATTTGTGAAATTAGGTCTAACCGAACACAAAAACGACTACTACGCAAATACTATCTGGCTTATTATTATGAAACCTGCACCAGTTTAGATCTAATTTAATTATCTATCTTTTTATCTATTTTAATTATTAATTATCGATTTTTTTCGAATAATCCGTTTTTTTTGCTTTATCGAATAAAAAATTCGTGCGCGGCGCTCTATCGGAAGACGTTTAAATTATTCCGACTCATTTGCTACCGCAGCCGCAAATGATTCGGAATAATTTCAACGTTTTCCGATAGAGCGCAGTTATCTGATATCAGAAAAAAAAAATAATAATTATAATTGCATACGTTGTTAAAAATGCTATGCAATAGCTTTACCGCGGCAGTCCCCGAGTGCCACACGTACTTTTTTATTATTTTGAATAAGTAGTGTAAATGGCTTTTTTAATTATATTTTTTCATTAATATTTACATTACAAACTCAACGTTACAATTGATCATAATGTACTCGTAGTTCGTATCTACTTTAGGTAATAGACAGCACTGGCTAGGTTTTAGAGAGAAGCCGCGGGGAAATTTCAAGGAAATTGATGTCCTCACTGGACTTGTTAATTTGTGAGCTAATGTGCCATTGCAGTTTCGCCACTAAGACCCATGTGTAGGGTCGGCCAAACGCACCCTTCCGGCGGTCTTTACGCAGAAGTGTGAGCCCAGGTAGGACTATGGCCTGCGGGACAATTTTCTCTAAGAATCAACCTTCGGGCGCTCCTGGAAGGTTTGCGCACCGTGCGGCGTCACGGTGCGCAAATCGAATGTGCATTCCGACTGACAGCCGGGGGGACTCTAGAAACAGTATTATTTCCTATAGAGCGGGGTCAGTTGTTAACCTTACGGCAACTGTTCTTGAAACGACCAATCGGCAACCCAATACCGGGTGAACAGCCGTGTAAAGAATGCTGTGGTCTGCTATATATTCGGTAGACACCGTATCACCGGTACGCAAGGGAGAGGACCGCGCAAGCGACCTCAAACCTGTAGGAAGTCGGGAGACCGATATAATCTGGTTGCAACTGGAAGTAAGGCCGCGAGTGTCGGCCTGCTGGGTGGTTAACCTGGTTATCTCGCGGAAAGGCGTTGGCTACTTTCGGGCGAGCAGCGTAACTAGACTGTGAATTGTTTTCGTCCCAAGTCTTTTACTCTCACCTTTCGGGAGATAAATAGGATCTAATATAGTTGAAATTTCCTGAGGTGACGGATTCGCCCGTTAACAGCTCTAGCTGGACTTGTTAGTTTAATATCATTATTTATTTCCTTCATTAAAATACACAAATCGTTGAGGAAGTGTTCTTCCTCCTAAATTAAGCTATCTAGTTTTAAATAACCTACCCGATCTTCTTTTCCATCACTAAAATTCTTTGTTGTTTTTAGGATATCTTTTATACGGCAAACGCTCCAGAGTATGTACCGATCGCTCGTGATTTAGAGAGAGGTTCGTTCAGTATTGAAACTGTCACAAACAGTCCGTCGAAGACAATTAACAAGCAGCTCACTCTCCTGTCGCGAGAAGGAAACGACTGTTTAGAAAGGGATGCCAGTATTGACACTAAACAGGGAGACTGCGTATCTTCGTCGAGCCGCAGCAGCTCGGTTTCGTCTGAGCACGACCCACTGAAATCGCTGATGAAGAAGGGACAGTCTGCGTCGCCGCCCTCGTCTCCGCATAGTAAGTTATTTTTTTACTTTTCCGGCCCACCAACGACAGGAGGGAAAGTATTGTGAACGCGCCAAAAATTACTTTCGAGATGAAGACGGAAATATCCATTTTGAGACGATTTAGACCATTTCCAGACTGCAATCTGTCTGTGTGTCTGTGTGCCTATCTGCCTCTATAGACAGGATGTTTGGCAGAAAAGTCGACAGCATTTTTGGAGAGTTTGAGGAGGGGATTTGCTAGCTTTCACCCTATGTGCTAATTGTTTGTTTGTTTCTACCCTTTATTGCGAAATCTCACAATTGGCGGGTTTATTGTCATATGACAATTTCTTACAACCAACCCTACTATGACGTGTTTATATGTATGTATGCGTGTAACATGTGTGTAAGTGTGTGTCTTGTTATTGCATTCGATCGACAGAATTGAAAATGCAATTCCGTTAATTAGATCGTAACGGAAAATGGTGACCCAGCCGGGAATCGAACCCGGGACCTTACAACGTAAGATCAGACGACCTAACCACTATGCCACAGGGCCATATCATTGTCACCGTTTTTTTAATCTTATGATTATGCAACAAAATTATGCTTCATATAGCTTTTGGCCGCCACGGCCTCTTAATTATAAAAGAGAAGGCGGCGACAGTGTGTTACAGTGAGTAATTATGCTAATTGTACGTGCTTTATATCAGTGAAATTGCTGTAAGTCGGGTAAATTTCGTCTGAATAAAAACTGATGATTCTGAAAGACGCTGTTATGCAATGATAAAACTGCAATCGTTTGAAAGACGAAATTATTATTTTCTTTGAATAATATTAATCATCAGACAAGTCGATATTTTTGCATGTTTAATTACGTCAACCATCTCTTGGGATTGAAAATGTTTTTTAATTAAAATGTTACATGGTTCATCATCATAAGTCGCTTCAATGACAACCGGAAAATTTCGGATAATAGCAAAAAATATTTTTTTGTATTATCACTGTCACTATAACAAACTGTCTCCGCCAACGTTCTCTTTGGTAAGCCATCTCTTCTTAACTTCTCTTTTATAATTAAGAGGCCGTGGCGGCCAAAAGCTATACGAAGCATAATTTTGTGGCTTGGTTGTGAGAACACGAAAAAGAATTTTAATACATTTATGCCGGATTTTAAAAACCCGATCTTTAAGCTATCATTTCCTCAAAACGAAATTGGTAAATTATTTCCATATTAATTGTAAATTATCTTTATTCTGTTACTGTTTTCCAAAAAAATTAAAACGAGCGAGATTTGTCTTCAGTTTTTGAAAAACCTATAGATGATTCTCAATATTAAAAAATACTATTTACACCAACGTATGGTCTGTTTGCATAGTACCAAGACAGTTTTTAGAACTTCCATACAAAAAAATATAAGAAAAAAAAATTTGAAATTACATAATTTCCAGAAATGTTATGGCCAAACATTATTTTTTTTTATTTATTGAAGATACTTTTTAGTGATATAAAAAATAACGGTGATCTTAAGTTTTTTTTTTTATTGTAATCAAATTTTTACTTTATAAAAAACTCTTTATTTGATAATTTATTATATTATAATTGAAAAGCCAAATCGACTATATTAGACGACGCGCGAACCCGAAATCTTCATTCGTAATTCTCCACTGCCAACGGTGGGACGTATTCCCTTGTCACCGCGGTATACCTATACATCTTTATGTATTGATCTAAAGCGCGCAGGCGCGTGGCATTGCAAAAATACCTAAATTTTTAGTCGCGTCGACACATAAAGTTTCAAGAAAATGTCTTAAGAGCTTCCAAAGTTTTAAAAATGTGTAGATGTATAAAAATTCTCAAGTTTCAAATTCATTATCAAAAAATAACTAAATGGCATTTTAAACTTAGCTTTATTTCAAAAGTTCTGTAATTTACAGCCATTCCAATGACAGGCTACATGTAATAGAAAACATTTATTATTTGGTCTAACTATTTGGTCAATATAAGAGATAATTCTTTGTCAGGGCTGAACAACCACTCTAATAATGAAACCGATTTACAAAAATTCAGTCAACCAATGCATTGCAGAATTCAATAAAACTTAGTTTGTGCCACTACTACCACAAAAAAGTAATGACGACTTAAATGTAAAATTTCAGGTAAAAAAAACAAAAAAAAACTATGGCTTTATTCTATGGGTTAAAGCAAGCAAATGACCCCCCCAATCCCAAAAAAATGGTGTCGGTTTATTTGCTAAACACCCTGTATTACTCCTCGATAGCGTCCAAATGCTTCATCCGATTGTGTTGAAATATGGTATGCTGACATCATTTCGTCATGGCAAGAGTTTGAAAAGTTTTGGTAGAAATCAGTCCATCAATGGGCGCATATTTTAATCTGGAAATATTGGACTTATAGACTTGTAATTTGGTACACAAATGCCTTGTTAAGCCGAAATCACATTGAATTTTCGTCAGTCAGTATATTTGCGTAAACTTCATTGACAAACCCGTGAGCGTCGAACACTTTACCGAAGGCACAGTGAAGTGAACCCAGTGGACCGACATTACGCCCTCCCTGCCGATTTGAACGGATTTCCCCGTACAACAGGATCACAGATTCGTTCACAGCCTCTACCTGATGTTAGCGGAATTCAGTTTGAATTTATTGCAGACCGTGGCGTTATTTGCCTGTCAAGCTTACGCGGGGTCGGGTGGCTTGCAGAAGGTAGCTTACATCTGATCAACAACCACCCCCGCTGCTTAGGAACGTAGCAGACCATTTGCAGACCTCCCCCCCCCCTCCCCCGGTTTTCTGCAGGAGTGCGCGGTCGATTGGCAAACGCCGCACGATGAACATACGCCCCGTGTCGCTCGAGGTGTTCCCCCAGATTGGATCTGATCCCACCTGACACAAACACAGCAGTGACAGGGTTCACAGCGTCCTTTCCAGTTTCGTCCCTCTTCGAGAAAACTACCGGATGAGCCGACCCAAAATGTCAAATAGGTGATCAGGCCCAAGCCACATTATACCACACAGTAGCATATCTTAGAACAAAACTGAAATCGAAGCGAATACGTCACGAGTCTTAAGGGCTGGGATATTGCCACCAGATGTCCCGCTACTCGGGCCACGCAGATCTCCAAACGTTCAAAAAATCGCCTTTACCTTACCTGCGCATAATGCTAACCAAAGGCGTTCGTCGGGACGTAGGTACCCCTCTGCCCACATTCCTCGCACCCTTTTCCCGCAATGCCCTGTAACTCGAGAGTAAAGCTACTGTTTTCGTATACTGTGCCCAAGCTGAACGAACCATGCCGTCGGCCAGTAGGATCACGTGGAGACAGATTAAATTTCAATTCCTTTTAAAGCGTTTTTCTTTTTTGTAGATAGTACATCGGATTACACCAACCCGAAGAATCTTAGAGAAAGGATATACCGAATTTGCAGCGGATCTTTCAGCGCCAACTCGATTAATCAGCGACAGTCCAGTTCTGCCGATCCTGTCAGCCATCCGATCCCCACAAATGAATGGTAAGTCAAAAAAATATCGATACAAATACAGGTAAAGATAGTTATTTGTGAGGTAAGAGGACAATATAAGGCTTCGATATCCGCTCCATAGTGGACAGAAGAGTTGATAATTAAGGAGTCATTACCCTCATAAAAAGAGGGGTAGGTATAGCAGGGCTCCTATAGCCCCTGGGATCAAAGGGTGTCATATAGCGTCCGCATCTGACCACAAAAAAGAGGATTGAAATAAGAAGACAAGTCAAAACGCATATTTAAAATTTAAAAAATGTTGCTTCTGATCTTATAAAGGCCTACAGTAGTAGCGAACCAGCGTCTTTTTAACACGCTTTTATTAGGTCGACCTGTATGTAACTATGTAATGGAATCTAAGGTAACTAATTTAACCATCTTCGAAGGATCGTAGCGTCATGAAAATTGGCAGCTGTATATAGTTCTGATGACAATACAATAATATGGTATTGTCGAAACGATCTGATGATGGAGTCGGAAGATATGAACTGGAACTTCATGATGGAACATCGTATCATAGCTGTGTTTAGACTTGTTAGAAAAGTCTTGGAATGAACTTTGACCACGATTAGGTTTCATGGTCTAATGATGAAGCCGGAAGATAAGCACTGGCAATCCATGATGGAATATCGTATCATAGCCGTGTTTTGACTTGAAAAGCGTGTTTTTAGTGTTTTTTTTTAAACTATTAATTTATTAACCCATTACGCCACCCCGCAGGCTGACGAGCAGTGTATTGAAATCGCCTAAGTACAAAAACCTAGATTTTCTCAAAAACAAAATTCTCTACGTTTTAGAATAGTACAATTAGAGCGTTTTAGAATTGTGTGGATGGATGAATGTCTGTCTGTCTGATTCATCAATATCTCTTCTTTCGAGACATACTACTCTTCCATTATGTTAACCACCCTACCTTTGGGTTATTATTCAAAAAGTAGTTAAAAAATCGTTTGGATTTTTTCATTAGATTAAGACATATAATAACAATAACAATACTTATTTACAATATACCAGAATATACCATTAAGAAATAACAATACTTATTTACAATAATACCAGTCATTTTTTTACACAGTAGACCCATTTACGGCACCTTTTTATTCAGAATCGTAGGAACAATTTGACTTATCAGTTACGTAGCTTTGTGGGTTTTGGTTTTTTTTTCGGGCGATAATATAGCGGACGTATCACGTAAGTTCGTACGGTTAAATACTAGATTGTAATGGCATGCTTTATCGATAATTTGTAATTATTGTACTTTTTTCTGGTCACACAGCAACGAGACGGTGGTAAAGAGCGACACGGACGCAGACGCCGCAACTGAAGGACCAGCGGCGCGGTCAACGAACGGCTGCCCTTCAACAACAGGACCAAACAAATCGAGCACTTTCAGCGCTACCAAGAGATGTCCAAGTATCCCCACGGCCAACATACATGACCAATAAGCCGTAGCATATATGACCCAAGAGAAGCACAAACCATTTTCCGTAGCTCTACTCTTTCTTTACGAGCTAATCACCTGTGTACTTAATTTTAATCAACTTAACGAACCTTTAAAATGAACTTGCGAAATTGAGAACCGTTTTCTTTAAATGATACATACATC
Source organism: Micropterix aruncella (assembly GCA_944548615.1). Classification (NCBI taxonomy): domain Eukaryota; kingdom Metazoa; phylum Arthropoda; class Insecta; order Lepidoptera; family Micropterigidae; genus Micropterix; species Micropterix aruncella. Next base: position 17,243,786 of record OX155973.1, read on the forward strand.
AGCAATAATATTTTTTTCTACATTATGATCATTATACATTATTTTTTTCTACATTATGATCATTTCTACATCATGCAATGGCTTCGTATATGGGACCGGAGAAATTTGCATATCCTTTCACTTCTATATAATGTCCTACACAACCCTACATCTCCCTCCTACCTCAACGAGGCTTTTACCGGATTAGGAAGTCATGGTCTCCCACTTCGTTCAAGTCAGAATAATATCCTACGTATCCCAAAACACAATACCACTTTTTTTTCCTACTCCTTCTCCGTACATGCAGCTCGACTGTGGAATCAGCTTCCTTTAACTATTCGAGGCGCTAGCTCGCTGTTCACCTTTAAGCAATCATTGAAAAAGCACTTCCTTTCACAATAAATATTAATAATAAATTCTAACCTTTCCGTTATCCCCTCCCTTTCCTTACCTTATTTTGGCAGTTTATTTATTTACTTATTTATTTATTTATTTATTTGTTAATATATCAAAATATGTATGTATATACATATACATACATATAATATGTCAAACTCAAAAATTTATTTATATATTTACATTTTACTTTAGATACACACAATATATATTATATGCTATAATTTCAAATTTAATTTTAAGCTATAATTTTGTTGCCTACTCTTCTTTTCACACCAGCATGTTGGTTGACTGGAAGATATTGCTGTAGTGTAGCAATAAGTCCGCCATCATTTTTATTCATAAAGGGCTCTCTAGACGATCAAGCATGCTTGTCAAGCATCGCGTCGCGGGCTGGGAAGGGATCGCGAACCGCAGGAAATATGCATTTTTTTTTAATATTTACCAAAAATGCCTAATTTTGTAATTTATACCAGAGAGCCACGTTAATTAGACATAATTGATTGATGAATGCCGTGACTCCCTGGTATAAAACTACAAAATTAGGCATTATTGGTAAATATTTTAAAAAAAATGCATATTTCCTGCGATTTCCGATCCCCTCCCAGCCCGCGACGCGATGCTTGATCGTCTAAAGAACCCCTAAAACGTTTCCTAAGAATTACATATAAATTAGACAAATAATTGTAAGTTCTTAAGTCAGTTATCAATCTATCTAAATGCATACCTACTGATAATTATACAGGGTGAGTCTTTAATTAGTAACATTCTTAAAGTGGGTGAATCAGTACGAGCCAATAATCAACTTTGATTAAAAAAAATAAAAAACCATTTTTTTTCTAATTTGAAAAATGTAAAATTGCTCCATCTAGCGGTAGGTAAAATATCGCGAATATTGTTTATTCGCGAATATTATTATATTTTACCTATTTCTAGATGGCACAGCGCGTTCAGAGCTTGTCAAACTTTTGTTTATCACCCAAATTTTTCAAATTTACCATCTGTTTTGTTTCTTCCAAAAAATTTAAATAAAATTTTGCTTGTGTGCTCGTAATGATTCACCCACTTCAAGGATGTCACTGATTATAAACTCAGCATGTTAATAAAAATCTTATATATTATATCTTAGTTATAAAAGTGCGAGTTTTCATCAAAACGATAATTTGGCAGTAGGTTTGACAAAATCTTAGGCTTTGACAAGGTATAATTTCAACATTGTCAATTTTATAATAATTGGTTCGTCGACTCTTATACAAGACAAATGTCGGCAGTATCTTGATAGGTTCTCAAAATTAGGGTCCACCTCCTAAAAAAGACGCAGAATCAATGATTATGTATGGATAACTTTGAAAAACTCACATTTATGTATGGATAACTTTGAAAAATATTATGTATGGATAACTTTGAAAAAGATTATGTATGGATAACTTTGAAAAATATTATGTATGTATAACTTTGAAAAACTCATATTTATGTATGGATAACTTTGAAAAAGATTATGTATGGATAACTTTGAAAAAGATTTTCTATGGATAACTTTGAAAAACTCACATTTATGTATGGATGACTTTCAAAGTTATGTATGTATAACTTTGAAAAAGATTACTTGTGACTATGAAATGTGACTTTGAAATGTGACTTACAAAATGTGACTTTGAAAAACTCACATTTTGCGCCCGCTTAAAAGAGGTCTTTGTATCGTTTTCTAGTAATGTCTATTCAGTGACGTTTTCGGCTCCGAGAGAAGTAGTACTTGAAACCATTAGAAACTCATCTTCGAAAACAAACCTGATGTATCGCCTTGAAAAAACGGTCCTCAATTGTATAACTTATTAATTAGTTTAGGACCCAAATACTTTACATCATCAGGCACATGAATCAAACAACCATGTGGTAAAACGTAAAATATACAAAAGAAATGTTTCCTACATGCGGACACCCTGTATATATTAATATTTTACCTGTATAAAAGTGTATTATCTTTAGGAAGGCAGATTTCAAACTCATTGGATTTGAGTGTCGTGTAATTTCAAACTCCGTCAATCCACTTTTTTACAAAAAATACATTTTTACTCTCTGGCCTTGTCTCGCGAGTTCTATGTTCCCAAAACTCCATTTAGTTTGAAAGAAATCTGTTACAAAAAGTAAACTACTGTATTTATAATTACTTTTATTACGGTTTTATATGAAATATGTATGGTTTATTTATTTATCTATTTAGATACATACATTTTTTCAGGATATAATCAATCAGACCTCCTTTCATTTGAAACTAAATACGATATATTTATGTTAATTTATTGACATTTAGGGATTTGGACATTTAGACAGTTAGCATTAATTGATATTTAAACAGTTAAGGGGCCATCCACATATTACGTAATCACGTTTTTGGGATTTTCGGACTCCCCCCTCCCCTATGTCAACAGACGTAATCAGCTCCCCCCCCCCTCCCCCCTACCCCCCCCCCCCCCAAGATTCCGTAATCAACCGAATTTGCGGAAAATATGAAGAATCGTGAACCCAGCGTGTGTAAAGTGCTTTTAAAAATGTACTTTATTAATTTAAAGTAATTGCAAAATCTCAAACTCTTAATCCCAATCTTTAGACCGCAGCGCTTCCAGGAATAGGCCCGGGCGACTCAATCTTTACTCAATACAGTTCCAGATTGGTCCCAGTTTTATGAAAAACCCTATTCTGATTATGGTATCCATGAGGAATTGAGGGAACTCCTCAAATATTATCATATGAAGTTGAAATTTTACATGTTGGCTCAGTTCCGATGACAATGCATTTTTATGGTAAGCATGACCTGATTCTACACCCAGGGTTGTATATGTTCTCAGTTATGATATCCCGTTCTAAGTTACACCCATGACATGGCTGCTGCACTTATATTTTTTTTTGGAGTTGGTTTTATTTTGTTAAAATTTTGTCTATTATTGTATGCAAGTTCGTATTGAACGCCATATTTAAACGTCAGTGGTCAGCAATACAATTACATTTATACAATTATCTATGATTGATAATAACCATTAATTGTTGTAATAACATTTTAATGATAAGCTAGGAGCTGTTCGGATTTGGGATGTATATGGCCATAGGATCTATCTCTGTTATTCTTGGTTATATTATTTGATTGCAATTTTGCCGACCAATAAATTGATTTCAATTTTAAAATTGAGTTACGAGATTCGATCTAAATGATCATTGGGCCCGATTGCGTTTCTTTGTGAACTAAAACTGAAATTAGTTCAAGCGAACGAGATAGAGCTATAGCGGAATATACGTTATAGTGGAATATGAAACGAACGAACGTCGATAAAAACCACCTGTGGAACTTATATTCGTCCGAATAGATTTGAACACATTTCGTGCGGTGTTAGATTCAGATGCTTAATCTTTGTGGGTAGTTTTATTGTGAAAAAGTGACAACCGGTCTGTCTCGTTCACACGGACTAATTTCCGATTTAAATTCACGAGGAAACGCAATCGAGCCCATTATGGCAAACGTTAAATAAATGTTGAAAACGTTGAAATAAATAAAAGCTTGTCAAAATACATTTTATCTCAGCTTGTCAGAATACATTTGTCAAAATACATTTTATGTCAGCATAAAAGCTTGTCAAAATACAATTTACATTTTATCTCAGAATGGTTCGATTATATATAACATCGTGTATATTTCATATAATTCATTTAAATGTTACGCTAAATTAAGATATTAGAAATTAAAAATATATTAAATATTACATAGTTAACGTGTCCGCGTGTTTTGTCTTTTTTTCATTCTGCAGACAGCAAAACAGGGTACAAGACCTATAAGAAATACTAATTACATATATTTCCCTTCTAATTAAACATTATTTTCTTTAGAATAGATCTATAATTCTAAAGTAAATTTCTAGTTTCTTACAAGAATATAAATATTATTATTAGTAGTAAGAAAATTGCTCACACAAAGGTTATTAAAGGAATCTATGTATAATATAATATTACAGATAGAGTTATAACAATGGTTTCAATGACGAATCTCATGTTATAGTATTGTGTTTATGATATGTATTATGTTTATGAATATGTAATTAAAAAGGGGCCGTGATTGATGTTAGTTCTAGTCATCAACGTAATCCACATTTCACAATGAACATTGAAATGTCTAATTTTTATCGTAACATAGTATTTCTCATGATGTACATTAAATAAACATTTTATCAATGTTGAGAATTGTTGTTTAAATTTTTCATCGATCCCTCTTCTGTGGCCTTTCACCTAATCTACTGTGGCCCTACCTTAAGTCCTTACTTAGATCCTTACCCCAAGGCCGGGAATACACGTCAGATTTTTTCTATCCGATAGTCCGATCCGATAGTCTGATCACTTTCGGAAGGCCTTCTTGTCAAACATTTGTTTGAACATTTAATGTCCGATTCTATAGTCGGATCGGACGTGTTTTGAATGTTCAAACAAGTGTATGGCAAGAGTGCCTTCCGATTGTCGGAACTGACTATCAGACATGTACTGCCGGCCCAAGACCGCTATCCATACATTTTCTTGAACAATCAATACGGATCGGATGTGTATTTTATGTTCAAACAAGTGTATGGCAAGTGCGCCTTCCGATAGTCTGATGAGACTATCGGATCTATCATCTAACTATCGTAGAGAAAAATCGGAAGTTTATTTATTGCCTTAGGCCGGAAATACACAACCGATTTTTCTACACACGACACTCTTGCCATACACTTGTTTGAACATTCAATATAGGTACGTCCGATCCGATCCGATCCGATCCAACTATCGGATCGGACGTGTATTGAATGTTCAAACAAATGTATGGCAAAAGCGCCTTCCGATAGACTGATCAGACTATTGGATCCGACTATCGTATAGAAAAAAACGAACATGTATTCCCGGCCTTAGGCCTTATGGTGGGGTCCCACGGCCTGTTAGCTGCCAGGTCGCCCAAACGTTGCCATGATTATCGAGGGCTGGCGCGGCTGGAGTCGGGCGTTCCCAAGGCGCGGCGCCGTAGCGCGCGCCACGGCGTGTGTCGGGTAGATGCGGAGCACTTCATCATGTGCCCGCAGATACGTACGGCCATAAACGAAATGAATGGAGAATGAATGGGGGATGAATGAGTGAGACCGACGCACGTGCCCAAGGCCGTCGTTGAGACGGGCGCCCTTTCGCCGCGCCGCGCCGCGCCTTTGAACTTACCGACTACCGACGGCGATCCATGGCGTCTGGTTGTCCGATGACAACCATCCACACACCAGCGCAAGCGCGACGGTTCCCACGACCTGTAGGCTTGGTGCGGCGTAGTTTGGCCTGCGAGATAGCACGCCGTGGGAAAGCGGCTTTAGATGGGCGTAGCCTAGTCTTCAGCTGGGGCCTATCATCCAAGGCTGCAGACAAACAAATGGAAGTTTGCACGAGTAACCGCCATCGATAGGGCCTCATATATCAATGGTAACAGCCCGTTTACACTATTAGGTGCGGTTTTTAAGAGTCGGTTTTCTGATACGGTTTAGCCGTATACGGTAAAAAAATCTGCGCGTTCACAGTATGCTGTTTGGTAATCAGTTTTTCGGACCGTTTCATAAAAGATGAACGCCGACGACGACGTTGCGACCGCGGTTACTGTACAGGTAAAGATTACAAAAATAAATGTAAAAATTTTTGGTTCATCCAATTCTATCGCGGAGTTTAAATTTGGGCCACTTTTGAACGCTCGTGCTTGAACTGAGAAGTAATGAAGCGAAATTATACAATTCTTTACGCATGTATTGACATGGTCGACGCTTAAGGTTGAACCTGGGAACGGTCATATCTGAAGAACTTTCGTTCCGTGATTTTTAATAAAAATATAAGTAACTAATATTTTTTTTTTAAATCTAAGCGAATCCCTCGATATGGAACCAATTTATAATTTAGACGCGTTGTTGCAAAGAAAGTTGCTCATTGCTATGGACATTCAGGCCTTACAACACGACCCGGTGGCATAGTGGTTAGTTTTTCTGATCTTATATTGTAGGGTCCGGGTTTCATTCCCGGCTGGGTCACCTTTTTCGTTGTGATAAATTTAACGGTATTGCACACACACTTACACACATGTTACACGCACACATGTTTATATTAATAAACACGTCATAGTAGGATTGGTTGTAAGAGATTGTCATATGACAATAAACCCGCCCATTGTGATTTCACAATGGGTGAGTAATTGCGGCGTGATTTCACAATAAAGAGTAAAAACAAACAAACAAGCTTTAAACTGATTTCAAAAACTTTCAGGCGCGATTACTCATACAATGTAAGCGATGAGTGTGTTTTATTTTAATCTAATTATATTAACTGATTAATTCTCTAACTTCGCGCTTAGCCACATTTTTTTTATTTATACCCTAAATTAAATAAAACGATAGAGAGCTCTGAGAGTTACGTTAAATATGCTTAAAATCATTAACACCCTTATACCACCACTGCGCAAAGACAGTTTTACTGGGTGAGCTCTGCGACCGACTGTTTAGCTCTCGCCCGCTCGCTGGCCCGTACCTACGAACGTGAACTCTATGCCTGACGCTTCATTAACGCAGGATTTTTATTGATCGAACCCGATAGCTGTGATCCCGTCTATTTCTTGGCGCGTACGGCCGTTTCGGATACTTTTCGGATACGGGTCTTATGTAGCTCTAACGAACTTCTAAGAAGATTGGAAGAACGTTTGAAAATCATCCCATAATACGGGTCTCCGTATTACACATCAGTGTAATAAGTAATTCCACGTCAATTTTATCTATCGTGCGGAGCAAAGAACATATCCAAACACGTCCAAGCGATTGCAGACACTGCATGTCCCCCGCTTTCTCGTCCCACCACCTGCTTAGGCGCAAGCCACACACAATGGACGTAAGACTCGGACAGGGCACAGATGTTAAGAAACGTGTCTGCGCCGCCCCGTCTTTTCTGTATGTTTTGCGTCCGTCTTTTCTTTACATTTTGTATGAACGTTCTCCACACGAGACGGATGTAATACCTACATCCGTCTCGTGTGGAAACGATGTATCACATTGTACCGCGTCCGTGACACGTCACGGACGCGGAGTCCGTTTAAAGAATTTCATACAAAATATATAGACAAGACGCGACGCAAAACATACAGAAAGGACGGGGCGCAGACATCATATGTTTCTAAAAATTCGGGTCCGCGTCCCGTCTGTGCCTTGCGTCCATTGTGTGTGGCTTGCGCCTAAGCGGATTACGCGTCGGCGACGTGTCCGAGTCTTACGTCCATTGTGTGTGGCTTGCGCCTAAGCGGATTACGCGTCGGCGACGTGTCCGAGTCTTACGTCCGTTGTGTGTGGTTTGCGCCTTAGCTTCGGCATACGGCGCACGGTACAAAAAACTGTTACGATTGTCAGCAGTGGCGGTAACTACGCCGGTGCAGACGGTGCGGCGCACCGAGGGCACACGGTATTTTGGAGGCCCAAAATTAAACTCCTTTCCAAGAACGATGCTTCGTCCAACTCTGCTAGGAAGCTAAGGAAATGGCAAAAATTGATGCCTCTAAACTAATCGATGACTGCAGAGTGCAAATCAAGACAAAAACCGGTCTGGAAATGTATTTGTTCGTATTATTATAATATACTGGCTGTTACCCGCGGCTCCGCTTCGCGCAAAGTTTCGAATCGATTTGTTTATTTAATTAGGGTGGCGTTTATTTGCCTTTTTAGACGCTACCTTTGTGCGATGCATTCTTTTTGAGCTCTACAACTACATGCTCAGGTCACACGTATTGCATTTATTGCACTGCACTGCACACCAATGCACTGAAACCAAAAAAGGGATAGGCATATTTTATAGGGGAGAGGGTGGTACATTCGGCTACTTATGCAAATAATGCACGTAATTTTCAAAATCAGCCACCAATTTAAAAACTGGTATATGCAAAAGTTAATCTGCACTTTTATCTATGTTTTCCGCAAGTAACAACTCTCTTACGTTAACACTTTTTTTCGAATTTAATTTTTAAAAAAAGCTTGCAAATGGGCGATTGTACCCCACCAGTGGGGTAGTTTTGGCTATAGGGTGGGGTACATTCATCTAGTTATAATAAGTAACATACAAAGGTAAATCAAATGTTTTTATTGAACAAAAGTGAACTCATGAAAATACAAAATACAAGAAACGATAAAAAAACAAAGAAAAAGTATTGAGAAAAAAGTATAGCAGAAAAAATCTTAGATCTAACGGACATTAAGTCCTTCAAAATTGTAATTAAAAATGTACAGGGAAGATGTCCTGGCTGTTGACAGTTTGCTTGCTTGTGACAAAACTGCAATGATATCTGTTTTCTTCACAATGCTGATGTCTTCTACCTGAGGATGCATAAATGTGTTAGATTTGTTTTTTCGCCTCAAGAAGTTTATTTCATATTCTTGGCAACCTGTGTTTTTCAAAATGTGCCCTATATAATAGCAAATGGTTGCCTTAGTGGCGAACTTGACCATTACACAATCACCAACACAAAAATCATTGCAATTAGGCAAGTTGGTAGGCAAAGGTAATTCATCCGAGCTGGACAAAAACTCTTCACCATCAGAGGTGTCGACAAGTTTCATTGACCTGTCTGAATCACTTGAGCTTTCATTCAAGATTTTCTTTGGAACCGGTTTAATTGGGAACAGCTTTTTTATTGTTCCTTTATTTCTTTTTAGTTCTTCTTTTCTCCTTTTCTCTATTTCAATATTTTCCTTCATCTTCATTACCGGGGTATCTGTGTATACATAAGATTTTGATGGAATTTTTCTGTTCCTCTTCTTTTTTCCAGCTCCTTTTGGGTACGGTCTCAATTCTTCTAGTGATCTTGAAACTTTGATCTTAAGTTTGGTCCTTTGAGAAACAGAAGGGGTTTCAATTACAATGGGCTCCTTATCTTTTGAAAATGAAAGGGCTATCTCTGTCTGGGGTTCTGCTGCTTCCACACTGGTATTAACATCATCATGATCATAGCTAGTAGTTGGAGGTGGGGTGGTTTGGTTTGTTTCTTCTATGCTGTCCTGTCTGGAAGTTGAAGGAATAGCAACAGGTTCCACTTCAGTAGTTAAACTGTTGTCTTCAACGTTGGAATTGTCAGTGACTGTGCTGGGCATGAAATCATTGTCGTCAAATGCCAGCCTATTAAGGGGCCAAATGCCTGGTGTTTCAAAACCACTTATTATGTTTTTTTTGCTGAATGCATTATCAAAGGCTCTACTGGCAAGTTGAGCTATTTGCCTAATGGTTATCATTTTGGCAGGCTGTGTGAGCATGTAATCATTGAAAGCGACATTTAGGCAAGCTTTAAAAGGCCCGTACACTGCAATGTCTAGGGGTTGAAGACGATGTGTGGTATGTGGGGGGAAGGATAACAGCACTATACCATTGCTTCTGCAATACTGGATTGCTCCAAATGATGTGTGTGATTCGTGATTGTCGATCAACAACAATATTTTCTTCTCAGTTGAACAATTGGTGTGTTCAACTATGTGTTTGAGAACTGATATAAATAACTCCGATGTCATCCAACCCGATTTGTTTCCTAATGCGATACTGGAAATAGGAGCACCATCCAAAAAGTCATTCACATTTCTAATGCGAGGATAAACAAAAACAGGTGGAATTGTTCCCCCAATGGCGCTGATTATACCAACAAAGGTGACTAATTCTCCACGTTCAGCTGAAGCTACCTGCCCAACTTGTTTTTTCCCACGTGTGGAGACAACTTTTACTGGTTTCATTACTGTTTGTATCCCAGTCTCGTCCAAGTTATATATTTGCTCTGGTTTGAATTTATGCTTTTCCAAGACTTTGACGTAGTTGGAAAAAAATTCCTCCAATCTGTCTTTATTGAATGCCATGGCTCTATTCAGGCTGGTACTCTCAGGTTTTCTTAGAGACAATTGTTGATTTCTTAACATGAAGCCTTTCAGCCATTCAATTCCTGCAATTTAAATCCATATGGTAATTAGGTATCATTATCGATAAAAACAAAAATATAATAACTTACCTGCCAACTGACTTGCTCTCCAATTGGTTGGTGTTACGCAATCTGGTAATATTTGTGCAAATTCATAGGCCAATTTTCGCACTTGTTGATATGACAACCCGTAATTCAGATTGGATGATTTCTTGATATATTCCACAAGTTCCCTTTCTTGAGAAATTGTAAAAACTTGTTTAACAGTGTATTTACTCCTATATTTTTTCTCTTCATCACTGCTTTCATTCCCAGAATCTCTGTCAATAGTAGATAAGACTTCATCTATTGTTTTTTTCTTTAGCAAGGTCTTTATTCTCGACTGCAATGTAGATCTTTTAACTCCATACCGCCTTGCAGCTTCATGAACACTGACAACTTTTCGTAAAGAATTACGAATCGCTTCTTTCATATTATTCTCATTGATGTCCCTGCGGTTGGTTTTGCATACATATGTACGTGGCATCTGAACAAATAAAATAATACGTTACCATAGAAATAAAATTTTTCTTTTATTCCATTGATGGGGTACCTTCGTCCGCTGGATGAAAGTACCCCAGCCGCTTATGCCGAATCTTCCCCGCATGAGATTCCAACAGATTTAAATAAAAAAGTAAAACATGGTCAGCATTTTAGGTTAGCTTTCATATTGACATCATTTATGAATTAGTGCTGCATGCTGTGCATTTTTATCATACTTAATATGCTTCACAAAATTACAAATTATGAACTTCTACGACAGACAAAAAACTTACCTTTTATAGCAGAAACTTTTAATCATTTATTGATAAATAAACCCGCTACTGCGACCGCTTGTGACAGTTCCCACCATCAGGAATGATGCATTACCAACATAACTACGCAAAAATTTGGCGGTATATACAAACTAGGGCTGTGTAGGATACGAAAGATGAATCTACCCCATGGCCGAATCTACCACCCCTTCCCCTACCTGTGAGAATGACGGAGAGAGGTTGAGTTTACCCGTGACTGTAATGATTCTCGTCGAAGCCAGCCGTTTAACGGTACAGTCAGACGATTACATAACTAATAGATTCGTTTAGTGTTAAGTTGAATTGGGCTGTGATAATTTTTCAGTATATACGTGATTGTCTCAGCGGCCCGTCGTTTCGCGGTACAATCAGAAGAGTAACAAATAAATACGTTTTGTGTTGTATTTTGTCTTCGTGTTCTGTGTTGTGATCGTGCGTTCGACTGTGCTGAATCCCAGGAGGTACAGTAGGTAAATAACTTTATTTTCTATTATTTCTTGTCGTGATCGTCGTTTAATATGCCGTTAAAAACAAAATTGGGAAATAAGACGCTGAAATCCCAGACAAGGGAATTAATATCAAATATTTACCATTTCATGAAAGATGAAGCGAAATTCGGAATAACAATTGAATTGCAAGCGGTCTTAAAAAGGCTTTCTGCTGCTAGTAAAATATCTATCGCGTCAATAAAAAGAGTTTTAGCCGAAAAGAAAAAAATATTAGATTCTGACCAGCCGATGTCATTTTCTACGCCAGGGAAAAAAAGACTAACTGTCGTAAACCAAAGACGGGTTTGGATGATTTTGATAAAACGGCAATACGGCGGATTGTTTTAAACTTTCATTTAACAGATAATGTAATCCCAACTTTGAAAACTCTCCACCAGAAAGTTGTTCGTGATACTAATTTCAACGGAAGCCGGTGTAGCTTGGGAAGAATTTTAAGGGAAATTGGATTTATATGGCAAAAGACAGAAAATAACCGAAAAGTTTTAATTGAAAGACATGACATTAAATTGAAGCGCATAAATTTTTTAGAATCAATTAAATATTTCCGCAATGAAAATAGATCAATTGTATATACTGATGAGACATATATCCATAGCAGCCATACTACTCCTAAATCATGGACATGTAGTCCGACAAAAGGCCTTAAAATGCCTATTTCCAAGGGTCAGCGTTTGATAGTAGTTCACGCTGGAGGTAGTGATGGGTTTGTACCCAATGCAATGCTGATATATAAATCTTCTCAAAAATATGGTGATTATCACCACGACATGAACTTCAGTAATTATGAGAAATGGCTTAAAGAAAAACTTATTCCGAATTTAAATCCTAATTCTGTTGTAGTGATTGATAATGCCCCATACCACAACGTGCAATTAAACCCAGCACCAACGTCCAACTCTCGAAAAGCTGTTATGCAACAGTGCTTACGCGATAAAAATATTCCATTCAATGACGCCATGTTGAAGACATCGCTTTATGAGATTATTAAAATTAATAAACCCCGATTTAAAAAGTTTAAAGTTAACGCTTTATTAGAAGACAATGGTCACACAGTACTCCGATTACCACCATACCACCCTGACCTTAATCCCATAGAGGAAATATGGGCTCAGATAAAGGGATATGTAGCGAAAAAGAACGTTTCTTTTAAACTGGACGATGCTATGACACACGCCATAGATAAAATTGAAACAATGTCAACCAGAGACTCCCAATGTTGGACTAATGTTTGTCGTCATGTTATCGATATAGAAAACAAATATAGGCTAACCGAACCGGTGTTAGATAGAATTTTAGACAATCTATCATTTGTAGTAGGTAAATACGGGAAGTAGTGATGAAGAAATGAACGCAGTTAATTTAGATGAAAGTAGATCTGAAAACAGTGACAGTGATTTAGAAGGAATATATCCACTTCAATGAATAATACTATGTGTCTTACTGTGTACTGTAAAATTGAGGCACATATAATTATAATAATAGTTTGGACAGTGAAAGGTGATCGTATTGTGTTGTAAGCAGAGTCTATAAAAGTATTGTGTTTGAGATGTACTGTTATAATTGAGGCTCCTAATATAAAAGTGGTAATAGTTTGGAAAGTGAAACATGATTGTTTTGTGTTTTTGTGTCACAATCCTAATGTTATTTTCCACATAATTATATATTACACCGTATTATAAACCAAACTAATTATCGATATTACATCATGGACGGTTATGCATGTAATGCATGTGTTAATCGCTAATGAACTTATAGTACAGTCATTCTCTAAAACAATACTGTTAGGATGGTTAGTCGATTTTGTACGTCGAAATTAAGTTTTTTTTATTTTGTATTCATCACTTCAATATTTATTTATTTTTTTATTTTATTTGATTAAAAAAATTACACCGTTTGTAGTAACAAATGGTTGCGTCGCTCCTAACTAGGCATAGCCGATCTATTTTGAATATTTATATTTTATTGTGAAATTACTTGTTTTCTGCCTGCCTTTTTTCTTTCTGTTTCATGTCTTCAATTCACGGGGACATCGATGAAGTAAATACATGGACCGGGGACATGAAATATTTTTGAATTATTGATTATATATAAATTATGGACAATAATAGTACCAAAAAAGTGGTCACTGGTTTTCTTTGGCGGTTCTTTCCAGTGGAATCTTACTTGTAGAACTCGCCGGAAAAAATAGGAAAAAGTACAATTACTGTCTTTTGACGTTCAGTATGTGTATATTATGTATTTACATTGAATAAAAATATTTGAAATTGAATTTGAATTTGTTAATTAGACTATAAAAGCCAATTTTAAATTTTCAATACATCATCACGATATCAAATATTCTGTCGTTGGCTGTACATGCCTTGGTTTTAATGAAGACGGCGAAGTCCGTTACATATAGCGGCTCTAGTCTAGCACGAGGCCATTTGATTTTCTTTCTCATGTGCAGTTTTGACGAGGTTGTGTTTAATCTGTGTAAGCATTTTTGAGACTGTGGTCGAGAGCTCAAAAAGAATGCATCGCACTATATGTTGTGCAAGACGTCCCCTTCAGATGCACGCTACCTATCTCGTAGACGTACGCATCTTATTCCTCGCCACCCGCTGCCTTCCGCTGAACGCTGACCTTGCTGGGCCAGCAGCTGCCGTCGCCCGCTAGGTATTTCGAGGTGCTTGCAAGCGTTACTAATTTCATAATATCTCCAAAACTATACCACAAAAACTTACAGAAAATGGCTAATTTTATTTCTATTTAACACCCGTGATGATGGATCAATTTATTTTGAAAAGGATTCTCATTTTATTGCTAATGTCTTCAACAAACACTGGGCCCGATTGCGTTTCTTTGTGAACTAAAACAAATTAGTCCAAGCGAACGAGACAGAGCAATACGTTAGAGCGGAATATGAAACGAACGATCGTCGATAAATACTACCTGCCGCTTATACTCGTCCGAATAAATTCGAGCATATTTCGTGCGTGTAAGGTTTGACCTTGGCGGGCAGTTTTAATGCGAAAAAGTGACAACCGGTCATCTCACACTCCGTTCTAGCGTATTGCCCTGTCTCGTTCACACGAACTAATTTCCGATTTTAGTTCACCAAGAAACGCAATCGAGCCCATTAAGTAGTTAATTTCAATATGTAGATATGCGGAAATCGGTACATTTGTTAAATTATGTGGGTATTTTTTAACATGCTTTTATTAGGTCGACCTGTATGTAACTATGTAACGGAATCTAAGGTAACTAATTTAACTATCTTCCAAGGATCGTAGCGTCATGAAAATTGGCAGCTGTTTGTAGTTCTGATGACAATACAATAATATGGTACTGTCGAACTGATCTGATGATGGAGTCGGAAGATATGAACTGGAACTTCATGATGGAACATCGTATCATAGCTGTGTTTGGACTTGTTAGAAAAGTCTTGGAATGAACTTTGACCACGATTAGGTTTCAAGGTCTGATGATGTGGTTTCTACGTGCATTTATAAAAGCGTGTTTTTAGTGTTTTTTTTTTACTATTAATTTATTAGTCTTACTAGTTTCATACTTGGTAGTTGTACCTACTCAAGAAAAAGTTAAAAATATTGGTTTTTTAATTTCAACTGCCTTTCTAATTTCGACCATCCAGACATTTTCCCAAACCAAAACAACAGATATTTTAATGAAAAGTTTTATTGTTATGTCAATAGGATATAAATATCTTTTTTATATTAGTCTTTGTGATATATAAAAAAAATGATTATACAATTATCATTAAATACTTTTCGCATTAAAACTAAACAGGTTTTATATAGCCTACGATGATAATAATTTTTAACATATGGCAGCGATTTTTGGTGCACACATTCAAATTGGAAAATCTATTTACAAAATGAATTAACTACCGCTAAGTGAAAACAGAAAAAAATTGGTTTGACACTTTTTGGTTATTATTCTCTCTTACGGTTAATAATATACAGAACTGTATATTTACAGTTCTGTATACTGTATATTTACACTCTTTGTCGCGACAAAGAGTATCCGCCTTATCAGAACGTCTGTACGATTTATTTATATAAAAGTGTGAAAAATACATATAATTACAGTCTTAAAAACTAGTGACTTACGCTTTGATAGAACTTTTTTTAACTACGATATTATACTAGTAAGGTTTTATATCACAAGAGAATGTATATAGGCTAAACAGTGATTTAAAAACAATAATAGTTGCGACGGTCTGGCTGGCAAATGTCATAAGAATGCAGCAGATAGACTTGGTGTAATAGAGAAGAGCAGCAACGGAGCACCTCGAAGGAAGTGGTGACCTTAAGTATTCAGGAAAAGGTATGAAACACCCAAATACATCGATACACTCGATGATACTTGCAGTTCCTATGATTTAAATTAAATAAAAAATAATTTAGGGCCCAATTCTACGATTTTCCAAGCAAGATAAAAAAATAATATTAGGTCCTTACCTCCAAAATCGCCAAAATCCCGCATGAAATCTTAATACTGGCTACTTTGAACTGAAATATCTAGAGTTTACTTTATAATTCGAAATTCAAATTTATTTCAAATTAAAGCTAGTGAAGCTCCGTTTCGAAATCCATTTGTTTTCGTATCATGTGATTTTACTCTGAGATCGTTCTGTTCACGACAATGGAAAAGTAAAAAAATCGCATTATTTTCAAATATTACTTCCGCTGCAGATACAGCTCGAAGAATCAATGTGTTTGGGCCAGCCACCACTGATGAACGCGCTGTGCGTTTTTGATTCGTAGGTTTCCATTGTGGAAATTTTGATTTAAAGAAGTTGAGATTTTAATAGTGTACGCTCGATCACACACTGCACGATTAACAGTCGCCAAATTAGAGAAGCTGCGACTGAAAACTCTCCGTCTCCCACCGCACTCTCCGGACCTTGCTCCAGCTGATTTCTACTTTTTTCGGAATTTAGACTTCTTGTTATGAAAAAAAATCAATTCCGATGATGCAGTCAAAACCGCCTTGAAATACTTCATTGATTCTCACTCCTAGATTTTTTTAGCAAAGGAATCAATAAACTCCTTATAAAATGTTAAAATGATGTCCATCGATAACAATGATATATATTTTGATTGATTAACCCCTCAAGCGGCGGGTGTAAATCTTGGCAGTCACCTGTCATTTCTGAGAGTTGAAAGTCAACAATAGAGCACTTTAGAAAAACGACCATAAGAAAGAAACTACCTGATGGATCATAAAAAGAAGAATTGTAGAATGATCGCATTAAAATTTGAAATATAAAACATTAAAACCTCATTTTGTAAAACAATTAGATAATTGTGAATAATTATTAGAAAGTTAGAGAACTGAAAAAAACATCACTTATTTAGCGATATCGACGTTTTATCTCAAAATACGAAACCCTATCTAGATAGGGTTTCGTATCGCTCACAAATGTGTTTACAATTTCTAGAAATTGTAAACACATTTGTGTACGTTATTACATGCTTTACCAAATCTATTAGTTCGTTTTATTTATTTTCATACATATATCCCGAAGAGAAGCACAGATCCGAGCAATGGCAGCACTCGACTAAGTGCCCCCAGAATACAAACAATTATATTAGGGATTCTAGACTGCGAGAGGCACGACTGAATAATCGTACAATATCTGTCTTTCTCACACATATCTTACAGGGGGTGGTTGCACTGTGGTGTAAATTCAGTTTGTTGAGAGCGCGGTTTGTCGCACCGCACTCGTACCCATTTTGGGACGTTATTGAGCATTGACTACAATACATCGTACCCGATTCGGGACGTTACTGTCTTGAGGGATTAAATACATGAATTCCAATTTAAAATATATATATATATATATATATATATATATATATATATATATATATATATATATATATATATATATATATATATATATATATATATATATATATATATATATATATATATAGAACAGCAATTGTTTAGATAAGGACCTGTTCGGTGCATCTTAACTATCAAGAGCATTATGGTTAGCGTTAATGTTCAAGTTTTTTATTTTCATAATTGTTCAGAGAGTACCTACATATGTAGATGATTTGATTACGATTTTAGATCATTCACCTTTCTCGTCCAAGAATTCATAGAGTAAAATTTGTGATTGATCAGATATTTATTCAATTTTGATTTATTTGCTCATGACCTGCATATGGAGAACGATTTTACCGTAAGAGTAGGAATAAATATGGATTATCATCATCGTCGATCACTACAACCAGACCAATCTACAATCAATATTCATAAAGCAAAAAATTCAACGCAGCCAGACCGTCGTTCTCATCTTCAAACAGCATTCAAGGTATCCTCCTCCAGAAACATCAGTCCGGTTCACAAAAGTGGTGTTCGTTTTCTTACAAATATAAGCAGTACAATTTCGACATATTTATAATTGAGAAAGCAGCAAAACGCCAGCGTTAAGAAAATAGTTTTACGGCTTGTGCGCATTTGCAAAGAGGCGTTGCGAAAACAATTATTATTAGGCTTCGCTCGCACCGTCCAAGTTTCGTACGAAAATATTACAAAATTTTCTTCACACACGAGTATAAAAATAAATAATATTAATATCTGCAATAGTCGTATGATCCGTCGGCATACTTTTGCAAAAACTTGCAGAAATGCGTCGAGTGGTACTCGGAAGGCTTTATATTGAGGGTTATTCTACAATGCAAAGCGTTTTGTGATTGAATAGAATTCGTATATTAAAATATTCTGTGGCGAAATCATTTTATTTATACTGAAAATATATTTGATACAGTAAAATATATTTCTAAGGGAATTGTATTGTTTATCTCTTAATTGTGAAAATGTCACAATGGGCGGGTTTATTGTCATATGACAATCTCTTACAACCAACCCTACTATGACGTGTTATATCAATGTGTGCGTGTAACATGTCTGTGTGTGTCTTGTTATTGCATTCGATCGACAGAATTGAAAATGCAAATCCGTTAATTTGATCCCAACGGAAAATGGTGACCCAGCCGGGAATCGAACCCGGGACCTTACAATGTAAGATCAGGCGACCTAACCACTATGTCACCGTCCGTGTTCGGGCCTTTATTCACCGAGATTTTTTTCAAAACCATTTATTAGAGCAGATCCATAAATGTTTCAGTGCAATTTTTAATTATATTTTACCATTGATTAGATTGCTTTACTCCATGGTACGATTTAGCAAATCTTCTGCGCGCCGGCGAAATGCAGGTGGCGCTGATAGCCTTGACGGCGAAACTTATAGCAATTTATATGGCCATCTAAAATAACACTGATAATGGGGGCTCGATTGCATTTCTTTGTGAACTAAAACTGAAATTAGTTCAAGCGAACGAGATAGAGCAATACGTTAGAGCGGAATATGAAATGAACGATTGTCGATAAAAACTGCCTGTCAAACTTATAGTCGTCCAAATAAATTTGAACACATTTTGTGCGGTGTTAGATTTAGATGTTTGTCTTTGTTGAGTAGTTTCAATGCGAAAAAGTCACAACCGTTCATTTCACATTCCGCTCTAGCGCATTGCCCTGTCTCGTTCACACCAACTAATTTCCGATTTTAAAGCACGAAGAAACGCAATCGAGCCCAATGAATCATTTTTTATAAAGGACTGAATGGTTATAACAATCTAATAATTTAACCAATGACAACAATAATAACATTTAATCATTAGTGCCATCTATAAGATTTTTATACAGGCTGTTTACTTTACAGAAATAATACTGAGAGATAGAATGTCATCTTGTAGTATATCTGAACATTAAAGTGCGGAATTATTAGGCAGTGAAACCTGTATATCAAATTAAAAATTGACATCTTTATGTAAATAATATGAAAATATTAGGAGTAAAAAATATAAAATTTAAAACGAATTCATAGGATTTCAATTAAAAAATTCTTTTGTTATTAAATTGTTATTTTATACCGTATAGGCGTGTTAAGAGCGCCATCTACAGTGCACCGTCATACTGTTATACTACGAAAGTCGCCATATTGAACATAATATAAGGACATTAATCAATTTTTGAAAGTGTGAGTGCTATCTAAATTTTGCGTTTAATAGTAAAATCCTAGTTGCCAAATCGTAGTATGATGTTGAGCAATCTAATATGCCATATTATCAATGATATTACGTTATGGCTATAGTTATGTACAACTAGAGTTGTCAACTACAATGGGCGAACCCGTCGCCTCAGGAAGTTTTAACAATTAGTCGTTCTATCTCCCTGAAGTGAGCGCAGAAGACTTGGACAAAACAGTCCACCGTCAAGCTCCGCCACATGCCCGTAAGAGGCCAACGCCTTAACCGCGAGATAGCCAGGAGTGTTAACCAGCTACTCAAGCCCTTACTTCCAATTGCGACCAGATTGGTTACGAGTTCGAGGTTGCTTGCGCGGTCCTCTCCCTCACGAAGCGGTGAAATGGTGTACACCGAATCTATCGCGGACCGCGGCATCCTTTGCCCGGCTGTTCAATCGGGTAGCCGATGGTCGTTTCAAGAGCAGTCGCCGTAAGGTCCGCAAAGACCCCCGCTCTATAGGAAACAGTACTGCTTCCAGACTCCCCCGACTGTTAGTCAGAGTGCGCAATCGATTGGCTTACGCCGCACAGTGTGCAGACCGTCCAGGAGCGCCAGAAGGTTGATTCCTAGGGGAAACTAGCCCTAACGCCAGAGTCCTGCCCGGGCTCGCACTTCATGTGTGGAGGCCGCCGGATGGGTGTTGACCCGTGAGTGTGACCAACCCTCACAAATAGTTATGTACAATAATAATATTTCCAATGTCAACGTTTATATATTCTGTGAGTTGTGGATTAGCCAGTGATTGTACTCAAAAATGAGTGGCATGCAGCCGAAAATTTCTGTAATTTGTGATAAGTGGAAGGTATTGAAGATATTATCTGGAATATAGACCGGAAGATATTATCGCCTCTCCGAGCACCGCTCGTCGATTAAGTCGTAACAGCCATCAAACTCAACCAAAAATATTTGCAGGCCTCGCAAATAATCCGGAATTTGCCGCGTTCACAATTTTACACAAAAATTTAACTATCAACTTTAATACTTCACGATATACGCTTACATACAGTACGATACAAAAGCGGTAAAAAATTAAACATTATCCAAAAAACGTTCGATTATTTAGCTATTGTTACGAGTAATTTTCTTACTTTCTTTCGAGGCCTTACCGTTTGGGTTTTAGGGGGATTTGGAATCTTTAAGGTAACTAAAAGTGACGTTCATGTGTCATTTTATAACAGTGATAATTTTCCAGAAGGATTCATAATGGCGTCAGGTGAAGTAGAAAAAAAATCAGATAAAAGGTAACAAATTGATATTTATTCAGATAGCCGATATTGGGGGGCAATGACCTTAAGAATCCTCAAAACTTACAATGGAATGCCACAGGTCATTAAAACGCCTATCAGAAATGAAGTGTCATCCTGATGGTTCGTAATGGTTTTGTGCAGATTGGGTGGCGTTAGTCAAAAATCTATGTAATTTGGCCCAAATAACGGTTCAACGCCTATCTGGAAGCCTCCTCGAAGAGGGGCTTACCCTGTCAGGGCCGCTGTGAGCTTCTTCCACAGCTATAATCCTGCAGTCGGAGACGGTTGGGATCAGAAGATCGCAGATTCGGGAAACACCTCGGGCGGAACTGGGCATTGGCGCACCATCCGGTTTGCTAGGTGTTGAATGCCCAGCTGGCGAATAACCAGAAGGTCTGGAGACGTACGTTTCCTATGACCTCGGAGGGTAATTGTCGACCTGACGTCTTCAAACCTGGAATCAATCCGTCGGCCATCCGATCGCGAGTAACCATGGTGGGCAAAATGCGTTGCGATCCGCAAAATATTAAAACTAAATAACCGGTTACGTCAGATAGAGGTGCCCTAACGAATTGGTGCCCAGAATTGACCAACAGCAAAGAAAGATGAGCGACTTATGACCATCGTGGTGTCTGCAATTTGTCTCTTGATTAGACCGCTTTAAGGAACTGTGGGTTTGGAGTTCTGTAGTAGTGGACTCCAAAAGAATCGGGTATTCGGGGAAGTCGGCATTCGCGCGACCAGTCGACTTTCCCGTAACACTAACAATTTTACAAACCGATACAATATATAACATAAAGAAAAAAATACTATAACCTCTGTCCTTGTACTGGAATGCCACAATGCGCTTCAATCCATTGCAAGGTCAAATAGAGTGACCCTGCAATGGATTAAGGGGCACAGCGCCTCACTGGGCAACGAAGCGGCAGACGAACTGGCCAAAAGGGGATCAAAGGAAATAGTATATGGATCGGAACCCTTGATGCCCACCCCAAAAACATGGCTACGCAGAAACACTGATGAAACCCACGTTAAATGGAAAAAAAACGCAGGATGCAGGCAAACAAAGAACGCAGTTCCGGAAGCGCCTAAAAAACTTGCCCGCAACCTCACCAGATTAAAAAGGGACAAAATCCGTAAAGTCATAGGTACTATGACAGGCCACTGTCCCCTAAACAAACACCTGTTTACCATAGGTGTGACAGACAGCCCTCTATGCAGAGGATGCATGGAGGAAGAAGAAACGCCACAGCATGTGCTCATGGGATGCAGGAGCGTGGCAGAGCAACGGGCAAGAATACTACAATCTCCAGCATCTGTCCCGGAGGCCTGTAGCAACCTAAACAGGCTGCTAACCTTCTGGGACAGCCTGGGTTGGCGGGAGTAACATAAATAGAAACATGAGCCACGCACAACGGCCCAATCAAGAGACCAAGTGCGGGAAATAGCCCAGGAAAACTAACTAACTAATACATAACATATATTACATGAGATTTTTTAACTTATAGGTTTCGGAGACTTACAAGAATTTCAGAGACTTTGCAATAATCAATATTGAAAGAAGATAGACTATAGAATTTTGGGCTACAGAAGGGCTGAAGTTCCCGGGCTTAACCGGTCGGCAGCCAGTCTTCGCGCGCAAAAAACTGCACTGCAACATTTTGCTCGATTTTGTAAATAAATACTAACAATATCGTTTTTTCATGAATTACCTCTTGTTACCTAGTAATTAATCATGTTAGTCATGCATATTATATATTTATATAATATATATGGGGGCTGACGGAAACGGCTACGCGCGGATCTGTCAAACGATGCAAAATGCATATAGGCATTGTTGGACTCCGACCGGTTAAAAGAACATCAGTCCAATCAGAGTGTCTGTTTTGGGAGTCAGAACTCATCAGCGAACGAAGCAATAGGCTGTAGTTCAAACAAGTGTCAAATCATGTTTAATTTCAGTATGAGATACTTCAAGAGTTCACCACTAGCGTCCTGACCTTTATGTATGTAAGTTTCAATAGTCCTTAACGATCGACTAAGTGCAGTTGGTCGGGCGACTGGCCATCCCACCTTTTATCATCATCATTATGCGCCACTTTTAGTTACCTTTAAAGAACTTTCTTTCAAAATTTGTGTAGAAAATTCAAACAGTCATTTTCTTAATTCAGACTTAAAGTTATGTAGATTTAAATAGCTTTTTCTATTTATTTGATAGACGCAAGTGAGAGAAAGCGAAAGGTCAATCGTCAACTTCATTACAATATTGAACAACTGTGCTCCCTGTAATACTGGAAGAATTTTAAGAAATTCTAAATAACAACAAAAAAAAGAAATAGTAGACTCTACTGATGGATTTATATCCGTGACATGCTTAAAACCATAAAATGTCAAGATAAAAAATAAATCAACTGATATTTCCAAGATTCAAACGCAGCATAGTCCTTAATAGTCTGAAATATATTTTTTTCAAAGGACTTCAAAACAGTGCCAAGTTCTAACCTCCTTCTAATTAAATGTTCCTTGTCCCAATATTCTTCCAGTATTACAACGAAACAACTTTTACTATTTTTCTAATCGTTTCACATGTCGTTATCGGCGGAATTATCGTGCGTCAGATTCGAGTCGATGCTGGCATTATCCGAGTCCTGGCTCTGGTTCCCGCCGTAGTTTGCCGCCTCTTGCAGTCGCATCAGCATGTTTAACTGCAGAAGAAATAATCATACCTTAGATTGTAATACCGTAAGATTATCTCGATCCCCTACTTATGCAAAGATGTAGATGCAGCGAAAAGGTGCAGCGAAGGGCAACCCAAATGCCAGTGGGCCTGAAGGATTGGAATTATGAAGATTGCTTGGAATTATTTGGACTAGCTACTCTCAAACAAAGAAGACAATGTGGGGACCCGATTGAGACATACGGAGACTACAGGGAAAAAGGATTGCCATTTTTTAAGTGGATTGATTTAATTATAACACTTGAAAGTCTAAAGAAAATCATCTATTTGGACAGGAAAGAAGCAGGCCCCGACATAAAGATTTAAAGGTTTGAAAATGAAATTACATTTTTCTTTTACAACCTGTTTTTTTGACAATCCCCTTTTTTCAGTAAAAAATGACTTTGGTCATGTTTTTTATCTATATTTAATGGAATGTTTCACTTTTTCTATTTCTGTATACTTTATAAACATATTACCCAATATGTCCAACTCAAAAATTTATATATATATTTACTTTTTACTTTAGATACACACAGAATGTATATTATATGCTATAATTTCAAATTTAATTTTAAAGCTATAATTTTGTTGCCTACTCTTCTTTTCACACCAGCATGTTGGTTGACTGGAAGATATTGTTGTAGTGTAGCAATAAGTCCGCCATTGTACTTTATTTTTATTGTGCAATAAAGAGATTTTCATTCATTCATTCATTCACCCATCACAAGACTCTTCAAATCGTAAACTGCGATTATCTCAAAACAATTTTTTTTTACAAACCTCCACTTCTGTATACTTATTCATAAACATATTACCTACCCATCACGTGGGTTTTTACTGAAAACCTATATGGCACCGATTTCAAATTACGATTCTTCAAATCTTAAAGTACAATTATCTCAAAACAGTCTTTTTTTTGACAAACCTTTTTTTCCTGGGGTCTTCATATAATATTGTCAAAAATTATTACAATGTATCTGGGCTAGAGAAAAATATTTACAAATTCAACGTCAACACAAATGTTTGAGGTCACAGCGAAAAACTCAACCATGCAAAATTTAAATCTAATCCTGTTAGGAATGCTCTGCACAAAATAGGGTGGTGGATATGTAGAATAAACAACAATTTCAAGTGATTAGTGCAAGTTCTGTCAATCAATTTAATAACAGACTCGATTTATGACTAGCTTTACAAGATATCAAGATACAAGATATCAGCAAAGCTTCCTGTACAGAATAAGTAAAAATAATAATAATAATTTATCAACTAGAGTCGTCAGCTACAACGGGCGAAGCCGTCACCTCAGGAAGTGAGCGCAGAAGACTTGGACAAAACAGTCCACCGTCTCCGCCACATGCCCGTAAGAGGCCAACGCCTTAACCGCGAGATAGCCAGGAGTGTTACCCAGCGGGCTTACACTCACGCCCCTACTTCCAATTGCGACCAGATTACTCCGGTCTCTCGATTGGTTACGAGTTCGAGGTCGCTTGCGCGGTCCTCTCCCTTACGAAGCGGTAAAACGGTGTTTACCGGATCTATCGCGGACCACGGCATCCTTTGCCCGTCTGTTCACCGGGGATCGGGTAGCCGATGGTCGTTTCAAGAGCAGTCGCCGTAAGGTCCGCAACCACCCTCGCTCTATAGGAAACAGTACTGCTTCCAGACTCCCCCGACTGTTAGTCAGAGTGCACAGTCGATTGGCTTACGCCGCACGGTTCGCAGACCGTTCAGGAGCGCCAGATTCCTAGGGGAAACTAGCCCTAGAGTCCTGCCCGGGCTCGCACTTCATGCGAGGAGGCCGCCGGATGGGTGATAAACCTTGGAGTGTGACCAACCCTGAACAGAATGGGTCTTCGTGGCCAACTCAATATATCAGTACAGTAATTAATCAGTAAAAAATGCAACTTACCAAAGGGTCTTCATTGTTTTCGGTGCTGCTGTCATTCTTAGAATTATCTAGGCCGATGTCTTCGAGAGCAATCGCTCGTAGCGCCTGCAAAAGCAAACATGCCAATGAGTAATATCTGTTTTGCTTTCTTCTTAATCGATTTAAAAGGAAAAAAAAATCATCCTCCGGAAAAAAATCCTGCATGCGGCCCTGCTTGCTATATATAGTTGGCTCCCGCGTGTCTTAATATAAATTGTAGTAAAATAAATGAAACTTACATGCGAATTATTAGGCTGTAACCATGGATAAGTAGATTTCACGTAGACTAGAGGATCGCTCACTGAAGAGGACAGTGAATTATTGGAATTGGCCGGCCGGGGCCTTCTGCCGTATAACGCCACTCCTTCGCGAGCAGCCGCTGACACGTAGGGAACCACCGAGTAGTTCCAAACATCCGCAAACCAAGCCTGTGAAACAAAATTAAACAAACGTATAAGAGAAGGAAATCCACAAAGTAACCACTCACTTGCGGATATCAACCTCCATAAGAACTACGCCAACCACCGTATCTATATCCACTCGGATAGCAAGACAGCTCTTATGGCACTAGCCTCGAATACCATTAATTGAAAGCTAGTGCAAAACACTAGTGCATATCACTACTGAATTCCCTGGGCGAAAAGAACAGGGTAATTCTAAGATGGGTTCCCGGCCATGCAGGAAATGAAAAAGCCGATGAACTTGCTAAGACGGGAGCAAAGGGAACGTTATACGGCCCTGAACCTTCCTGTGGCGTCCCAAAAAGCCTTGCAAACCTAATGCTCAAACAGATATGTTTAGAACAATCCGTCAACCACTGGAATAACACGCCAGGGTTGAATCATTCCAAAGCGCTAATTAAGGCTTACGACCGTAAGACCTTATCGCTAAATAGGAACAATCTACGCATACTGGTGAGGGCGCTCACGGGGCATTGTGGCCTGAACAAACACATGTTCAACCTCAAGCTCCGAGACACAAAAATGTGCAGGTTCTGCCAAGGAACAGAGGAAACTCCCCAGCACCTCATGTGCGAGTGTGGCCCGCTGATGCGTAAAAGATACACCCACTTGTGTGGTCATTACCTCCAACCTGAGGAGGTAAAATAGTCTGGCGCCAAAAGCCTGCTGCGGTTCTTAAATGACACGAGGCTTAGCGCAGAACTATAGTAGGTGGCGAACACAATAGATCAGCAATGGTCGCAGTGTTACAAGGTTCATAAAGACCTTAAAAAAGCTCCACTCAACAAATAATAAAAATGAAAAAAAACCACTCACTTAATAATGCTAGTGTGGTTTGCGAAAATTAGTTACATGATAATTATAAATTAATCCCCAGTAAATACAGTAAAACCTCAGTTAACTGAATGCGGATCAATCAAAACTCAGTTATCCAAAACGCCTCTGAAAAAATGACCTGATGACCTGCCTTCTGCCGTGTCGACTATGAACTCTAATTTAGAACACATATCAAGTTGGGCCGAAAAACATGGCATAATCATAAATCCAGCCAAATCACAAGCGATTGTGATTGGTGGCCAGAAACTCAAGTCTAATACTAACAAAACGTCAATGTCACCCCTCAAAATAAACGGTAATATTATTGAGTATACCAAAACTGTCAAGAATCTTGGAATAGTCATAGACGAATTTCTTTCGTGGCAGGCACACGCCAACCAAATTAGTCGTCGTATTTTCAATGGCCTTCATAGCCTCCGAAGGTTACAGAGATTCCTTCCAGCAGCAACTAAGCAAACTATAGTAAGAACACTGCTACTTCCAATTCTAGACTATGCTGATGTCGGTACTATAGATATTCAAGAGAAGATAAATTCGAACGGCTACAAAATATCTGCATACGATATATATTCGACTTGCGTAAATTTGATCACGTAAGCGAATATCGCTTCCCCCTATCCCCTCCCCCCTTCCCCCTTTCGTTGGGTTGTTGACTGGATAGAAGCATAAGAACTTTGTAATATCTATCATTTTATATAAGCAGTTATTTTTATTATAATTTATCTGTAGTTTCTATGTATTTATTATTATAATATACATATATTATATTATAAATTATATTTTTTTATGTATGTATGTATATTTGGATTTATGTATATGTATATTTATGTGTATATGTTTATGTATGTGAGCTGTATTGATACTTTTTTTTAATATTACACGGTTGGCTGTAAGAAATCGTGAAACGATAAGCCCGCCGTTTGTACTAAGTTAAAATAGAATGAAAGTTTTCTTTACCCATGTAATTTTTTTTGGTTAGTACAATAAAGGTATTTTTCATTTCATTTTATTTCAAAAAATGTGCCAATGCCGAACTTTGAAATCAGTTTTCTCAGAAGTAGAAAAATGTTACCTAACACATTTATCCAGTTAAATTGCGAGTTAAAAAGTGGATATATAGTTGGGCTTTCCACCCCTTAAATGTTACCAGTCTCACTGGCCCAGGCCAGTGAGACTGGTAACATTTAAGAAGTGTTATCAGGCCACTGTATCAGGGTGTAATAGCGACATTTAACAGGCACTACTGCGAATTTGAATGCAGCGCTGAAGGCAGTAAATATGAAACGACAAGTAATTTATTGGTGAGCGAAATCCTGGGAATTATTGAAAAGCAACTGAAAGCAGAAACTCTTCAAAGGTGCTGGAGAAAATGTATGAAGGGCTTGAAAGAGTCGACTCAGATTTTTTTTAAAAACTTGACAGAAATGGTAAAAAGAAATCCCGGATACGAACATATGAATAAGTTCGAGGTGGATGAATGGATTGTCACAGACCAAGAAACTGTAGAAACAGTGTTGCAGTATAATGCTGACTTGATCAAAAAGCCCGAAGTAGATGACGCAGATGACAGAGTGATAGCAGATGATGGTTTACGAGCACTAGAGGTAAGCCTAAATTAAGAATTCTTTATATCTTTCTCTATCCTATTGGGTATAGTATAACAGAGAAATTACAGAAGGCAGTAAATATGAAACGACAAGTAATTTATTGGTGAGCGAAATCCTGGGAATTATTGAAAAGCAACTGAAAGCAGAAACTCTTCAAAGGTGCTGGAGAAAATGTATGATGTCGACTCAGATTTTTTTTAAAAACTTGACAGAAATGGTAAAAAGAAATCCCGGATACGAACATATGAATAAGTTCGAGGTGGATGAATGGATTGTCACAGACCAAGAAACTGTAGAAACAGTGTTGCAGTATAATGCTGACTCGATCAAAAAGCCCGAAGTAGATGACGCAGATGACAGAGTGATAGCAGATGATGGTATACGAGCACTAGAGGTAAGCCTAAATTAAGAATTTACAGTACATGTGTTGTTGTTACTTTAACTTGTACAATAAAATAGAAATGGAGCTGCCATGGAATTCACCAACCGGAGTCGGGACATCATAATACTATTTTTTACACTTCTGGGGGGTGAGCAGTGGATCTTGGACTAACGGCCGGCTGTCGTAGGTTTAAGACAGCTGTCTTGCCACATGTGAGCATTCACCTTACTACCCATTCACTCCCCCTTCGAAGCTATAGAATTTGAGATGCGCAAATTGCGGTTTTAGCTATTTTTTCTAGGAAAGAGTTGTTTATTTTTTCTGGAAAGACTTAGCTGGAAGATTTAGCTGGCAGGCCACGAGCGCCAACTTCCACCGTGTGAAGGTGAACAATGAAGCCGTTTCGGGTTACGGCATTTGTGAGGTCATGGTATTTATTTAATTTGTACTCGTGGTCTTTTGGGATATTTGATTCCCATGGAACAGTTTATTCTACAATAAGGGCCAATTTCCAAGATAGAGAGTAAAGAGTTATATCTGGACGGAGGGCTGTGCATTCGAGATTTTCAGGGAATTTATACTGCTTAGAGACTGAATCGATCTACAGAATCCAATCTGAAGCTTTCTCAATTATTGAGGAAGGTTTTGTAGTTAAAATGTGTCGCGGAAAATATTGCAAATCCAACGAAACATTAAAAACCTTTCCATGCCTGAATTGTAATCAAGATTTAGTAATCAATTTCACATTCTTCAATATGCGTAGCTATTTACCGCTAATCGGGGATGTCCAGCTGCGCCAAACAAATAATAATTCCAGCCAAAATAATAAAATATTTCGGCAATTTAATGACATACTCAATTAAGCGCGCTCCAAACCAGAGATTATCAATAAATTCCACTGCGATATTGAATATTTAAGTGCTTTTCGGCCGCGATAACGAATCAATTAGCCCTTCTAATGCGACGCGCTAATTACCGTTATAGCCAGGTGTACAATGCGATAAACAAGATCATTACGACCATGACATGAAAACAACACAATTAAGAATATATTTGTTCCGTAGTCTCCAACATAAAAATGGGTCACAAATCTTGTAAAAAACACAAAATTAAGTTAGAAAATAAGACCTCCATATTAATAGTATCATTTTGATATATAGTAGTAAACCTTTCTATATAAGATAAGCAAGTTAGTTTTAAAAAATGTATAACATTAAAATAACACCTATATTTAAATTATAAAATAATAAACTAATCCTTAATTAAGCTATAGACAATAGGATAGCATAATATAACATTAAGAAAATCGGGTAATTGTAATATTTTCATTATTTTATGTCCCTTTTAAACCATGTAACGCCATCCTACAGAGGATAGCGAAACGACCCGTACCAGTTTCGTATGCGTCAAAGGCCGACCATACCCCCCACTCCACTACGGTCGGGGAGATTGCCAATAAAAGGAAGCCCTGCAAGAAGTGGGGCGTGTGTGTGTTTTAGTCAGCCGAAGAGTAAGCATTACCTTCCGCATTAATATTATCGGCAAATGTGAAGTAAAATCTTTTAAATATAATCTTTAATTACCAGTGTCAACAGTCGTTGTTTTATTCACCACACCCCTGGTTCAAAGTGCGGTAACAGTGTTCAGTGTTCAAAACAATTCAAACGCGCAACAGAAGAAGAAACTTGAAGAGAAGCAGACCCGAGCCGATTAGAATACTACCGACCCGACGTCGTTGCTGATACTTTCTCGATTGCGTACTGAGCTAATTTCCGGTAAGCGCTTACTGTTATCTGAATCCTGTTCTACGACTTCACGGCTAAGTTTTGATAGGCGAATTGACCGCAGCGACGACGGAAATCTCTGAAGCTTTACGAACCTCAGAGCATTCAACCTACGCCAATAACATCAAGCCTTGCGTCGTCGACCTGTCGCCAGCCCTACAACCTGGCAAACGACATGAACCAAAACAATTGCGGATTCCGTTAGAGGAATACTGTGGAACGGAAGGCCTTTACAAAGCCGGTTCCCCTTCGTCGCAGGCTGACATACTGTTTCGGAGGAAAACGTACACCCGCCCTTACAAGCGGACCGTATAAAAACGTGTGTAGATAAAAGCCCGCACAAAATGGCATCGAAGACTCGGCAGTAGGATGCGTAAGACGGAGCGCCGCCCGATGCGGTCGCTCGTCTCGGAGCGTCGAGAGCGAAACGGAAAGGCGAAAGAAATAGTGCGTACCTGACTGGCGTCGACGTCCATGGGGCAAGCGAGGAAGAGGCGCGGGCCGATGGTGACGTCGGAGGAGGAGTGCTGCTCCAGGAAGGCGTTGAGCGCGGCCCACACGCCCGGCAGCCACTCCAGCACGGCGCCCAGGGCGGGCTCCCGGCGCGCCCGCCGCAGCTCGGCCGCGAACAGCTTGCGCCGCAGGTAGCGCGCCAGGAAGCCCTTCACGGGCTCCATGTGGTTGGCCGTCAGCAGCCAGCGGAAGTTGTGCTGCAGCTGCAGGTTGGTCGTGTTGCACGTGGCCTGCGACATGGTACCTGCCCCCGCAAACGTATCGTACCGTTAACTACCTCGCTATATGAACGTTCCTACGCGGAACAGTTTTTATTATTAAAACGTAACTATCGCCGGTGATTATAAACTTTGACAACGCTTCTACTCTGGCGAAATGCACTCAGCACCGATAGCGTCGACGGCGACTTTTAACCCTTCGGCTACGTAACGACCAAATTTGGTCGCACGTCAGAACACCGTTGACTACGTAAAGACCAATATTGGTGGCTCATTCCCGGAGCGAACGGTAATATTATTTTCTAATTTGAACGCATCCTAAAATACAAACCAAACATCTCATTATTACCATGGATACATAGACGGCCGCTACAATAATTTTGCGCATCATTTCGCAGATATTTCTGGTAAAATTCCACTGTCGAACATCATTATTTCTTTTTTTTTCGAGAAATAATCAAATTTTTTATTGGTTTATATGAGCTGATATCTAAATATTTTTGTATGTAAATAACCAAAACGAAATATTACCTTCAATAGACAATCTAATAAAGATCACCATAGTATAAATAAAATAAAAAAGTACGTAATTCCGTAAGACAAGTAAGAAATGCCGAGTTTTTTTCACTTTTTTAACTTTCTCATATTTATTCATAATTATGTAATTGTTTTACAAAATGACATTTCAATATTCCATATACGACATTTTAATATTCCATGGCATTTCAATATTCTTTTTATGATTGCTATAGTAGTTCCATAGTTATAGTACTTTTTGTCGAGCGCGGCGATATTGCAAGAAATTCCAATAAATTGCCGCAGTCTGCCATGAAATTATGCCGCTACTCGAAGGGTTAAATAGGCTACAACATGATTTGCATATAATGATAACACAAAATATGATAAGAAACTCACAGTAAAATACCAGAATAAAAGTAATATACCAGACAGTAACTTCTATTAGAACAAAATTGAAATCAAAGCGAATACGTCACGAGTCCTAATGGGTCGGATACGGTCGCCAGATGTCCCGTTACTCGGCCCATGCAGATAGCCAAACGCTCGAAAATGTCACCAGCCTTTACCTGCGCATAATGCTAACAGCTCCCGTTCGTCGGGACGTACCCCTATGCCCTCATTCCTCGCACCCTCTTCCCGCAAAGCCCTGTAGCTCGAGAGTAAAGATACTGGTTGATATACTGCGGTGTCAGAGAAAACTCACCGATGACGAGCGGCAGTCGGTCGGGCTTGGCCTGGGCGAGCCCGCCGAAGGCCTCGGGCAGCGCGGAAGCCCGATGCAGGTTGTCCAGGATGACCACGGCCGGCAGGGAGCCCTCCGCACCCGAATCCTCCTCTTCCGCCGCGTTGCACTGCTCCGCCACGTTGGCCAGGTACTGGCGCAGCTCCTTCGAACTCTTGCAATCCACGCTGAACCACAAAACAACGTACAATCAATAACTACAGACACCTAGTACATAAAACAGTCTCCACGTATGAGAAAGGAGATCATCGGTTCTAGGCTTGATCGGTAAATATGAAATAGATGACAGTTGCTTAACTATATAAATTGCTGAGCATAAATGCTGTACGGCGGCGTCATATCATCGATTTGCGACACAACACTACTGGCACTACTGCAAAACTCTATTGAAAATTCCTGATTTACAGGATGGAGTACATCAGTTAAGACTGATGTACACCATCCTGTAAATCAATTGCCAATTTTCAAAATCGATTTCTTACTTCAACAAAATCTTTTAAAATAAATCAAAACAAGAATTAGAAAGCTAATGCATTAAAAAATGCATTGTCACTTCTAGACTTTCCCGGCAAGTAGCCAAAGACTTATTTCATCTGAATATTATTTTCATTTTAAAAAATCGATGAGCGCCCTCTCAGCCGGCGGACGAACCCGGTTGGATTTCGTTCCATCTGTTGGCCCTTAGCCGAAAAGCAAACAGCGCCGCCAGAGAAGAGGTTAGAATGTATTGCGGAATTTAAATAATATTAGTGTAGCTTGTATATGAGATATTCCAACCGAAATTTCACAATGCCATTGTGGCCCTACAAGGCGTCTGTGTACCAAATATTTCAAGAATGAAATATAACTAAGGCACCTGGCGGACCAATCACAACCTTTTTAGAACTCGTTCCATGGCCAAATGATGACTGCATACCAAATTTCAGCTCAATCAGATTAAGAATGTGGGTGCTATCGTGGAGGAATACACACAGCCAGACAGACAAACAGATACATAGAAATGCATTTACAATAATTTTCCTCCTAGTCGGTTGGTGGGTCTAGAAGTTAAAAAGTACTGTATTTTTACCGATTTACAAAAAGACAAAAAGTATCTTTCAAGGAGTTAAAAACGGATTTTACCGCGTGAAGTTTAAAGCACCCGACGTTTCGACGATGTTAGAACCGCCATTGTCCAGGGCAGACTACCCGGGTACACTTTCGAGGGGACTCTACCCTAGACAAAGGCAGTTTAAACATTGCCGAAACGTCGCAGTAAATTTTGTGACTTTAGGAGTTCATATTGCGAGAGGAGGTTATTGCGGGTCAGAGAGCCATCATTCAAATCACATGAGACATAAAGTTATGCAGTGTGACAGAGACTGTGATGGTCCACATTTGAAAATGCAATCAGCGCCGTGCAGGAGTACGGAATATTGCATCGATAACTCCTTGGATAACATGATCTCCTGATACTTAGAATCAGATCTAATGTAGAATTGGATAGATTTTAAAAGGGATTTCTTTTATTTGTAACCAAAAACTACACCCCCACCCCTCTCTTTTATCCTTCCCTGGGCAAATATAGTAAAAAATGGCATATTGTAGCTCTAATTTTACTTATTTGTATATACCTATTAAATACTGACAATATCGTCAATTAATATAATTTTCATGAATTCCCTCTAGTTACCTAGTAATTATTGTTGTTAGTCGCGTATATTATATATTTGTATAATATATATGGGGGCCGGCCAAGATGGTTACGACGCGCGGATCTGTCAAATGACGCAAAGTGCCTATAGGCACAGTTGGCATCCCACGGGTTAAATTCAACATTTTTAATTTTATGTGTACTGTACAACGACAATTAAAAATTAGGATATCAAATGTTCGACTTTTGCTATAGTAACAATATTGCTATAGTGATAATCCCGTCATTTCTGCATAAATTGTTTCTTTAAAACCAGTTGTAATATTTATTATGTAATGGTATATTAATGCACAATAAAGTCATTCCATTCTAGTATATCTGTGTACAGAAAAAAATGTTTTAGATGCATCTAGGAACCAGCGATGGGAAGGGGTAGGGGAAACAGTGCTGTTTTCTCCCGTTTTACTTGCTTCATAGGATTTTACTAGCACCATAAGTATGTAATAGTATAAAGGATACATCAAGTTAAAAATAACGAT
This sequence comes from Micropterix aruncella, assembly GCA_944548615.1. Taxonomy (NCBI): domain Eukaryota; kingdom Metazoa; phylum Arthropoda; class Insecta; order Lepidoptera; family Micropterigidae; genus Micropterix; species Micropterix aruncella. The sequence continues at coordinate 17,278,697 of OX155973.1, forward strand.
AAATAATTATTCGAATGAGAAAACACATATAGCTCGCCTTTTCTTAAGAATAAAGACTTTTATTATTATTATTATTATTATTATTATATATTAAAAACTCACTTGAAAGTGGCAACCGCTTCGGCAGGATTGACTCTGGGTCTCATTTTCTGAACGTAGAACTCGGCGAGGCGGGCGGCCAGGTATGACTTTCCAGTACCACTTGGTCCGCACAAAATAACTCTTCGATGCTCGGAGAGTAACGATATATACCTATAGAAAAAACACTGTCATTTAGACCGGGCTCACAAATTTAAATCGATCCAAGATTTACTACTTTGTAAGAAGTATTAGGAATCTGTATAGTCGATCGTGCAGCTTGGACCACAAGATCCATTTTGTTCTCGGATCGGCTCAGCTCACGATTCAGCTCCTATTCAGAAGCCTCCTTGTGCGGAAGACTACCACGGGTAAGACTCTCGCGTCTCAGGCCTCGCGGCTGGTGGACCGATTTCTCCTGGTGAGATTGCATCCCGGAGCTACTGGACGGTTTGCGCACCGTTCGGTGACGCCTTTCGGTTGTGCACTCTGACTAATTGCTGAAGGAGTCTGGAGAGTATGGAAATATACTGTCTCCTAAGCAGCAAGAGTGGATGTTGACCTGTCGTCAACCACTCTTGAAATGATTATTAGGCTACCTGATCCTGAATTCAAAGCTGGGAAAACATGCCTTTGGTCCGCAAGAGATTCAATATTGAACATAAAAGTATATAAATACAAACGGAGCTGCCATGGAATTCACCGACCGGAGTCGGGCCCATCATAATACTATTTTTTTTTTTTTTACACTTCTGGGGGGTGAGCAGTGGATTCCGGACTTACGAACCGGCTGTGGTAGGTTTAGGACAGCTGTCTTGCCACATGTGAGCGTTCACCTTACCACCCATTCACTCCCCCTTCGAAGCCATAGAATTTAAGATGCGCAAATCGCAGTTTTAGATAATTTTTCTAAGAAAGAGTTGATTATTTTTCTGGAAAGGCCAAGATCTTTAAAGAGGTGAAATAGAGATTTAGCTGGCAGGCCACGAGCGCCAACTTCCACCGCGTGAAGGTGAACAGTGAAGCCGTTCCGGGTTACGGCATTTGCAAGATCATGGTATTTATTTAATTTGTACTCGTGGTCTTTTGGGATATTTGATTCCCATGGAACAGTTAATTCTACAATAAGAGCCACCTTCCGAGATAGAGAGTAAAGAGTTATATCTGGACGGAGTGCTGTGCATCCGAGACTTTCAGGGAATTTATACTGCTTAGAGACCGAATCAACCTCCAGAATCCAATCTGTAGCTTTCTCGATTATTGAGAAAGGTTTTGTAGTTAAATGTTTTTTGCCTTTAGAGCCATCCCGCACAAACTGTATTGGGGGTTTGGAGGATACTGTCAAACCCTTGTTGGCACGAGCCACTGAGAGACTAATTACCTCGCGAATAACAGCGAGAACTTTGTCATGGCGGTAAGTGTACCGTCCTTGATCTAAGGCCACCTTGCAGCCAGCTAGAATGTGTCTAGCTGTGCAAGGGGTATTGCTACAGAGGGGACAAGAACTATCCTCGTCAAAGCTCCAACGAGCGAGATTACTGGGGTCTGGAAGTGTATGCTGAAAGGCATTCAAATAAAATTTCAGCATCTCTGGCGTCCAGTCATAGAGCATTACCTTCCAGTGCATTGGAGGCGGAATGCAAAAGTCCCCAATTGTTGTCCAATCATTCTGGCATTGAAGGCCAATAGCATGAGCCATACTCTTGCTGTCGTAATCTCCCCGCAAAAGAGACTTCTTCAAGTCCACGTCGCTCGTGGTTGTACTGCCATACCCCAGACCAGTGCCATTCTGGCTGATTCCAGTAAGGAACTTTTTGTGGAAGTCTACGCGGGCTTGTAGTTCATTTGAATCACTACGGCCACTTATTACGTGCTTCGATATTGCCGGATCTTTGGAATTGCACAGAATCGAATTTTTGGTTATTCTGGAGTTGGCGTAGAGCAGAGAGGGCAGTTTAAGCGCTAGCCCAAAATTTTGTTTGGACCTGAAGAGAGTCGAGGGGTCAGCTGGTTTGGCTAAGGACAGCCAGGATTTTAAACTAGCTGTCACCAGCGCATCTAGACGGGACAGTTGGGTTTTGGTAAAATCGTAAATAAGAAAGGGCCATGACAAATGTGACGTTAGATAATTGTCATAGATCCAGGCCTTACGAGGGCCAGAAATTAGCAAGGCATCTATTTTCGCCAGGCAACTTTTGAAATGCTCTATAACATGATCGCCCGAGACGTCTTTTCCCTGATGGGTGATTTTTCTGCCGAGGAATTTGAAATGATTGTTTGGGTCTATAAGGGAGATATTAGAGCCCTTATAGACCAATTTGGGGTCATAGGATGTAAATTTTGTGCCCATGCGGGCGAGTCCAAGGCAAAAACATTTGGAGGGCTTCACTTTTATACAGCCTGACCAGTCGCAGAAAAGCTCCACTTTCTGTAATAGCAGGGAAAGCTGCTTGGGGCTTCTGGTGATGAAAGTTAGGTCGTCGGCAAAAGCGAGGCACGACGAGGTGTATTGGCCGTCTGTTTTAAAACGGTAGCCCCACTTCCTGTCAAACTGGGTCAGGCTTTCCAGAAGTATATTAAAAACTATATTAAAAATCGTCGGGGAGAGGCAACAGCCCTGAAATAGTCCAATTGAATATGGTATAGAGCGGGTAGTCCATTCTTGCGTTTTAACATGGAAAGTCAGACAGTTGTAGTAGGAGGCTACAATGTCACGCACGACTGGTGGGAAGTTGTACCAGCGGAGTGCAAAGTGGAGGAGACTGACCCAAAGGCATTCTCTAGGTCGAGCCAGCATACATTGATTTGGCGTTCGTGCTGTCTCGCATCCTTGATGGCAGCAGCCAGGAGAGAGTTGTGCTCGAGGCAGCCCGAGACGCCGCGCATGAAGCCTTTTTGAACTGATACTCCAAGGTACTCATTCCGGTGCATGAATTCGCTCATCCTCGTGTGGACTATGCTAAAAAAGATTTTGGCCACAGTGTCTGTGAGAGCAATGGGCCGAGCGTCCTTTGGTCCGGTGCAAACTGGGACCTTCGGAATTAAGATGACTGTCGCTCGGCCAAAATTCTGTGGGACTACACCGCTATTCCATATATTTCGGAAGATGGATCCTAAATATTGCAGAAGGCAGGGGCATTTTTTGTATACTAAATAGGGAATACCATCGGGACCCGGAGTAGAGCCCGACGGCTTCCTCTTTACTTGATTAAGAATCTCATCTAGAGATGGAGGTTGAGAAGCAAAAGCTACCGTAGGCAGGGGCGGAGGTGTAATGCCCGGCGGAGGGCTGTAATTATGGAGCCGCATTGGGTCCTCATACGTGGTCGAAAAGTATTCCGTGGCCATATCTTCCGGGATTTGGATTTTTCCCTTGGCGGCAGACAAAACCGTTTTGCTGTAGTTAAAACGGTTTTTGTCGAACCGGGCTTCCTCTTTGGATTTGAGAAATGCTGCCTTGCGCTTGTCGTTTTGCGTTGCTACGCTCTGTATGAGTTTTAGTATAGAGCGGTACGCGCGCGAGAAGTTGTGGCAGAGGGCTTTATCCCCGGCTTTCTTGGCTTCACGTAACTGGCGACGAAGTAGCCGCTTTTGCTTACGGAGCTTTGCCTTAAATGCGTTTTCTCTGTGAACCGGGTCGACATGGGTAGATTTTGGGTAAACACCCAAGAAGTATTCATGGACCGCCACCTGGAAGGATGACAGCTGGACGCTGGCAGGGGCATTACGGTTCACAGAGTGGTCAAGAATAGAAGTTAAATTATTATTATGAAATTCCCAGTCCTCTTTCGCAAGTGAAGGGAATTTTAGAGGAGGGAAGGATACGATTTGCGCGGGTAGAGGAGACCGGTCGGGTGACAAACTGCGGGCAGATGTGGAGTCAAGGGACATGTGAGGTTCAACTCTGTCCGTGACTCCTTGTCCGGTGTCGTTTTAGCCGTGTCGTTGTTTGGGGTTTCTACTGGGGTAGCGGGAATTCTCCCCCCCTGATAGGCCGCTTGGGGGCATATTTCCTTTTTTTTCTTTTTTGCTTTATAAATAATCGGGTCTGGCTTGCAAGGCCATCGACCCGATGCGTTCTTTCACGCCGTCCACCGTCTCTCCGGCTGTCACAACTCTTTCGTTGTTGTCATCCTGATGATCAGGGGGTTTACAATAAATACAAACGGAGCTGCCATGGAATTCACCGACCGGAGTCGGGCCCATCATAATACTATTTTTTTTTTTTTTTACACTTCTGGGGGGTGAGCTAAATGTTTGGAACCGAGTGCCATCTACTTGTTGCAAGAAACATCAAACCCCTACAAGTCGGTAGATTAGGACAGTTCTTTTTAAATAACAATTCATGAATACCTACATGATGGTAGGCTAAGTTAGTTTTTTTTAACTATCTACAAAATATTGTTCAACACAAGCTCGCCTTTTCTTAACCCTTCGAGTAGTGGCGTGATTTCATGGCAAACTGCGGCAATTTATTATAATTTCTTGCAATATCGCCGCCCTCGACAAAAACTACTATACTATGGAACTACTATAGCAATCATAAAAAGAATAACTGTGCAATGGTCGCATTGACATTTCATATATAGAATATTGAAATCTCATTTTGTAAAACAATTAGATAATTATGAATAAATATGAAAAAGTCGAAAAAGTGAAAAAAACTAGGCATTTCTAACGAGTACTTGTCTTATGGAAAATACGGAACCATATTTAAAAATTGTAAATACTATCGTGATCTTTATTAGATTCTCTATCAAAGCTAATATTTCGTTTTGCTTATTTACATACAAATATATTTAGATATTATCTCATAAAACCAATAAAATTTTTGATGATTTCTCAAAAAAAAAATTATGATGTTTGACAATGGAATTTTACCAGAAATATCCACGAAATGATGCGCGAAATTATTCTAGCGGCCGTCTATGTATCTATGGTAATAATGAGATATTTGGTATGGATTTTAGGATGCGTTCAAATTAGAAAATAATATTACTGTGCGCTCCGGGAGCAAGCCGCCAATATTGGTTGTTAAGTAGTCAATGATGTTCTGATGTGCAACCAAATTTGGTCGTTACGTAGCCGAAGGGTTAAGGATAAAGTGTTTTAGTATTATTATTATTAGTATGAAAAACTTGAAAATTGTAAGTCACGAAATATTGCATTTCCGACTATATTTAGCATTAAAATGATTGAATCTAGTAGTGGCTTTTTTTTTTATGGAAAAGGTTTCGATAATACATAAATTCCATAAATGTTATCTTAGCTGTAATTTGAACAAAAACTGGGAAATAAGAATTAAAATCCACATTGAAAATCTGGAACTAGGAAAAATCCAATTTACACAATGGCTGCAAATTCAAACAATCAGCGGCTCCTTCTATGGGGCAGAAAAGTGAGAATTGCACTGACAGTCGCTTATTTCCAATATCAGACATGGTACCTGAAAAAGTAACAAAAAACCAAAAGTACCTCACCTGTATACTATATTCTTTGGGATTAAGCTATCAAACGCCAGACTTCCGACTCCTTGAAGACAGATATATAACGTTTTGACAGTTCCTATAATGTATCCGCACGGCAACAGCTCTGGGAAGCTAATCTCCGGACCGCGAGTCGCTTCGCCCAGATGATAAGATGTGATGGAATCCGTATTCAATCCTAAATTCGTCCCGGGATCTATCCTGGATAGGTAGTCTTTAAAGGTCTTCCTCACTATGTAGTCTAAATTCTGCCACGTCGTCTTTCCCGATATGTAAGTGTAGGCTATTGTGAATTCGTTGGAGTTGGTGGGTTCGCAATCGCAGTGGTTCTTATATGAGTGAGTGGACTTGTTGCTCTTGAGGCTGTTGGTGTTGGATCGGTTCTGGAGGTCCATCTCGGGTACCGATTCGGGGCTATGGACGCGAGAAGCTCGGCGAGAATCGAGGCTTTGCCCACCGAGGTGGTTGTTAAACATGGAGGATGAGCGCTTTGCGTAGAAACGGCACTCTGCCTCCGTCATCGTGTCTTGCTGCTCTTCGAAGTAGCGAGGAAACGTCTCCGACTGACCCAGGTACACGGCGATGGAGATTTTCTTGCCGTCTGCGTCGCCTCGATTGTCAGTTATACCTGCAGAGCAAAGAGATATAACTCTTACAAAATGGGCGGAGAGCGCAATGAGAGGGCAATGTCCCCTGAGTGGGTCACACCGAAACGGTAATGTCACGGACTGATTTTATTTGAATATTAATTTCATAAATAAAATCAATGAGCGCCCTCTCTCGGCCTGCGAACGTATCCGATTGGGTTTCATTGCGACGCCTCAGGCAGTGCGGTTCGTTTCTTGGCTAAGAGCGGATTTGGGCCAAGCGCCAACGGTTTGGCAGGATTTAAATGCTTAAAAATTTAAGGCAAAAAATAATGCTTACCGATATCTGAATAGCTCTCGCCAATTGCCAACTCTCGGCTCTTGGGCGGTGGCAGCACTGTGTTGATATCGCAGTCGGTTCCACTCAATCGGCCATTTAAACCTGACGATGAGAACACGTCTCCACAGCCATTAACCTAAAAAAACGTACATTGTCATTTAAAATCATTTTAACTAGTACAATAATAATTTATTTATTTATTTAGGAATTAATTTCTATAGAAATATGTTTTTGCTCCCCCATGCTCATTTGATTCTATCACTTAACCGGGAGCACCCCATTCTAGGGTGGATAGTACACTAAATTATTTAAAATATTGTATTAAAATGCTCATAAAACTAAATTGCCTTAACCCGTTGAGTATGAGTCAACCAAATCTGGTCGCGAAACAATTATCCGTTGAGTACGAGTCGACCAAATCTGGTCGCGCGTTTTTTTCACTTCTTTGACGTTCTCATATTTATTCATAATTATCCAATTGTTTTTTTTAAAAAATGATATTTCAATATTCTATATTCGAAATTTCAATGCAATCATTGTGCAGTTGTTCTTTTTATGATTGGTGTAGTAGTTTCGTAGTTATAGTACTTTAAGTCGATGTCGCCGAAAATCCTGCAAAAGAGACAGATGCATCCATTAAAATACTCATTTACTCCAAGGGTTAAAATATGGTCCTAATAAAAATAAACGTCAATTTCAATATCAAAATCGGCACTAAAATATAACATAAAATTGAATTCGCCCAAAATAACCGCATTTTTATGAAAAATACATTAGGAGTATTATTTTCTCTTTACAATTCAGCAAGAAATAACAACATAAATATTTAGAAAATTCATTCAAAAGATGTACTTGTAGTACTGACTGACTGTAGTTTAAAGTTTATAATACGATTATTGTAAATTATGTGGTGAGACTCTACAGAAACCTTGAGTATCGATTTTTTTGATTATTTTAATCTTAAGCGGTATTAAATAAATAAAAATAAAATAAAATACAAACGGAGCTGCCATGGAATTCACCGACCGGAATCGGGCCCATCATGATCTATTATTTTACACTTCTGGGGGTTGAGCAGTGGATTCCGGACTAACAACTGGCTGTGGTAGGTTTTTTTTTTTTTTATTTTTTTTTATTTGTTGAGTGGGGCTTTTCTAAGGTCTTTATGAGCCTTGTAACACTGCGACCATTGCTGATCTATTGTGCTCGCCACCTACTATAGTTCTGCGCTAAGCCTCGTGTCATTTAAGAACCGCAGCAGGCTTTTGGCGCCAGATTGTTTTACCTCCTCAGGTTGGAGGTAGTGACCACCCAGGTGGTTGTATCTTTTACGCATCAGCGGGCCACACTCGCACATGAGGTGCTGGGGAGTTTCCTCTGCCCCTTGGCAGAACCTGCACATTTTTGTGTCTTTGAGCTTGAGGTTGAATATGTGTTTGTTCAGGCCACAATGCCCCGTGAGCGCCCTTACCAGTATGCGTAGATTGTTCCTATTTAGCGATAGGGCCTCACGGGCCGTCTTACGGTCGTAAGGCTTAATAAGCGCTTTGGAATGATTCAACCCTGGCGTGTTGTTCCAGTGGTTGACGGATTGTTCTAAACATATTTGTTAGAGCATTAGGTTTGCAAGGCTTTTGGTACGCCACAGCAAGGTTCAGGGCCGTATAACGTTCCCTTTGCTCCCGTCCTAGCAAGTTCGTCGGCTTTTTCATTTCCCTCGATTCCTGCATGGCCGGGAACCCATCTTAGTATTACCCTGTTCTTTTCGCCCAGGGAATTCAGTAGTGATATGCAGTTTTGCACTAGCTTTGAATTAATGGTATTCGAGGCTAGTGCCATAAGAGCTGCTTTGCTATCCGAGTGGATATAGATACGGTGGTTGGCGTAGTCCTTTTGGAGGTTGATATCCGCACATTCAATAATGGCGTAAACCTCCGCTTGGAATATGGAGGCGTATTTTCCCCTGTGGTAGGTTGGGGACAGCTGTCTTACAACATGAGAGCGTTCACCTTACCACCCATTCACTCCCCCTTAGAAGCCATAGAATTTCAGATGCGCAAATCGCAGTTTTAGATATTTTTTCTAGGAAAGACATGATTATTTTTCTGGAAAGACCTAGATCTTTAAAGAGGTGAAACAGAGATTTAGCTGGCAGGCCAAGAGCGCCAACTTCCACCGCGAGAAGGAAAACATTATATTGATTCCATAATCACTAGTTTGTTCTTTTGGTTTTATAATCAAATTATGTAATAACATGTATTCAAAGTATTGTGTACTAATGTCTAAATACCTATGTATAAGGTTTTGAAGACAATAAACTTGATTTAATGTGATTTGGGTTGATTTGTAATTGGCCAATTATGCCTTTTAGTGTTGTATTTTATTGACTCAGGCGCATTCCTGCGCATGCAGTCGCAAGTCGAATACTGAAATGAAAAGGCATACCTATCAAAAAATACAAACGGAGCTGCCATGGAATTCACCGACCGAAGTCGGGCCCATCATATAGTGTTATTACACTTCTGGGGGTGAGCAGTGGATTCTGGACTAACGACCGGCTGTGGTAGGTTTAGGACAGCTGTCTTGCCACATGTGAGCGTTCACCTTACCACCCATTCACTCCCCCTTCGAAGCCATAGAATTTGAGATGCGGAAATCGCAGTTTTAGATAATTTTTCTAAGAAGGAGTTGATTATTTTCCTGGAGAGACCAAGATCTTTAGAAAGGTGAAACAGAGATTTAGCTGGCAGGCCACGAGCGTTAAACCCAATACAAATAAATAGGTACCTGTAAATTGGATAAAAGAGGATCGCTGATATCGGTGGGTAGCGTGCAGCCGACCTTTCCATAAAGATCGTTGTTTTGGCTGCTGGGCGATAGCTTACTGGCAAAGTCCAAGGTGGGCGTTGAGGTAATACAGTTGAAGTCCAAGTCTAGCGATTGAGAATGCACATCTAGAGGCTGCAAAAAAATATTTTTATTTAAATTTTAAATGGAGCAACCATTGAATTCTCCCACCAGACGATGTGTTGATTCAGGTAGGTTTTGCAGTCCGGGGAGTCTGGAAGCAGTACTGTTTCCTATAGAGCGGGGGTGGTTGCGGACCTTACGGCGACTGCTCTTGAAACGACCATCGGCCATCCGATCCTGGGTGAACAGCCGGGCAAAGGACGCTGTGGTCCGCGATAGATTCGGTAAACACCGTTTCACCGCTTCGTAAGGGAGAGGACCGCACAAGCGACCTCGAACTCGTAACCAATCGAGAGACCGGAGTAATCTGGTAACAATCGGAAGTAAGGGCGCGAGTGTCGACCCGCCGGGTAACATTCCTGGCTATCTCGCAGTTAAGGCATTGGTCTCTTACGGGCTCGTGGCGTAGCTAGACGGTGGATTGTTTTGTCCCCAAGTCTTCTGCGCTCACTTCCAGGGAGATAGAACGACTAATCGTTAAAACTTCCTGAGGTGACGGGCTCGCCCGCTGTAGTCGACAACCCAAGTTGTTAGTCAGAGTGCACAATCGATTGGCTTACGCCGCAATGTGTGCAGACCGTCCAGGAGCGCCAGAAGGTTGACTCCTAGGGGAAACTAGCCCTAAGGCCAGAGTCCTGCCCGGGCTCGCACTTCATGCGTGGAGGCAGCCGGATGGGTGTTGACCCTAAAGTGTGACCAACCCTGAATAGAATGGGTCTTCGTGGCCAACTCAGCAAGGGCCAATTAGCTCCAGGCAGCGGGAGCTAGCGGCAGTATAGGTATATGCTAGCGGCAGTATAGGTTTAGGTCCGATTGCGATTCCCACCAAGCCCTTTCTCGCCAGTTTATCTGCTTTCTCATTCCGTAAGGCTATGTAACGGCATAGCAACATGTATAATTTAACGACTACTTATAATATAACACGTTGTCACGCGATTTCTGTAAATTAAATACAGAATTTCCATAATTTATCGCGTGTTGAGTCCCAATCCTCGCCATTGTTGTTGTTTCACGACACTGACACCGATCGTTTGACATATATACAGTTTTGCCAATTCCATACAACCGAATTTCGTCTACCAACCGCAAGAGTCGAAATCAGCGACTTAATATTTAATAATTTATTATAATTTATGCGATAAATTGCTATGGGATTGGGTTATTAAAATGCAAAATAAATAAAACATTGAATATTTTAAAACAGCAATTTTTATTTTGATAAAATACTTATTTCTAATAAAGTAACCATTTTACGACATAGAGTCAAGGTGGTCCTGTCCTTGTATTGAATTTTGGGGATAAATAAATTCAAAAAGGTTTTTATAATAAAATTAATCTCGGTTTTGACTTCTTTATTAAATTAATAAAATTTAGAAATTAGCTACACAATTTATACTCAGCAAACGGTGAACCGGATATGATCGATTGTTCGAGTATGAACTAGAAAATTCTGGAACATTTGATATGAGCCTATATGAAGCGCCAAAAACTCGTTTTCCGGGCATTTTAAATCGGAGCCGTGGCGCTAGTTAGTGGAAGTTCCGAGTTGGTCTTCATTCTCTGTTGTGTTAGACATTATATTTCTCGGTGAGTACGTTCGATAATTATATCTTGGTATTGCTTCTTGAAGGGTTTATCTGGCTGAGTTGGGGGAGCGAGATTCGATTTCCTCGGAACGCAGGGTGCCGTCTCTGCTTCCCTTATTCGCTCCTACCCCAACACCTGAATCCCTAGTCTAAGTGGAGGATAATTTCAGGAACTTCCACGGGGAGAATTTCCACGGGGCAAACTTCTGGGAGCCTTGCCTACTTCAATCGTTCCAGCCGTTTTGAAGAGTACTCCCGAATTCAACCGTTCCAGCCGGTCGGGGTACAAGGGTACAGTTGAAGAACTCCAGAAATCAAGAATACGCCCATTCCAGCTTTCCTGAAGATCAGCCCGAGCCGGGTTGGTCGATCGCCAGCGCCGCTATACGTCGCCGTACCGTACGATACGATAACGGCGTAAATCGTACCAGTCACCGCCACGTAACCACGTGACGTCGCCGCGACCTAGAGCTGAAGGCGGGAAGTTTGAATCCGCTTTCCAGAACATTCTATCACTGAAATTTTATCGTACTTACCCTACTCTGCTGTTTTCTACCTACCACTCGTCTGACTGTTGACCCTTCATGATCAGCCGGCCTCTGAGAAAAGTCCCATTGTTCTGAGCTAGATTCCAGAGTTTTTGAAATGTATTAAATATTAATTTCCAAAGTTTTTAATTGTTTTCAAAGTTTTTAATCAAATATTATAGTTGTAAATATAGATTTCACTTCTAGAGTTCTTTAAAATTCATATTTTCTTATTGTTATCTGCCTTTTACTAATTAAATGTCATCGTTCAAGTGATTTAATGTTTTCTTTATAATTTTTAGTTTCTACAAACAAGCGACCACATCGATTTCTAGGTATCCTAAGTACCGAGAAATCGTGTCGGTCACAACGTGTACCATTTTTTTACACGAATTTTGTCTGACCTCATAAACAACCTAATTAACAAGAAATTGAAGTGTCTTTCGCACTAGCAAAAAATTATTTTCTTTCATTCCACGAACCGTATATTATAAACTCTTTATTTGCACTTAATTAGTATACAAAAAGGCGAGTTTATTGCCACATGGCAATGTCTTACAACTAACCTAAACACAGTGGTACATGCGCGCATTGTGAAAATAAAGATTATTAAATAACATACAGACAAGTGGAAGAATTTAAAGGAAATTGGGAGAGGAAGAGGAGGGAAAGGGAAGAACTGGTTACTTCTTAGAAAGGTAGTAATCCTTATGGTTAGTCTTAAACGATGGTAAAGAAGGCGAGTTTTGTATATTTGCTGGGAGATCGTTCCAGAGTCTTGCACCATGGACACAGAAAGAATAGGTATAGAAATCACTATTATGACTCGGAATTTTTAATAAACTGTCAGAGGCTGACCGAAGTACGAGACCGTGGGAACTTAGCGGTTTAAAAAGCTCGTGGAGATAGGATGGTGTTAATTGGGAGAGTACACGATGTAGGAGGGCAAGTATATGAACATTTCTTCTTTTACGTACTGGCAACCACTTTAACTGTGCCCTATAGTCGGACACGTGATCATACTTACGTAGACCGAAGATGAATCGTATGCATACATTATGCAAACGTTCAAGTTTGTTGAGCAGTTCCTCTGATAAATCGAGATAAGCCACATCTGCATAGTCAAGGAAAGGTAAGAGGAGAGACTGTGCAAGAGATTTTTTTGTGTCCATAGGAAGAAATCTTCTGAGTGTTTGCAGAGGGTGAAAACTAGCAAATATTTTACGACTTACCTCGTCCACGTGTGGTTGCCAGGAGAAATGTTCATCGATAATTAGACCAAGATCTTTCACTTTTTGCGATAATGGTATGGTGATATCGTTCAGTTTTAAAAGCGGAAGGGATTTTACATTTACTCTGGAGAGCAATTTACGACCTCCAATGAGTATAGCCTGGGATTTCAAAGGGTTGATTAGTAGACCCATTAGCGTACACCATTCACAAATGGCCTGAAGATCAGAGTTCATGATGGCGATCGAGGCATTGATGTTTTCGGGAGAGAAATGATTATATATTTGAACATCATCTGCATACAGATGAGTATGTCCACGAACTTGGTTGGAGATAGGATTTATAAAAATTGAGAAAAGAAGCGGGGACAGAACCGCACCTTGTTGAACGCCAGCTGTTAGATTAACCCACTCGGATGATCGATTGCCTACTTTTATACGCTGTTGTCTGGCTCTGAGATAGGAGCTGAACCAAGTCGAAATCAACAGAGTTGAAGGCGCTGCTAAAGTGCTATATTCTTAGGTACTTTCAATCATGTTGATGTCAGAATATTATTATTATTATTTGTTGATGAACTAGCAGCTTAACGCTGATGTGTTCATATCTATGAAATTAACTGGTGTTGCTGTTTCTTTTTTTTTAAATATATATCATTTTTTAAATATATATCAAGCCTGTTTTTGAATGCGTTTATGGTTGGTGCTTCAATAACTTCCTCGGGCAGTTTATTCCAGCTGTTAACGATTCTGTTTGTCAGGAAGTGCTTTCTGGCTTCAGTTGAAAAGCTTGTAACGTTGAGTTTCAGGCTGTGATCTCTTAAGTGATGGGTTGAATTGAACACAAACATGCTTTCCAACTCTGGGCAGTCGTAGTGTTGCCTCAGTATTTTGTATGTTTCTATGAGATCTCCTCTGTGTCTCCGTTGCTCCAGAGTTGTCAGTTTGAGGATTATTGGGATATTGGGTATATAAACAGCGATATTTCCTGTATTAAATCACTCTTTTCTGTCGATCTAACTACGATGGTAAGCGTCTCTGTGTACATTAATTAATAGATAATAAATTGTTTAAATACTAATATTTGTGTTTATCTACTTTCTGTCCTGCTGAGGTAAATCCGACTCAAAATTGGGAACCTGGTCTTCGCACAGCATCACAAACGGGAGACCAGGAGACCACTCTTAACAGCTATGTAAGTTGATAAAATGCAGCATACCTGATGCTGTGAAGTGGCCTGATCAGCTAAACTGTATCTTCTGGGATCGTCGCTTGATTGTGCGGACGTTCCCAGCGAAGATTGACTCCCGGTTAGCGATCGAGAAGTGACCAGCCTTTGTAGCCTCTCATTGTTCTGTTTCAAGTTCATCATTTCACTCTGTGAAAATTACAGAAATATGCATCAAAGAACCTGTGGACATATAGATTTTTTTGACTCAGAAAGCTACATACCCTCATTTTGATGACGGTATCTTTTAAGCTTTCCAGTTGGTGTGCCGAACTTAAAGCCTCTAATCGGATATCGGTTAGGACTAGGTCTTTTTCTCTTAGCTGCCTCTTGAGCTCATCAACGATACCGGTATCATCTGCAGATTTTTCTGAAAGATAACAAAATTAAATGTGTTTAAAATTATTTTATAAAAACAGCTGCAATGAATTTGGATCTACGAAGGTAGGCATCTACCTATGCCAAGCCAAATTTTGATTCGTTTTGGGGGGGGGGGGGGGAGGGGGATCTTTTTAAAATTTGTAAATAATTTGTGTTTCAAAAACCGTTTGATTTTTCAACAATAGACAATTTTTTTTTTAAATCAGTTGTGTCACCTGAAGACTTTCTCGCCAAGCAGATAATCTCCCCCCCCCCCCCCCGCACCAACCCAGCTTCCCTTGCGAACCAATTCGTAGGATATTTGTAGTATTTTCCATGGTATTAAAATAGTATTTTTCCAAAAATTAATTTCTTTAATATTTAAATTTTATTAGTCTGGATTTCGGTCCAACAAAGCATTTGTGTACCGAATTTAAAGTCTCAAGTCCAATATTTTGAGATTGAAATATGACTAGCGCAACCTCTGGTGGACCGATTTCAACCACAATCTTTAGTGCTATCATGGGGGGGGAGGGTTAAAAAAAAATGTGTTCAGTATAGTTTTCCTCTGCCGGGAAAATAAAAGGGAAAGATCCGATTACCTACATCCGAGAGAGGTAGTATTGTTTAAGCTGAGCTTTAAAGGATGCTACAGAAGGTTAACTGGGAGTTACAGGAGAAGTTGCTACAGAAGAAGATCGTTCGAATGCTCGCAGCGTGCACGCTAAAAGAATTCCAAAAAATCCATCGTGTCGTCCGAGATTTTCGAAAGATCGTCAGACACCAAATGAGGCTATTAGGATTAGACGAAGGGATCGCGATCGACCGGGTACCGTATGTCAGGTTAAAAACTAGCCCGACGGACATTTGACACCGTCGAAATGACCCGATGGGGAAAGTAATGGAATAGCCCTGCGGTAGATATAATTGAATAGTTACCTTCGCTCCCCGCGCCGTCGCCGGCCGCGTCCCCGTGGGCCGTGGGCTGGGGCGGGCCGGCGAGCGGCTCGTGGGCGTGGTCCAGGCTGTTCTCGTTGGAGCCCTCGCGGATGGTGTGCGGGTCGTCGTAGTGGTGCTGCGAGCCGCCCGAGGAGCCGTCCTGCGAGGACAGCTGGCCGAGCGAGGCGTGCTTGGCCGTCTTGGCCATCTTGGCGTTGCGCGAGAAGGCCTTGCTGAAGGAGGAGCGCAGCCAGCCCTTCTTCTTGTGCTTCTTGTCGGCCGCCGACGAGCCGCTGCTGAGGCTGGACACGGAGTCGGCCGACAGGTGGCGGCTCATGGCCCCGTTCGCGCCGCGGCGCTGCGGGGACGACTTCTGCTTGCCCTGATCCTGAAACCGTAGCCGACCGCTTATAGTCTGCCGCCGTAACCGAACAAGCAATGAGGATATTCAAGCTCAGACGCAGTTCCGACGATATTCAGACAAACATAAATAACATTTCTTTCCAACTTTCCAAAACATCTGTCGATAGAGGTTTTTATCAAGATCTACGAGGCATATGTAAGACCTATTCTCGAGTATGGCTATCCGATCTGAAACCCTCACTTATGCAAAGATGTAGATATCTCGGAAAAGGTTCATCGAAGGGCAACCAAAATGCCAGTGGGCCTGAAGAATAGGAATTATGAAGATCGCTCGAAATTACTTGGAATTACTACACTCAAACAAAGAAGACAAAGAGGGGACCCCGATTGAGACATATAAAATTCTAAAACATTATTACAATATACCCGGACTGAAGAATATTTACAAATTCAACATCAACACAAATCTTCGAGGTCACAACAAAAAACTCAACCATACAAAATTTTAATTTAATCCTCTTAAGAACGTTCTGCCAAATAGAGTGGTGGACGTGTGGAATAAACTACCATTTGAAGTGATTAGTGCAAGCTCTGTCAATCAATTTGAAAATAGACTCCATTTGTACCTAAAAACTTGTTAATATTGTTAAGCTTTACAAGATCTGATCTGAATGTATCAGCAAAGCTTCCTGTCCAGAATAAATAATAATAATAATATACAAACGGAGCCGCCGTGGAATTCACCGACCGGAGTCGGGCCCATCGTAATACTATTATTACACTTCTGGGAGGCGAGCAGTAGATTCCGGACTGACGACCGGGTGCGGTAGGTTTAGAACGGCCATCTTGCCAAGCGTGAGCGTCGCCTCATCGCCCATTCATTCCCCCTTCGAAGGCATAGAATTTAAGATACAAAAATGGCAGTTTTAGATATTTTTTCTAGGAAGGTGTTGATTATTTCCCGAACACCTATAAAACGAGCTTAGAAACCGAATCGACCTCCGCAATCCAACCTGAAGCTTTCTCGATTATTGAGAAAGGTTTCGTAGTGGAATGATTTTGAGGGTTTTGTAGGGTACTGTCAGATCCTGACGAGCTATTACCTCGCGAATAGCAGCAAACATTTTATCACAGCGGTGAGTATGTCTTTGATCTTCGGCCGCATTGCAGCCGCCTAGAATATGTCTACCTATGCGAGGAGTATTGCTACAAAGAGGATATGAACTATCTTCTGAATAGCTCTACCGAGCGAAGTTACCGGGCTCTGAAAGTATATGCTGAAAGACATTAAAATAAAATTTCAGCAGCTCTGGCGTGGTCATACAACATTACCTTCCAGTGCATTGGAGGAGGAATGCAAAAGTCCCCAACTGATCGAGCAGTTTTGACTGTCTAGAGAGCTCTTTAGGTAGATTTGAGAGGAAGCAGACATTCTATTATCTAAAAGAATTTCTACTGTGTTGAATAAACAAATAAATTCTCACCTCTCCGATGATGTTTACTCCGTCGGCATTGATTCCCATCGACTGCATATGTGCAGTAGTTAAACCTGCTTGGATTGATTGCTTCCTCAGAAGTTCGATCGTTTGTCTGAGTTCCGTCAACTCCGAGTCCTGTAAATTTAGAGCCAATATCATACTGAATAGGAAACTTAAGGGTGGGCAAAGAGCGTGTCACATAATCCCGTGACATGTCCTTGACCTTGAGTTTCTAAAAAAGAATACATTATACTTAAATTATACATTGAAAAAAGTGAGAATGAGGAAGTCATTGGCCTTGATCAGTATTTCCCATCACAGTTCTTTCTTAGCGTCATCGGGAGGGTCATCGAGGTATTCACCTCTGGACCTGACGGGAAAAACCGATCAAGGTCCACCGTAACCGCGTGGACCTCGATCAGTCTTTCTCGTCATTTAGCTTTTTATAAAGTGTTTGTTTTGAATTTGACGAATTCAACAATATAAAATCGAAGACTATCGCGGTTATTTGACATTATAAATAGGATAGAAAACGAATTTACCGCGTGAAAATCCGCGTGAAATAAAGTCGAATGCAGCTGCGGTCTAGCCTACGTTGGACAAACGAAACGGCCCATAGCCACGCGACTGACAGAACACATCAAAGCTGTTAAAAACGTTCAGCGAGAGAAATCGGCGATCTGCGAACATATATTGGATAGCGGAAGTAACCACTGGATGCAGTTTCAAAATACCATTGTTCTATCCATGATCCGGGAAGCCATTGAAATAAGAAGACCTCCGAACTTCAATAGAGACGACGGCTACAAACTCTCTTCTACGTGGAACCCTCTTCTTAAAATGTTCCCGCCGCCGAACGCCGAACGCAAAGATGTAAAACAGGATACAGTGAGTGTTGTGTGCAAGACGGATTTTCAAAAGTCCCGCGCTCCGAGCCCGGCCCCCCAACACCGTTATAACCTACGCAGTGGCGGCAGCGGTTTGCGGCCTACCCGCAAAACAACGGACTGACAGCTCTTCAGTCTACCCTAGACAACGGCGGCTGCAACGTCACCGAAACGTCAGGTCCTACAAATTTCACGCGGTAAATTCGTTTTCTATCCTATTTATGAATTCAACAATATTGTATAGTACTAACTAAGATATAATTATTGTACTGCACTGTATTACCTAAATTTAATTACCTGTCATTTTTTAAAATTTTATTTTATTTATTTTAAACAACAAGATTTACAGAAGAATGGCTATGGTATTAGGTATACATTATAATAAGTCGTGCAGGAAAAACAAGTTAACCCTTCAGACCTCGGCCCCTCAGCCGATTGACAAGTTGATGTCGCAAAAAAAATTTGTAAATATTAGTAAAAAAATTCAATTATGACACTGTCTCACCAAAACATTAATTACTGCCAAACTACTGTACCCATAATTAACATAAAACTTATTAACATAATAAAACATAATAAAATAAAACAAATTAAATTAAAATAAAATTAAAACGGGGCCGTCACGCTGAATCGTGTTGTGGCCGATATCGGCCAATTGGGGCTCTAGGGGTTAAACTTATAGCCATTGGCTCATCACATACCTAACTGAGCAAAAATGACCATATTTAGGGATGCCAATATTTCACTTAGGATATTGCTTTTCCACGAGCTGACAGGTATGATTTTCAGTTGTATAAATATTGTAATAAAGTTCAAAACATTCACACTTTCATAATACAAATACACACACACACACACACACACACACACAGAGCCACAGAGCCACAGAGCCACACAGACAGACAGACATAGTTGTTTTTCACCTAATCAAACATTCTGTTAAATTTCGTATTGTCATAGAGTTATTGCTCTCTTAAATGCTACCATGTTAAATATATTTTGGATCGTAATTTCTATATTATTATAAAGCCCTGGAGCTAAGTTGTTAAAGTATTGTTGTGTGAATGAAGTTCTCACACGTGTTACTAATGATTGCTTTGAATTCCTTGGAACTCCAATTTCAACCGCAGTTCTTCATGTTTAAAATGGCCGAGTGAAGTAACAGCACCTAATATACAACATATAATGTATTGGGTCCTAACTTTGAAGTTGGCTGGTTTGAGTTGGAATTTCAAATTCAAATAAATTTTAATTCAAGGCCATGTTTTTCTTTTTTAAGAATCAGCTGTGTATATGTCCTTCTGTCGTTTTTTTTTTGCTCAAATATTTTCGTTTGTGCAACCATGGTAAAGTTGAAAATTTGCATTTTTTTCAAATATGAGATCCTGTGCCGGTGTTTCCTATTACAGCTTCTTGCAGTCTGGCAATACAGTTACCGTAAATGTGTACTGTTAAGAACTGCAAACAATGATGGAGAAGCTCGTGATTAAATAACCGAGCCTGGACAATCGCTCATCGCTACTGTTCTGCATGACAACGTATAACCATAGTTTTCACTGCAAACATTCGCAAAGTTGGAGGAGTTGCGGCTGGAGACTCTTGGTCACCCACCATACTTGCCAGACCTTTCTCCAATAGAGGTTTTTCAGAATTTAGACAACTTTTTACGAGGGAAAAAAAATCCACTTTGAAGAGTTGGTGAAAAACGTCTTCAAAGCATTCATTGGTTCCCGTCCAAGAGAGTTTTACAGCAGAGGAATTTAGCAACTCTCTTTAAAATGACAAATCTGCATAGATAATAGGGGTCAATATTTCTATTACTTAAATATATATTTTTCATACAAAGTTTTTGGCCTTAAATTTCCTTTATAGAACAGCAAACTTCATAGGTAAGGACCCAATAACAGACAAAAGACACACACCTTTCTTTCAGCCGTAGCCGTGAGTTGATGTAGCCTCTGCGTCATGTTTGAGAGACTCTGTTCGAATGCTGATACCACATGAGCCTGCAGACAAAAGAAATACAAAATAAGTAACATAACTTTAAACTTATAGGTATAAGATTGCTCAATTTGGGTTGTCGACTACAGCGGGCGAGCCCGTCACCTCAGGAAGTTTTAACGATTAGTCGTTCTATCTCCCTGGAGTGAGCGTAGAAGACTTGGGACAAAACAGTCCACCATCTAGCTACGTCACAACCCCGTAAGAGGCCAACGCCTTAACCGCGAGATAGCCAGGAATGTTACCTGGCGGGCCGACACTCACGCCCTTACTTCCAATTGTGACCAGATTACTCAGGTCTCTCGATTGGTTATGAGTTCGAGGTCGCTTGCGCGGTCCTCTTCCTTACGAAGCGGTGAAACGGTGTATACCGAATCTATCGCGGACCACAGCGTCCTTTGCCCGGCTGTTCACCCAGGATCGGATGGCCGATGGTCGTTTCAAGAGCAGTCGCCGTAAGGTCCGCAACCACCCCCCGCTCTATAGGAAACAGTACAGATTCCAGACTCCCCCGACTGTTAGTCAGAGTGCACAGTCGATTGGCTTACGCCGCACGGTGCGCAGACCGTCCAGGAGCGCCAGAAGTTTGATTCCCAGGGGAAACTGACCATAACCTACCCAGGCTCGCACTTCATGCGTGGAGGCCATCGGATAGGTGTTGACCCGTTAGTGTGACCAACCCTGAACAGAATGGGTCTTCGTGGCCAACTCAGCAAGGGCCCTTTAACTCCCAAATAAGATTGCTTAGTCATGTACGTTTTGGCAACCCTTGGCGGGTAGCCAAAATGTACCTTAACGGGTTGCCAAAGCGGGTTGCTAAAACTCTTAGCGACAGGTGGCGCTGACAGTACTGTTCAGCGAAAGTAATAGCAATTTAGTTAGCTATCTATAATAACACTGATAATGAATGAATGTTTTTTTTTATAGAGGACTGATTGGTTACAAAAACCCAATAATTTAACCAATGATAATAACATTCAATTATTAATGCCATTTATTGCATTTATATATAGGATGATTACATCACAGAAGTAATACAGTATTAGAATGCCATCTATTAGTATATATTATTTTATTTATCAATATTATTATTATTATTTTGTTTTAACGTATATTAAGAGATAATTTGTTTTAGTTTTAACACTATTTTATCTTAGTTATAAGTAAAATGCAGGACTATTTTGTTTAAATTCTTATTCAATTTTTACTATTTTAAATTGTTTTGTTTTTTTTCTGATTTGAATTTATTTGCTGTCATTTTAATTTTCCACTTCTAACTTTAATTTAAGTATTTAGTCATTTTTAATATTGTTTTGCAATTCCATTATTTTGTGCATACATGGAATAAATGCCATTTTTATATACACGGTATTTATGCAAGTACAATCAAAAATAAATGTTTACCTTAGAACAGGTCCCGGCCTAGTTAGGTGACGTTGCCACTAGACTTTGCAATGTATTTTTTTTTTCTGCTTTTGACTCAATTTTGAAATTATTTTTATGCATAATTCCTATGCTGAAATTGTTTACTGTTATTTTTAATATTTTCATTACTTATATAAAAAAAATAAAAAAATATCTGAACGTTAAAGTGCATAATTAATACATGTTGAAACCTATATACCAAATTAAATATAGACATAGCTATATAAATGAAATTAAAATAATAAGAGTTATGATATATAACCTATATCAATGCTAATAATTTGCAGACAGCAGCACCGATTATGGTCTTAGGAAAATAAGTAAATGTGAATTAGAATTTTGAAGACATTGCCAACAACTCTAGCCTTCGACATCCTCCGCGGGTTTTGAATTAAAAATGTTATATCCTGAAAATTCAATACTTTATAGCTCCGTTATGCTAGTGTCTTAGAGAATCATGCATCTAAATTTATAGTAATTCTTTATCTTATCTTAATATCAATAGGAGTTTACGAGTTTAATAATTAAAATTTTAAAATGACGGATAGAAAATGAATAGAGTGAAAAATTGAACCTGAAAATCGCGATTATACATATAGGTATGCAGGTATCACCTAAGAACAGACTGTGGTCTAGTGGAGTTGATAAAATATAACATATCTATACTTTCTTTGCTTCGCAAGCAATTATAAAATATATAATCTATTTTAAACCTTAATTTAATGCTAACATTGTAAACCTTCATTACGGATTTTTCTAAATAAATAAATAAATAAATGAAATAAAACTTGCAAATAGTTTTTTTTTAATTAATAAGTTTCGAGTTGCTAAAATTAGCTCATCCGTTGATTGTAGCTGTGAAGAGATTCGTATTCGTTTCTTTTTGTTTTTTTTTTTACTGTGAACTTTCTTAGCTATGTACACATCTGTAAAAAACGGTTAAATCGAAGAGAAGACGACAAAAGAGGTTCAAAATCGAATGCAAATAAAGTGTCGAACTTAGTCGTATTACGCAATGTGCTTTTTTAAAAAATATTAATATCAATGAATCGCCAAAGCTTATTTTCTCTAAGCAATGTGCAAAGACATGTTTCATACCAAAAACCCCATTCTTGCAAGGTACGGATCCCTCGGGGCGTGAGACAAACTCGCCCATGACCCATTTTTTTGTGTAAAGGGAAGGATTTTCCTAAAATATGATACATAATTATAATATGTCAGGCCAAAAAGTCGTGTCATCATTTTATGTCAAAAAATACGTAACATTGTTTGCGTTCCTAGGAATTCCTAGGAATTCCTAGGAATTCCTAGATATCTAGATACCTAAGGCTATAGAAACGCAGTCTTGTTACAGGAAGCGATTGCGTCTACCGGGAATTTGATTTAAGATTAATCGCGACATCCTTTTAGGTATACTAGGTATAGAAGATAGATATAGGTATACAGGTATCATTCAAGAGCAGACTGTGGTCTAGTGGAGTTGATAAAATATAACAAATCTATACTTTCTTTGCTTCGCAAGCAATTATAAAATATATAATCTATTTTACACCTTAATTTAATGCTAACATTGTAAACCTTCATTACGGATTTTTCTAAATAAATAAATAAATAAATGAAATAAAACTTGCAAATTGTTTTTTTTTTAATTATTAAGTTTCGAGTTGCTAAAATTAGCTCATCCGTTGATTGTAGCTGTGAAGAGATTCGTATTCGTTTCTTTTGTTTTTTTTTTACTGTTAACTTTCTTAGCTATGTATGTACACATCTACTACTACACGCAATTTACGTAAAACGTCACTTTATAGATAAATAAAGTACTCATATTAAAAAAAATTACCATCATTTACGAAATTTCAGGTTGATTTTTAAACTTAATAAAAAATAACATTGTAGCTTTAATTAATTGCTATATGTTCGGAAGATTTCAATTCTAGATTCCTGCTAAACGAGCTCCCGGATGCCATACTTTTATTTTTATGGCCCGGGAACAAAATGACCGTATTTCGCTTCTTTTTGGGTCTACACACTAAAACCCTAATAACATTTCGTTTCTTTTGACGCCTAATTCAGGGTCCACATTTTAAAACAGTGCATATTAATATGTCCTTTCTTTTTGGCGTCTAATTCAGGGTCCACATTTTAAAACAGTGTATTTCTTTTCTTCTGGCGTCTAATTCAGTGTCCACACACTAAACCAGTGCCACATTTGTTTTTTTTGGCGTCTAATTCAGGGTCCGCTAACTAAAACAGTGCATACTAATATTTCGTTTCTTTTTGCCGTCTAATTCAGGGTCCACATTTTAAAACAGTGCATAATAATATTTCGTTTCTTCTGGCGTCTAATTCAGTGTCCACACACTAAACCAGTGCCATATTTCTTGTTTTTGGCGTCTATTTAGGGTCCACACACTAAAACAGGACATAACCATATTTCGTTTCTTTTTGGCGTCTAACACACTAAAACAGTGCGTAATAATATTTCGTTTCTTTTTGGCGTCTAATTCAGGGTCCGCAAACTAAAGCAGTGCATAATAATATTTCGTTTCTTTTTGGCGTCTAATTCAGGGTCCACATACTAAAACAGTGCATAGTAACAATTCCTTTTTTTTTTGTTTGGCTTCTAATTCAGGGTCCACACCTTAAGTGTAATAATATTCAACTGACGTTATTATATTCCTTCATGAATCCTAAGTGGAACTTTATACAGAGCTTATCGAGTCCTAAAAATGACGTTTAGCATAGTTTTGCTAGGTTTTCGTTTTGTGTTTTTGCACCGTCATGGCGGGCTAAAACTGAGTTTGCTCAAACTATAATATTCAGGTTCGGGACATATCGATTTCTTAAATTATTCCCATCCTTAAGCTATACAAAGACCACCTTGCCTTTCAGGCTGCCAGTCCCGTTTTTATACAGCTATATTATGTATTACATCGCACGCATGTCATGGTGGAAGGATTAATTTAATACTTTCGAAGATGACACGAGCAGCTGATGACGCCGCAGTCACTGCAGGGCGGCTGGCAAAATAACAGGCTGAAAAGTAAAAGATGGAGTGCTTTGTGGGCATGGCTTTGCGCGCAGGTCATTATTGAAGCGCGCAATAATTATAATCGCTCTACGGGGAGAGCGCACGAGTCCGCTGCACATGTCGCTGGAGAAATGGAAGAGTATGCCGAGGACAGGTGCACTGCCACGCCCGCTATTCTGACAGTACCGGCTGGTAGAAAATGTACGAGAGTAGTTGATTCTGTCCCCAATTAAAATAAAAGGAGGTACCTACCAAAAAAAACATCCCGAAATTCATTTTTATTTAAGTAACACCTGCTTGGACTGTTTTAAGAAATGATTCTCTCATTTCAGTCCTCTAATGGTATACAATATATGACGAAAGGAGGACGAAATGAGGTACCAAAACGCTGGCTCATTCCGAAATTGATTTTTATTTAACCCCTCAAGCGGCGGGAGTAAATCTTGGCAGTCACCTGTCATTTCTGAGAGTTGAAGGTCAAAAATATAGCATTGTAGAAAAACGATCATAAGAAAGAAACTACTTGATGGACCATGAAAAGAAGAATTGTAGAATGATCGCATTGAAATTTGAAATATAAAACATTGAAACCTTATTTTGTAAAACAATTAGATAATTATGACTAATTATTAAAAAGTTGGAGAACTGATAAAAACTCACTTATTCAGCGATATCGACGTTTTATCTCAAAATACGAAACCCTATCTTGAAATTGTAAACACATTTGTGTACGTTATTACATGCTTCACCAAATATATTAGTTCGTTTTATTTATTTTCATACATAATATCCGAAGAGAAGCACAGATCCGAGCAATGGCAGCACTCGACTAAATGCCCCCAGAATACAAACAATTATATTAGGGATTCTAGACTGCGAGAAGCACGACTGAATAATGGTACAATACAGAATTTATCCATCTTTCTCACACATATCTAACAGGGGGTGGTTGCACTGTGATTTTGGTGTAAATTCAGTTTGTTGAGAGCGCGGTTTGTCGCGCCGCGCTCGCACCCATTTTGGGACGTTACTGAGCATTGACTACAATACATTGTACCCGATTCGGGACGTTACTGTCTTGAGGCACAGTAAATATATTAGCTTTAGCTAATATATCTACTGTGCTTAAAGGGTTAAGTAACACTTGCTTGGATTGTTTCAAGAGATAATGTAGGTATATAAAAAACTTTATAAAAAACTATTCATTTGATAATTTATTATATTATAATTGAAAAGCCAAATCGACGATATTAGACGACACACGAAGCCGAAATCGTCATTCGTAATATGCCACTGCCAACGGTGGGACGTACTCCCTTATCGCCGCGGTATACCTATACATCTTATAGTATATATAGTATTATGTATATATCGAAAGGGAGCCTTAACCCAGTCATAAATCTTTTCCATTCACTAGTCAATCATTAAATTCACAAAAAAGCAATCTATCTTATTTACAGTTGAACGAAGCTAGTCTGGCGGAAATATTTCAAAAATTACAACAACTGAAAAAATCATGTGATTTACGGATACGTCGCCCTTATTTTCACATGTTTAAAAGTTATAATTCCTATGTAAGAAGTCAGTTGGAATTTGCATCAGTGGTCTGGAATCCCCAATATTTGACTTACATATCGCGGATCGAATTGATACAAAAAAGATTTGTTAAGCGATTAAATTTCACTTCTTTCACTAAGCCCAGCTCCTATGACGAATCCTTAAAAGCCCACATGGAGAGCCGTAGAGTCTTGATCGATGCCGTGGGTTGGTAAATAATTCCATCGATGCGAACGCGATTTTGGAGCGCATTGAATTTTATGTTCCTCCTCGCCCTGTTCGATCGCATCGACTATTTCATCTCCCTGTGGTGAAAACCAACGCATCTCAAAATGCATTTCTATACAGAGCGTGTCATAGATATAACACAGACTTCTTAAGTGTGGACATATTACACTCATTAAAAACCTCTTAGAATTCAATAAAAAAAATCTAGAGTCTATATAGATTATCACAAAACACATATTTTATACATATTATATTTCAGTTAATTTAGTTCATGGACATAATTTTATTTCAAGTATATTCATTATAATACCTACTTATACCTAAAATTAAATATAAATATATTTATACACATACATAATAATTTTATCTATATTTGGGCTCGATTGCGTTTCTTCGTGAACTAAAATCGGAAATTAGTCCGTGTGGACGAGACAGGGCAATACGCTAGAGCGGGATGTGAGATAACCGGTTGTCACTTTTTCGCAATAAAACTGCGCGCCAAGGTCAAATCTTACACCGCACGAAATATGCTCGAATTTATTCGGACGAGTATAAGTTCGACATGTAGTATTTATCGACTATTGTTCATTTCATATTCCGCTCTAACCTATTGCTCTGTCTCGTTCGCTTGGACTAATTTTAGTCTTAGTTCACAAAGAAACGCAATCGGACCCATTGTCTCTTCCTTTCACCTCACTTCCCATCCTGACTCCCCCCATTCTCAAGCGGAAACAATATAAAATTATATTGCAATGCGTTCATTGTATATAGTTCTTGCATTGCATTACTATTTTATTACATTGTATGCATTTCTGTTTGGTTCCAGAAAAAATTATACAAATTGATATTATCACAAGTTATCATTTTAAAAGAAGTCTGGCTAATTTAGGAAGTCGCGGAATGCACCTGGCAGGATCTAGAAATTATATGAAAATATAAACTCATTGCTCGCTGTCTGGATTTTTTGTACATGATAACTGATCATATAATTCCACGAAAAACACATCTCGTTGATGTTTATAATACGTAAAGCCTCGCCAACTTCTACTGAAGAGTTTGTCAGTGCGCACTGTTTTATGCGTGTAACTCGTTTAATGCGCGCTGATCTGACGCGCATTAAACAAGTCTGGCAAGGTTTTGGCTAGCGATTGCACATTACAGCCATACGTTATAATGGTTTCATATGACCAATTTTCGGGTATGCAAAAAACGCGCCACTATTAGATGCCAGACACGTTTGCAATACCTATAGATCAGTCAGATTATTTTTTTATTATCAATCTTGCATTCGACTTGACAATAAAACGAATTTTATTAGTGCTAAAAAAAGTGCTGCACATTTGTATTTTTTAAAAAATCCAGCTCAACCCTTCTGCTTCTGCAAAATACAAAATGAAAAAACTTCTGCTTCTGAAAACTTCTGCAAATTACATGTCCGCTACTTAGAATTAGTCACTGAATAATCCGAACGGTAACTGGGAAAATCAGTATCGAAAACAAAATACTAGCTCCCCGACTAGATGTTGTATTGTAGGTGCCAAGCATTGCAATTAGGGAGTTCTCTGAACGCTGAGGAGAGCTTGTCTCACAACATAGATGTGTACTTTATCGACTCATATTCGCGATCCGTATAGCATACCTGCCAGACAAATGTAGTTCTATATTATCTCCTCAACCGCAGGGTGTCTTATCCCCCATGTGGTTTCGCTCACTTGCCGCAGGGACATAAACGAGTTGTTAGCTTTCAGAACAGCTCGAGAATGCGTTACTCATGCCATCTAGGTAAAAATACTCCGCCATCAAAATGAGTATCCGCGTTTATTAGTCGATTAGATTTCCGCTGAAATGGCAACGGGCCACTTGCACCCATTGTACTTGTCCATGTTTAGGTTTCTAATGGCTCCGCGCAGCTTGGGTGGTGTTGGTCATATTTGTGTCACCTTAGTCGGCCCAACTCACGGTTCAACTCCCATCCGATAGCCGTCTCGAAGAGGGACTTAACCTGGAAGGGCCGCTGTGAACTCTGCCTGCGCCTGTAGCCCGCAGTCGGAAGCGGTTGTGATCAGACGTGCGGATCCTGGGAACACCTCGAGCGGAGCTGTGCGGTTTGCGTACCAGGCTGTGCCAGCCACGCTTACGCAATCCGGCGAATATCGGAGGGAGTCTGGAGATTAATGTTTCCTAAAAAGCGAGGGTAGCTGTTGACTATCTACTATCCAATGGCCAGCTAATGGGAGCTAATGGGCCCTTGCTGAGTTGGCCACGAAGACCCATTCTGTTTCAGGGTCGGTCACACTCACGGGTCAACACCCATCCGATGGCCTCCACGCATGGGGTGCGAGCCTGGGTAGGACACTGGGTCAACCAGTCTCCCCTGGGAACAATCCTCTGGCGCTCCTGGACGGTCTGCGCACCGAGCGGCGCAAGCCAATCGATTGTGCTCTCCGACTAACAATCGGGGTAGTCTGGGAACTGTATTGTTTCCTATAGAGAGGGGGTAGTTGTCTACCTTACGGCGACTGCTCTTGAAATGACCATTAGCCATCCGATCCCGGTTCAGAGTCGGGCAAAGGACGCCTTGGTCCGCGACAGATTCGGTGCACTCCGTTTCTTCGTAAAGGAGAGGACCGCGCAAGCGACCTCGAACTCGGAACCAATCGAGAGACCGGAGAAATCTGGTCACAATTGGTAGTTAGGGCGCGAGTGCCGCCCGCCAGGTAACATACCTGGCTACTCGCGGTAAGGCGTTGGACTCTAACGGGTTGTGGCGTAGCTAGACGTGGGATTTGTTATGTCTTCAAAGTCTTCTACGCTCACTGCACGGTCGATAGAACGAACAATCGTTAAAACGTCCTGCGGTGTCGGGTTCGCCCGTTGTGGTTGACAACTCAATATATCCAATGGTCACCCGATTCCGTGTGAGTTTGACCGTCCTCAATAAATTCAATATGAACTACCGCTAACGCCAGGTAAACACCGCGCAAGCGACCGAATCAGTGGCCAGACGGAGAAATTCTCCCAAATCTGGTAGTAAATGCGTCAGTAAAGAGGTCAGCCCGCCGGGTTACTTCCCAATGCCTTGGACTCTTACGGGCTTATTGGCGTAGTTAGACGGTGGACTTTGTTGTCCGAACGTCTCTACGTCCACTCAAGAAAGAATGATCTGATATAGTTACGACTTCCTGGGGTGACGATTTCGCCCGTGGTGTCGACACCTAATGCTGGGGTAAGAGTGAGAGGACTATAATTGTTTGTAGGTAAAACGTATTATGTAATGAAGTTTCTCGATTATTTCTCTATTGCGTGATGACATGTATGTATATTTTTTAACTATACTAAATAAATTTGATACTTCCATAGCCTTATGTCGTATGGTATAATGTTATGAGGAAGGGTTGCTGGCGTACAATCTATCTTTGTGCTGCGAAGGAGAGCAATTCGGTCAATATGGGGACTAGATTCTAGGGACACTGCGAGAATGATATCCATTCTCGCAGTGGGGTAACCCTAGAACCAGTGTTGTTTCTAAATTTATTTCAGGAAATACATGTCTGCTAAAACTTAACACAATACACAAAACTGACATTCACAGTGTAAATATGAGAAATAGAAATTAGCTTCAAATTCTTACAATATAAATACAGCGTATATGCTTCAAATATGAATACGTATATGCTTTAAAAGCTTCAAATATGAATACGTACATGCTTCAAAAGCTTCAAATATGAATACAGCGTACTTATCTATAAAAAAAATACATTTTATTTTATTGATATCTATTGTCGTGTAGTAACATGGAGTTTTACAAATATTCAGTGCAACGTGCCTTTTAGGTTATATTTGTATAGAAATATCCTACAATATTGTTTTTCAAAACGAAACTGCGAACAGAAATTGATTTAAACAAATTTAAAAAAAAGCATACTATAATAAAAGTACAAAATCAGTTAGGTTATCAAAAAGTCATCATAGTATCAAAAAGTTAAATTAGCTAGGTAATAATTCAGAATAAAATTGTTATAGGCTTTAGTAATCAATTAATAATTATTTAGTAATAAATTAATTAGTTGTAAATTAATAATTTAAAAAAAGGATGTCTGAGACCGTAGTCTATGACTTTCGGGATGACATAACGATTATAACAATATCACACACTTCTAAATCGGATCAAGCGTTAAAAAGTTATAGTGGAATAAAGAAACGGAAAACATTCATAGATGAACCCTAAACACATTACACTACTTTTTTGTTGGGCAATCGTGTAAAAAAAATCATTTATTATACTTTTCGAATTAAATTTACTCCGTACACAAAAAAAATATAAAACGCCATGGAAAAAACCCATCAGTCCTGCATGTAAAGACGAAGGGTGAGTTATTCACACGCACGGGGCCCAACCCAGGAATATTAAAATTTTACCTGTTTTCATAGATCCCCCTGCCCGTCGTAAAGCGGGAGGACGGCGGGTGTTTCCGCTGGTGCATGTATTTTAGTGGGGAATCGCATGCAAGTATCGCAACCACATCACCCTCCGCATCAACCACCAAAACAAAGGAAAACACGCGGCCGCGCCCATACACGACTCCGCGATCCTTATACAGGCTGTTAAATTAACCTTATTGTGGGATCAGTCCCGCCAAAGGGTCTTATTGGTATCAATTTAATTCAATCTCGATTTAAAGTACCTACATAATTAATTTGACCAATGAATACCTCGTAACAAAAATCACTTTCTGTGCATTTTAATCTATGTAAACTTAATAGTTGGTTTGAGAGCAACAACCTCACACTAAATGCATCTAAAAGTAACTTCATACATTTTACAAATCACCGAAATCGGAATAAAGGTTCGCCAATAATACATTCAATGAATAACACTACCATTTCTCAAACTCCTTGTACTAGATTTTTAGGTGTTCATGTCGACGAACTTTTAAAATGGAAATTTCACTGTGAAAACTTCGAAAGTAGGTTAAGTCGGGCATGTTATGCTTTGAGTATTGTAAGCAGGTCGTTGGATGAATTGCAAACAAGAAATGTTTATTTCAGCTATATTGAAGCTATCCTAAGTTATGCCATTACAATCTGGGGAAATTGTTATGCTTGTCATAGGGAACCCATATTTATACTCCAAAAGAGAGCAGTACGAATAATTGCAAAGGGGAAAAGGGATGAGTCGTGTCGACCCATTTTTAAAAGGCTAAGAATCCTAACCTTAACCTCACTCTATCTCTTTAACACATTATAAAAAGTTTTCAGATACACATACTAAAAATACGAGAAATATATATATTTTTATACCATGTACTAAACTAAACACAGCAAGGCAAGACACAAAATACTCCGGGCCATATTACAGGCGTCCGGAAAATTTAAAAACAATTCAAGTGGAAAGCTTATTCAAAAAAATACTTAAAGAATTCTTATTAGACAAAGATTTTTATTCGATAGAGGAGTTTGTTAATTTTAAATGATTTTTTAGAATTTGTTTTTTTTTGGCATTTTTTGACAATTTTTAATTATTCTGACTTTTTCTGATTTTACATTTATTGATTATTTTTATTGATTATTTTAATTTATGGTTTCAGTAGGTACATCTTAAAAATGATTTTAAGTATCGCCAGTACTAAAATGTTGCATATCGACATGTCCTAAAAGCAATAATGAAGTAGGTTGAACAGTATGTACGTGGTGATAAATGTGTATATTGTAAAAATGGACGAATAGACTGTAATTTAAATGTACCTAGATATTAAATTTCTACAATCTGTAAAGATTTTTTTGGAAATAAATTGAAATTAAAATTGAAAAATTTGTATTTTCGATTTTCAAACAGTAGAATTTCAGTGGAAATCTCCATTAATAAGATTAAAAGATACGTGTTCGATGGTTAGGGATTAAATTTAACCCCGAAGGTGTGAAACTGAATATTTAGATAATTAATTTAACTTTTAAACGCATTATTTTATTAATGAGGTGGATTAAAATAACTTAGAAATAGAAAGAAGAAATATATTATAGAATATGTTTTCGGTCGTTGTAGGTATTCAGTATTTAAATAAATATATCAACGCAGCTCCAAACTCATTGAGAACATCCTGTATGTGTAGGTACTACCCCTAAGTTCATACATACTAGATATTCCCCTAAGCATCACAAATGCAATGAGGCAACCAATCAAATAGACGATACTTTAATTAATGGCAGTAAAAATATATTCTAACACGACTTGGACTAATTCTCCCATACATAGCAATCGAATATAGGGGTGAAGTAAGAAAGTGAAAATATAAAAACTAGTTTTATTATTCAGTAGTTAAGTTTACTGAAGACTAATATCACACATATTCCCCCAAAACTATCGTTATGACTGAGAACAAAAATGATTTTAAAAATAAATCTTCGTATTAACTTTTGAATAATTAGAAGTTTAGCCAAGACTTTCCTGGCGAGCAGAGAAACCCCTCACCTCCGCCAAACCCCTCAACCCCCAACCCCCTTTCCCCCTCCCCCAAAACCCCAACCAATCTAAACCCTTACCCTCCACCAAACAAAACCCCCCAGCACCACCCCTTTAGTCCCTCTTTTAACCACCCCTAACCCCACAAAACCTTACTCTCCCCCCATCCAATACCCCCTAAGCCCTTCACCCCCACCAAACAAACCCCCCTTTTCCCCCAACCCCCAACCCTTTACCCCCCCCCCCCCCCCCCTTAACACCAACCCCCAAACAGCACCCCCCAAAACCCCTTTTGCATCCTAAGCACTTGGGTATCTATTAAGGCACTCTAGATAGGGTGGGATAGGTAGAAGAACAATATTTTCGTTCGGAACTTTATATATCCTGAGTACTATCTTTATTAAAGTTAAAGCACTCGTGATAAGTCGGGATAGACCCCCCCCCCCCCGGATAGTGATTGATTATGATAGAAAATCTACTATAGTATTTTTGTAGTATTTCCGTGGTATTAAAATGACCATTTTCCAATATGGTTCGTTTCTCGGCTGGCCTCGGGCGGCTCGACTTTATTATTTGATTAAAATGTATGGCGAATTTGTTTTTGGTGTCGATTGTATGATATATTGTACCGAATCTCAAGTCACTAAGTCCATCTGTGTACCGAATTTCAAGTCCAATATTTCGAGATGAAAGTATGACTAGCGCGCCCCCTCCCCTGGTGGACCGATTTCAACCACAATCTTTTCAACTCCTGCCATGACTAAATGATGCCTGCATGCCAAATTTCAGCTTAATCGGATGAAGCGTTTTGGGAAAATCGTGGAGGAATGTGTATTATCATGAATGTTGCGTGCAACACAGGCATACAGAAGTGCGTTCACGATACTTTTCTCTACCAGGAAAGTAATAGCACATTTTAGCGAAATCGAACAAATACTATACTTTTCGGATAAAGGGGTTTAATTTTTGAAACGATAGGGAAAATTTCGTATGCGAGATTATTACTCAATATCGTTACGATTTCTGTCACTTTCGCATTATATGTAAATATCAACGGATCTGATAAATATCAACGGATAACTTTATTTTTACAACATAAGGTTAATTTTAACATTTAATAATACTATAGCATAACAAATCTAAGGCCATTATTTCGTATTCTTTGGTCGAGGGTTGAAATGTCACCATCTCTACTTGGCAATAAAACTACGGCGTTGCCACAGCAAAAAATCTTGCGGGACACAGGGCTGCCACCTCAACGCTTTCGGCGCTCTAGATGTAGCCCTATTTTTGCGGCGCTTTTTGTATACCTATTTCAAAACGCTTTTAGTATTTGCGATATGCAACCATGATATGAAATCGAAGACTATCGCGGTTGATTGGTATTATCTAGGGTAGACTAGACTCGCAACATCGCCGTAACGTCGAGTGTTACAAAATTCACGTGGTAAATTCGATGTTATCTTATTAATAATGCCAAACAACCGCGATAATGCCAAAATTCACGAGGTAAATTCGTTTTAATCCTGATTATAAATGTCACTTTGCCGAAACGTCGGGAAAACTGTGTATGGTCTAGTTTCAGGCGGCAAGAATCCGTTTTCTTTCAATTAAAAAAACCCTGAAACTTATTCTTGCTGTAGAAACGTCTATTTTTGACATAACGTCATTTTTGACGCACGTAATTCTCCTCGAACTTCAACTTCTTGCGGGCATGATAGCAAAACGCAAGATGTTACAAACTTCACGCGGTAAATTCGTTTAATTTTATTTATATATGCGACTAATTGATAAATGGGAAGCTTCTCTAATGTCTACAATAAAATGTAGTTTCTAAGCCTTACCTTATTCATCTATAACAGAAATAGTGATCTATATTCATGTTCATCTGTCTTTTGTCACGTCAATGTCATTTACAAAGTAAAGGGCTTCACATGACTGTTATATTGACTTATATTATACTCGTATATATCTCTGTCGTGATGACTGAACACTGTAAATTGAGATACAGCATGTTATGGTAATAGAGTCTGTTTCGTGTATGTGCTTCAAAATATCAAATAGAATCCCTACCTTGTATAACAAAAGCAAGAACAGGCCAATTGAGTGGTGCCTAGATGAAAAAAACTGAATCATTTACTTGAAACAGTGACATTTCAATTTGCAGTGTTTTGCCATAATGGAACAGACCTATAAAGGTAGCAGTAGTAGTGGTAGTAGTAAAAGGAGTGGGGGGCTTGTTTCCAGCCCTTGATGTCACCTGGATCTAGAGGATCTTTTGTAACTACCCACTTTGTGGTTAAGTCAATGGTCTGCTAGAAGCCCGGCACTGTTTACCAGTCCCTGATCTTTTGGCTGGCCAGGTCGCTGGGTTCGAGAAAGGATCGTCCCAGTAAACTGTGTCTTTTGCGGCGAGGCCTGGGCAGCGACCAACGATATGTATGCTGTCTGCAGGATCTTCGCCACATATTCGGCAGTCCTTGCTCTCGGTCAAGCCAAGGTTGACCATATGTGTTCTAAATGGAGGTCCGGTGAGGTCCGGTGAGGAGACCGATGGTGGTTCTAAGATTCATGTCAAGTAGGGCCTTGGTTTTCTTTGGAAATTGTTGCTCCATCATGGCTTTTGCCTGGCGACATTTTTGGCTCTGTTTCCAGGATGCCCGATGTTCCTGCTCCAAGCAGTGCCTGATGATTTTCTTACTTATAGCGAAGGGGATCCCACCAATTGGCTCCACCGGGCATTCCAGTGTGCCCAGTTTTGCCAGTCTGTCGGCCTCTTAGTTGCCGGGTATGTTTTGATGCCCGGGTATGTTTTGATATTAGGGTGATTTTGTTGGCTTTTCCCAATTTGTTGAGCTCTTGCATGCAGT
This sequence comes from Micropterix aruncella, assembly GCA_944548615.1. NCBI lineage: Eukaryota > Metazoa > Arthropoda > Insecta > Lepidoptera > Micropterigidae > Micropterix > Micropterix aruncella. Next base: position 17,314,324 of record OX155973.1, read on the forward strand.
CCCAGATCACAGAAGATTCTGTGGTGGCTTTAGCCAGAGCGTCCAATGCTGCTCTGCTGTCAGAGCAGATGAGGATTTTTCTATTTTTTTAACTCAAGTCGACTTTGGAGTTTTATGCATTCCAATATGGCAAACACCTCGGGTTGAAAAACCGTAGCATATTGTCCAAGGGGGATGCTGATTCTGTGGTTATTTTTGGGTCCGTACAAGCTTGCCCCAAAACGTCCATTTGTTCCTGATTCGTCGGTGAACCAGGCGTCCACGTTGTGGCTTTGAAGCCGATACGGGTTCTTCCAGTCTTTCCTGGTGGGGATTAGGATTTTATAGGACTTCTCTACCAAAAATTGTTTTAGTAGTCGATCCTGGGTCAGTGTGAATGGGCTTTTGTGGAGGAGGTTAAGCACAGGATGATTGGGCCCTCCTCGCTTCCACTCGCCCAAACATTTCAGTCTGTATGCTGTAAGTCTGGCGGAGTGTATTAAGTTATCATCTTTATAAAATATAAACTATGATGATGAAGGTAGTATATCATCTTTATAAAATAAAAACTCAGTCTGCGTATATTTAAGTTTGCAAAACTCGAAAAGTAGTCGGTCGATTGACTTGAAATTTTGACACAACGGTGCGTTTCCCATTCATTTCAAATCAGACTGAGCCGCAGCGTAGCGTGGCCGGGTTTAGCTAGTATAGTATAATAATTTTCCAATTATTATTTTATTTATTGGTGGATACGACAGAGATTCTTTGAGAATATCATCACTCATCAGAATTAATAAACTTATACATTTTTTTCTGGATAGGTAGAGTTCCTAGTTAATATATTTCTTGTACTTAATAAATAAACGCACGATTTTGAACACTTTTATTTTCATTTTCTTAAATCCGATGCAATAAATAAATTACGTCAGAAATAACAAAACTCTCTTATTTTTTGCTTTTTTGTTATAGGGCTATTAAAAATCTAGCGTTTCTGAATAATTAGCGCGTTTAGCGCTTTATTACAACCCCTTTTTTGTCAAAGTGAGGTGACAGCCCTGGTGTGAGCTGACTAAGGTCAGTAAACAAACAAAACGGGGGAAGACATCGTATTTCACGAGAGGCAGAGCAAAAAACCGTAGTAAACTTTATCAACACGAATATTATGGCTGACAGGGAATATTATGAGAGGAACACCGGTTAAGAAAATTCGTAGAAGGTCCTTTCTATACAGTCAGTACGCGTGTGTCAACTCTGGATATTTTAAATGTGTAGAACCTGCCTGGTAAATTTTCAAGGACATATTAATATTCTCCTTTGGTTGCCGTGTACGATATCAGACGTAGGCGGCCATGGCTGCGATTCTCACATCTCTGGCCTAGATGGCCGATGTTTGAAATGGCGGCCATTGTAGGTATGTCTACAAATAATGTGGTGATTTTCTTTTCCTTCCAGGCCACTGCGCTGTTAGGAGTCCGCGGCTGTGGAGTCCACTGCGTCGTTTGATGTTCGGTCTGGAACCGCGGTTCCCTGTCTTTAGTCAGCACCCCGTTTCTAGCAGGTATTGAGAAGACAGCTGCCACTTCCTAAGATGGGTTTTAGTGGTTTTAATGTGTTAAATCCCGCTAAAACCAATCTTGCGTAACTGTAAACCACCGCTGTCAACAACAAACACACCTATGCTGTGCGCCGTATGATCGAAACTTTTTGGAGCTGTCGTCTGTAACGGGCGAACCCGACACCTCAGACTGTTATAACGATATAGATCGTTCTTTCAACCGTGAGAGTCGTGAGGTGCACAATCGATCCGCGAAGTTGAGTACGTGAAACGCGCAGAAGAAAGCGGCAGGTCAGCAAACGACCCACCGCTGCCCGACCGCGACTCATCTAGAGTTAGAGACCTAAGTGCGCGAGTGGCCAAAAGAACACTAAAATAAAATTTATATTATGTTACGATTATATTAAAATTAAACATAATTTGGACAATTGACCACATTAATTCTACTTCGCGAACATAGTTTGTAAGTTGTACATATAACGTAGATCGTAGCTAACATAGCTCGTAAGTTGTACATATAACTTAGATCGTAAGAACATAAGTATCAGTAAAATCAGACTAACAAGCGAATAAACCTGCGGGACTAACATCTTATCTCGTGGAGGCACCACTCAGAATGCTTGCGCATCTACTGGTGACGTTCGTAGTTAGCTGGCACACCGGAGTGCATGCACAAACGTATAACACAAAATGTATCACACGAAACAGGCAAATAAATTAATTCTGATTCTGATTCTGATTACGCCGCACGGTGCGCAAACCGTCCAGGAGCACCAGAAGATTGACTCCTGAGGGAAACTAGCCCCAAGGCTAGAGTCCTGCCCAGGCTCGCACTTCATGCGTGGAGGCCGCCGGCTGGGTGTTGACCCGTGACTGTGACCGACCCCGAACAAATGGGTCTTCGTGGCCAACTCAACAACGGCCCATTAGCTTAGTCGAATTTGGTATCATTATACACATGATGACGAGGGTTTAAACGAGGGAAGATGACCGCAGAAACTCTCTGATGAAAAGTGCTAAGATAGTCGTGTTTGGGCTCGTACGTTTTGTTGTCATGAGTACTTTCTATGTTATCATGAGTCTAAAGCTGTTGTTTCTTTTGTTGTCATGAGTCTAAAGATGTTGTTTCTTTTGTTGTCATGAGTCTAAAGATGGAGCCGGAAGATTGCGTTTACGTTAGTTTTAAGCTTTTTAACTGCCTTTTTCTCCAAACTAGACTTCTGGAGTTAAAAATATTCGAGAGCTTCATAAAAAGAAAATTGGCATCCACACATGCTTTCTAGCCCTTCAGGCCTCGGCCCCTCAGCCGATTGACAAGTTAATGTCCAAAAAAATTTTAGTAAAATTTAGTAAAAAAATTGAATTATGACACTGACTCACCAAAACATTAATTACTGCCAAACCACTGTATCCATAATTAAAATAAAAAATATTAACATAATAAAACATAATAAAATCAAACAAATTAAATTAAAATAAAATTAAAACGGGGCCGTCACACTGAATCGTGTTTTGGCCGATATCGGCCAATCGGGGCTCTAGGGGCTAGTATAAGTTGGACGAGTTCTACAGCTGTGCTCAATTGTTTGTAGTCTAGCTATTATTTGTATGTATATTAGATTTACACAGTCTAGGGCATGAAATGCTGTTTTATACTGATGTTTTTTTATATACGCTTCAGGCTGTTTAGCTTTTAGGTTGACTTTTTGAAACAGCATTATTTCCAAATTTTGTTGGCATTTAATTAGTGGATGATGTACAAATTTTGGTATATTTTTTTGTTTTTAAGAAAATGCGATTATTTTTGTTTCTTTTTGTTGTACTTTTAATTTGACACTATTGCCATTATTATTTTTAATTTTTATTTACTATGTTATTCCATTTGACATCTATAACTTTTATCTAATATCCTAATATCATTGATTATACGTTTAATCAATAATATGTATTTTTTTTACGATTTCAACAGATTATGTCTCTACCTATTTGCTTATAAATAGGATAGAAAACGAATTTATCGCGTGAAATTTGTAGCACCCGATGTTTCGGTGACGTTGCAGCCGCCGTTGTCCAGGTTAGACTGAAGAGCTGTCAATCCGTTGTTTTGCAGGTAGGCCGCATACCGCTTCCGCTACTGTGTAGGTTATAACGGTGGTGGGGTGCCAGGCTCGGAGCGCGCGAATTTTGAAAATCCGTCTTGCACACAACACTCACTGTATCCTGTTTTACGTCTTTGCGTTCATTTTAAGAAGAGGGTTCGACGTAGAAGAGAGTTTGTTACCGTCGTCTCTATTGAAGTTCGGGGTTCTTCTTATTTCAACGGCTTCCCGGATTTTCGCGCGGTAAATTCGTTTTCTATCCTATTTATAATGTCAAACAACCGCGATAGTCTTCGATTTTACCTATTTGATTGTTATAGATACCTAGTCTTTTTTGAGAAATAAAAATTATTATGATTATGATTATGCCCCTGGAACTCGCTGATAGAAAGTAAAGCTTGTTTTTAAAATAAAATAAAAAAAAAATACTTTTAATTATTCATTCCGGAAACTTTCAGTGTGGCCCTTGTAGGTGTGGCCCAAATAGGTGCGAAAAGTAACATGCGAGATATTTCTCCAGGAAGAAATGCCATTGTTGCTCGATGCGGTTTCTTGGAAAGAAACTTCGGTCCAAAGAGAAATTGCGTACAGTAATGATGCACCTCTTTGTATCTGTCGAAAGTCGATACAAAGCAGGGACTCCGAACAATACAGTGAGCAGGTAGGATAATAATATTATAGGAGAAAGAACGAAATGACTGGCCACGATGTTACAGACCGGCCACGAAAAGAAAGGATGCCCCGAAGTGAAGCGAGAACGAAAAGGTCGAAAAAAATAGGTGGGCAGTAGTCAGGGCTACCACGCTACGTGAGGCTTCCATGACAACGTCTCAAGTCTCAAGTATAGTAAATAGATCCGAATAGCCTGATTTCGTTTGCAGTACTTGATACTACACAAAACAGCAATTTATTTTTCTCAAACCACGCTATGAACAACAAGGACAGCCAATTTGTACACGAAAAAGACCTCGACTTTACAAAGGGAAAAGTAGTTTAATTACGTACTTTTAGACGTTCGTAGTTAGCTGACACACCCGAGTGCATGCACAAACGTATAACACAAAATGTATCACACGAAACAGGCAAATAAATTAATTCTGATTATAATTCTGATTACGCCGCACGGTGCGCAAATCGTCCAGGAGCGCCAGGAGATTGACTCCTGGGGGAAACTAGCCCACAGGCCAGAGTCCTACCCGGGCTCGCACTTCATGCGTGGAGGCCGCCGGATGGGTGTTGACCTATGAGTGTGACCGACCCCGAACAAATGGGTCTTCGTGGACAACTCAACAAGGGCCCATTAGTCGTTGGGCGACAGGGCGGAAGAGGGTGCGAGGAATGTCGACAGGGGGGTACGTCTCGACGAACGCCTTTGGTTAGCGTGATGCGCAGGTAAAGTTTTTCGAACGAGTAGCGGACATCTGACGAACTTATCCGAGCCCTTACGACTCGTGACGTATTCGCTTCGATTTCAATTTTGTTCTAAGAGAAGCTACTGTCTGGTATACTGTGGCCCTACTGTAGGCTCATTATGTATATAGAAATTATAATAAAAAATCGAAGACTATCAATTGACATTATAAATAGGATAGAAAACGAATTTACCGCGTAAAATTTGTAGCACCCGACGTTTCGGTGACGTTGCAGCCGCCGTTGTCTAGGGTAGACTGAAGAGCTGTCAATCCGTTGTTTTGCGGGTAGGCCGCATACCGCTGCCGCCACTGCGTAGGTTATAACGGTGGTGGGAGGCCGGGTTCGAAGCGCGGGAATTTTGAAAATTTGTCTTGCACACAACACTCACTATATCCTGTTTTATGTCTTTGCGTTTATCCTGTTTTATGGAATGCGGCCTACCCGCAAAACAACGGATTGACAGTTCTTCAGTCTACCCTAGACAACGGCGGCTGCAACGTCACCGAAACGTCGGGTGCTACAAAAATTCCCCGGGTTAATTCTTTTTCTATCCTATTTATAATATATAGAAATTGTTCAGCAAAACCGAAAAAATCGCTGAAATAGTGATGCTTATTAAATCCACTATATATTATGTCTTTCTTATAGCAGGATAGGATTAGGATTGTAAATCTACACAATACATCCGTAGTTGCTGAAGAACGAAAAGCTCAATTTGTTAAGCGGATAATGGTACCGGAAATAGGCATTATAGTGTGACCGCATGCTCGGCTATTTCCGGGCATGAGTAGAGCCTTTTGGCGGGCAGGGCTCAGTGGTCCTAATAGCGAAGCATTGTGTGGTCGCCCCCATCAACTCATTTTCGTCTGTCATTAAAACGTCAACGGGCAAAGAACTGAAATTTCCTGCTCGATTCTCGGACGGCGGCTATTACCGAACGGGAAGCCGTAAGGTGTTTGTTTTTCGTAAGATAGTGTTAGGAAAAATCCTAGATTTTATCTCTGAGTCTATTTTAGGGACTTTTTTCCGAGTCAATCTTGCGATTGGTCCAAGGACCATGAGCAGATATTATAAGTGTATAAGTGGCTTGCGAGGTATTTCCTTTCATCAAAGAATTTTGCCAGTTGGCTTTCCTTGTCCCTATTCAGGTACCAGGATCCCAGATGTGTTGCCTTTTGATAGGGGCATCCCAAATTGCCGCATCCAGATTTGCCGCAAGGCGATTTTGAAAGCTGACTGACGTTTCCAGATTTGCCGCTTTCAGTTTTGCCGCATCTTATTCCTCCGCGTCTAGATTCGTCGCATCCCAAATTGCCGCATCTTTTTCCTCCGCGGCTAGTTTCGCCGGGTCCCATCAAACTTGCAGAATGCAAATTTGCAGACGGCAATCTTGCAGACGGCATTCTTGCAGGCGGCAGTTTTGCAGAAGGCAATCTTGCAGAAGGCAGTTTTGCAAATGTCAAAATGACCTAACCTAACCTAACAGAAAAACTTAAAACATTTTTTTTAATGTTTAGTTTGATGTATAAAAGTCATCCACTACAAGGATGCCGGTAATTAATGTCACTTCGATTTTAGGGAAAGAAAAACCTAACCTAACCTAACCTAACAGAAAAACTTAAAAACTGTACTGAAGGTTGCCGCCTGCAAGGTTGCCGCCTGCAAGGTTGCCTCCTGCAAATCTGCCGTCAACAAATTTGGAGCTGTCAAAAGTGACATTTGTGCAAAATTGCCGCATGCAAAACTGGCGCCCCCCGTTTCGCCGCATTCCAATTTGCCGTATATGGGGAGTAGTTTCCAATTTGCCGCATAGGCCACGGTTACATGAAAATATTTTTTCGCAAAGATCCGCTGAATAATGTCTGTTTTATTTCGATCCATACATTACCTAAACTAATTTTCTGTGTTTTAAAAAATAAAAAACTTTTAAGTTACGGCAAATCTGGATGGGGCTTTTTAGGATTGTAAACTGCGGAAAATCTGGACGCGGCGCAATGGGAAGCGGCAAATTTGGAAGCGGCAAATCTGGAAGGTTCATTTTGCGGCGAATCTGGATGCGGCAAAACTGGAAGCGGCAAAATGGGATGCGGCAACTCTGTAGGGACTCTTTTTGAGGTGTCTGATTTCTATTGGCTCACTTAGGGCCATTGCTAACGAATTCATATGTACCTACGTTCAGCATTTTCTGTAGAATTTTGATAAGCGTTCAACTTCGTGTTTGACCGTAGGTATCTCCACATATTTGTGGACTTCATCAATTTTAGTGAATCGTAGTGCATTTGATATTGTTTTAAGGGCATGGTTTTGAAATCTCTGCAATATTTCAATATTAGAGTTCTTAACCAAGCCCCATAGCTCGATTCCATATGTCTATACGGGTTTTATTATCTTATATATAAATTACGTGTCACGTTGTTTGTCCGCGATGGACTCCTAAACTACTTAACCGATTTGAATCAAATTTGCACACAATGTGCAGTTTGATCCAACTTGAAAGATAGGATAGCTTACGTCTTAATTTATAGTCGCGATATTATTTTATTGCAATGTCTATTATTTGACATTCGCAATTATCTGTTAGTTCCAAACGATTTTAACAGATGGCGTTATCTATTGAGTAATCCATAGATGGCGCTGCTATGTTAAACCTACAAACGTCATAGTCGGCCAAGCGTTTTCTAAATTCAAAATATTGTGAAGGTAATACAGTGAAATTATTCCTGCTTTTTAATTATTTGTGCTTCATTGTTCGAAACTCTTTAATTAAAATATATACATGTAAGTATTATCACATAGTTATAAAAGTGGAATAACTGCAGTATCAGGAACCTCTCTTCAATTTTTTTCATTTTATTGCTAAATCTGGAAGAAAATTGTGTCGGTCGCTATAAATAAGCGAGATATAGGCATTCAAAGTTTAAATTTTAAAAACAGGCCAAAATAATATAATATAAAAATGGATGTTGGTATATCTGTATGCCCGTCTGTCCGAGTTTAATAGACTCCGAAACCGTTTGACCGATCACCATGAAAGTTGGCATATATATGTATTTTTTCATGGTTAAGGTTTTTATATATATCCGCTTTGTTGCAACTTTCAACTAGACGGCGCTGCAGCACACCAACTTCTATACTGCTCAAACGATCGCCATGAAAATTGGTATACATTGGTATTTGAGAACAGATATAACACGGGCAACGCCGGGTAATACCACTCGTAGTTTTATATATAAGAATCTTAAGAGTCTAGTTTGTATTGTCTTCCTAGGAGTCATTGATGTGATCTCGAAACAATGATCAATTCGTCTCGTTTTTTTTTTCGATATGTGTTCTCCAGATCTGCGTTCTGTATATATATCAACGTATTAGCGCTGACCATTGCAAATTCATCTGTCCTTTGAAACTTCGCTCATCCCCCCCCCCCCCCCCCACCTTGTTTAGTCCCTCGATAATGTTTCATTATTTCCTTAGCGAAGTAATTTATTTCAATTAAACTAAATTTAAATCAATTCACAAATATTACAATTTACAATTTAAAACATCAAATAAATATTATGTAGGTAAGTTATTTAATACACAGTGATTTAATGCACGGGTAAACAAATAAATATATTAAAAAGATAAAAAACAGGACTGCCGTTACAGAAAGTGAACTATTGTATTTATAATTATTTTAAATTACGGCTTTTTTATGAAACGTATGGGGTTTATGCATTTATCCATTTAGATACATGTATATTTCCAGACTGTACTCAATCAGACCATTCATTTGACACTAAACACGATATATTTATATTAATTTATTGACATTTGGACATTTAGACAACTACTGACTAGATATTTGGACAGTTAAAGTACCCTATGACACTCAGAATGACATGTAAATTCTGTGACGAGCCACCCCTCACTAGACTCCAAGTTGTTTGATGTGAGGAGGTGGTGTCAACTTGCGGATTGAAAGTCGATTGAATGTATATCAGAAGGTATTTATTGTATCAGAACGAATTTATAGTAATTTATATTGCCAGTTTCTCGTGACTCGTGAGAGTAGTGCCGGGTGATTCCACCGCTGTCTTGGAGGGAGTGATCATTCGAGAAATGATACCCTGGTGCTATTTTCGCCGCCTTATAAAGGCCGAAAAATGACGCAATCCAAAATATTCCGAGTAAAAATGTTGTTCAATGTAACTGATCTGACAAAGTAGTTAAAATTCGTGCTAATTCAGCGCTGTACGAGGTGCAACAATGGCTGTATTGAAGTCAGTGCATTTCACTGGAATTCAATGCATTTGTTGACTGGCATGTACGATACTTAGGGATCGTAACAATTCTAACAACACCACACACTTCTAAATTAGTTCATGCGTTTAGAAGTTATGGGGGAATAAAGAAACGGAAAACATACAAACATGAACCCTGAACACATTACACTCCTTTTTGGGGGGGTCGTGTAAAAACAAGTTTTTATTTGGGACTTTGTTTCTCGCTTATCAGTGTCGAATGTGTTGCATGTTCTCGCTCCGCCACTGCGCCAGGTAGAAAAGGAGGGTCAAAAAAATGGACCTTCGTGAGAAAACATCAAAATTGTGACCCAAAAGTTACCGAGTTGCCATCGTTGCATCGTGATGTAATGACTTCACAGTTCACACACCTGAAACAGGTCCAGGAAGTGGGTCTACTTTTTCGATCCCGTTCAGCCTGGAGGCTGTGGAGATTACACGCACGAAAAGGGGGCGATTTCGAAGGCCGTATGATTGATTTTGTAGCGTATTACATTGCTGAATACCATACTACGATTTGGCACCTCAGATTTTACTACCAAACGCAACGTGTAGATGGCACTCATAGTTCCAAAAATTGATTATAAAGTTCAAAGTTCAAAGTTTATTAATTCCAAAAAACCCGGTAAGGGTATAGAACTTACAATTAATAAATATATTTATTATAATATTCATATTTTAAACATATCATATATCTGGCAAAAATAAAATTAAATCACGTTAGAAATCTGAAAGTCAATAAACTATACAAAATCAACCGTTGTCTAAATATTAAAAAGATCATTTAGAAATATCAAAAATAGAAATACCAAATCCAAAAATAAAAAAAAGTATAAATCTTTAAATAAAAAAATAAAAAATAATAATAATAATCAAGGAGTCCAATTTGGAAAGCATCAAATAATAATCAGAGTAAAAATATAAAAATAAAAGCAATAATTCCTAAATCATGTTACATAATCAGTAAGTAAATTGTCTATAAAATGAAGTGTTCAGAATAGGATTAAAATGGAAGTTAAAAAAAAATAAAAATAAATAAAATAAACATGTAGTCAATTGTGAATATAAAATTTTAAAACTCCGTGCCATATAAACATTTTTGCAGTAAAAATTCCTTGGTAAGTTTTTTTAATAGTGCATATGTTTGTATATTTTTTAATTCATCTGGTAACCTGTGATTAATCTTCTGTTATGTTCTGAGTAGCCCAAAAGATGGTGTTCTATACACGCCTAAACGGTATCCTATGTCAAAACAAAATAATAATAGGTATAATAACAAATGTATTTTCAATCATATTTATGTCAAAACAAAATAATAATATAATAACAAACGTATTTTGAATCATATTTATGTCAAAATAAAATAATAGTATAATAACAAATGATTTTTTAAAATCAAAGCTCTTATTATTTTATTACTATTTACATAAATATGTATATTTTTGATTTAGTATACAGGTTTCAATGCGTAATAATCACGCACTTTAATGTTCATATAGACTAATAGATTGCATTCGATTTCTCCGTATCATTTCTGTGATGTAATATGACAAAATAAAATAATAGTATAATAACAAATGTTTTTTTAAATCAAAGCACTTATTATTTTAATATTATTTACATAAAGATGTCAATTTTTATGTTAGTATACACTATACAGGTTTCAATACGTAATAATTACGCATTGTAATGATCAGATAATGAGATAATGTTCTATAATGTATTATTATTTATGCGATGTAATAAGCCTATATAAAAGTGCGATAGATGGCACTAATAATGAAATTTTATTTTAGTTATCACGATCAATTATATTATTATTATTTTAGTTATCACATATCAATTATATTATTATTTTATACCGTATAGGCGTGTTAGAAACGCCATCTACAGTGCGCCGCCATACTGTTATACCACGAAAGTCGCAATATTGAACATAGTAATAGAAGATTAATCAATTTTTGGAACTATGTCATACACGCTTTGCTCTTCGTAATAAAATATTGGTTTGCCAAATTGTAGTACGACGTTGAGCAATCTAATACGCTATATAATCAATGCTAATACTAATAAATCGATTTCAATCTTCTTTTTTATGTGGCTAGGAGAAAGAAGAAGAAACAAGTATGCATTTTATTGAACAGGCCTAACACTAAATTAGCATAGATATTCTTTAACAATCAGTTAATTAGGCCTCAAACAGGTCATCAAAAGAGCAGTAACGGCAGAATCAAAATCAAATGCAAATCTTCTGCGAAACGATCTATTTTTAAAAAGAATATATATTAGTCGATATTATAAAAGGCGAATTATTCAAATTTTACGGATGATTAAAATGCGCTATAATAGATAAAAAATAACGATAGGACCTGAATATTGCGACAGTTTTGTTTTGTTTTTGTTTTGAGTGCTGTTTCGAATGATAACCATAATATGAATCAGGGTTGTTGCGAATATCCGCGGATTATCAGCATTGGTTTCAATGTCAGCATCTGCATCAGCATCCTCATTAATCAATGCTGATTTTTATGGTTTGCTAATATTTTGCTCGTGACATGACCTTGAAGGGTGGATTTAGCTCTAGCTGCATGAAAGCGGAACCCTTGCTGTCATCTCTGCCAGCAAGGGTTCCTAGCGAACAATTATTCAGCAGTGCCGGAATTATATATAAGCCTTCCCGTAATCGACTGCAATCTAAAAAGGCAGCTTAGCTACTGTTTTTAAAATATAACTTACATTTAATAAAATTTCAACCGCCAATTGTATTTTAATTTTGTATGTTAGGTAGGCTCCCTTTCGTACTTCGAATACGACTGGCAAAAGTACCTACAGAAAAGTTACTTGTACCTTAGTATTAAATTCTATAATCTACTCCCGACAAATTTTAAACAGCTAGAGCATATAAAATTTTAAAAAAACATCAAGGAGATGCTGATAGGCCACCCTTTCTATAATCTGGCCGAATTTGAGGGCCATGATTTTTCGAATATTGTGCCCAATTAAATTAATAAAAAGTAGAGCCTTATTGTCTGATTATTATATACGGTCTTATATGTGTACTTTTTGTTTTTAAATGATTTGATTATTTAACATTATACTGACAATTTCAATATTACGATGAATAATTTTACTACGTATCTTTTCGAATTACTGACTACTTACAATACTAGGCTTCTATTTCGATTATTTATATTTATAGTTTGACAAACTAGTAGTTAAATTCTTGACTACCTATGTATGTTCAGTAAAGAGTAGTAACGAGACTTACTACCTAACTCAATTCTTTTGACACGTCTAAGAGGGGTTTTTAGCCGTCAATTGGACACGACGAAAATGTAATGTAATGTAGCGGTACTTTACCTATTCAAAATTTAAGAAGTTTGTTTTTGAAAATTAGATGTCACAGAAGTATTATAACTGACTTTTAATTTACAATACCTAATGATATTATCCCTTTTAATTACGATTTCATAGTTGGATATATTTTATTTAAATAATTCATTAAAATTAGCATCCGCATCAGCCGATATTTATATTAAAAAAACAGCCAGCATCCGCTGGTATTAAAAAAACCTGCATCAGCAACAACCCTGATATAAATCAAGTGAAGAGATAGGGATTTGTGTCAATAGACCAGCAATCTTCTTCAGGGCAAGGTATTTTTTAAGCACCCTACATCCCGGCTCCAGTCCCTACATCCCGGCTCCATCGTGAAATCAGCTCAATGTTACTATAATATTGCACTGTCACCGAACTTACGTTTCAGCTGAATCGGATACCAGCATAAGGTTGAAAAATGGTTTGCAAATTTTGAAACGGACAACTTACATACGAACATTGCAAGCTAATATAAAGCTTGTAAAAACTGACAAAATGACAGTGACGTGGGGTAAAATAATGTACCCCGAAACTGCAATATCTATTAGATTACTAAATTTCATTACGAAAAATAAATAATAATGTCGGTTTGTAATAACAAATATATGTAATTAATTAGGGTATCAACGTCTGCATAGACGGGAGCAAAACTTGCATGAACATGCTAAGGCGGAAGCAAAGAGAACGTTATACGGTCAACCTTGCTGTGGCGTACCAAAAAGCCTTGCAAACCTAATGCTCAAACAAATATGTTTAGAACAATCTGACAACAACTGGAACAACACGCCAGGGTTGAATCATTCCAAAGCGCTAATTAAGGCTTACGACCGTAAGACGGCCTGTGAGATCTTATCGCTAAATAGCTCGCTAAATAGGAACAATCTACGCATACTGGTGAGGATGCTCGCGGAGCATTGTGGCCTGAACAAACACGACATGTTCAACCTCAAGCTCCAAGACACGAAAATGTGCAGGTTCGGTTCTTAAATGGCACGAGGCTTAGCGCAGAACTACGGTCAGTGACCTACTTAGTCTGGTAAGAAGTACCGGGCTACTAGCTGACAATTGACCTAACCACACAGTGGGTAGTTACAAAAGACCTTACAGATCTAGGTGACATCAAGGGCTGGAAACAAGCCCCCCACTCCAATTACTACTACTACTACTAGCGCAGAACTATAGTAGGTGGCGAACACAATAGATCAGCAATGGCTGCAGTGTTACAAGCAACCTTAAAACAGCCCCACTCAACAAATTAAAAAATCGACGTCTGCATACTGCCGTTTGCATATGCTAAGTTCCTATAGGCAGCTTTGACTTTACATGGGTCTGTACTCCTCCTTCTTCGTTTATACCTCATAGTGAGTTTGATTTAGACTTATACGAGAAGTTAAGGTTTAAAATGTGTAAATATTAAAATAAATACCTCATCGAAGTTGGGACAGCTTTTATATCTCGATTTCTTGATGGCGAGCTCCCACCAGGGCACCGGAGGCTTCGGCCGCAAGATCGTCTGGCACCCCACCTTCGGATCCTGAGTCTCGTACAGTGTATCCAACGTCCTGCGACCGCTTTCCTCGGCTGGAACTCCAGTGACGCACTCGCAGCAAGTGTGCTGTCTCCTATTGAACCTAGGGTTGTTGCGCACGGTCAAAAAGCCGTTGTTCTCGCTGATCGATCTGTGGAAACCGCTTCTGTTCTCCGGCCCGTTCGGCGTCAGCGGCGTAGTCGGTTCAGAATAGACACCGTTCCTCCGAAACGGTCTCAAGTCGATCGATTTTGGTCTTCTGCTATTCAACGTTGCGTACTTCTGAGGAGACACAGCGAAGGGACTCCTCTCATCGGAATCTTCATCATCTTTGGCAAAGCGATCACAGTCTATTATCGTAGGCATCTCTAATCTATTTTTATTTTTAAAATCGTTTTCATTGAACGTAAGCGATTTCCTCAGCTGAACACCGTTCGTAGATCCTATCACTCCATTCGTGAACGTATTTAGAGTCATTTTCGGATCGATTGCGCACGCGTCGAAAACTTTCTCATTTCTTCGGATCGTAAAGTACTCTGGATCGTTGCGCGTTGCGCACTCGGGTTGATTTCGCATTTTCGTACGGTTTCTGGAACTTCTTATCGTAGCAAATCCGTCGTGGATCGGAGAACCATGGTAGTAATTCGGAGACGTTGTCACAGCCATATTAGAACACTTTTAATGCGAGAGTTTTTTAATGTTTTTAAAGCTATTATTTTAATACAGCATAATTTCAGCTATCAAAATAGATTAAGCGAGAAATGGGTTAATAATAATTACGTATAGCGTATATTTTAACTGTATCAAGTTTGATAAAAGTAGTCAATCTTCATATGTTTGGGCTGAACAAAATAGTATTAAAATTCATAACAAGTCGAAGAATATAATTTGATTTCCCTTTAAAAATAAAAAGGCAACCATGAAAGGAACTATGCGAAGCATCGTCTATTAAAGTTATATTTTATTTTAGTAAAAATCGTTACGAATTCAGAGAAAAATATCTTAAAAAATGCTACGAAATCATTTTTAATTTTAGAAGGTAGCTGTAGCTGCTTCTTTAACTCGGTGCTCGTCGCACTTCCGTAACCAACACAAATTCTCGCTCTGGGTGATCAATACCCAGACTTCAAAGTACGTATTTATAAACATTTATAAGAAAGTTCAATGAACGGCGAAAAAGTAAGCGTCATTCTTAAAGTTCCCATCAATATTTTTTATGATAAATTATATAATATTTAAAATTATATAGTTTTCATGATATACTCCAGAAATAAAACCTGTTTCTATTTTTTGCATAAACATTTGGAATACATAAATTTGCAAAAGTCTAAACGGGCAATTCAAATTGTTTTTGGAACTTTAGATTCGGTTTTTTGCTTTTTCCCAATTTCCCTATAGTCAAGAGGCAGCGCAAATAAGTGCAAGAGTTTTGTAAGAGCTGATACTCCAGATCAGGCAGTATTTCGGCCTTTGAACGCTGTGGTATAGAGTCAGCAGGCCAGACTCCTGGACACCTGGCGCTGGCGTACTAGGTAATGTGTAATTTTAAAAAGAACCCCCAAAGTGTTTTAAAAAAGCTGAGTCACCATTTTCCCGGCTAGGTCACCATTTTTCGTTGGGATCAAATTAACGGAATTGCATATTCAACTCTGTCGATGAAATGCAATAACAAGACACACACTTACACACATGTTACATGCACACATACATATAAACATTTCATAGCAGGGTTGGTGGTAAGAGATTGTCATATGTCAATAAACCCGCCCATTGTGAAATTTCACAATAAAGAGTAGAAAACAAAACAAAACAAAACAATTTTTACAATAACAAGTAGAAACAAACAGACAGCGAAGTCTCGCCAACGGGCTACACTTTGGTACGGAATCCTAAAAATAAATATTAACTTTTCTTGACGACTAAGCACTCAACTTATAACCGCAAGCATACAAACATTGGTGCGAATGATATATTAATAGGGTAATCCATCCACTGGTCAGGCCCCTTCGTAATATCGGTAGTAGTTTAGACTGACTAGTCGCAGAATTCAAGGCAAGCCCTTGTTGGCCAACCATCAATCAATCAACGTCGTCCTCTCCTCCTGTTTACTTGCCAATAAAGAAAGCGGCACTAGAAAAGAGGGGACACTTAGTTCCATTGCTAACAACTATCCGAGAGCCTACTATTACTTTCACATTGTTTTGCGATCTACTCGCCAGATACACTGGAGATGGGTCATCCATAAATTACGTAATGCACATTATTAGTGAAGGTTTTGTTAGGATACAAAATCTTATTATTTATTTCTATGTACTTATTATTATTATCGAGTATCTCATTTCTGCAATACCAAGCTAAGCGAAATTGACCTGTTTAATACAACTGCGACTGCGCTCAAGACTCTTATTCCGGATCTTCTGAAAGGCAATATTCAAGGACGAGTGAAATAATAATATTATATTTTTTCTTTTCTTCTTTCTTTTCTTTCTTCAATATTAAAATAAACCATAAATTTTCCCTAATAATAAAATAATAAAATAAAATATTATTAAAACAAAATTTATAACTTTAATTCCCCTCCACTTCCCCCTATCCCATTCCTAGGCGACTGTATATTTTTACGATCTTTAAGTGGAAACTTTTAACTGGCATTGTAGTCTATAAAAAAAAATAAGATATTTCTCCTGTAATAGCTGTAAGTTTCCTTAATAATAATAAAATAAAAATAAAAAATATATTATTATAAACCTACTATATTAATATTAGTTACACGACTGCCCAACAAAAAAGGAGCGTAATGTGCTCAGGGTTCATCTATGTATTTTTTCCGTTTCTTTATTCCACTATAACTTCTAAACGCTCGAACCTATTTAGAAATATGTGGTATTGTAAGAACCGCTATGTCAAGCCCAGCGGGCCAACCTCACGTCCTCCGGTCTGGTCACAGGTTCGAGGTCACTTGCGCGGCCTCTACCTGACGTAAGCGGTTATTCAGTTTGAATATTTTGCAAAACGCGACGCCCTTTGGCCGCTATGGTCAATCGGCATCGAATGGCCGACGGATCGATTCAAGGGTTGAAGACGTCAGGTCGAAAACTACCCTCCGCCATAACAGAGAACATACGTCTCCAGACCCCCCTGGTTATTCCTCAGTTGGTGCTATCTTCGTTTTTTTCCGCAAGTGCAGATAGTGGTCCAACCGCCCTGTTCCGCCCGAGGTATTCCCCTAAATCGGCAATCTTCTGATCCCAACCAACTCCGACTAGAGGATTACAGCCGTGGCAGAAGCTCACAGCGGCCCTGACAGGTTAAACCCCTCTTCGAGAAGGCTACCAAATAGGGGTTGAGCCGTGAGATGGGCAAGCCAGATGACAGAAAGTTTGACCAACACCACCCAAGCTGCACGAAACCATTAGGAACCAAACCGACAAACGATCAGTCGACTACAACATGCGAACCCGTCACCTCAGGCTGGTATAACGATATGTGATCGTTCTTTCAGGGGATGAGCGTAGAAGACTTAAAGACAATACAAATCTACTGTCTAGCTATGCCAACATACCCGTCAGAGGCCAAAGCCTTATGGCGAGGCACCGAGAAAGGTACTCAACGGGCAACCTCGCCCCCTGACTACCAGTTTTGGAACGATATCTCCGCCTGGAATTAACCATCAGGATACCTCCAACCTCCCGACTGTTACAGGTTTGAAGTCGATTGGATGATCGATCGCGGACCGCGACAACCTTTGTCCGGCTTTCACCCGGCATCGGGTAGCCGAAAGGTCGTTTCAAGAGCGGATGCGACAAGGTAAACAACCGCCCCGCCCTATAGGAAACAATACTGTTTCCAGACTGCCCCAGCTGTCAGTCGGAATGCACAATCGATCGGCTAACGCCGCGCCGCAAGGTGTCGTAGACGTCCAGAAGCGCCCGAAGGTTGACTCCTAGGGGAAACTGACCCGCAGGTAAGAGTCCTACCCGGTCTCGCACTTCTGCATAGAGGCCGCCGGATGGGTGTTGAGCCGTGAGTTTGGCCGACCCATGGGTCTTAGTGGCCTAGCTGCAACAGGGCTTATTATCTCCCCGACAAATGAAATATACTTCGGTTTACATCGATGTAGAGACTAGAAAAGTCACGACCCCTTATCCGGACATAAACGCAGTCCGCATCGAGCTCGTCCGTATTAATTACGGCACGCTTTTAGAAAGTGCGCCTGTGTTTTCGCTTTTGCGCTTTTCTGTATTTATCTCATGCATCCAGACGCGAGAGCGGAACTAAACAGTTAAGGTCCGATTCGACTATCTATCTAAATATCGAGGCCAACAACGATAAAGCATCATCACTATTAGCAATAGCGGTAACAATAGGTATGTTGTTCAAAGATGATGATTCTTCAAACAAATATTCAGTGGGTTGATATTATTATATATATGATAACTTTGAAGGTATCATTTACAACGGGCGAACCCGTCACCCCAGAAAGTTATAACGGTATGAAATCGTTCTTTCATCCGGGAGTGAACGTAGAGACTTAGGGCATCACAGTCCACTGTCTAGCTTCGACAACTCGCCCGTAAGTGGCCAAACCAGCGGGCCGACCTCACGCCTTTCCTACTAGATTTGGCCGGATTTCTCCTTTCACCAGTCAGGTCACAGGTTCGAAGACGCTTGCTCGACCTCTACCTGACGTAAGCGGTTATTCAGTTTAAATATATCGCGGACCGATGCATCCTGCCATGGTTCCTTCGGATCATCGGGTAGCCAACGGATAATTTCAAGATAGACGAGTCAGGTCAACAACTACCCCCGCTTCTCAAGAAACGTACGTTTCCAGACTCCCCCGGTATACGCCGGATTGTACAAAACGCCCAGTTTCGTCCGAGGTGGTCCCCCGGATCGGAATCTCCGATCCCAACTACCCCGCTGTTTTAGGAAACATACATCTCCAGACCTCTCTGGTTATTCGCCGGATGGGCAGCGTATCTAGCAAACCGGACAGTAGGGCAGTGTCGACTACAACAGGCGAACCCGTCACCCCAGGCTGGTATAACGATATGTGATCGTTCTTTCAGCCGTGGGATAAACGTAGAAGACTTAGAGACAAAATAATCTACTGTCTAGCTCCGCCAACAAGCCCGTTAGAGGCCAACGCGTTACGGCGAGGCACCGGGAAAGGTAACTAGCGGGCAGTCTCGCCCCCTAACTACCAGTTTTAGTAGGATATCTCCGTCTGCAGTTAACCTTCAGAATACCTCCGTCCTCCGTAAGGTTAACAACTACCCCCGCTCTATAGGAAACATTACTCTTTCCAGACTTCCCTGGCTGTTAGTCGGAATGCATAATCGATTAGCTGACGCCGCACAGTTCGCAAACCGTCCAGGAGCGCCCGAAGGTTGACTCCTAAGGGAGACTGGCCCGCAGGCCAGAGTCCTACCCGGGATCGCACTTCTGCGTGGAGGCCGCCGGATGGGTGTTGACCCGTGCGTTTGACCGACCCTATACAACTGGGTCTTAACAGCTAAACTGCAACAGGGATTAGCTCCCAAACCGGACAGTGGACAAACCGGCCAGTTCCGCCTGAGGTATTCCCCCGAACCTGCGATTTTATGATTCCAACCGCCTCCGACTGGAGGATTACAGCCGTGATAGAAGCTCTGAGTTAAATCCTTCTACGAGGAGGCTACAAGATAGGAGTTGCATGGTGAGTTGGGCAGGCCAGACGACATAGAGTTTGGCTAACGTCACCCAAGCTGCACGAAATAATTAGGAACCTAACAAGCGAGACACTTTACACCAAAGGGTTGATTATTACCTCACCCTAAACAATAAATTTAAAACTCTTCCAGTGCAAAGCCGGGGAGGTCATCTTGTTGGGCATAAAACGCGTCAAAACTTTTACCTTGACCCACAAATACGGAACGGAACATTAAATCGTGAGGATGCAGTCGACAGCCGATCGACTCTCCAACGAACGAGTCGTAAAGTCGCGCGCGCACATGTGGCACACATCACTACGTCCGTGACGTCACGCGGCCTCATAACATCAAGCATTATTATTCGACTGCTAACGAACGAAAGTTCAACTTTTTTTTACATAACATGTACAGCATGTGACCAAGAGCGATGAACGAACAAAGCGAGCGTTTGTATCGGGTTCCCTTCTATTAACGCTTACTGCGGTAAAATTCCGTGCGTTTTATTTTCGGATAATCTGTGACCTATAGAATCACACGAAAGTTAATAGTCAATAGTCTTTTATTCATCCCAAATTGCAAATACTGTTGGATACATCATCATAATCCTAATTGTTTAAAACACAATAATCAAAATATAATGTAGCAAATAATTCCTCTTTTTTAACGACTTAAAAAAGGAGGTTATCAATTCGGTTGTACCATTTTTTTTGACGTTTCTTACCTCAGAACTCTGTTAAAAAAAATCAGTCCGGAATTAAATTCTGTGGATTCAGATTCGCTGCGGTGCGTCACTGGACGGATTTTTCCATACTAAAGTTATATAGAAACCCGCGCAGTGCGAAAATTATTACGCAGATCAACGGCAGACTTGCGTAGACAAGATTTGAATCAAAGTTTATCCCAACATTGTTTCAAAGTTATTTTTTGAAATTCTCAAAACATATATCGAGACGCGTCACGCTCGTTCGTACGACAAAATAGGGCAATATGTCGCTGGCGCCGCCTTGGCCGCCATATTGAAATACCGGACCAATGTGTTTATACAGTGTTTAAAATTCCCCTTGCTCAAAAACATACATCTAGATATTTTGGACGCGTTCCTACGAGCTTTACAGCGCCGATTTCGGACTTCGACGCCATATTGGCGGCCATCTTGGATATCTCATTTCCGGTCAGGATTTCACTTGGGCAACCGGCATGTTCGGATTCAGCATGGTTGAAATAGGAAGAAAATACCGGTTACCCAAAAGTTACATGGTTTGCTTCTAAAAGTGAAAATGAGAGCTATTTTTCGATATTTTTTCTAGACTGAAAGCCCTTAGGACTCGTGACGTCGCATGCTTCGATTTTAATTTTGTTCTATGATAAGCTACTGTTTGTTACTGTGGTCTAAGGCTTGGTACATTCGGTAAAAACACTGATAGTGGCAGCATGATACATTTTATCCCTGACCCTCACTAATGTTGTAAATCCATATGGATCTGACTGATCAGATGAAGAAAGGAGACGTGACATGTTTTGCCATACAAGGCCTTCTGCAATAAAAGTTAATTCGAGTTGCTGCCTTTCGCAGTTAGCAATCCCCTCGCATTCTGCCAGTGAGCGACGAGCGCACTGCATTCAATGTACTCTACTCCCACTCGCTTCGACCAGTTTTTCCTAATCGGCCGCCTCGTGACTCTTCGCCGCAAAGTGATGCCTTATGGAACTGGTTGATTGGCAGTTGTCCACAGCTCCACCGCTTCCAACAACGGATATCATTGCAATTCCGATAGCCTCTACGAAGCCGAATGACGGTAGACAATGTTAATTATCTCTTTTATTTATATAATGATGTTATTGTATGAAGAACCATAAACGAGCGCTTTAAAGACAACGAAAAGGGTCTCTTTTTACACGACTGCCCGACAAAAAAAAGTGTTACGTGTTCAGGGTTCATTATGTTTTCCCTTTCTTTATTCCACCATAACTTCAAAACGCTTGAACCGATTTAGAAGTGTGTGGTATTGTTTGAATCCTTACGTCATCCCGGGTGTCATAGGGTACCTTAAATGTCCAAATATCAAGTAAGTAATATAAAATCGAAGACTATCGCGGTTGTTTGACATTATAAATAGGATAGAAGACGAACTTACCGCGTGAAATTTGTAGCACCCGACGTTTCGGTGACGTTGCAGCCGCCGTTGTCTACCGTTGTCTACCGCCGCCAGTCTACCCTAGACAACGGCGGATGCAACGTCACCGAAACGTCGGGTGCTACAAATTTCACGCGGTAAATTCGTTGTCTATCCTATTTATAAAATCAAGTAAGTAGTTGTCTAAATGTCCAAATATCAATAAATTACATAAATATATCGTGTTTAGTTTCAAATGAAAGGTCTGATTAAGTACATTTTGAAAATATACATGTATCTATATGGATAAATACATAAACCACATTTTTTTCATAAAAAAATCCGTAATAATAATAATAATAAATACAATAATTCACTTTATGTAACGGAAGTCGTGTTTTTTATTCTTTTTAATATATTTACTTGTTTACCGGTGCATCAAATCACTTCGGATTAAACGATTTAAATTGTAATATTTGTGAATGGCTTTGAATTCAATTTTATTGAATTAAATTACTTCGCTAAGGATATAATGTAACATTTCCCAGGGACATAACAAGGTAGGGGGGGGGGGGGGGGAGAGCTTCACAGGACAGATCAATTTGAAATGGAAAATGGAAAATGAAATGGAAAATGAAAAATTTGAGATGGAAAATGGAAAATACCCATATAAAAAAACGATTGACATACCTGGAAGAAAAAATTGATCAAATGGAATACCAGAATCAGAGTGGGAACATAGAGATAAGGGGTATTCCAGAGAGACCCAATGAAAATCTGTTTGAATCTCTAAAATTGATTAGCCAGACCATCAATCATAAAATCACCGCTGAGGACATTATATCTACATCCAGGACAACTACTACTAACTACTCCAAGCGAAATCCTCGCTCTGTCATCGTCAAATTTTCCACCCAACTACAACGCGATACTTTCCTCAATTCGGTCAAATCATTCAATAAAGCTTGTAAAAACAACTCAGAGAAACTGAACTTACTGACGAACATCAACCTATCTATATATCTGATCTACTAACACAAAAAGCAAAATATTTACTGATGATGTCAAAAAAGTTTGCCAAACAACACAATTTTACATTCTGTTGGACCAAACATGGTAAAATATTCCTAAAGCAGAGAGAAAATGCAAAAACGTATACTATTATTAACGAAGACTCATTCACCAAGATTTTGAGTTTTTTTCGTAGTAATAGCCAAAATTGTTAACCATTATCTTCTTACGACTGCTGCAATAAAAAAATATGGTCTAATTATCTTTTTTTCAATAAATCTAATTAGGTTATTTATTATAAGAAGAGCAACTTTTCATAGTATGTATTATTTAATATTACAGTTTCTTTCTTATTTCATACCCTCCCGCCCCCCCCCCCCCCCCCGCCTCCTAGGGTTAGCAGCGTTTCCCGTTCACAAGTTTTTCAGAAACTATCAACTTACTCTAAAAACAACGTTCTATCTTGATGTTCAGCATATTTACGTTGAATAAAAACTTTTTGTATATGAATTGAACGCATTTGGTTGTTTTTAGTATTTAAGCTTTAATTCAAAATAAACGAAATAAAAATTAGCAGTAGTTTTATTACATATTCTTTGTCTATTTACGGTTTTAATTTTTAATCTTTGTGGTTTTTTTTTTCGATATGGTTTTTGTAACAACAGCTGCAAATATATATTTTTTTTCTATTCTATTCACTCAGACATTTCAATATGCCAGACGAAGTAGACAAATGTAGCATAATTGCTCAGCAGACCGCCCAAACTAAATATTCCGAAAGGATGCACCGCGTTTTTAAAACGCTTTTATTAGGTCGACCTGTATGTTGTAACTATGGAATGGAATCTAAGGTAACTAATTTAACCATCTTCCAAGGATCGTAGCGTCATGAAAATTGGCAGCTGTATGTAGTTCTGATGACAATACAATAAGATGGTACTGTCAAACTGATCTGATGATGGAGTCGGAAGATATGAACTGGAACTTCATGATGGAACATCGTATCATAGCTGTGTTTGGACTTGTTAGAAAAGTCTTGGAATGAACTTTTACCACGATTAGGTTTTAATGTCTGATGATGAAGCCGGAAGATAGGCACTGGCATTCCATGATGGAATATCGTATCATAGCCGTGTGTATGTGAATATCGTAGCATAGCCCAAAAGCGTGTTTTTAGTGTTATTTTTAAACTATTATTAATTTATTTAGCAGTGTTTATTTAGGCGCCCACGATCAATTTAATGCTTTCTGGGATACAGACCGATACCCTGAGGGTGGCCACTCGTGCTAACTTTTAATGTTAAATTACTGACATGTGGACATTTAGACAAGTACTTACTTAATATTTGAACAGTTAATGACACTCTGACACTCAGGATGACATGACGGTTCTAACAATATCACACTTTTCTAAATCGGCTCAAGCGTTTAGAAGTTATGGATAAAGAAACGGACAACATACATAGGTAAACCCTGAAGACATTACACTCCTTTTTTTGGGGCAGTCGTGTAAAAATAAAGTGTCGATATCCTTAAAAATATTAGGTTTTTATTAAATACGCTTAGCAAGTAATTGCCAGCGCGTTCTAGTACCGTGACCACGAGGGGTATTGGCTACGGTGTCGGTATGTATCTCAAATGCGACACATTGTCTAAGACCATACACAGTAAGTGTCGCAATACGACTAAACGTAAAAGAATTAGCATTCCAAAAGATCTGATGTCGATTGTCAGCGCGCAATTAGCATAGACATTCATGAATGCTAATGCTGCTAACGATGATGTTATACAATCCAAAGAACAAACAAAATCCTCGTCATTACTGTTGCTACAGTATACGAAGGCTCGTGCTCGGCCCACACACAAGGAACATACTTCAAAAAGTGATAACCATATTTTTGGTGAAACGTTTTAGTAGAAATATTTATTATATAGGGAATGTCAATGCCATAGTATGCTTTGGCAACCCTTCTGCGCCAGCGACATGCAGATGGCGCTGATATCATTGTTCGGCGAAGCTAATAGCAATTTATTTAGTCATCTATAATAACACTGATATGTTTTTTTAACACTATTTTATTAGGTCGACCTGTATGTAACTATGTAATGGAATCTAAGGTAACTAATTTAAACATCTTCCAAGGATCGTAGCGCCATGAAAATTGGCAGCTGTATGTAGTTCTGATGACAATACAATAATAATATGGTACTGTCGAACTGATCTGATGATGGAGTCGGAAGATATGAACTGGAACTTCATGATGGAACATCGTATCATAGCTGTGTTTGGACTTGTTAGAAAAGTCTTGGAATGCACTTTGACCACGCAATTTCACATAAATTCGCATGCGTTTTTCGTTATCATTAAATAAATCTACAATGTATATTCTGAAGAAACAATCTGTAGATGTAATGTAATGTAATAAGCCAAATGTGGCAGACATATAAACGAAAATTGAATTTCCTTTTTTCATATCGTTTTACATCATTGGCTAATATTCGTTTTGAAAGTTTTTTTCAGTTTTCATTGATTTTATAGCGTATTAGATTGCTCAACGTCATACTACAATTTAGCAGCTAGGATTTTACTACGATATGCAACGTGTATATGGCACTTATAGTATAGTTCCATAAATTGATTAATCTTCTATTATTATGTTCGATATGGCAGCTTTCGTAGTATAACAGTATGGCGGCGCGCTGTAGATGGCGCTCTAAGCACGCCTATAAGGTATAAAATAATAATATAATAACAAACGAGTCATTAAATCATAGCTCTTGTTATTTTAATATTATTTACATAAAGATGATAATTTTTATTTTGATATACCTACAGGTTTCAATACGTAATAATTACGCACTTTAATGTTCAGATAGACTAATAGATGGCAACTCTCCGTAATATTTCTGTGATGTTATGAGCCTATATATACGATAAATAATTGTGGTAAGTTATTATTATCATCTTAGGTTGAATTATGGGGCTTTTATAATCAATCAGTCCTTTATATCCATCCATTATCAATGTTATTATAGAATAGCTGCGCCCCGCGGTTTCACCCGCGTGGTGATGGAAAATTGTGATAATGATGATAGAAAGTATTTTATATTTTCGTCAATTTTTCAATGTTTTTATATTATTATGCTATTCGGGACCGAGACAAATCCAACAAATTAAAAATCATTAAAATCGGTCCATCCGTTCTCCAGTTATAAGTGTTCGAACAACTATACCATTATACATTATATACGTGTAACTCCAACGGTTTTTGCGGAGCACGCCAGAATAGCTCGCAGATGGCCGATTTTTTTTCTACTTACTTGACACTTATAGTTATATTTTGGATAATTCACAGTATATCTTTATAAATTATAGCCTATGTGTTATTCTGATGTGTAAGCTATATTATTGTAAAGTTTCATCAAAATCCATACATACATTCTTACAAACTTTCGCGTTTATAATAGTAGTAGGATGACCAAATGAATTCGTATTAATTTGGCCCCTAATGCTATCAGCGCCACCTTTATTTTGTAGTTTCAAAAGAGTTGCCAAATCCTACTATAGAGTTGAGCAATCTAATACCATATATAATCAATGGTATTACGGAGATTTTGGTGAAAATGGGAGGATTCCAATAAGAGCCGCAAAAGAAGCCTTGCTCTCTGACAAAATCGACTGCCACAGTAAATTATATTATAACATGAAAAATATATTATTTTTTAACTCAATAATGTATAGACTTTTATTCTATAATCTCTTGTCAGTCTTATATTCATCCAAAATTGCAAATAGAGTTGCATATGTCTTAATGTTAAAGGTTTAAAATATAAATAATCCAAATATGAAAGAAACAAATAAACAAAAATAAACAAAGAAATCAATAGCCTAAAACTAATGCAACAAATAATCAATGAAAATACTACGAATAATAACCAAAGTCAGACAAAATAAAAGATGAGCTCAATAATCACGAAAGTAAAACGACAATAATTATAATGAATAATCTAACATTATCAAATATTTTTTTTACCTCTTATGTTTTAGAGAACAGAGGTGTCTTAGAGAAATGATATAATTTTTCATAAAAAGTATGTATATTAAAGATATTGTAATATTTCTCTGAGGTCGTCTACCTTACATAGCATGTGTAATGAGCCAGTATTTATAGATGCACATTTTTGGATCTAAATATCGTACTGACTTATAGGAAGGTTGTTGAAGAGTTAAAAGGCAAAATACACGAATCACTTTTGAATTATAGGCAAACGGACTTTGGCAAAGGCTATGTTGGCCTTTACTATCGTGGCGAGTGTCGTGATCACATCGTGTATGTTGTTTTTAATAAACACACAAAACAACTGAGAATAGAAGATAATATAAAAGTCCTAAAGCTCATTAGCTGGCTACGTTATTATTGTAATATTAGGAACATGAAGAAGAATGAAAATAACAAAACGGCTGCACCATTTCCGGTTAACTTGGTGACCTTCATGGCAACCACCCACCGGGAGATCTCCTCGATCACACCCGATTAATTCCGAATATTGTCGACGATGCGTAACCAAATGCAACCGCCGAATCCAAATCGCTTTTTTATGTTAACTCGTAGACGTGAAGCGTCACGATGCGCGGCCGTTACGCTTCACAAGTCGTTCGGCGATACCGTGTGTAGGCTTGCTGATAACCTCTGATCCTTATGATTTTGTTACGACAACAAAAAACGGAACATATGTTGGAAATTCACTCTACTTTCACAAGTCGACTTGCGAGCGTAACATCCGATCTTTCTTTCCTACAAAATATTTCTAGTAGTACAGTCAAATTAGAGGGCGTTCAAGTATTACGAAACACAATTTTGACCCTCTCTCCCTCCCTATGTAACGCGCCGTAACGTTTTTATGTACCCCTCCCCCTCCCTCCCACTCCCTAAAAGTTATGTAATAGTCACAATTATGTTGCGCAAAGTACAAGTCGCTAAAACACCGTTGTTATTGTTTTAATCGCTTTGCAGTAATAAACAAGAGATTTCTAACTCGCAATACATTCGTATATTGTATATTTATTTATTCATATTGTTATTAAATAAACAAGTACACATAATGTAATAAACATTTGCTTAAGTTTAAACTATGCTAAAATGGGCTCAAATTTGTCCTAATAAACTTTTACTACCAATCTTACATTAAATTATGCCGTTTTCCTGACTTGGTCCTGTCCTTAGATACATTTTTGAGATTGAGAGAGATGAGACGAGCTGAGAGATTTTAATACCCTTATTAGTTTTTTATTTAATCAGACCTTTCATTTCACTGAACACGATATATCTACGTTAAATTATTAACTTTTGGACATTTATACAACTACTTACTTGAAATTTGGACAGTTAAGGTACCTCGAGGCACTTGAAATGACATAACGACTCTAACAATATCACATACTTCTAAATCGGTTCGAGCTTGTAGAAGTTATGGTGGAATAAAGAAACGAAAAACATACATAAATAAACCCTGAACATATTACACTCCTTTTTTGTTGGGCAGTCGTGTAAAAAAGAGATTTGCTTCGAAAACGGTAACTTAATAAAAAACAGTAAACTCTTAATTTGTACTAGAAAATTAAAATACAAAAAGGCGAGTAATTGCCACATGGAAATATCTTGCAACTAATCTCATCACAGTGCAGTGGTTGTGGAAATAAAAAATTTCAAGCAATTAAATTTGTCTGCAAAAAAAACTACTTATTCAAAACTAAGACCGCCCGACATAAAATTGAAGAGGAAGGATAGAGAAAGGGAAGAACTGGATACTTAGAAAATTAGTACTTTTGATGTGTGTCTTGAATGATTCCAAAGAAGGCGAGTTTCGTATATTACAAATAACTTCGCAATTCTGACTAGAATATAGAATACATACAGCATGTTTTCGTTACAGTACTAGTCTAAGAGACGACCAACAAATAGCCACGTCATTTTATGATCAAAAATATCTACAATATTTGGATTCCTAAAAGTCTCAGAACCCAGTAACCAGGACATACATAGAAAGGCCGATCAGACTACCATGTGTGGATATTAAGTTGACGATGATCGTTTGGCGAATATTTTACGTATTTTTACTTAAGGCTAGTCTTAAAAAAACATGCTTAACGGTTTGTTGATGAATGTGAACATTTTTTATTTTTTAATGTAAACATACAACAGAACAAACGTATATTGTATATATGATAATTGGCAATATACTTAAGTGATATTTAGATTTTTTAACCTTTTGGTTTGGAATATTTGCAGAAGTAGATAGAATGAAAAAAATAAGGATGAAAAGTTTTTTTTTTCAAATTGAAATAAATTTCTGAAATTATGCCTGGTTCAGAATATCCGAAAGAGCGGACGCCAGGGTCGATAAATCTTCCCTAAAAGTGAGACCCTCTTACAAAGGGTAGGAAACATAATTAGTCACGGACGCCGAGGATATGAGATTCCTTGAA
This sequence comes from Micropterix aruncella, assembly GCA_944548615.1. Taxonomy (NCBI): domain Eukaryota; kingdom Metazoa; phylum Arthropoda; class Insecta; order Lepidoptera; family Micropterigidae; genus Micropterix; species Micropterix aruncella. Next base: position 17,343,864 of record OX155973.1, read on the forward strand.
AAATAGCTGATAACTCAAAGGAAAGGACAGAAAGGGGCTATAAAATATAAAATAAACGAGCGGTCGACCCTGAAACACGAGAATCCAGGGACCGACAACGTTCCCATTCAAAATAAATCGTGAAAAGGACCCCTTAGTAACACATGGTAACGATAAATTCCCTGGCGAGGCGACTGGCAAAAGACTACGAAATAAAAACCGTGGACGTTACAAAAAATCATACATACTCCAAATCCCACAATTCACCCTAGAAATAATATAGTTTAAAATGTAAAGAAACTTGCATGATTAATTAAAGCATAGCATATAGTATTTCGTTTAATGTAAAGTAAAGCGCTAGGAGAGACAACTTAATTAGCCTAATTAACGATCTAACATTAATATTAACTTGTTACTAATGACCTGAAACTAACCTATGTTTAAGACAATATGTACTCGGGAACGGTGGCGTTTGCGACGAGAATCTGTAATAACAATAATAATAATAATGCTTTATTTAAGAGGAAGTAGTACGAAAATTATGTCTTAAAAAACTACCCAACTAGGTTCATGCCTGTACTAGGGTAGATTCTTTTCTTTTAAATTAAGCAAATAATATGTCTATAAAATGTTTAAATGTACGACAGAGACAACTAGTGTATTCGCTTCTCGCTCTAGCGTGCAAGCGAGGAAGCATGATCGCGATGTCTCTCTCAAACGGGGTTGCATCTGTTATGCGCCCTGTCTCGTTATTGGACAAAACGTGTGCGGCGCAGTAATAGGGGTGTGTTTAGAAATTTCTGGAAGGATCTAGACCAATGAGAGGTAAGGGCGGTCGCTATCTTAAAAAAAATGTAATGGCGATCGACGACAGAAAAGAGCGAAAGCTTCAGTTGTAAATTGGCAAAGGATCAGCGTGAACGCGCCGCGATCCAAGCACCGGGACTTAGTAGTAAATTATAAGTACTCGGAACTCAATGTAAAAGTAAAGATAAGTGACCGAATAAAAGAAAGTCTCGCGAATAAAAAGTGTTTATTTTCGACGGAAGCTTATCCTGCGTGACCTGAGGAAAGTGAGGTTCTATCACGGAAGCCTCTCGCTGAACAAATTTCCTTGTGAGGTTGGAATCCACCACTCGTTCGAGACAACCACCCCTGAGAGAAAAACCAACCTAGCTGGTGAGTGATTACCATTTGAATACAGTCCAAGGTGAAAACCATTGAAGATAATCGAAGGGGTAATTACCCAGCACAAAGGGGGTCGCGTAAATTCACAAGTAAAGTGGGTTTATGCAAACCGGGTAAAAATCCCAACCATCGTGGTCCTCCGTCAAGCCGAATAAAGAAAATCGGAAAGAAAAGTGACTTTGGATCAAGAACGAGAAAAGAAAAATAAAAATATGGATTCGAAAAGCACGCAATCCGAAAATCCAAGACCTTCATCGCGCGCCTGGTCAGAGAGCAGCAGAAGAAGCGAGCACGTTCAGGAACTGCGAGCAGCATCTGAAGAACTTCGAAGAGTGAACCTCCAAAAAGCCAAGAAAAAAGCTGATAAAAATAAATTGGATGCGGAACTGAAAAAAGTGGCTGCGCGGCGCACGGCGCGCAGAGCGGCTGAAGAAATCGAAGAAGAGGCTGACATGGACCTTCAACGAGCAGCGATGCAGGAAGAACTGGATGCAGCGGAAGAAGACTCGCGGCATGCTATGAGGATGCTGGAAATTGTCTCCGAAACCTTCGGGACAGAAACGAGCAGTCAGGAAAATGATCGCGACGTCGCGGGGGACAACACGGCAGCCAGCAGAGTGTCGAGATGGGCCGAGTATCAAACTCCAGCTGCTGAGACGTCCCCAGAACCCTGGGGGGGAACATTCGCAGAAGAAAATGGAGAAGCGGCACGGCGGCGTGAAGACGGCGGGCGATCGGAACCGGGCAACGCGGCGGCGTCCGGCGCGACGGTGGCGGACGGCGCGACGGTGGCGGGCGGCGCGGCGAATGCGAGCGGCGCGGCAGCTGCGGACAACGCTAGGGCAGAGACCAAGGCGGTCTCGGCGGCGGCGGTAAAGGCCGCCGCTGATACGGACCTGGGTACGAGCAGCGATGGAATTAGCAGCTCGAGCGAAAAAATGATAAAAGAGGTATGTAAGATTTTTTCTGTAGCGTCCACAAAACCGCATTTTGCAAAAGAGTTACCTTCATTTCACGGGAATCCTTTAGAATTCGTAGCCTTCAAAGCTATTTTCAAACAGTCGACAGACGTAATGCATTTAAATGATGCACAAAACTTATTGCGTTTGCAGACAGCATTAAAAGGTAGAGCACGCGAGGCAGTGACGGGTTTGCTTTTAAGTCCTGACAACGTGACAAATATCATGACCACGTTAGAGGCGCTATTCGGTAATACGAATTTAATTATTCAGAGAACGATAGCGGATTTGAGGAAAGAAAAAGGGTTATCTGATAGTCTAGATGCAGACGGTTTAATGCGATTTGCGTGCCAGATAAAAAATCTGGTCGCGACCGTAAAATCGGTAAATAAATTAGAACATCTTTATAATCCAGACTTATTGGCTTCACTTGTGGCAAAATTGCCAAAGAACTTATTAACTCTGTGGCTAGCTGACAGGGGAAGGGTTGGTTTAAACGATCCGGTATTAGTTTATTTCGCATTATGGTTAGAGAAATTAGCGATCAGCGCACAAGACGCCGGTCTGTGTACCGCAGAGCTCCCTAGGAAAAGTTATGATAACCCGCGAGACAAGAGACAGAAAGAAACGGGCTCTAAAAAATATATTTTACATACCCAGGGCAAAGAAGACCCTAAGTGCCCTCGGTGTGAGAAATCCCATTATTTAAATAAATGTGAAGAATTTAAAAATCTAACTTTAGCAAGCCGCTGGGATGAGATAAAAAAAATGCGTAGGTGTTTTAAATGTTTAGGGCACAACCACGGCCGAAAATCGTGTTCGGCATATAAACGGTTTCCAAAGGGCAAATATCATTATCTGCTGACCGCCCCGCCGCCTGCGAACGAGGCGGACATCGCGGCGGCGCCGCGCGCGAGCTCCGAGGTAGTGGCGAACGCAGTATCTGGAAATCAGGTCATTCTGCAAGTATTACCGATAACCGTAGTTGGAACCCGGGGTAGAAAAACATTATATGCGTTGTTAGACGCAGGCGCGACTGTTTCACTCATTGATCAGAGCGTGGCAATAGAACTAGGCATTCGAGGCCCGACGCAGGGATTACAGCTCTCTGGAATCGGGAATATGAGAGAGAGTAATAGCAGTGCCGAAGCGGTGTCCTTCAAAGTAAGGGGAGATTTAGGTAAGAAGGAATACGTAGTACGAGCTTACAGCGTAGCCTCGTTAAATCTACCGGAGGTCAAAAGCGTGATAAGTGCGCAGAGGCCGATCGGAGGGATGGTGCGTTCGACTCAGGCGACGACCGTAAAACCTGACCTGCTCCTGGGAGCTAATTGTTGGGAACTGATAGTCTCTAGAGGATTAAAAATGGTAGACGGGGGCCTATCGGTATCTAAAACACTCCTGGGGTGGGTGGCTATCGGCGGCAATAACGCTCTCGAACGAGACATTAGGTACCCGGCGCTATGCTTAAATCAGGAAAATGAACCTTCTTTAGATAAATTACTTGAAGAAAATCTGAAGCTAGAGTACGATTGGCCACAGAAAAAGCGAAAGCTTCAGGCCGATGTTAGGGCTGAAAAAATCTTAGAAGATACTACTTCTTTAAAAAATGGAGTCTGGGAGACAGGTCTGTTATGGAAAGAGGTGAACTTTTCCGTACCAGATAACCGAGACATGGCAATGACTCGGCTGAGGTCAGTGGAACGGAAAATGGACTCCGACCGTCTTTATGGAGAAAAATACTGCCAGCAGATAGAGAGATATCTAGCTGAGGGGTATGCTTCGGAAGTCGAGGAAAAACAATTAAAAAACCGCCCTCGAGTGTTATTTCTTCCGCACCTGGGGGTTATTCACCCCGCGAAGAAAGACAAAATTCGTGTCGTTCACGACGCTGCGTCCTCGGGCGCAGGCGGGTCACTAAATAGCATGTTATTAGGTGGACCAGACTATTTAAATAGCATATTAGGAATTTTATTACGATTCCGTGAAAATGCAATCGCTTTCACGGCCGACATACGAGATATGTATCTTCGGATAAAAGTGAGAGAGGAAGATAGCTTCAGTCAGCTGTTTCTCTGGCGAGGTTTCCAGCGTGAAAGTCCTCCAAAAATCTTAAAAATGGACTGTCTAATATTCGGTAGTTGTTGCTCCCCGGCCTCCGCGATCTACGTAAAAAATAAAAACGCAGCTCGGTTTAAGGACCAGTACCCAGCGGCTGTAAAAATAATAGAGCGCGATTCGTACGTTGATGATTTGCTGGCGGGAGTAGACACGTTAGAGGAAGCAAAACAAGTCATCAGGGAAATTAATTTGATTCATAAAGCTGGGAATTTCACTATGACCGGTTGGGCTTCAAATAAAAACGAGGCTTTAACCGGGATACCAGAAGAAAACCGCGCGCTCGCGCAAGTATCTCTGGAAAAGGGTGAGTTGACGTCACAACGTATATTAGGCTTGACGTGGCTACCTGCCTCTGATCAGTTAGCATTTAATGTGAGCATGGACCGCCTCAGCGAAGATCTGACGACGGGAAATAAGATTCCGTCGAAGCGGGAAGCGCTAAAATTAATAATGCAGCTATGGGACCCAATGGGTGCGCTTTCACCGCTAACTATAAGGGCTAAACTGATCATGCAGCAGGTATGGAGTAGCCGAGTGGCCTGGGACGACGAGATCCCGAGCGATGTAGTTAAATATTGGCTCCGGTGGTTGCAAGAACTGAGATTAGCGCAAGGTGTGCGAATCTCACGTTATAATGGCGCTACCAAACAAGCAGGTGAGGAAAGGCAATTGCACGTATTCTGCGATTCGTCCGAAAAGGCGATGTGCGCCGTTGCATATGTTAGGATTACAGGCTGTAGCGGCGAGCACAAGGTATCCTTTATGGCTAGCAAAACTCGAGTGGCACCTTTGAAAGGCAAACTGACAATCCCCAGGTTAGAACTGACTGCGGCGCTGTTAGGTGCCGAACTGGCCTCAAAAATAAAACAAGAGAGCGCATTAAGTTTCGATGACGTCTTTATGTGGACAGACTCAAAAAATGTGTGGTGGTGGATTTTGTCACAAAAGGAATGTCACCTCCAGTTTGTAGCAAATAGACTAGGTGTGATCGATGAGCTCACGTCTCCAAGACAGTGGCATTGGTTAGCAGGGAGCGACAACCCCGCTGATGATGGCACACGGAATACCACCAAGATAGATTTAAGCCCGGAAGGTAGATGGTTCGCGGGACCTGCTTTCTTGCGTGGCAGTAGAGAACACTGGCCGCTCCAGGAGCCAACCGATCCGAAACCGGAAGAGAGAGCATTGTTAGAATTTAAGACAAAACTTGTACTAACAACGACAGAAAAAAATGAAAGCGTAATTGACATAGATAGATTTTCCCGGTACATGCGGGCGAGTCGAACCATGGCATATGTGAAAAAATTTATAGATCTGTGTAGAAAAAAAACCACGTCAAAAGTACTCGAAAGCGACGATATCGCAACCGGGAAAAAATTTCTGATCAAGGCATCACAACATCGAATTTTCGCACACGAGATAGACCTGATACGTCATCAGAAAATATTGCCGAAAGACAGCCGTCTGTTCGGATTGAACGCGTATATCGACGCGGAAGGGTTAATACGGTTAGGAGGCCGGATCGAAAATGCGAACGACACACCTTTCGACACAAAAAGGCCATATATATTACACGGTAAGGATAGATTCACGGTGTTGCTCGTGAAACATTTACACGAGATTAATGCTCACGGCGGCGCTGAATTAATTTTATCAGTGCTGAGAGAACAGTTTTGGGTCATTGGGGCGCGACAAACGGTGAAAAAGATCTCACGAGAATGTGTCTATTGCACTATCCGCCGCGCGAAGCCTATGACCGCACAAATGGGCCAACTCCCACCCGCGCGAATAACCACCCGAAGGCGCTGTTTCCACACTGTAGGTTTGGACGCTTTTGGGCCGTTCTTCGTCACTAATCGAAAGAAAGTGGAAAAACGATATGGATTACTCTTCACTTGTTTTAACACGAGAGCGACCCATATCGAACTAGCTGGAGATTTGTCAACCAGCTCGGCCTTGTTAGCTATAAGACGTTTTATAGCAGCCAGGGGGAAGCCGCGGGAAATTATGAGCGACAATGCCACTGGGTTCCGCGGTGCGGACGCTGAATTAAGAAAAGTTTTGTCAGCTATCGACAACCATGAAGTGAGGGATCGTCTAAGTGCCGACGAGATAAAATGGAGTTTCTCCCCTCCTTCAGGACCCCATTTCGGTGGAGTTTGGGAGAGTCAGATAAAAACGGCAAAAAAATCGTTATATGCCATATTAAAGGAGCGAGCGCCAAATGAAGATGTGCTGAGAACATTATTATGCGAAGTCTCAGCGATGATGAACAACAGGCCGCTCTCGTATATATCTCTAGATACTCGGGATGAGAGACCCCTCACACCCGCAGATTTCCTATTAGGCCATGCAGATGATAGTACAGCGGTAGGTCAGAATAATACAACTGAGTTATCTAACAAAAATCACTGGAAACAATCGCAAATACTTGCTGATGCTTTCTGGTACCGCTGGTCTAAAGAAGTACTTCCATTGTTGGTTAAAAGACCTAAGTGGGCGACAAAGGGAACTCCGTTAAAAATCGGAGACTTAGTAGTCCTGTTAGATCCTTCCCTAGAACGAGGAAGGTGGGCCAGAGGTCGGGTGACTCAAGTTTTCCCTGACAAAACAGGCCAAGTGCGAATAGTAGACCTATTAGTGGACGGGAAAGTGTATAGGCGCCCTGTCAGTAAACTTGTAAAAATACATACAACAGCTGATCAGGCAGAAACAACTGTCACTAATGTCTAAGTGGAAAAAGCGAAAGTCTATTCGTCACAGTAGAAAATAAAAATAGTCTAGCTAGAATTTAAAAGTGAAAACGCAAGTTGACGTTTGTCTCGTAAGAAATGAAAAACGAAAGTTAACGGAAAGCGGTACATATTCTAAGTAGATTAATGAGAAATTCTCATAGGTTGAATAAGAAAGATCCGTCACCTCACTAGACCAATAAGGAAAATTGAATATGACAGTTAGATAAGTAGAATCCCATAGGTGAATGAGTAAAAAATAAGACTGGATTATGTAAATAAGATGTAAATTAGGTAAACCAAATAGATGGAGACAGGAGCCAATGAGGCTCAGAGCCCATTGGGGGGGGGGAATGGTTCAGAATATCCGAAAGAGCGGACGCCAGGGTCGATAAATCTTCCCTAAAAGTGAGACCCTCTTACAAAGGGTAGGAAACATAATTAGTCACGGACGCCGAGGATATGAGATTCCTTGAAAAATAGCTGATAACTCAAAGGAAAGGACAGAAAGGGGCTATAAAATATAAAATAAACGAGCGGTCGACCCTGAAACACGAGAATCCAGGGACCGACAACGTTCCCATTCAAAATAAATCGTGAAAAGGACCCCTTAGTAACACATGGTAACGATAAATTCCCTGGCGAGGCGACTGGCAAAAGACTACGAAATAAAAACCGTGGACGTTACAAAAAATCATACATACTCCAAATCCCACAATTCACCCTAGAAATAATATAGTTTAAAATGTAAAGAAACTTGCATGATTAATTAAAGCATAGCATATAGTATTTCGTTTAATGTAAAGTAAAGCGCTAGGAGAGACAACTTAATTAGCCTAATTAACGATCTAACATTAATATTAACTTGTTACTAATGACCTGAAACTAACCTATGTTTAAGACAATATGTACTCGGGAACGGTGGCGTTTGCGACGAGAATCTGTCATAACAATAATAATAATAATGCTTTATTTAAGAGGAAGTAGTACGAAAATTATGTCTTAAAAAACTACCCAACTAGGTTCATGCCTGTACTAGGGTAGATTCTTTTCTTTTAAATTAAGCAAATAATATGTCTATAAAATGTTTAAATGTACGACAGAGACAACTAGTGTATTCGCTTCTCGCTCTAGCGTGCAAGCGAGGAAGCATGATCGCGATGTCTCTCTCAAACGGGGTTGCATCTGTTATGCGCCCTGTCTCGTTATTGGACAAAACGTGTGCGGCGCAGTAATAGGGGTGTGTTTAGAAATTTCTGGAAGGATCTAGACCAATGAGAGGTAAGGGCGGTCGCTATCTTAAAAAAAATGTAATGGCGATCGACGACAGAAAAGAGCGAAAGCTTCAGTTGTAAATTGGCAAAGGATCAGCGTGAACGCGCCGCGATCCAAGCACCGGGACTTAGTAGTAAATTATAAGTACTCGGAACTCAATGTAAAAGTAAAGATAAGTGACCGAATAAAAGAAAGTCTCGCGAATAAAAAGTGTTTATTTTCGACGGAAGCTTATCCTGCGTGACCTGAGGAAAGTGAGGTTCTATCACGGAAGCCTCTCGCTGAACAAATTTCCTTGTGAGGTTGGAATCCACCACTCGTTCGAGACAACCACCCCTGAGAGAAAAACCAACCTAGCTGGTGAGTGATTACCATTTGAATACAGTCCAAGGTGAAAACCATTGAAGATAATCGAAGGGGTAATTACCCAGCACAAAGGGGGTCGCGTAAATTCACAAGTAAAGTGGGTTTATGCAAACCGGGTAAAAATCCCAACCAATGCCCAAATCGGGATTTATAAACTACCTACATAAACGTTCTCAGGTATAAATACGGGACTTACGCATATTTTCAGAAACGTGTATGTTATGAAGAAAAAAAATACTTTTGATCGTCCTTTTTTTTCATTCTATCAATAAACATTTCTATTTTATAATATTTCAATATTATTTATTTTGAGTGATTTTTTAAGAAAAACGGTATAGTTTAGTGAAGTTAAAAAAATACAAAAACTTATTGTGACGTCTAGATTAAGAAAATAAACGAGTTATTGAAAAAAGTGACCAGAGCATACTTAAGAAAATGTGAGTTCAAATCGAAAAAGAGTAATTTCTGTGATATCTAATGAGTTGTCCGGTGCACGAAATCAACTCCAAGCGTAGAAGCTAAGTTTGATGGCCATTTACTTATTTAGAAAATCCAAACCCAAAGGTTAGAAAAATCGGTTGTGTCACCTCAAGACTTTCCCGGCAAGCACCCCCCCCCCCCCCTCCCCAATCAACCCTCCCCCACCCAAAACCCTCCCACCCCTCTTCACCCCTTCGACCACCCCCCCCTGATAGATGATAGCGAAACTAGTAAATTTTAGTATTTTGTATTATTTCCATGGTATTAAAATGGCTATTTTCCAATACGTTCTAGTATTATGATTATTTAGTCTAGTAGTATTATTTTTTTGCGTCGCATCTAAACAAATTTTTACAAATTGGTTTCGGCATTATGACGCAGCTGTGTACCGAATTTCAAGTTTCTAACTGCAATATTTCGCCCTGTGGTCTCTTGCCATGACCGAATGATGCCTGCATGCCAAATTTCAGCTCAGTCGGATGAAAGTTTAGGCGCTGTCGTCGAGGAATACACACAGACAGACCTAGTCAGGAAATTAAAAATCGTAAATATTAGTCATATTGCCAATTATCGCATACAATATAAGTTTATCCTGTTGCATGTTTACTTAAAAAAATAAAAAATGTTTACATGTCATCAAAAAACAGAGAATTTCTGATCAAAATACCGAGTAAATTTTTGGAAGACTCTGCCGGTCACTGCCCTTAACTATGCGAAGTTTTTGATTTGTGGTCTTTTTCAGCACAGCGCCGATGTAGCACTCTACAGAACTCTGTTACTCTATACCACAAATAATTCGTCGAGTCTCTTCTAACCGCTAACGTTTTGTAAATTCCGGGTGTCCTCGACTGGGTCACATGCGTGGGTCCATGTACGGTGTAGTCCGGATTTTGTTACGTAACGTTGTCGGTAATGAGACGTGGCTCCTCGATTACAGACCGCAAACAATCTGGGTTAGAATTTTTTAAACTCACGCAGATGCAGGCGCGGACGAATCGATGCTAATGCCACTAATGGGCCAGTGACGAAATCACCATTGACCGAAAGCCCTATGCAGCAGCGACATGTGTATATTATGCCTACTTTGATTCCCCGATAATAATAATAATAATAACAACAATTAAATATACTAAAAAGAATAGAAACGACTGCCGTTACAGAATTATTTTTATTACTATTATTTTTTAAAGTATTTGTGGTTTATGTATTTATTTATATATACGAGTACATGTACGGTCGTGTAGTCGGCGAATCTTAGGTTAGGTCTCAGGATCAATAACCTAAGATTCGCCGACGACACGACCGTCATAGGTGCCGATGAAAATGAGTTGGCGACCCTATTACGCAGGGTGCAGAAGGAAAGCAAGGAGTATGGAATACACATGAACCGCAGCAAGACTGACAAGAATGACAAACAGAATAGTCCTATAACTAGAATAAAGAGAAAAATAAAGTTATAAGTTAGAACAGAAAGAAAAAGTCATAATATTTAATATATTATGTTAAGTAATATACAATTTAGAAGAATATAAAATAGAGAAGGAAAGCAAGGAGTATAGACTGCACATGAACCGCAGCAAGGCCAAACTCATGTTTGTGGACCGGGCTGGAACCATGCAACGCACCAACGAGCTGAGTGACCTTCAAGCTGTGAAAGACTTTGTCTATCTGGGCTCCATGATACGCAACGAAGGAAACTGCGAAAAGGAGGTCTCACGCAGAAGCCAGATGGCAAGATCGGCCATGAGCCAGCTAGAAAGGCTGTAGAAGAATCGGGGTATAAGTCAGCGGACTAAGGTCAGGCTGGTTCGAGCTCTGGTTTTCTCGATCCTTCTCTATGCATCGGAGACATGGACCCTGAAGGCTCGGATACGCACCAAAATCGATGCACTGGAGATGTGGTGTTGGTGTAAAATGCTAGGAATCCCATGGACAGCACGCCGCACCAACAAATCTGTCCTGGAAGAACTCGGCATCCAAGTGAGGCTCTCCACCGTATGCATGAGAAGGGTCCTGCAGTTCTTCGGTCATGTTGCCAGGAGAAAACCAGAGAATCTGGAGAAAATGCTTTCCGGGGGTCGAGTGGAGGGAAGAAGAAGCAGAGGCAGATCACCGGCTAGATGGAACGACCTCATCAAAGAAGTTACAAAAGGGTCAATACAATCTGCGACCCGCCATGCGGAAGTGGAGGAGCCTCGTAGGCAAACTGTTGTCTAGTGGCCACGATCCTCAGTAATGAGGGAACGACTGAGAAGAAGATTTATATTAATTTATTGACATTTGGACATTTAAACAACTACTTACGTAATATTCGGACAGTTAAAGTACTATTGGACACTCGAGAAGACATAACGATTCTAACAATACTACACACTTCTAAATCGGTTCGAGCGTTCAAAAAATATAGTGAAAAAAAGTAACGGAATCATACATAGATGAACTCTGAACTCATTACACTCTTTTGTTGTTGGGCAGTCGTGTTAAAACGGTTTGTTTCATGAAACAAATCGGCGAGATTACCTAAACGCATTGTTTGTTTGTTACGACAATCTCTTACAACCAACCCTACTATGAAGAGTTGTATACGTATGTGGAATGAAACATGTGTGTAAGGCTTCTTGTCCATGAGCAAGTTTTTTAACCGTAAGGGGCGTTAGCCGCGCCGTGGAAGAAACGTGAGTTCTTGTCGACGACACGGTTGTTTCACCGTACAACGCGTTAGCCGCGTCCCATTTTGTAACCAACATCAAATAGAGTTGTCAACTACAACGGGCGAACCCGTCACCTCCGGAAGTTTTAACGATTGTTCGTTCTATCTCCCGTGAAGTGAGCGCAGAAGACTTGGACAGTCCACCGTCAAGCTCCGCCACGTGCCCGTAAGAGGCCAACGCCTTATCCGCGAGATAACCAGGTATGTTGCCCAGCGGGCTTACACTCACGCAATTACTTCCAATTGCGACCAGATTACTCCGGTCTCTCGCTTGGTTACGAGTTCGAGGTCGCTTGCGCGGTCCTCTCCTTTATGACTTAAAATACTGACAGGTTTAATCAAAACTATTCGGTATTCGGCTCATCACTGTTTAAACACTCTCTTTGGAACGAGTTCAGATTGATTTTATTTATTTGCCTGATGGCGTAGAGTAAACTATAGTGGGCTTCTTACCTAATAGTATTTATACGCGCATGTCAGATAGTGTACGATCTACAAGGCAATGAAAGATCTGTCCGACTCTGATAAACGTATAAACATTGTAACGCGAAACACAACATGAGGTTCCCTGTTGCAGAATTAATGGGCCATGGAAATCAACATGGAAAGGAGAATAGACTATTTGGTAGGTAGGTTCTTCAGGCGTCTCATCTTAATGAGTATTCTTTTAAAGAGGGAGCCTGGTTTAAGAGGCCAACAAAACATGTTTTGATGTTTTTTTTGTTTTACTTAAAGTCGAAATTTATTCATGAATCTTTTACCTCTTGAATAGCAGATAGTCTCAGATTGCTGTATGTTTAAAAAACAGTTGCTGAATGTTGCTGTCTTTTCTTCATTTTCTATTTGGAAAAAAAACTAAAAAATATGCAAATTTCTTGTAAGCTTTCATAGCTAATATTTGAATCGATATAATACTTATTATATTGCTGTTAGTAGAGCCTGTAAATTGTCAGTATTGTCTTAATTTAAGATGAATGAAAGGCCAACCATATTACATATAGGTAACTAGGGTAGCTAAAATGTTGTCGTTTCCAGATTTCAATTAATTCCTGAAATAAACTCCTCAAATACTTCTCCCTAAATCAACCTCGTTGACAGGTTTACTGATGCTTAATTCAAAGGGTTATATTGTAAACCTTCCAGCGTCAATCAATTAAGGCGTCGCCATAGTCAACGCCAGCTTGAAATTTCAATTAAGCTTCTGGGCGAAATTACACATTTATAATGGATACATTGACTTTATTATAGCATTGAGGGCAGTTTGATAGCCTGAGAGCACACTGCAGCAGACATTTTGATTTATTACACGAATGCCCAACAAAAAAGAAGGTTAATGTGGTCAGGGTTCATCTATGTATGCTTTCAGTTTCTTTATTCCCCAATAATTTCTAAATACTTGAACCTATTTATAAGTGTTAGGTATTGCTAAGGTCGTTGTCATTCCGAGTGTCATATGGTACCGTAAGAAGGGGGGGGGGGGGGAGCCTGGTTTAGACGGCCAATAAAAAAAACATGTTTTTCATGGTTTTTTTTAAAAACTTTAAGTAGAAATCTATTCATGAATCTTTTACCACAGGAATCGCTGATAGTTGCAGATTGTTGTAAGTAACTTACTACTTTTCTTTAAAGAAAACTTTAAACGCGTTTTTCTGAAAACCATATTTTTCAGTTTTGCGCCGGTGATAAAAAAATAAAGATTTCTAAATCTTCTAAATAAACTAAAAAAAAAACAGAAAAAATTTTTTTTTCAATAGATTTTATGTATTTGTTTTTAATAGTTAAACACAATTTTTTTGGGCGAAAATCAATTTAATTTCTTTAAATTCTTAAAAAGGTTTTAAAATGATAACTTTTAGTTATTTTTTTTTCGTTCATCCACAAAGTACATATGTAAAAAGTAATATCTTAGTTTATTTTTCTTTATTTCAGGCAAAATGACGCTCGTTATTACCGACGCAAGCAGATACCGTCAATTCTGCAGCGGTAGAAACATTTGCAATTCAATATCTCATAGATAGTTTTTTTTACTATTACAAAAAATGTTAAAAAATATATATTTTTTTAGCTTTCTAACCCAGACTCCCCTTAACATAATATCGCAGTGCTACCCTTAACATAATATCGCATAATCAAAATAAAACTTACAAAACCTTTGATTACGAATGTTATACACATAGTTAAGTAGATAAAGTTCAAAATGTTTAGTAATAACTTAGTTCTTAGTCTAATATGAAACGAATGAGAAACGCACATGTGTCGAAGCGCACCGAAGATTTCACGGGTGCGGGAAGACTTTTGTGTCAACAATTATTAGGACCTTGCATTGAAAACTTCGATTTCCTAAGAAATACCGTAACTTATAAAGTCATTTACCAAATTGCAAAATACTTCATGTCAAAGCGTCATTATTAGGCTTCAATTATCAGTCTGTGTCATTTCGTTGAAGTGTCGACAACGGTAATTTTGTTAGCTTCGAAGATAAATTTGAGCCGACAAAACGTCATTTGCGGGAAGCAATGCTTTTCTGCTTTCATTTAAGAAAACTGTCGCAAAATGTCATAGATTGCTGCTGGGGCTTACGGGGAATTTACTCCGACAGAAAGGACTGTTGAGAGTTTCTCCGATTCAAAAGTGGTGATTTCGACGTGCAAGACAGAGAGCGCCCAGGCCAGGAGCGAAAATTTGAAGAAGCCAGGGTTGTGAACTCTTTTTCTCGCTGCATCTCTCTCTAAATCAACACAGGGCTTCCAAAGCCGCAGCTGTTAGCTTTTCAATTGCTGTTTCGATGGCCGTACCTATTTTCAATAGCAGAACTTTTAAATCCATGGCCGCCTGCAACGTGCGTGTAAGTGGTTCGTGATAAGAATCTTCAAGAGGGCTCCGCGCAGTGGTAGTCGAGTGCTCGCTCGTATGTGTATTTGTACGCGGCCCTAAAGTGCTCCAGTACACAGTGGTACGGACAACGAAGCTAAATTGAGGTTAATTCATAGTACGACTCGAGACCAGCCGCAACCACTTGTGCTCACTAAGCTTTATTCTTTCAATGCCTTGTAAATTTATTTGTAATAATAAGTACATGCATTTAGTAATGTATTATAGATGGCTCATCAAGGTACTACGATTTGGAAACCAGTACTTTACTACGAAACGCAACGTATAGGTGTTGTGGTATTCATTACTAAAATTGGGATTTTTTTTTTCTGCTATAAAAGAATTAAGTATAAAACGCAATTTTTATGTAAATTCACATTCGATTTTCGTTACTACTGAATCGTACTTTCATGTTTTTTTCTTTTAGCATAGACTCTATACATTGAAGTTGACTCTATAGATAGACTTTTTTTTACAAAAAAAAAAAACACAACATATATTCAGGAAAAACAATCTCTCTAACGACCGATATCGATACTTTCAGGTATTAATTAGACATGGCATTCGATAATGATACAGTCCACACGTATTTTTATTTGAAACTAGCTGACCCGGCGAACAATGAATGTGGTGTTACAGATTAACTGAACTTAATTTATGATTTTATGAAAGTAATACAATGAATACAAAATAAATATTAAGTTCACTACTTTATTAAGATAATGACACAAAAAGAAATATAAAAGTACAAAAATTAAGTATATCAATCGCGTGTCAGCAAGACATGATTGAATTAAAATATTTACATATTGTGCAGCATGGGATGCACTCGGTTTAATTCTCTTCATTGAAGCACCTTGTGATATACGACATTTTTTGTTTTTTTATCAGGCGCAAGAACAAATAAAGCGGATGATTTGCCGACACGTGAACATGCCACGTACAACTGACCATGTGAAAAACACGGATTTACATAGGAAAATGTTTTTTCTGTTATTTTAAATTGTCGTCAATTTTCGTTTTTATTAGTTATTCTGCTATTCGGACGGAGACAAATACTTCAAATTAAAAACCATGAAAATCGGTCTAGCCGTTCTCGAGTTATAAGTGTTCGAACAAACCCGACTTTGTTTTATATACATAGATTCCTTAGAAAATGTACCTACTAAAAGAGGTAAAATCCGCTTGACTGCGCAAGAAGGCTGTCAAATGCAGAGACGATAATATAGTTTACCATAGAAATGAGATTTACTAGATACTGTGGACATTTTACATGCATGTTAGTTAGGGCACTAATTATATATGGTAGATTTCACAACTCCATAGTACGATTTGGCAACCCTTCTGAACGGCTAAATGAATGTGACGCTGAAAGGCATTGACGGCCAAACTGATGGCAATTTATTTGACCATCTATAATAACATTGATAATGAATGTTATCAACGTAAAAAGGAGGGACACATTCTACATCAAAATTAACAATCTAAAACTACCAATTCTGTTTTTGTATGTTTATGTCCAATAAGCACTTTTCGAAGAAAAATACTCTTCGTTCCCAAGTAATTCGCACGTTACTGTTTATATCTAAAAAACATATGCTTTACGTTTGTTTTTTCATTTATACGAAGTTAAATATAGGTGGCATATAATTTTCCAGTATTTAGCCTCGGTCAGTTTCCAGTTTTTAATCTTGATATAAAACCTCTTTAAAATGCGTAAATTTATCAGCAAAAACTGTAAATTTGCTGTAAGCGAAGCCGAGGGCAAATAAAGACATCCGCGTTATATGTCGTACCTAATACATTATTAATCAAAGGAGTGCCGTAAGTTACGTCGTCTAGTACTTATGTACATAGATGTGTTAGCACACCAACGTTAAAAAAGTGACATTTTAATAATTATTCCAGTGTCAAATGATTTACATAGCCGTCTATCCGTAATGATAACTCGTTTCAACGACTATTCGATCGATGACATGCGTGTATTTTCGACTTATCATCTTTTCGAAATCAAAACACGATACGATTCATCTTCGGTCTACGTCAGCATGATCACGTGTCCGAATATAGGGCACGGTTAAAGTGTTTGACAGTACGCTAAAAGGAGAAACGTTCATATGCTCTCCTCTATCATGTACTCTCCCAATCAACACCGTCCTATCTGCACGAGCTTGTATAACCATTAGGTTCCCACAGTCTCGAACTTCGGTCAGCCTCTGTTAATTTACTCAAAACTCCTCGTCATAATACTGATTTCTACCCCTACTCTTTCTGTGTCTAAAGTGCTCTGAAGACTAAAACGATCTCCCAGCAAACAAACGAGATTCACCTTCTTTACAATCATTTAAGACTCGCATAAAAAAATACTACTTTTTTATGAAGTAACCAGATCTTACTTTTCTCTCACCTTCTACCAATCTCCTCTTCTCAGGTATATGTTTTTAATATATTAGTTTGTATTTTATGTAGACAAACTTGTTAATCTTTATGTACACAACGTGTCCATGTACCACTGCACTGCCGATTAGGTTGGTTGTCAGATATTGCCAATGTGGCAATAAGGACGCATTTTAGTGTGCTAATTTTTACGTGCAAAAAAAAACAGTTTATTATTATTATTCTTAACATTTAAAAGGCTAACTCAGTAAGTAGGTAATGCGACTGCGTCAAATGAATGCTTCTTATTATTCATTATTGTAATATTAATTGCCACTGACCATAAAAATTGATCAAATTGATTTATGTATGTGGCTATAATAACAACCATTCAAAGCTACATAATTTCTGTGTTTATAATAGGAACCATTACATTACATTACATTTACATTACATTTTCGTCGTGTCCAATTGACGGCTAAAGACCGCTCTTGGACGTGTCAAAATAATTGGGTTAGGTAGTAAGTTTCGTTACAACTCTTTACTGAACATACATAGGTAGTCAAGAATTAACTACTAGATTGTCAAACTATAAATATAAATAATCAAAATAGAAGCAGATTAGTAATTCGAAAAGATACGTAGTAAAATTATTCATCGTAATATTCAAATTGTCAGTAAAATGTTAAATAATCAAATTAAATCTACGTTATGCATTTTAAACTGAAAGTACAGGATATAAAGACCATATAAAATAATCAGACAATAAGGCTCTACTTTTTTAAGTAATTTAAATGGGCACAATATTTGAAAAAATTATGGCCCTCAAATTCGGCCAGATTATAGAAAGGGTGGCCTATCATTTTAGAAAGGGTGACCATTCAAGCACCAAATAATTTGTAAGTAGGTCGTGCCCAGTAGTGCTCAAGAGATCTGCATCATTTGGGCAACATCATTAACATTGCCTTGCTTTGAGTATAATGAATATTTTATTTCTTTATTTATTAAGAAAAACACACAGTATGTTATAATATACAGAATTACAAAATGTTATACATTCTAAAATATAAAACCGGTTACGGATTTCATGTGAATTACCAATTTATATTATTTTAATTCTAGCCTTTTTAGTATTTTTTTGACCATTTCTTTATACAAAACATATTACAATTGCTTCAGAGTTGTGTGCGTATGTGTACGTTTGCAGGGAGAGTAAAGCAGACGGTGGGAGAGTGTGTGTATGTGTGTGAGTGTGTGTATGTGTGTGAGTGTGTGTGAGAGAGAGTGTGAGTATACGTGTATCTGAAGGTGTGTTTAGGAAAACACTTCCATATTTCAGGACTGACAAAGGTGGTTCCTAAAAAATGCCTCATTCGTTGATTAGTAAAGGAAAAACGAAAACTGAATGTATCCTTATGACATTTCAAAAATAGCAACGCATTTTATACACCCTCACATATATTACAATAGAAATTACCTATATGTATACTAGAATGAAATCCGAATTTTATTTTTGATACGTAATATTTTATATTACGTTTTGGATTTATTTTGTAATATTTCGACTACTTTTATTATTCAATGATTATTTTGATTTTTAAAGATTATTTCGTTTTTTTAATCATTTTACTATAACAATTACATAGTTGATAAGCACACTGATGACGTGGATAATGACAATACAAAAAATTGCAACGCCAAAAAAGAAAATGTTAAGAATGTAGCTTGTCATGGTGTACATTCCGACAAATTGATGATTTGGGTAATAGTCCAATATCTATTAAAACAAGCTGTATTAGTACATAGGAAAAAATTGAGAATACTCAAATGGCACATACACCGTACTTTTTTTTTAATGTTGGGATAAATCTAATATGCTTTGTTGGCCCGTAGTAGACGATGAAGATAATGTTGCGGAAACTAGCAGTTTCTATCCTTTGCCAATGCCTGACATTACTAGACGAGGAAAATATTCATTTTAAAATCTTCCTGATTAAAATTATAAATAAAAGCGTTGATCTCAAGATATTATAATTTCCATTTTATCTTACGATTAGTAAGAAAAGTTTTCCTATATTGTTAGTATAGAGTTTTGTTGCATTATTATTACAAGCAGTTTTTAAGCGAGATAACATTGATGCTCGAGTCACGATAGATTACAATAGGGTTAGAGTAACTGATTTATTTTTTTGACTTTTAGATATTTTATATTATAAAGATTTTTTTTTTGATTGAGTATTAGAGCATAAAAGCTTACATTTGGTACTAGATTCCGTGAAGTTCTACTAAGTTACAAAAGTACAAGAGCACAAAAGTCTATTGATTTTACAAGGAAAGTAGATTTCAAGATTTTATATTTTTTATTTTCTATTTCTTATTCCATACTTTATGTTTCTACAATTATAATAATATGTTTTGTATGTACTTAATTCATGCAATGCAAAAAAAGAATAATAAAGATTTCTTAAAATTTCTTAGATGATTTAGTTCATTAGTGGCCGCTTTAAAAATAGGCTTCATAACTTTTAATGTTGGTTTTGGTTATGGATTTTTTTAATAAATATATTTTGTAAAGAAACAATAAATTACTGATGTTATTTCTATATCACATGTCATTACCATCCTCAGCTAATATTACCTTCCAGGCTAGTGTCATTACCATCCCTTGACGTATCATTACCTTCTTGGCAAATTTCATTACCATCCCGATCGTCATTACCCTCCGCCCATTTATTAGTAAAGTACACTATGTACCAAAGTGCCTCCCACATAAATGTCTTTACTAGGAGGTCCTAATTATATTAAATATCAATAAATCTGAAATTCAAGAAAAAAAAATTTGCTCCGCGGAATCGCCTGTTTTGCACGAAAGGACGGAATGACCCAAATATATTAAAAAGAATGAAAAACACGACTGCCGTTACAGAAAGTGAACTATTGCATTTATAAATGTTGTTATTACAGTTTCTTACGAAATAATTGTGGTTTTTATATTGATCCATATTAGATGGATGTATATTTCCGTAATATACTCAATCAGACCTTTCATTTGACACTAAACACGATTTTTATTTCTACATTTGGACATTTAGACATCTACTTACTTGATATTTGAACTGTTTAGGTAACCTATGACACTCGGGATGACATAACGATTCTAACAATACCACACACTTCTAAATCGGTTCAAGCGTTTAGACGTTATGGCGGAATAAAGAAACGGAAAATATACATAGATGAACCCTGAACACATTACACACCTTTGTTGTTGGGCAGTCGTGTAAAATGAAAAATATCGCAACGTCACATTTTAATCATTTACTTGGTACGTATTACCAACATCTTTTCAAGTTGTTTGCCACGACAGATTACAAGAAAAATACAAACTACAAAATGGTGATGACTTCAGATTTTATTTATTTTTATTATGAAAAAAAAACAAAATATTGAAATTGTGCATCACAGTAGGATCGACTAAGAAATTTGCTACAAAAATCATATTTTTTATTATTTTTAAGTGCAAGCGGGAGTTACTTAAAATTGATTACAAAATGTCATTTTTTTACTGTTTAAGAAAAGTAGTCGCCTTATATGCTAAAGCAGCCATATTAAAATGAAGAGTATCGTCAACATTCTAGCTAGTATCGATTTCAAGAAATGATATTTCAATATATTCTTTATAGAATATACAGATAACTAGCTGTTATACAAGCGAGTAATGCTTACTTATATGTATCTCATAAATCGATAGCGGCTCGTGAGTTTTCATTGTTTTTTTTATCCTCTATCGTGTCAGATAAGATTAAAAACATATGTAGACCTACAAAGATGATTGACGTGAATCGACTAGCTGCATGAATGCAAAAGCAATATACCTGTATATCACAAAAAATAAAAATTATATACTTTGTACAAGTCAACCCATTTAAATTTATTATGTCCTCGGTTGGAGTAGCGTTTTTTAGACATTTGGATATGGAGATATAATGGTGAGCGTAGAAGAATTTGGGATTATACAAACCTACCGTCCAGCAAAGCCACGAACCCGTCCATTGGCCAAACCTTTACAAGGCACTAGAAACTCTAATAAAAGCTAGTGGGCCCTTGCTGAGTTGGCCACGAAGACGCATTCTGTTCAGGGTTGGTCACACTCACGGGTCAACACCCATCCGGCGGCCTCCACGCATGAAGTGCGAGCCCGGGCAGGACTCTGGCCGTAGGGCTAGTTTCCCCTACGAGTCAACCTTATGGCGCTTCTGGACGGTCTGCGCACCGTGCGGCGTAAGCCAATCGACTGTGCACTCTGACTAACAGTCGGGGGAGTCTGGAAGCGGTACTGTTTCCTATAGAGCGGAGGTGGTTGCGGACCTTACGGCGACTGCTCTTGAAACGACCATCGGCTACCCGATCCTGGGCAAAGGATGCCGTGGTCCGCGATAGATTCGGTTTACACCGTTTCACCGCTTCGTAAGGGAGAGGAACGCGCAAGCGACCTCGAACTCGTATCCAATCGAGAGACCGGCGTAAGCCCGCTGGGTAACATACCTGGTTATCTCGCGGATAAGGGGCCTCTTACGGGCATGTGGCGGCTTGACGGTGGACTGTTTTGTCCAAGTTTCTGCGCTCACTTCACGGGAGATAGAACGAACAATCGTTAAAACTTCCTGAGGTGACGGGTTCGTTCATTGTAGTTGACAACTCTATTTGTCCCCTGGCTAACAGTTTTGGCAAGATATCTCCGTCTGGAATTAACCTTCGTCCTGAAGTGTTTTGCTACATATCCGAAGAAGAAGAAAAGAATCTTAAGTCACTAGTTATATTTGTACATAATAATATTTATATATAATATGATAAAAATTAACCGTTTAATTTTTTTATTTGATCCATGCATTCAAGTCAAAATAGTGTAACGTACATTTCCAAAAAATGTTATATCTTAGGTCTTCGAGCTCCTACGCAAAAACTAATGCCATAATTGAATTCAGGGCATAAAATTCATGTCAAATAAGTTACAAATACCCCGGCAGCACAAGTAAGTTACAAATCTTTACAGAAAGGTATACTGTATTTTTTTATTTATTTTTTAAAACCAGTGAATAGGAATACCTACACTTGGTAAAATCAAAATTAACAAAAAAATTGCCAAGTTTCGTTTTATTGCTGAAGAAGTGAAGATTTCGATGAGCAGTGCGCACTCTTATAGAACGGCAAAATCACAGGTAAGGACATTTTATTAGAACACTATGTTCTACTAGAACACATTTTAATGTGACGAGAAGTTGCAGTGCATTCTTATCTAGCTGCTTGTTGTTTGCTGGCATTGTACCGAGATATGAATTTCAAAACGGGTTCAACGCTTCGTTGGGCTTACTTATTCTTTCCTAACCGTTTCACTGGCGCCACTCTAGAGTTAGTACTCTCTCTCTCTCTTTCTTTTGGTCTGCGTAATTATTCTCAGATCGTTTGCTTGTTATCCCTCGAGATAACGCGACTTTCGTTGTGCAACACTGAGGCTCTGTACATCATGATGGAATTTTAGAATACGTCAGTGGTCCGGTCTATCGCGCTCTCAATTGAACGGAAAACCATAACAACGTTTGTATAGTATCATTAATTATATATGGTATTAGATTGCTCACCTTCGTAGTACGATTTGGCAACCTTTCTGAAACGGCAAAATGCTAGTGGCGCTGATAGAATTGATTTCCAAACTAATAGCAATTTATTTGGCCATCTATATTAACATTTATCACAGGCATGGTTGGCTATAATTCTCTCTGTCTCAGAAGAGAAATGCTGACCATGTCCTATGTTTTCCATCTAATTCGTGGTAAAACTGATAACCCTAGCTTACTAGCCAAGGTGGATCTTTTCATACCAAATAATTATCTCCGTGCTCGATCGCACCATCTTTTTGCAGAGCCGTTCTCGCGCACTAACCTTACGAGGTGGAACTTGTTGGCGCGTGCTTTGCGGCGCTTAAATTAAATTCACTCGATGGCACCACATTTCGATATTTTTACCGCCAACCCTCACTTGTTTAAATTGCAAGCTATTCATTATTTATTCTTACAATAAATACAAACGGAGCTGCCATGGAATTCATCGACCGGAGTCGGGCCCATCATAATACTATTTTTTACACTTCTGGGGGGTGAGCAGTGGATTCCGGACTTACGAACCGGCTGTGGTAGGTTTAGGACAGCTGTCTTGCCACATGTGAGCGTTCACCTTGCCACCCATTCACTCCCCCTTCGAAGCCATAGAATTTGAGATGCGCAAATCGCAGTTTTAGATATTTTTTCTAAGAAAGAGTTGATTATTTTTCTGGAAAGGCCAAGATCTTTAAAGAGGTGAAATAGAGATTTAGCTGGCAGGCCACGAGCGCCAACTTCCACCGCGTGAAGGTGAACAGTGAAACCGTTCCGGGTTACGGCATTTGCAAGATCATGGTATTTATTTAATTTGTACTAGTGGTCTTTTGGGATATTTGATTCCCATGGAACAGTTAATTCTACAATAAGAGCCATCTTCCGAGATAGTGAGTAAAGAGTTATATCTGGACGGAGGGCTGTGCATCCGAGACTTTCAGGGAATTTATACTGCTTAGAGAACGAATCAACCTCCAGAATCCAATCTGTAGCTTTCTCGATTATTGAGAAAGGTTTTGTAGTTAAATGTTTTTTGCCTTTAGAGCCATCCCGCACAAACTGTATTGGGGGTTTGGAGGATACTGTCAAACCCTTGTTGGCACGAGCCACTGAGAGACTAATTACCTCGCGAATAACAGCGAGAACTTTGTCATGGCGGTAAGTGTACCGTCCTTGATCTAAGGCCACCTTGCAGCCAGCTAGAATGTGTCTAGCTGTGCAAGGGGTATTGCTACAGAGGGGACAAGAACTATCCTCGGCAAAGCTCCAACGAGCGAGGTTACTGGGGTCTGGAAGTGTATGCTGAAAGGCATTCAAATAAAATTTCAGCATCTCTGGCGTCCAGTCATAGAGCATTACCTTCCAGTGCATTGGAGGCGGAATGCAAAAGTCCCCAATTGTTGTCCAATCATTCTGGCATTGAAGGCCAATAGCATGAGCCATACTCTTGCTGTCGTAATCTCCCCGCAAAAGAGACTTCTTCAAGTCCACGTCGCTCGTGGTTGTACTGCCATACCCCAGACCAGTGCCATTCTGGCTGATTCCAGTAAGGAACTTTTTGTGGAAGCCTACGCGGGCTTGTAGATCATTTGAATCACTACGGCCACTTATTACGTGCTTCGATATTGCCGGATCTTTGGAATTGCACAGAATCGAATTTTTGGTTATTCTGGAGTATTATAAGCGATAGCCAGTATTTATAAGCGTCATTTTATTTGTATAGTTACGGTAATATCTTTATTAATTTTACTTCTCAATGCCTTGGTTTTACTGTTATGTTGATTAGTAATAAGTGAATAAACAAAATAAATAAATAAATAAATAAAACATTGGTAATTAATGTTGTTTTTTATTAAGGACTGATTGATTGTAAAATAACCATTGATAACAATAATAACATTCAATTATTAGTGACTTCTATCGCATTTTTTATACAGACTGATTACATTAGTGAAATAATTAAGAGAGATAGAATGCCATCTATTAGTCTTTCTGAAATGTATGGTAGATAATTATTACGTATAGAAACCTGTATACCAAATTAAAAATGATTATGATTCAGCTATGATATTGATCATCAAAAGCTATGATTTAAAAATTCGTTTGTTATTAGGCCTTTTGGCTAAGATCAAAGTGTAGTATTATTAAACTTCGAGATAGGATAAGGTATAAGCGTGTTTAGAGCGCCATCTACAGTGCGCTGCCATACTGGTAGACTGCAAAAGTCGCCATATTGGACATAATAATAGAAGATTAATCAATTTTTGGTTTATGAGTGCGTGTCGTCTCGGGCCTCACGAGCCGTGGTAGTCTTCCACACGAGGACGCTACTGAATAGGAGCTGAATCGTGAGTTGGACCGACCTGAAAACACAATGGGTCTTATTGCCCAAGCTTCACGAAATCGTTCGCTGCCAAAACCGTTCGCTACCTAGGACGTCACGGCGTAAAGAGAGACCGAACAAAGCAGGGTTGGCAAAAACCCGGGTTTTACCAAAAAATATCTGCCTACTGGGTTATTTCATGTTTTTTCGGGGATTTTCGGGCTTTTTTGGGGAATTTCGGTTTTTTTCGAAGTTAATGAGAATTTTAAATTAATATATTTTCATTTTACATTTTATTTTATTTTATTACCATTTTACTGCATTTTTGTCTCACAATCCAAATCTATTTACTACTGAATAAAGTTGAAACACTACCATGAAGGGAATTCGCCCGAAAATCGTTATTGTCAGTTGTCGGGGAGATCCCCTTAATTTTCACAACAGGATAAGAGTTAACACTAACAACCGCTAGTGGCGCTGTTTCGGCGCGAAAGTATTGAGAAGAAGTGCAAACGATTTTAGAACTAAATAGTGTATATTGAAGTGTGTATAAGGGTCTTTGTCGCTTGAAGAGTATTGTAATAGTTTTGCAATAAATCAAGTTGAGTGTTCTACCGTGTTTTTGCATCTTCTACTGCCTATCCACGTAACAATATTATCCATAAGTTATCTTATAAATCATGCCAAAAGTAGTCGGCATTACACTTGTCCGGCCAGTTCTGCATCAAACACTTCTCAACATTTGGAATGGTCTGGATTAAATTACGGAACAGACTGGGTGTGTCACAAATACATCCTTTTTTTTTCTTTTTGATAAAATATAATATAAATGCTATATCCGTTCATTGATTCAATTATTATAATCAAGTATTTTTTCAAAAACCCACATTCGTCAAAAAACCCTCGGGTTTTTTCATGTGGGTTTTACCCAATTTAACCCAGTGGGTTTTTTCGGGTTGGGGAAAATCAAGCCAACCCTGGAACAAAGTTACTTTTGTCATTTTAGCGCGTTCACAATACTTTGCCTCCTGGTCAGTTGGTGGGACGGGAAATTAAAATACAATTGTATGAAAGGTCATGCAAAAGGTTGCAAGATCTGATATATAAATTGGCTGGGCTAAATGATTTCATTTGGCAAAATTGTCGCCACTGTGCTGTCTGTCGCCGTTACTTCCAATTAGCCCCCTTGATAACCACCCACACCTTGTTTGCTCGGTAACGCATCCAGGCGTTTTTGTTCAATGGCCATAGTCCACTTGTTTTTAAATCAGCGGGACAAAATTAACACAAACACGTTGTAAAAATCCCCTATCCCCCCCTTAGAGCCTAAGCACACGGCGTATTTTAAACGCGCATTTCAGGAACGCGTGTGTGCGTTTCGATCGATTCAAACGCGCGTAAAACGCGATACAAACGCGCGCGTGAAGCGCGTTTGAAACTCGCTTGAAGCGCGTATACGCGCTCTTGAAACGATACAAACGCGAGTCAACCGACGAGGAGTCTCTGATCAAAATGCGGAAGTTACGAGCGACTACAGCGCGTCTGTATCGCTGTATCTGCGCGTATACGCGCAGTAGACGCGCGTTTCACGAACGCCCCGTGTGCTCAGGTTACAAAGGCTGCGTTCGAATTTCGTTTGTAGCGCGTATACGCGTGTCGTCTGCACGTTTAAAATACGCCGTGTGCTTAGGCTCTTATATCTGCGGATGGCCTAATTGTAATTATATTCAATAATTATTAATTAATAATAATATACGTAGCCAATGCACTTAGCGGAAACAGGTAGTTATAACAATAAATTTATTCCCGAAAGTAATGCTTAAAATGGTAATTTACAAAGTCTGCCTATCTAGGCTGAAGCCCGTACCAACGTAGACTCGACTAGGTTACTTGTACGTTTTGTATTGTGCGCACACTTATCGAAGTATTATAACTGAGATAAAAGAAAAAATGAAATATATAATATATCGAATAGCTCTAATAAATAGGTAAGTAGTATGTATATCAAGAATTAGCACAGATGTTTGAAATCTCAGGTTCCTAATGGTTCGGTGAAGCTTGGGTGGTGTTGTCCAATTTTTTTGTCACCTTGGCCTGCCCAACTCAGGGTACAACTCCTATTCGGTAGCCTCCTTGTAGAGGGACTTAGCCTATCAGGGCCGCTGTGAAATTCTGCAACGGCTGTAATCTGCAGTCGGAGGCGGTTGGGATCAGAAGTTTGCGAGTTCGGGGGAACACCTCAAACGGAACTGGGCGGTTGGTGCTCTAACCGGTTTGCTAGCCACGCTGCCCATGGGGCGGCGAATAACCGGGGGGAGGGGGGGGGGGGGGTCTGGGTCTGGTTTCCTATGAGAGCGGGGTTAGTTGTCGACCTGATGTCAACTATCCTTGACGTGACCATGACGGGCAATTGGCGCCTCGGACCGCGATATATTCAAACTGAAATACCGCGCTGAAACTTCACTTGACTTGAAACGAGCGAAACATTTTAGATGAATATGACAAAAACAATATTTCTTTTTATGTGTTCTTTGTTGTTGTGGTACATATTGTATTCGTTTGATGTGTTTTGAGACATGCAGGAACGTGACAATCAGGCGCTGGCTCTCGAACTATTCGTATTTACTTCTATGGTTTAAAATGAATTCACTGCTTGTATTGTGTAGCACCCGTTGTTTCGGCGATGTTGTAACCACTGTTGTCTAGAACAGACTGTCTCGGTCTAACCTTGACAACAACAGTTGCAATATCGCCGAGACGTCGGTTGCAACAAACTTCACGCGGTAAATTCGTTTTAAACATATTTATAATGTCAAATAACCGCGAAAGTCCTTATATTCGTAAGTATTCCTTAAAATACATATTATTATAAGCTGAGATCTAGTCCCTCGCGTCCAGTGGCGGGTTTTTTTTTTTTTTTTTTTTTTTTTTTTTTCTCTTTATTTGAAAAAACAACAGATTTACATCAGTCTTACGTACTAGAGATAATATTACATTAAGTTATTTGATATAAATCTAAAAACGTTTTCTACTTATTGATAATTTACCTATTTTGTTATACTATTCTAATAACTTAAATATTTTATTTTAATTTCCGTTTGGTGTTTTTTTTTTTTTTAGTCCGTTATTTTTGCAGAGGCGAGTTGCTTGAATTGTGATTTACTTAGAAGCATACCATCAAAGCAATTTACGATTTTCACATATGAGTGCATTATACGGGGCACCGGCGAGAATAGAGCGTTATTGGTTGAACAATGCGGCGGGCGGAAGACATCACAACGACGAGTTCTGTGGATCGACGGAACGTTCAGCGGGAAACAACTGAGCAGATCGGGCAGTCGAGTTTATGGGTAAAGAGTGAATTAATGAGGAGAAGATCTGTAAGAGTACGTCTCGTCTTCAGAGATTGACATTTAAAAAAGTGAGTTTGGGCGTTGTAATCGGCGAATTCTATTTCGTGAAAGAATTTAAAACGCATCCACCTCAGAACCGTTTTCTGAACTCTTTCAATGTCTGAAACATATTGTTCGTAACATGGATTCCAAATCACACTGCCAAACTCCAGTCTACTCCGGACAAGCGATGTAAACAGGAGCATAACAACGCGGAAATCCTTGAACGGCTTCGTTACCCTCCAAATGAATCCCAGCAACTGGTAACATTTGGAAGTCATTAGCTCGATATGAGTATTGAAGTTAAGTTTACTATTAAATGTTATACCCAAGTCAGTGAATTCAGAAACTCTTTCCAGTTTATGCGCGTTAATATCAGTTTATGCGGGTTTGAGCAATCATCGGCCACTTTAACCACGGTTACGTACTTAAAATAACGGAAACCAACATAATAATCGTCATTAAGACTGGCTGACTACACAACAGTATGACCGAAATCAAAAGAATAGATGAGCAAAAAACGTTTCAAGAGTTAGATGCGGTTTTTTGCTTCGCTTTGGGCGCGAACGGGCAATCATCAAGCTCTTTGGCAAATGACGAAACAGTTGCGTGACGAATTCTTGCAACCAAAAAAGTTGCGGAAGTCTCATGCAAAAATCTTCACTAAGCCTTGTTATATGATTACTGTAACCGACTCGGCGATAATTAAACGTAAACTAAGTATCAATGTGCAAAACAGAAAATAATAATAGTGTAAAAAAAACACTAAAAACACGCTTTTCAAGTCCGAACACGGCTATGATACGATATTCCATCATGGAATGCCAGTGCCTATCTTCCGGCTTCATCATCAGACCTTGAAAGCTAATCGTGGTCAAAGTTCATTCCAAGACTTTTCTAACAAGTCCAAACACAGCTATGATACGATGTTCCATCATGAAGTTCCAGTTCATATCTTCCGACTCCATCATCAGATCAGTTCGACAGTACCATATTATTGTATTGTCATCAGAACTACATACAGCTGCCAGCTTTCATGACGCTACGATCCTTGGAAGATGGTTAAATTAGTTACCTTAGATTCCATTACATACATAGTTACATACAGGTCGACCTAATAAAAGCGTGTTAAAAACGGTTGTGTTACCCCAAGACTTTCCAGACTAGAAGCCAAGGACTGTTTTAATCTGAATATTAATTTAGCAGCTTCTCTCGGTCGGCGGACGAACTCGGTTGGGTTCCATTGTTTGTTTGTTTGTTTTGTTTTGTTTTCTACTATTTATTGTGAAATTTCACAATGGGCGGGTTTATTGACATATGTCAATCTCTTACAACCAACCCTACTATGAAATGTTTATATATATATGTGTGAATGTAACATGTGTGTAAAAGTATGTCTTGTTATTGGAGTTGAAAATGCAATTCCTTTAATTTGATCCCAACGGAAAATGGTGACCCAGCCGGGAATCGAACCAGAGACCTTACGATGGACGCCTTGGGCGGGGCGGTTCATGTCCCTGCTAAAATCAGGTTTAGGCCAAGCGCCAACAGATGTCGTCAATATTTAATTAAAATGTATGGCAGAATTTAAATACATATTATTAAAGTAGCTTGTATTTGAGATATTTCAACCATAATTTCACAGTGTGATTTAAGTTCAACAATCCAATATTTCGAGGATATACTATATGACTAGTGGACCGATTTAGACCACAATCTTTTTAATTCTTGCTATCTTTTTAATGCTTGACTAAATGATGCCTGCATATTAAATTTCAGTTGAATCGGATTAAGCGTTTGGAGGAATACAAAGACAGACAAGCAAGCACACAAGACAGACAAGACAGACAGACTTCAAACTGGAAATGGTCTTAATCGTCTCGGGGGGGTTAAAAATGAATATTTTCGTTTTCACCTCGAAAAAAAAAATTACCGTGTTCACAATACTTTCCCTCCTGGTCGGTTGGTTTGTCGGTAAAGTAAAATTAATAATATAAGTACTAAATAGGTAATATGGAATATAGAATCTTCCGTTGTGTTTTTGATCGCGCAAGCTGATTCCGAGCATGATTCTTTCCATTGCTCTTTGCGCAACTCTAATCTTTTCGGCTGTTTGTTGAGTAAGACTCATGATCTCCGATCCGCAAGTAAAGACAGGCGAGATATGTTGCTCAAACACAGTTCTCGAAGTTTTCAGATTTCGTTCGGTGGGCTTGTCGCCTCCCCCCCCTTCACCATTTCGTGGCAACAAATCGTACCTACTGCCTATTTGAAGGTCGCTCATAATCTTCGTCTTTGAGATGTTTACCTTGAATCGAAAAGGTCGGATTGAGTATATTCCAGCTGTTAATGAAGAACATTATTCTCTAAAGAACTTGCTTTTCAGAGCAAACGAATTGTTTTTAATAGTTACAAAATTAAATACAATAGTTCAATTTTGTAACTGTGTTTTTGTAACTAGGTAATAGCAGTCCGTGTTTTTCAATTATTGTAATAATGTATAATTCGTTTTTTTGCATGGTCTATGCATCTTTAGATTTTCCTATCTATAGCATTCTTCTTAATGTGTCTTTGATCTGTATACAAATACCGGTTCTATAATCGCTATCACATATTATTAAGAAATAAATCAATTGTCAACATGTACGCCTGCCAGTCGAAAAGATCAAATGTCTTGAACGCGGAATTAATCGCACAAATACTTAGTACCTACCTATTAACTATGACCGTGTGACTAAGTACAATACGGCCGAAGGCCTTCGATTTTTGACCGTGTAGGTTAGGGGGCGTTCGAGTATTACGTAATGCAATTTTTTAAGATTTTTGACCCTCCCTCGTAGCGCGCCATAACGTTTTTCTGTACCCCCCCCCCCCTCTGCCATTCCCTAAACGTTACGTAATAACCCAAGTGACCATTTTTACCTAAAAGTCACAATTATGTTGCGCAAAGTACCGGAAAGTCGCTGAAATACCTTTGTTATTGTTTTAATCGCGTTTGCGGTAAGAATAAATAAAACAAGTGATTTCGCAATACATGCGTATATTGTTTATATTATTTTATTTTTATTTTATTTTATTTTATTTTTATTTGGTTAACAAACAGCGTTTATACATAACAAATACAAAATATAACAATAAAACTATGACTAATTATATGTTAACACTATCTATCTATAATGTGTACAGTACATATCTCCGTTATTATATCTTATTTATATATATACATTTTTTAGCAAATTTAATATTATAGAAAAAGAAAAAGAACAAAAAACAAATGGAAATGAAATTTTACATTGAGATTATATACAATATTAATTATTTTGTACCAAAGATACATTTTAAAAAACAAAAAATTGCAAAAACAAAAAATTACAAAAAAGCTATTCATGTAAACTGTTCAAGCGATTAATAGTCATTATATGAAATACGAGGGACAAAGGACTGATAGGATTTTTTAATGGTTTCCTTAAAGTGACTTTTAACTGATGAAAAAATATCAATGTACGCGAACCTATCGTTATACGTTGTCATAGCTCTGTTTATTAAGGAATGTTTCGTGTAATTAGAGTTATATCTCTTTATATAAAACAGATTCGGGTTTCGAGTAATGCGAGGAGGAGCCAGAATGGATATCTTTTCGACCAGATACGCACTGTCAAAATTGTTATTTATTACGTTGTAGAGAAACATCATATCACAAGTTGTACGCCTATCTTCAAGACTATCGAGTTTAAAAAGAGCTAATCTATCCTTGTACGATTCAGCAGGTCTATTTTCCCTAAAGAACAAGTGCCTTAAGAATTTTTTTTGAATACGCTCGATTCGTTGCTTATACACATTGTATTGAGGGGACCAAATACAAGATGCAAATTCAAGTATACTACGGACATAGGCTTGGTATATTACTAACAAGGTGGATATCTCGGAAAAGGGCTTGCACGCCCGTAGTAGAAAACCTAGCGATTTGTATGCTCTGGTGACAATACTTTCAATGTGCTGGTCGAATTTCATTTTGGAATCGAGTAAAACCCCCAAATCTCGGACAATGTTAGTCTCCTTAATGTTATCTAAACCAATTTTATAATTGTATAATATTTTATTTCTGTTTCTCGTAAACGTGATTCGATGGCACTTCTTGAGATTAAGATCGAGCTTGTTCAAAACACAGTATTCGCTAAGACGGCTCAGGTCATCCTGCAGGCGTAAACAGTCAGCCACTTTTGAGATAACAGAATAAACTTTAAGGTCATCCGCGTATAGGATAAACTGGCAAGATTTAAAACAGGAACCGATATCGTTAATATATATATATTGAATAAGAGCGGTCCCAGGTGTGATCCCTGTGGAACACCCGAAGGAATCGAAATAAAGTCTGATTTAAATCCACCTACGACGACAGCCTGTTGACGATTATGAATATAAGATGTGAACCATCTTAACAGATCGCCGTGTATACCGAGTTTCTCAAGTTTAATTAATAATATAGAATGATTTACCCTGTCAAATGCTTTTGAGAAATCTGTATATATAACATCAGTTTGTATCCGATTGTTCATGTTATCCAGGATTTCGTTAGTGAATTGACTTAAGTTCGTGACTACAGATCGCTTACTCATGAAGCCGTGCTGATACGGAGAAAGCGAAGTGCAAATGGCGGGATAAATCTGATCGTATATAATTTTTTCGAATACTTTACTGAACACCGGAAGGATTGAGATGGGCCTATAATGCGATATGTTATTATTTAAGCCACTTTTATGTATTGGTACAATAAAGGCTTCTTTCCAACGAGAGGGAAATGTACCTTCATCCAGGGAACGGCGGAATAACAAGGCGAGTGGATGAGCTAATTGGCTTGCACAGTTTATAATATAGGTGGGAGGATTTCCATCACTTCCAGATCCTTTATTCTTGTCTAGCTTGCTTAAATACTTGCCGATAAGTCCCTTATCGATGGCAATTTTGGATATACTACTTGTACTGCTAGGGTGCTCTTCAGGGGAGTCAGGAGCCGGAACAGCGCGCTGTTCCGGCTCAAGTTTGAACAGCGCGCTGTTCCGGTGTTTGACAAGGGCACACGACTGGACGCTGCAGCGTCCAGTCGTGTGCCCTTGTCAAACACCGATTCGAAGTACTTAGAGAAAGCTTCGCAGATTTCATGGCCCCCATCAATGTTAAGGTCCTCGTAAATCATGCGCTGAGGTAGCACGTGGTGACGACGGATACGTTTGACATATGACCAAATTTCCTTCGGGTTGTCCCTTATAGATGTTTCGCAACGGCTAATATATTGCTGGAAGCAATCATCTCTCATTGCTTTTTGCCGGGCGCGGAGCAAAGAAAATGATTCGTAGTCTCGGGGGTTGCCATATTGACGCCACTTTCTGTGGTATTTTGATTTTTCTTTAATGAGTTTAATGAGGGATGCAGTAAACCATTTGGGATACGAGGAATTCTTACTTCTGCCTTTCGGAACGTAAAGATCAATTGTTTTTTTTAATATTCCATAGAAATTTTCGACTGCAACATTTATATCGCAGCTGTGAAGCAGGCAGTTCCAGTTGGTTACGGAGAGAAATTCATTAATTTTATGATAGTCTGCCTTACTATAAAATAGGACTTCTCTTGGGAGCTCTTTCAGTGCCTGAGATTTTTCAAATGGCATGACAATGGCAAGCGATGGGTGATGAGAAATTTCTCGACTTAAGGGTTGCGAGCAGTGAAGAACATCGAGTGATATATTTGCCAAGACTAGATCTAGAAAACGTCCATTGGAGTTTGCAATGCCATTGTATTGAGTTAGACCTGCGAACATGATGTCATCGACAAAGGCTGAAGAAGTGGTGTCGAGAGAGCAAGCTGGGTCAGATAGTAATGAGATAGCTTGGTCGCCATCGTCTGTTGGAGACCAGACTATTTTGGGCAGGTTGAAGTCACCCATCACAATGAAATTGTCCATTGGGAGCTGGTCGCGTAAAGCACAAAGTGATTCACCAAAATCTTTAAGCAAAGATGATTGTGTGTTACTACCTGGCACGTCGCCAGGAATGTATATTACAGCGAGATGGGTATCTATACGAGGTTGTATGCCCTTACCCGGAATTGTTACCCAGATACACTCGATTCCAGCTATGGTCCACTCGGTGCGTCTAAAAGTGCACAAAGAACGGCGAGCAGCAAGGAAAACCCCACCTCCATATAGCCTGTTGCCGCCAGTAGAGGCGTCTCGATCAAATCGGTGGAGGTCGTACCTTGCATCCACCAACTCCGCATCAAAGAAACCGTCTGTTAGCCATGTTTCGCTGATGGCCAAGATATCGTATTCATTCGTCAGGACATTGTGTCGAAATTCGTCCGTTTTTGTGCGCAGTCCCTGCACATTTTGATAATAAATGGTTATATTATCGAATGTCGGGAATTATTGCAGTATAGGTACCTTTCTCAGAAATCGAAAAAACAAAGAAATACTACTAGGTTAGATCATTGTAATGCTAAATGTGAAAGAAAAAAGCTTCGGACGCGTAAATTTTCAAAACCAAATTTACATACAAAAAAAAAAAAAATTTTTTTTTTACCTCAGTTTTTAAGGTTGTTTTAAAAAAACCTAACCTAACCTAACCTAACCTACCGCTAAATAGGTGTTTATGTATTATTTTTTAAAAAAACTACCGAAATGTATGGGTTTGGCGCTTTTTTGAATGCCTATATCTCGCTTATTTATTGAGACCGAATAAATATTATTTCAGATTCGGAATCAGGGTGGTGAATATAGTCTGGTGACGTTAAAAAATCAACAATCTAGAAGAGGTACCTATACTGCAATAATACCGAATGTCGTTATGGAACCAGACTAGACTAAAAATTAATATTATATTAAAGAATCTGAAATGTCTCTCAAACGCATAAACAAATAGTTTACATGAATATATACGGCATAAACAATGATGTGTGGTACAAATAATAATATGTTTACATATCTCGTATGAACTTAAATTAGGTTGATATATTAAAGATATTTTTTTTACTAGTAAGAAGATGGTAGGTATCTCTTTCACATATGGGTCTGAGGTGACTGGGAAGCAACCGCAACAAGCTTTTTCAGATCTTCCTCCGATGAGATTGTGATCACTGGAGCATTGACCGCACGCCTGACGAAAATTCTGCACTGACGAACCCACACGTACTCGAAACCTTGCTGTTTGGCCCTCAGTTTTGTTTGCCTCAGGAGATCTTTGTTTGCCGCTGTAAGATGTTCGTTTATATATATATCTTTGTTGGTCTCCCAGGAAACCCCAAGTCTGCAGTAGTAATTCCAGCGAGCGAGCGTATTCCGGCGATGATCTGGTCCTTAGTAGAACGTCGACACAACTTTGCGACAATAATTTTGGGTCGCCCTTGTTGTGGATGATGTGGTTTGACACGAGAGACAAACTCGATGTCTTCAGGCTTAACTTGAACATTGGCCAGTTCAGCGATTTTTAAAATTACAAATTGCAGATTTTCATTTATATTTTCAGGTACGCCTGTCACCTGTATATTCGATAGCCTACACCATTGATCTCTTTCATCGGATTGGTTTTTTAGCGCATTCAGTCGGGTTTGCATGGCCGACATTTGCTGCTCGAGAGAATCAATCTTTTTAATCTTGTCTTCATAAGATGACAGTTTTTCCTCAAATTCGACAACTTTATCGTTTACATACTCCAGAGAGGCTTTAAAAGTAGAAAAATCAATTTTTAGCTCTTTTATGTCAGTGTGTAATGACTGGATACATCCGACTTTTTCTCGCATTTCATTTTTGAAATCTCTTATTTCGGCCAGCAGCATGGCTAGACTTGGCTCAGTGGCATCCGAGTCTGAGCTTTGATTTTTAGTTTGTATACATCGCGTGCAATTCATTTTCGCGCGACGATGCTTTGTCTGCCTTTTAAATGTAGCCTCATCTATACCAGCACATTGTACGTGCATCGTGTCTTTGCAAATTGCACAATTCATAGTCCATTCCTTGTCTTGAAAATCTTGGCTACAAATTTTGCAATTCATTATAACGACCAAGAATTTATTTGAGATTAAAGTAGAATAATTTTCGGTAGAGTAACCCCTGTTTAAGGTAGCACGATGTGGTAGGTTTATATATTACGATTAGGTACAGATTTCCTCTATTATATTTTTGTTATCGTAGGCGAATGAAGACCAAGTAGCCCCTGTGTACGATAGATGTCAAACAATCGACGGTCGCTCAATTTGATAAGAGATGGCGCTGTATTTTTTCCTTTTTTATGTTTTTTATTTTGTTTATTTGTTTGTGTAGCCGAAGTACAGGTAATATTCCGCTCGGTTAGAGATTTAAATAAGCAGTTGAAGTTATTTATTCATATTATTATTTAATAAACAATCACACAAAATGTAACAAACATTTTCATAAGTTGAAAATCGGCTCAAATTTGTCCTAATCTTTTTTGTACTACTAATCTTACATTAAATTATACCGTTTTCCTGACTTGGCCCTATCCTTACATACATTTTTGGCTTCATCTACCATTGTTCTTCTCATGCATTCTCCTGTTTTAGCTTGTTTTTACTAATAAACTCTTAAAATAAAATAACATTTATTTTAACCTTTGGCAATACTTATTTATTTAATTGTTTAAATTTTAAAAAAAAAACAATGTTACGTAACGCGTTGTTCGAACCCCCCTCCCGCCCTTGTAATGCATCGTAACGTTTTACAAGACCCCCCTTCCGCCCAAATTACGTTGCGTAATACTTGAACGTCCCCTTGCCTTTTGACGGTGTATTGGTCTCTAAACCATCTTTCCAAAAAATTAAGAAATCTGAAGAATAGTTGGGGAGGTAGTGAATATAAACATATTCAGTAATTAGGAATTATTCACATTTTAGGACGTATTTTCCCAGTTCGTGAAAGTAGTCAAATCTGGTTTATTATTGATGTTATTTAAGAAATTCCGAGTCGGGCAAGTATTATGCGATGCGTGGGTGAGCGGTAGGTGCAATCGAATTGTACTTATTTTCCCAGTCGTAAGTCTTTTGTATTCCCTCGATCATTAAATGCACAAAAAAAAAGACAATCTGGCTTATTTACAGTTCAACGAAGATAGTATAGCGGGAATATTTCAACAATTATTATACGAAAACTATGTGATTTACGGATACGTCGCTTATTTATAAACGTTTAAAACTTACAATACAAATACACTATGGGCCCGATTGCGTTTCTTTGTGAACTAAAACTAAAATTAGTCCAAGCGAACGAGACAGAGCGAAACGTTAGAGCGGAATATGAAACGAACGATCGTCGCTGTTGAATTTATACTCGTCCGAATAAATTCGAGCATATTTCGTGCGGTGTAAGATTTGACCTTGGCGCACAGTTTTAATGCGAAATACCGACAACCGGTCATCTCACACTCCGCTCTAGCGTATTGCCCTGTCTCGTTCACACGGACTAATTTCCGATTTTAGTTCACGAAGAAACGCAATCGAGACCTATACATACACTGAATTGATCCTATAATTCTACGGAAAAAAACACATCTAGCTGATGATCATAATAATTAAAGCCTCGCCAGACTCTACTGAAGTTTTTGGCAACGCGCACTGTTTTATGCGCGTAATTCGTTTAATGCGCATCAGATTCGTCTTGCCGAAAACGAGTCTGGCAAGGCTTTTGCGATCGCACATCACAGCCAAATATCCTTATCTATCGTTATAATGCTATATAAGTATCATATGACCAACTTTCAGGTCTGCGGAAAAAAAGGGTCACCATTTTGTTAGGTTTTTAGGTGCCAGACACATTTGCCATACCTATAGAGCAGCCTGATTATTTTTTTCTTATCAATGTTGCATTCGACTTGACAGTAAATCGATTTTCGTTAGTGCTAAAAAAAGTGCAGCACATATGTATTTTCAAAACCATTTGCCAGCTCAAACCACCGGAAAATCCCCCTACAAAATTCTCGTCCGCTACTCAATATTAGTCACTGTCGACGTTTGGTGAGTGGGAAAATGATTACCGAAAACATTCACTAACTCCTCGACTACAAAACCGTAAATATTTTTTAATGTCCGACATCATCAGATAAGTAGGTGTAAGATATCAACTAGAGCTGTCGACTACAACGGGTGAACCCGTCACATCAGGAAGTTTTAACGAAATTTGATCGTTCTGTCTCCCGTAAGGTGAGCGCAGAAGACTTAGGACCAAACAGTCCACCGTCAAGTTCCGCCACATGCCCGTAAGAAGCCAACGCCTTACCGCGAGATAGCCGGGTATGTTACCCAGCGGGCCGACACTCGCGCTCTTACTATCATTTGCAACCAAATTACTCCGGTCTTCCGACTGGCTACGAGTTTGAGGTCGCTTGCGCGGTCCTCTCCCTTACGTAGCGGTGAAACGGTGTAAACCGAATCTATCGCGGACGACGGCATGTTTTGCACGGATGTTCACCCGGAATCGGGTAGCCGATGGTTGTTTCAAGAGTAGTCGCCGTAAGGTGGACAACTACCCCCGCTCTATAGGAGACAGTACTGTTTCCAGACTCCGCCGACTGTTAGAATGCACAATCGATTGGCGGACGCCGCACGGTGCGCAGCGTCCAGGAGCGCCAGGAGATTGACTCCTGGGGGAAACTAGCCCTCAGGCCAAAGTCCTGCCCGGGCTGGCACTTCATGCGTGGAGGCCGCCGGATGGGTGTTGACCCGTGAGTGTGATCGACCCTAAACAAATGGGTCTTCGTGGCCACCTCCAATAGGGCCCATTAGCTCCCAGGTGTAGTATATCAGAGATGTCAAAATGGTTGTATATGGTATTGCCACAACTTCCGTCTGTTCTTAGCAGATTTTGACAAAACAAGGCAGACATCCGCCTTGACGATTGCCTGTTTTCGCATTACATTCAGAGGGGGATTTTAACACACAAAAAAAAAGATAGCAATAGCAAGTTCAAATTTATTTATTTCAAAAAACCCTCTTCGGTCGTAGAAATTACAGTAATACTATTTATACATATACATACGTGTATATTGGCTTATATCTAGAGTTAGAGCAGCGAAATAATGAAAGATACGAATGTTATTTTTCTGCAAAACCTCGGAATTTACACATTAAGTTAAACGTGCTCAACTTTTGAACAGTTGGAAACAAAATAGCAAAATATTATGTATTCTTGTATAAAATTTAATATTCTACAACTTCTTTCATCACGACTTTTTCGTAAAACTAAGGGCCGAAGAGTTAGCTATCAAATAAGGGAAAAAACCGGCATTTTGTTTTTATTTGTTAAATTAGCGAATTTGGAGCGCGAATATCTCGGAAACTATGCAAGATAGCAAAAAAATAATAACATCAATCTTGTGGTATATTTTATCAGCTTTAATTTTATATAACTTAAACTTATCACTTGGACGCATAGTTTCCGAGATATAAGCGAAAAATCGAATCCATCTACGTGCCCCCACCTTCCCATCCCTCTCACCACGTAGAAGTGGAAACTTTTAGTATGTTTACCTCCTAACATGTGTAGAGTAGTGGACTGTTTTTCTTGGTTTTCTGCTGGTCTGATGTTCGGGATGCAGTAGGAATCGATTAATAGGTGCCACTACATTGTCATTTAATATTAATATCCTGTCATTTAATATTAATATTATACATACTTAAAAAATAACGTGAAATGTAAATGTAACGTGAAATGTAAAAGAAAAGATGTCATTTAATATTAAGCTTATAATAGCAATGGTAATAAGGTTGTTGTACATTTGTTTCTTGTGTGGCCGCAGCATGTTGCAGTTAATGGCAACATTAGAATATTATGTTGGTTTAATTGTAATATGGCAACACGGGAAAAAGGGCTTCTTCCGGCGATCTCGGCCAAAAATATACCTTGTGAAAGTGCTCCGTGAGTTTTAATCGATTCCTACTGCATCCCGAACATCAGACCAGCAGAAAACCGAGAAAAGCAGTCCACTACTCTACAACATGTCGAAACAAAGTCCCAAAGTCAAAAAATGTGTTCCTTCCATTTCCCCCTTATAACTCTTCAGTATGTAAATAATTAGGAATTAATAATTAAACTCTATATCAGTTTAGGATTTTGATTTTTTAACTCTAGTAATCTTCTTTTTATTTTTTATTTTTCTCAGCAATTACTTTACATTTTTTAATAACCTTATTAGGCACTTCAAAAATATTCTTTGTTTTTAAAATTCTTTATTTAATAATATTCATATTATATTTAATGAGTGACCATTATGAATTGTTGACATTTTTACTAATTTACTCTTATTTTCAATAATTATTTTTTCATTGTTTCAAACTTTTTATTCATTTTTAACTACTTATGTAATAAATAAAATTGTTCGTAACCTATTAGATTTTTTAACGTATTCACATACTACTAAGACTTAATTAATGTAATTCTATGTTTTAGGAATGTCCGCTCAAACACAAACTTTGCGTAGTTGGGCGTCATTGGACAGTAAACATCATCTATAATAATTGAGTTTCATTTCTTGCTTTGGACTAAGTAATTTAATTACATAATATTTTATTTCATGTTTTTAATTGTTATAGTATGTGTGAATTGTTTGAAATTAAATTAAAAACAATTCGTAAAAAAATAATGAAAGTAAATAAATAAATCATCAGATATAAAAATAAAAACTACGTTAATAGCCTTAAATAAGTAAAATAAAATATAAAATGGAATAATAACATTTAGAGCAAATATGAAAATAATTTAGGTAGGTAATAATTATTATTAGTCTTGTAAACTCGTAAAAAATATCAAGTCATGAACCCAGAAATATGAAATCTGCGATTAAAAATTAAAACAAAATCGATCAAATACATATTTAAATAAACATATAATTAGCATTTAAAACAATTAATACAATGTCAAATTATTTTTGTCTAAAATAATAGCGTTGAAAAATAGAAAAAAAATATAAATCGTATTAAAAATATCAGACTAGAATCGATAGAGGAATAGAAAGAGAAAGCTGCACATGGGCCCCACTATCCTTGTTTAGTCGCGCATGCGCGGGACATGATTCGAAATTAATTATTATTATACTCAATAAACGCGCATGCGCGACTAGGCAAGGATAGAGGGTGCCCATAAGCTGCTATCTCTTTATATTCCGCTATCGCATTCACCCTTCGTACTCCCGCGGTCTATTCTAGTAGGTCCTTGATCAGCCATGAAGGAGCCACGGCCTTGATCGTTCCATGGATTAAGTGATTAAATCTCGCTTAGAATTATCTTGGAGTGACATTGGATGAGACAATAAGCCGGTATTGGTTACCTATATAACTACATAGTTAAATATAAAAGCTCAAGGTTGTCATGGTTGAATGATGTAATGTTCTGCAATAACACTGCGATTACTGTTTGTTACTTAGAACAAAAGCAACAACAGTCCAAAGAACACGAAACGTAACAATATATAGGTATTACGTAATAAATACCGATGTATTACTTGGTCCTCCTACGTAATTACCGTTTTTACCTTTTGAAACCGACATTTTGAAAT
The DNA here is from genome assembly GCA_944548615.1 of Micropterix aruncella. NCBI lineage: Eukaryota > Metazoa > Arthropoda > Insecta > Lepidoptera > Micropterigidae > Micropterix > Micropterix aruncella. The sequence goes on from OX155973.1 coordinate 17,385,840, forward strand.
TGAATGACCGGTTTGAGTATGATTTCCAAATTCCAATAAATTTCAATCCAAATCCATGTTATTCATTTTTAGAAATCAGTTATTATAATCAATACCTGTCAATTTTCGTCGATGATAAATTCAAATTAAATTGCCGCTTACATCCTGTAGAGTCCGAATCTGTGACCAGACTGGATGCAGTAATGCGTCCAAACAGTGGTCACGAAGCTACCGATTTTTCGGTATTTCTACCGATATGGCGCCTGTCCTACCGAAATACCGATATGGAACAATTTTTCCACGATTTTTATCGAAACATGAAAGCAAAAAATCGGACGGTTTCCTTTGAAAAATAATCCAATAAAAGATTTAGACGTAATTGAACTGACAAATATTAGTGGCAAAACTGCTTCGATTATTCCTGTTATTAGACTCATTCCCAATATTGTTCAAAACAATGATTTCCAGCAAATTGATACAGAATCGCGTGTTTTGAGTGTGAACAAATAATAACGATTCCTGATTAAATAGAAATCTTTTGGGATAATATCAGTTTACTGAAGTATGGCGATGACATTCAAATGTTGGCGATGACACTTTGTTGTCTTCTTTCATCTTTACTATTTTACCACTGCGTTCATCCAACAATGTTGAGCGCATATTCTCGCATATTAATCTCATAAAAATAAAACAGCAAAATAGGTTGTCTACTGAGTCAATCATTGGTCTATTAAGTACATACAAAAGTCTATTTAATGACGCTAATTGTCACGACTTCGAAATTAGTTCAAAAATGACTGCTGCTATGGCTAAAAAATATTAGTAGGTACTATCCTACAGATTTTAAAAAAAAATATTATAGGTGTTGAGTACTAATACTTAGTATATTATTGTTAATTCGTTTTCATTATGATTTGCTGATGTAAATAGTGTACTTCATTTTTATGATGCGTGTGGCATACATAAAAAAAAATGCAGCATGTTGGGCATGCAGCATGCTCAACTAACTGTTATTAGTTTTAATAATGTTTAATAATTCCTGATGTTTATAAAGAAGATTCCTGATATTTTTTAATAATTCCTATTGTCTAATAATGTATAATAAAAAGATTTGATTAAATTTTGTTTTTTTTTTCATATGTATACCGATTTTTGGTTCAAATATACCGATTTTACATGGCAACTCTACCAATTTTTCATTTTGATGTTCGAGACCACTGCGTCCAAATTTAGTAGCAAGGGTGCAAGGTCAGCCCGGTGGAGGCGAGGTCACTTCCCAGTGCCTCGCTGTAACGCCGGCCATACGCGGACTGCTTGAAGCAGTCAGGACCGACTGGTTCAAGCTGCGACCGCTTGAAGCGGTCGCGACTGCTCGAGCAGTCCGTGTATGCCGACAAATAAAAGATTGTAGTTCACTATGCAGTGGCAGCTTGAAGCAGTCGGGTCCTGACTGCTTCAAGCAGTCAGGACCCGACTGCTTTGGGAGCTAATGGGCCCTTGCTGAGTTGGCCACGAAGACCCATTCTGTTTCAGGGTCGGTCACACTCACGGGTCAACACCCATCCGATGGCCTCCACGCATGGGGTGCGAGCCTGGGTAGGACACTGGGTCAACCAGTCTCCCCTGGGAATCAATCCTCTGGCGCTCCTGGACGGTCTGCGCACCGAGCGGCGCAAGCCAATCGATTGTGCTCTCCGACTAACAATCGGGGGAGTCTGGGAACTGTATTGTTTCCTATAGAGCGGGGGTGGTTGTCTACCTTACGGCGACTGCTCTTGAAATGACCATTGGCCATCCGATCCCGGTTCAGAGTCGGGCAAAGGACGCCTTGGTCCGCGATAGATTCGGTGCACACCGTTTCACCGCTTCGTAAGGGAGAGGACCGCGCAAGCGACCTCGAACTCGGAACCAATCGAGAGACCGGAGAAATCTGGTCACAATTGGAAGCAAGGGCGCGAGTGTCGGCCCGCCAGGTAACATACTGGCTATCTCGCGGTAAAGGCGTTGGTCTCTTGCGGGTTGTGGCGTAGCTAGACGTCGGATTTGTAATGTCCAAAGTCTTCTACGCTCACTGCACGGTCGATAGAACGATGAATCGTTAAAACGTCCTGCGGTGACGGGTTCGCCCGTTGTGGTTGACATCTCAATATGCTTTAAGCAGTCCGTGTATGGCCGGGCTAAGGCGTTGGTCTCTCTCAGGCTTATCTGTGGTTAGACAGTGGTCTATATTTTGTCCTCTAAACTCTTTCACGTTCGCTCTATAGGTGATAGAACGACCCAATGCCGTTAAAACTCCCTGGGGTGACGGGTTCAGCCGTTGTTTTACACACCCCCCAGTTGTCAAATTTCGTGTGAGCAATCGTGGAAAAACTGAATTTTTTTTTCGAATAGGTACGTATATGAGCTTCTTGCGGTCTGCATTATAAACAATATAATGAAGACTGCTATTAAAAAACTGCGCCTCTTCGCCACTGCTTATGCACGACAACGCACGACCAGTTCACAGCAAAGTTGCGGGAGTTGCGGCTGGAGACTCTTCGTCGCCCGCAGTATTCGCCAGACCTCGCTCCAACAAACTTTCACCATTTTCCTGAACTTGAATAACTTTTTACGAAGAAAAACATAACACTTATTGATTACTGTCCGCGACAGCTTTACAGCAGAGGCATTAAAACGTCAAAAGCCTTTAGATAATAAAAAATATTTACAAATATAATAAAAAATAAAATATTTTAATGAAATAAATAAATAATTTTTCATAAAACGGCAACTTCACAGTCCGTATTGATGTCATCAAAATCATTTATGTCCATTTTTATTTCCAAAATTTCATCGATCAGCATTAAAAATGGGTTTACGACATATAGATCGCCTACTATAAATAACATAAAAATGTCGTTATAAAAAATGGAATCTCAAAAATGGTATACCATTTTTGAGATTTGGTCCTGAAGTGATCCACCAGTTTTCGTGGTTTCTAAACATTATGCTTATATGGACTTCCCAGTGAGAAGTACAAGGAGCACATGTGACACCAGGCGATCATTCATATCGTATCCAATAATAACACCTCCATCATGGAATGCCAGTGCCTATCTTCAGGCTTCATCATCAGACCTTGAAACCTAATCGTGGTCAAAGTTCATTCCAAGACTTTTCTAACAAGTCCAAACACGGCTATGATACGATGTTCCATCATGAAGTTCCAGTTCATATCTTCCGACTCCATCATCAGATCAGTTCGACAGTACCATATTATTGTATTGTCATCAGAACTACATACAGCTGCCAATTTTCATGACGCTACGATCCTTGGAAGATGGTTAAATTAGTTACCTTAGATTCCATTACATAGGTCGACGTAATAAAAGCGTGTTAAAAAATCACTAGATCGTAACGCCCGCTGCACACTGAACGAACTTAGCACATATAAATATCACCCCTAACTCTATTTTCCTTTCCCGGCCAACCAATTGATGAGAAGGGAAAGTATTGTGAACGCGCTTCTATGTGTCTTGTCTGCCTCGTCGATATATCTGTCTGTACGTGTGTATTCCTCCACGATAGCGCCCAAACGCTTACTCCGATTGAGCTGAAATTTGGTATGCAGGCGTCATTTGGTCATTGCAAGAGTTGTAGTTGAAATCGGTCCACCAGGGGGCGCACTAGTCATGTTTTAATCTCGAAATATTGGACTTGGAGGCTTGAAATTTAACACACGGTTGCCTTGTTGAGCCGGAATCGCATTGTGAAACTTTGGTTGGAATATCTCATTTACAAGCTACACTAATAAAATTTAAATTCCGCCATATATGTTAATCAAATATTAACGCCATCAGCAAAATGAGTCCAACGAACGATGTTTTTTAAAAGAAATATCAATGTTTAGATGATCTAAAGGTCGATGATTTGAAAACGCTAGTTATCAATCATCGACATGGTAACATCTATGTTTTTCCTTCGATGTCCATCCCTATTATGTATCCTCTACGATAGCGCCCAAACGCTTATTTGTTCGTCTCATTTGTTCCTGGCAAGAGTTAACAAGGTTGTAGTTACAATATGTCCACCAGAGGACGCACTAGTCTTATACGAATCTCTAAATATTGGACTTAGACTTGGAATTTTGTACACAGATGACTTGCTGGGCCAAAATCACATTGTGAATTTTAGTTTGAATATCTTACTTACAAGCTACACTTATAATATGTAAATTCCGCCACACATTTTAATCAAATATTAACGCCATCTGTTGGCGCTTGGACAAACCGGGAAACGAACCGCGCCGCCCGAGGCGGTTGCAACGGAAACCAACCGGGTCGTCCGCCGGCCGAGAGAGGGCCCTCATCGTTTTTATTTAAGAAATGCATATTCAGATGAAATTCGGAGTGACAGCCGATTTTCTTGTACGGTCTACGATTTATGTACAAATAGTTCATGCAGTCGATCGCTTCTATTTTATGCGCTCCGGATACTTTCAACTGTCCATTAACTAAATTGAATGAAGTAAATAATTGATCATAGGGGTTGGGGAAACCCCGTAATGTGCTTTATTACCACTATGCGCCCAATCTCTTAATAAAATATGATTCCGGTCGTAACCAATCAAAAACTGTCGTATAAAAGCAATTAACACGTCGGTAACTGCTTAATTAACAAGCAATTAAGTCAAACATATATGTTTTAGTCATAATTGATCGATCTAAACAAAAAACAATTTCTAATCATTACAAAAAACAAACCCATTTCTCGCTCGTACTTTCCTACCATCAAAAAAAACATAAAACAATCACTTTTCAATCCGATTTTTCACTCAATTCTGTCATAAGCACCTTTAAACTACGACACAGTAAGTAACCACATCATATTTTATATAGAAAACACAAAAACTTAAGTTTGTTTACATGTAAGTTAAATCTCGAATTTAGTGTCAAGCGTAAAGCGCCACGGCAGACACGACCCACGCACTTCGCTTCTGGCGGCAAACTGAGTTGTTACAAGAAAAAACAACGCCGCGAACGGAATCAAATCCAAACTCACAAGCGAGAAGGGACGCGGTGCGCCCACGCGCGTAAAGTTGTCTACTTAAAGCCATATTTTAATTATTTTTTAAATAGCTGTATTGACCTTCTCTGACGCGTTTCACCGTATTGTTTATTTATTTATTTTAATTCAAATAATCAACACATTTACATAGCATATTTGTCTTACTAATATTCATATCCCTCAATTTTTAAAACATGATTTTAGGCGGCAGTAGTACACCTATGATAATGCTCAATAAGCGGACTATTCGTTTTTAGCTATTTTTATTGATTATTATTATTATTCTTATATTTTATATACGCCATTACTAATATCATACACGCTCACACTCCACACTTACACGCTCAACACACTCCCACAAACACATACACACACGCTGCATACTAGACTCTTATATGTACCTAGTTCTAAAGTTGAAGGTACATTAGTTTTATTAAGTAGTTATAAAAAAAACGTAATTTATGTCATTTTATTGAAATCCCTAACCGGTTTTATTTGTTGTAAATTTGCATATATTTTTTTAAATATTATTACTATGTGATTTACTGTGTGATTTATCAATAAAGAATTGAATTGAATTAATTAGTACAAGACATTGATTTTGCTTACAAAAATAACAGAAACCAAATGGCAAACCTAAACCTTTTGCTTATATGATTCTGTTATTAGGGGATTAGCCCGTTCTAGAATGGACAGGACTCTAATTTAATTACAATAAATTATGTAAAAGTTTTGACAAGATGCTAATAAAACTATATTACACAAAAAAATAATAATTAAAATACAAAAATAACGTAATAAATTAAATATTATTCCATTATATAATCGGCGTTAAATGGTACATAACATTTGAATAAATAGAGAATGACAAGCAGAAAAGTTTTAAAACTAAAATAAGGAGAAAAACAAAGTTATAAGTAAGAAGGAAAAGAATGAAAATGTCATTAATATTTAATATATTTTGTTAAGTAATATAATTTTTTAGATAAAAATACCTAGTCAAAAAAGTACAATTCATTGTCAAGACAATATTAAACAATAAGATAAGATTAGGTTTGGTTTTTCGGGTCTCCAGTGTCATTTAAAGACAAATACTAAAACCAATATTGTTATAATTTATTTATTTTATTTTATTTCAAACATAATGATAAAACACATCAAAAATGTCATACCAAGTAATGGTGCGCCGCGCTAAAAACTGAGCATTATCATAGGTGTACTACTGCCGCCCAACTAAGTTTCATGGACTTGTTCAAAGGCAGCGAGCTCTTTAGTTTTTTATGTACGCATATTGGGCAAATAAAAAAAAACATGTATAGTACAACCCTAACCGTTACAAATAAGTTATAACTAACTAATAATAACAAAAGGAAATAAAATACTTAAAATAGATAAATTAAAATAGAATACCGAAAATTGATAATCGTATAATCTATACTAATATTATAAAGAAGTAATGTTTGTAAGTTTGTAAGTTTGTATGTAAGGGGTAATCTCCGAAACTACTCATCCGATTTCAAAAATTATTTCGCCAATGGAAAGCCCCATTATTGGCGAGTGCTATAGGCTATATTTTGGTTTTAATATGGTTTTCAATAATATATCACGATATTTGTAAATCAAGTCGGAGAAAAATGAGCTGGCGAGTTTTGTTTTATCGGTGTGCGCTGACGAAACGATTTGATATATGTGAAAAAAATATATGTCAAAAATATTGGCCTCAAAGAGATCTATAAAAAGTCGGCGACAGCATATATCCAACTTTTATATTTCAGCTACAGTACCTGCTTTTATATCTCAAAAAAATAACAGAAATAATTAGGCAATGTTTGTTAAAGACATTAGCAATAAAATAAGAATCCTTATCAAAATAAATTAATCCATTATCACGGGTGTTGAATAGAGATAAAATTAGCAAGTTACTGTACGTTTATAGTTGGAATAGTCATAGAGATATTTGGAAATTAGTGACGCGTGCAAGTACCTCGAAAAACTTAGGTCAGCGTACAGCGGAAGGCAGCGCGGGTGAATCGTACATCTATGAGATAGGTAGCGTGCATCTGAAGAGGACGTCTTGCACAATATATTTAAAGGTTGCTATGTGCCTCGTTTATAATAAATAATTACATGTATGATGGACTCTTGAGAGAACTGGGTAATTCTTAAATATTAGCATTAATATCACGAATAATTTCTAAGTATTTATTTAAGATCCGAATGTCGATTCCAAGGCGCCAATTCGTGATGTTTGGTGATCGAAGTGCACATATCAAAATGCAGAATAGTCGTCGCCGCCTGACAACTGGTTCTGAGATAGGGACTGAGGGATCGACGTCTACGAGAGCACCACCAGTCGGAAAATCGTCTGGGTATGGCTTATTCCCGTGTAATGACACCGTCCTCTGAGTTGGGAGTGGTTGTGAGGCGAACAGGCGGTCACGTTTTATCCGTTATCGGAGGGTCTAACTAAATGATATATTTCTGTCTCGAATGATAGTTGTCTCTAATAGGTTTTATATCGCATAAGCGCCTAAAAGAGCAAATAAACATCACCCTACTTAAATTTACAAATCGATTCGGAACTTTACTTGAAGCGAAGCCGCGGGCAACAGCTAGTATTAAATACAATGGTAAATAGTTATGTTAAGATTATGAAAATGTAAAAATCAAAATTAAATAATTGGAAATAGTCATAAGAATAGTCAAGGTAAAATAACATACATTTTTTATAGCACTAAGAATGAAAATAAAAATGTTAACAAGTAAATATATTAAAAAGAATAAAAATCACGACTGCCTTTACAGAAAGTAAACTGTTGTATTTATAATTATTTATATAATATTACGGTTTTTCATGAAATTTATTGTGTTTTATGTATTTATCCATATAGATACATGTGTATTTCCGGAATGTACTCCATTAGACCTTTCATTTAAAACTACTTTTTTTAATTTATTGACCTTTGGACATTTGGATTTAGACAAAAAGTTACTTGATATGTGGACAGTTAATGTATTATATGACACTCGGGATGACATAACGATTCTAACAATACCACACACTTCGGTTATATATCAGTATAAATCGGTTAAAGCGTTTAAAAGTTATGGTGGAATAAAGAAACGGAAAACGTACATAGATGGACCCTGAACAAATTACACTCCCTTTCTGTCGGGCAGTCGTGTAAAATGAAAAAATCCAAGAATGCCAAGTTCAAAAGGCTATAGCGCTGTATGCATTTTTGATCTGAATTTGGTGTATTAGAATCTCGATACCCAATAGAGATATAAAACATTAAACGTACACCGCCTTAATAAGTATCTATATGAGTACCTCCGTCAGTTAGGCTTCTCCACCCAAGTCAGAAAATAAGTCGTATGTCCAGATACAGGCTATATTCGGCCTAGTTGGGTATGCGCTGAGCATGGTCATGTGAATGTGGGCCGTTGTTTACTTCGCACCATTACTTAGTATGACATTTTTAATGTGTTTTATCATTATGTTTGAAATAAAATAAAATAAATAAATTATAACAATATTGGTTTTAGTATTTGTCTTTAAATGACACTGGAGACCCGAAAAACCAAACCTAATCTTATCTTATTGTTTAATATTGTCTTGACGATGAATTGTACTTTGTTGACTGGGTATATTCATATAAAAAAATATATTACTTAACAAATATTAAATATTAATGACATTTTCATTCTTTTCCTTCTTACTTATAACTTTGTTTTTCTCCTTATTTTAGTTTTAAAACTTTTCTGCTTGTCATTCTCTATTTATTCAAATGTTATGTACCATTTAACGCCGATCATATAATGGAATTATATTTAATTTATTACGTTATTTTTTTATTTTAATTATTATTTTTTAGTGTAATATAGTTTTATTAGCATCTTGCTAAAACTTTTATATAATTTATTGTAATTAAATTAGAATCCTGTCCATTATAGAACGGGCTAATTCCAGTTGGGTAACAGAATCAAATAAGCAAAAGGTTAAGGTTTTGTCATTTGGTTCCTTATATTTTTGTAAGCAAAATCAATGTCTTGTACTAATTAATTCAATTCAATTCTTTATTGATAAATCACACAGTATTACAGTAATAATATTTAAAAAAATATATGCAAATTTACAACAAATAAAACCGGTCACGGATTTCAATAAAATGACATAAATTACGTTTTTTTTAAACCACCTAATAAAATTAATGTACCTTCAACTTTAGAACTACATAAGAGTCTAGTATGCAGCGTGTGTATATGTTTGTGGGAGTGTGTTGAGCGTGTAAGTGTGGACTGTGAGCGTGTACGATATTAGTAATGGCGTATATATATAAGAATAATAAAAATCAATAAAAATAGCTAAAACCGAATAGTCAGCTTATTGTATCGGTTAGGGTTTGATTTATGGAGTATTTGTAAGTGATTACGGAATTATTAAACATATCAATACCATTTAAATGGGTATTATAAAGCTCACAGCAACGTGTGAGCTTCATTCCTTGATGCATTGGTTTAAAACGCGGCGATCGAAACAGGTCAAATTGGCGTGTGGTCCTCATTGGAGCGTTTTAATATAGAATAATTCTTAAATAAATAAATAAATCATGCATTTTATTTGTTCTTCAAGCTTGTACACTTATTTACGAATTTATATTTTGATACGTGTTCGAGAAAGAAGAAAAATGTAACTACAAAGGATGCAGTTGTTTATGCGCTATAGAATTGGTTATCACTATGTTGACCAAAGTTTTAAATTGGAAACGAGATATATGGCAATCCAGATTGTTACGTGATTTCGGCTGGTTGTTTTCAAGATGGTGACGCACGCACAGGCGCGCCAAGTTCGAAAACATGGATTTAATATTGGGATACCGGTTTATAAAACTTAAAAAACTACCGGAATAATTCCGATCGCTGAGACAATAATTGCACTGGCCTATAAACTAAACTGTTTTTAAGAAACCAACAGAATAGTAAAGCGTGGATGATTAATTAATCGACCTGCTTCAATTAAATTTTTTATTTTCTCCACTTTGAATCGCAAAACATGCGCCATACAGGCCCGCGCCATTAACCCCACCATGGCCTAGTCATACTTTCGGCCAAAACAGGCGCATCCACCATGACGTCTCGTTCACCCGCCGCTGGAGGGCAACACACGCTAACAGCGCGAAATTCAAATTATGTCCCCGCCACTACAAAAGAGTTTTTTTTAGTTATTCTCGAAATTTTGGTTGGAATATCTCATATACAAGCGACACAAAAAATATTTAAAATCCGCGATAATAATGTATGGGGGAATCAAATATTATTTAAATTTGCAACAAGCTCGTTGAAAGAAATAAATATTTTTATTGAATGAAATAAAGGTTTATTATAATAATAATAATAACTTCTTTAATGTGAATTGTAAGTAGGTCGTGCAAAATGGATAGGTACTATTTTATGTGCTATACAGTTTACCAATCAGGCGTACAAAATTTATTTTTCTATAATTAAATATATTTCACTTCGCAAGTTGAAGGAAAAGAAATCCGAAAAGTATTACGTATTAGACATATTAACAAAAATAATTATTAGAACTATTATCTACAAATTTAGTAATTCCCATTACTATATATAAAGTAAATATCAGTTTGTTTTTAAATTAAAATGTCAAACTGGAATTATTAGTATTATTAATACGAAGAAATTTTGACAGTGACACCCTGAACTGAACGCACATGCATGCATTTGACGGCCGGGTCGCGTTCGAGACGCGGAACAAGCAGCTGATTGGCCGCCGTGACCGGAGCGAGCGAGACGACGCCATACGCATCAACCGCTATCTCAATACGAGCGAGAAGGACGGCACGATGACCCCAGCGCATACGGCAGATTTGTATTCCGCGCGCAATTGACGTTGATACGAGAAATGGCGGCTTTCTTCCAATTCGGACTAAAGAGCTTGTTTAGAGCGCTACGCGAACTGAATGATTTTGTTTGGCAGCCATTTTTGGAGAGCATTCACCATTTACAATAAATAAACAAGTAGAAAGTTGAAACGTGTAATCGTACAAGTAGGTACTTACTGTTTACATTGATTATAGTTAGTACGATTACAATAATTGTACGTAGTAATTGTACGATTACACGTTAAAGTTGACACGTGTAATTGTACAAGTATACTGTTTACATTAATTATAGATCTCTGTACGGAATACAAAAAAAAATCGAAATTTCGCTAAAATTTGCATATATTAGGTACCTACATACTTATATAAAATAAAATAGCATTTTGTGCACTTAACGTTTAGATGTCATGTTAAAATAAAGCTAGCATTGTTGTAATTTTAAAGTTTGACTGTTTTAGAGACGTTCTTCTGTCCGTAACGTCGACATTATAAATACCTACTAAAGAAGCATTTTGCGTCTAGTTTGACTAACTGCTAGTTTGACTCCAAATGCTTTGTCACGCTTGCTTCAGCAAAGGTTGAAAATTAGCATTTAGTACATAGCCCACAGTATGTCCTTAATATTGGGATCATCACTCCTGTTTATTGAATGAACCATTACCTATGCGATGAAAGTGAGTCATCAATGAACTTATTTTGAATAATACATCTATTTATGTTTAAAAAATACGATTATTTGTAATTAGGTAATATTGAATATAATATTACAGCCATGACAACTATCATGCTAGTTATGTTTTTAATAATTAAATTTAAAGCATTTAATTTTGTGACGCATCCAAGTGTAGGAATGCCTATCTACTAGAGTAGTTGATTGTAGTGTATTGTATTGTAGAAGCGCTCTGAAGAAGGATTTTTTGAGTAATGTATTTTGATTGTACTTGCAGCAACAGATGGGCAAAATAACTGGCCAATTTGAAAGTAGGCTTCATTTGTTGCATTTATTCTCATGTGCAGAGAGAGTTTATTGAAACTTTTTTCAGAGTCGGTTTGTAGTATTGTATTTTAATCCAAATCCATTTCTCCACAATTATTTGGGAGAAAATGCGACGTTTTCTCACCAAAGCACTCGTCAAATCTTTACGCAAAAAAACACAAATTGCTATATTTCGCAAATATAACAATTTTTTCGCATAAATTCGCGACTATTTCGTAAAAATTAAAATTCCGTACCTCTAAATTTATAGTATATGGTATTAGGTTACTTAACCGGTCGGACGCCAACAATGCCTATATTTATTTATTTTATTTATTTATTTATTTTCAGGAAAACCAACAGCTAATTATAATTTAACAATGCCGGAGTAACATAGCAGAGAGCCTATAGGCATTTTGCGTCGTTTGATAGATCCGCGGACGGCCCCCATATGTAGGTATTATATAAATATATAATATACATGACTAACAAGATTAATTTCTATATAACAAGAGAAAATTCATGAAAACACGATATTGGGCTCAATTGCGTTTCTTCGTGAACTAAAATCAGATATTAGTTCGTGTGAACGAGGCAGGGCAATACGCTACAGCGGAATGTGAAATGAACGGTTGTCACTTTTTTGTATTAAAACTACCCACCAAAGATAAGCATCTAAATGTAACACCGCACGAAATGTGTTCATATTTATTCGGACGAGTATAAGTTCGACAGGTAGTTTTTATCGACGAACGTTCGTTTAATATTCCGCTCTAACGTATTGCTCTATCTCGTTCGCTTGAACTGATTTCAGTTTTAGTAACAAAGAAACGCTATCGGGCACATTGTTAGGTATTTCCACAAAGGCTGGCTTTTGACAGGTAAAAACGCCATGGGACACATGTGTCCCATAACTTCGAAATCATTTTATAATTTATAGAATACGAATAATTTATAAATAGATGACTTAGAGACACACTCATCCTATGCAATGCATGGATGATGTGTGTCCTAAGAGCCCTATTCCACCGGGACACCATGGTGGCGCAACCAGTCGCTGCCACCAACAAAATGTATACAGCTCTATGGAGGGTAACTCACCTGGTGTCCGCTTGGTTGCGCAATGGAGAACACAAAAGGGTCAAAATATTACTATCAAATACACCTAAAATCAAAGCCTAGATCATGTACATTACATTAGTTTTTATTTCGCTTCAATACATGCAGTATTTCCGAAGTTATAACGACGAGAAGTTTAGGCCCTTTTTTAAATTTGCAAGATTACGCGCGCTCATACTATGACGTCACAGCCTTGTTAGCCCGCGCTACATACACGGCGCGGCACTCAGTCAGTGCGTTAACCCGTCCGTCTTCGTTTCCTATTAGCTATAGTGGTGCTTGTATTTCAAAGAAATAATATAAATTATCCTTTATATCCGATTACACTAAAGTGAAACGTGTAGTGTGTAGAATGGAAGAAGGTTTTCTAAAAGGTCAGTCGGACAATCTGCCAAGAGTGGATAGTTTAATGGTGGCACAATATTTCATGAAGAATCAGGATTTTACAGCTGCCGAAATTCGTGGAATAAAGATGAAAAGGTACCTATGTATGTTCTAAGTAAGCATTACCTAGTCTTTTTTTTAATAAAAATGAATAATAGTTCAGAAATCAGTGCTGATCAACTTGCGGGCCGCAAATTTTTACTTATCATTTTTATTGGTTATTTATTAACGCCCGTCGTTTTGGTGGCACGACCAACTCGGACGCGTTTACAGATTATTACTGGCAGCGCCACCACACTGGTCGCGCCGCCATTAATTAGTACAGCGCTGTATGGCGGGTCACTCACTACACTGCCAGTCGCGCTCGCGGTGCTCGTCTTTCGCATGCGTACACTATTGTTGTCAAGACGTTTGTTTAGTTGCAGCTTACGCTACGATGGATAATTTCAATGCAGAAAGTTTATTATCGATATTCAAAGCAGACCACCCAATTGGGAAAGTTCCTCGCCAGATTTTTTCTAATAGAGATTTGAAAATAAATGTCGCGATTCTGGCGTCTATCTGGTGTCTAATCTGGTGTCTCGACGGTTGCTCAAAGACACCACTGGTTGCGTCACCAAGGTGGACTGGTGAAATAGGGCTCTTAGTCATCTGTTTACATGCAAATTCAATGGTCTAGATGTCATAATGCATTGCCTACGTTGCGTACTTAGGATAAGTGTGGCTATGGGCTTATTTTATTGCCACCAGGGAAAATAGACAAAAATTCTTCCATTTCATAATTTCTTATATACAATGTTAACACACATATTTTGCACAATGAAGATGTATTGCTGTAAATCACAAAAATGTCAAGAAGCAAAGACAAAAAAAATACAAAATCGACTCACGTTCGTTGTCAGCTGCGTTGTGAGTGTGTGGACTTTGTCTTTGGCGTCTGCAAGTTCACGACGAAGCTTTCTGACTTCCACCGCATGCCTCTCTTCGGCTGCTCCTGAGCCGTGAAGAGATGAAGCCGTGGAAACCAGGCTCGTCGCTGATCCGTGAACTGGGAAAAATGTCAATAGGATAAATCAGATCCACAGTTCCCACTCAAAAAACAAATGTATACCTCAAGTTCATAACTCTTATTTTAATATTGTTTAGTTAAAGATGTCAATTTTTAATTTGGTATACACGTTTGAATACGTAGGTAAGAATTAATTACCATTATTGAATGTGCGGATATCAACCTCCATAAGAACTACGCCAACCACCGTATCTATATCCACTCGGATAGCAAGGCAGCTCTTATGGCACTAGCCTCGAATACAATTAATTCAAAGCTAGTGCAAAACTGCATATCACTACTGAATTCCCTGGGCGAAAAGAACAGGGTAATTCTAAAATGGGTTCCCGCCCATGCAGGAAGGAAATGAAAAAGCCGATGAACTTGCTAAGACGGAAGCAAAGGGAACGTTATACGGCCCTGAACCTTGCTGTGGCGTACCAAAAAGCCTTGCAAACCTAAAGCTCAAACAAATATATTCAGAACAATCCGTCAACCACTGGAACAACACGCCATGGTTAAATTATTCCAAAGCGCTAATTAAGGCGTACAACTGTAAGACGGCCAGTGAGGCCTTATCGCTAAATAGGAACAATCTATGCATAATGGTGAGGGCGCTCACGGGGCATTGTGGCCTGAACAAACACATGTTCTACCTCAAACTCAGAGACACAAAAATGTGCAGGTTCTGCCAAGGAGCAGAGGAAACTCCCCAGCACCTCATGTGCGAGTGTGGCCCGCTGATGCGTAAAAGATACACCCACTTGGGTGGTCACTACCTCCAACCTGAAACAATCTGGTGCCAAAAGCCTGCTGCGGTTCTTAAATGACACGAGGCTTAGCGCAGAACTATAGTAGGTGGCGAACACAATAGATCAGCAATGGTCGCAGTGTTACAAGGCTCATAAAGACCTTAGAAAAGCCCCACTTAACAAATAAATTAAAAAAAAGAATTAATTACGCGCTTTTTGTTCAAATGGACCGCAATTTCCATATCTCAAATTCTATGGCTTCGAAGGGGGAGTGAATAGGTGGTAAGGTCAACGCTCACATGTGGCAAGACAGATGTCCTAAACCTACCACAGCCGGTCATTAAGGGCTCTCTAGACGATCAAGCATGCTTGTCAAGCATCGCGTCGCGGGCTGGGAGGGGATCGTAAACCGCAGGAAATATGCAAATATTTTTTTTATATTTACGAAAAATGCCTAATTTTGTAGTTTTATACCAGGGAGTCAAGTCATTCATCAATCAATTACGTCTAATTTACGTGACTCCCTGGTATAAACTGCAAAATTAGGCATTTTTGATAAATATTACAAAAAAATATTTTCATATTGGTTTCTAGATGATTACAGAGTTGTGTAATTACTATTTTTCCAAAATTTTTGCTAAAGCATCGGGTACTGGTATCGGTCGATAATTTGAGGGATCAAACTTCGGTCCATATCTGTCACCTGATACTTGATAAGAAAAATATTTTTTCGGTTGATTATGTTTAAAAAAAAAATAAAAAAATGATAATATTATATTAATTAATTAAATTCACAAGTATATGTGCACAATTAAGAAACCTTTTTAGGCTACTTAACTTAATTTAGTGGTCAATTTAGTTATATATTAATCTATATATTTATTTATTTAACTTATCTATAAACTTAAATATGTTCTTTTTCTTTATTTAATATTAGTTCTTTATCTATATACACATTTATATAATTATAATAACCTTAAAGTTTATAAGAATGAATGAGCGATCGGAATGAATGAGAAAAAAAAAAAAAAAAAAAAAAAAGAAAAAAAGAAAGAAAGTGAAGTCACTATGATTAAAGTCTTATATACTATCACCCCAGAACAGATATACAATCTAGTGGGGGGATAAAATCCACACAAATGCAATCTTATCTGCTTCGCAAAAATCAATTGTATTGTTTTTGGATAATTTTATAAAATAAAAAATAAAATAAAATATATCCTGCGATTTACGATCCCCTCCCTGCCCGAAGCTTGTCAAGCATGCTTGATCGTCTAGAGAGCCCCTTAGTCCGGAATCCATTACTCACCCCCCCCCCCCCCCCCAGAAGTGTAATAATAGTATTATGATGGGCCCGACTCCGGTCGGTCGGTGAATTCCATGGCAGCTCCGTTTGTCTTTTATTTTATTTATAGACGGCATTCTACACTCTCTGCATTATTTCTGTTGGAAATTATTTGCATTATTATATTTAAAATTCAATAGATGGTTCTAATAATCAAATGTATTGTTTTCATTGGTTAAATAATAGGTTTATTAAAATCAATCAATCCCTTTGAAAACCATTAATTATCAATGTTATCAATGTTATTGTGATAATATTTTTACATAAAAATAAAGATAGGCATCATCAAAGTCAGCAAAACTGCAATCAGTTCACGGAAACAAAATTTCCTTATTCCTCGAGTGCAAACAACATTTGCACAAAGACAAGCTTTCTTCCTTGGGCCCAGGTTATATAATGACATAGAAGAGAAATGGAAACACCTAAAGAACATTCAACAGTTTAAATATAATATAAATAAATGATTATTTGAATTAGGGAGGTCTAAATCGGAAAACTTGTCTTGTATAGCGTATCTCGCTATACAAGACATAGACATTTCAAGTATAATGGTTGATTTAAAGCTAATATCGTATACATATACATAAAGTGCATATAATATTAATATATCGTATGGTATTTCTTATTTTTCCCAATATTTTTATAATCGTATTAATATAACTGTATTCTAACATAAATATATTTATACCATAATATATTTATTATTTATTATAATCGAATTTAGGTATCTATGTACTTACCATATTATTACATAAATATGATTAGGTATATACATTGTAATATTTATACACATTATTATATTATATTATATATGAAATTTTAATTAGGTACATTTACTATTTCTAAAAATAAAACGTTAGTCAATTTAGTTCTTTATAAATTAAATCGCTAATTTTAATTGTTTACTCTGACCCGCCTAGATACAATACATTACAGTCCTAGTTAGGTGGGCACTGACCATTTGCTACATTTGCGTGTTAAATTTTTCCGAGTTACTTTATAACATTGGTAATAATGTGGCTATATGTATAAAAAAAATATGAATAAAGTACTAGTAGTAGTAGTAGTAGTAGTAGATGGAGTGGGGGGCTTGTTTCCAGCCCTTGATGTCACCTAGATCTGTAAGGTCTTTTGTAACTACCCACTGTGTGATTAGGTCAGTGGTCAGCTAGTAGCCCGGTACTTCTTACCAGTCCAAGTAGGTCACTGACCTTCAAGTTGGGCAGATCGCTGGGTTCGAGAAAGGCTCGTCCCAGTAAACTGTGTCTTTTGGCGGCGAGCCCTGGACAGCGGCCAACAATGTGTATGCTGTCTTCAGGTTCCTCGCCACATATTCGGCAATCCTTGCTCTCAGTCAAGCCAAGGTTGAATAGATGAGCTCTAAGGGTCGTGTGTCCGGTGAGGAGACCGATAGTGGTTCTAAGGTTCTTCTTGCTCATGTCAAGTAGGGCCTTGGTTTTCTTCTGTAGTGGTTGCTCCATCATGGCTTTTGCCTGGCGACATCCCTGACTCTGTTTCCAGGAAGCCCGATGTTCCTGCTCCAAGCAGTCCCTGATGATTTTCTTACCTGTAGCGAAGGGGACCCCTACAGCTGGCTCCACTGGGCAATCCAGTGTGCCCAGTTTTGCCAGTCTGTCGGCCTCTTCGTTTCCGGGTATGCCTTGGTGACCCGGTATCCATATTAGGGTGATTTTGTTGGATTTTCCCAATTTGTTGAGCTCCTGCATGCAGTCCCAGACCACAGAAGATTCTGTGGTGGCTTTAGCCAGAGCGCCCAGTGCTGCTCTGCTGTCAGAGCAGATGAGGATTTGTCTGTTTTTTACCTCAAGTCGACTTTGTAGTTTTATGCATTCCAATATGGCAAGTACCTCGGCTTGGAAAACCGTAGCGTATTGTCCAAGGGGGATGCTGATTCTGTGGTTGGTTTTGGGTCCGTACACGCCTGCCCCAAAACGTCCATTTGTTCCTGAGCCGTCGGTGAACCAGGCGTCTGCGTTGTGGCTTTGAAGCCATATTGAGATGTCAACCACAACGGGCGAACCCCTCACCGCAGGACGTTTTAACGATTCATCGTTCTATCGACCGTGCAGTGAGCGTAGAAGACTTTGGACATACAAATCCAGTGGCTTTGAAGCCACTGCGGATTTTTCCATTCTTCCCTGGTGGGGATTAGGATTTTAGCTTTAATAAAGTACTAAATAAATAAATAAATATCATAGATGGCCAAATAAATAGCTATTAGTTTTGATAGAAAATGCTATCAGCATCCCCCACCTGCATATCGCAGGCGCAGAAGGGTTTCCAAAACATACTATGACATTGACCAATTTAATACATTATATAATCAATGCTACCAGTTTACATGGAACATAAGAGGTGTTCCAAACGCAAAGGATAAACCAAAAACAATAAGTAGATATTATTAAATTTTCTTTACCTTCATCATTCTTCTTAGCATAGTGATGTGAGTGTCTCACTGGATGAATTTGTGGAGCTGGTAGTCCATGGCCTTGTACAGTAGGACCGTGACATGGACTCAGGGCTGATCTCGGAGAAGGTGAAGGTGGCTCCGATGTACCGTAGGATATACCTGAAGCAATAAAATGGTATCATAAGAATGATGTTCAATGCTACTTTTAAAAACCGAGGCTGCCTTAAAATTAATGGTATCCTTGTGAATATATTAGATAATATAATATTATTATTATATTATATTAGTGTTTTATAGCACTCTATCGCATCGCTGCATTTATCGATTTATCCGCGCTGCGCATGTGTTACTTTGCATATGTTCATTCACTGCTAACGTACGGTACGGAGTTATGGGGGCGAGCAGCCGACAGACAGAGGGCCTTCGTTATGCAGAAGCGTACAGTCCGCATAATAGCGCGTGTGGCGCTTGATACGCCAGCTAGGCCTCTGTTTAGAGATCTCTGCATCATGACGCTGCCGTCCGTTTATATAATGGAAGTAGCGCTGTTCATTCACAGAAATCTAGCCGATTTTGAAGTGAATGGTGTGCATTACCACTATCCAACAAGATTCCGTAGCATGCTACATTTGGTAAGTCATGCATTATCCAAGTCGGAGAGTCTAGCCTATATCGCCGGCCCAGCGGTTTACAACAAACTCAGCGAGCACATTAGGCAGGCGCAATCTCTTGACGTGTTTAACCCTTCAGGCCTCGGCCCCTCAGCCTATTGATGTCCCAAAAAAAATTAGTAAAAATTAGTAAAAAAATTGAATTATGACACTCTCACCAAAACATTAATTACTGCCAAACCACCGTACCCATAATTAAAATAAAACATTAACATAATAAAACATAATAAAATAAAACAAATTTAATTAAAATAAAATTAAAACGGGGCCGTCACGCTGAATCGTGTTGTGGCCGATATTGGCCAATTGGGGCTCTAGCAGTTAAGCGACGCCTTAAGAGGTACCTCACAGCACAGATAAGGCGTTTTACTCACTGGAGGAATATTACTAGAGTGAATTCTAAAATGCTTTGGTGGCTAAAGCGTTTAATGATCTCTTTAAATTTTGTGTAGTATTTCCTATTTTTACATTATTCTTGTGCTTCCTTTTGTTTTTTTGTTTATTTTTATGTTTATTTTTATTTTTGATTACGATAGAAAAAAATGTTTCTTTGCTAATCTGTATGGATGTTTGATAATCTGTATCTGACTTGTATACCAGTTAATAAAATGAATGAAAATGAATATATTATTATATATTATATTATTATATTATATTATATATTACATTATTTTAGTGAGTTAGGGCTTCGAAGCCCAGATGCACTGAAACCTTTGCAGATGTTCTATGCCTCTGTTTGCTTGTAGTTTGTTCCTCAGACCTGTAATTTCTATAAACTTCATTATCTTGAGGGGAATAATTTTTTGACCTTACTTGGAATCAGAACCGTTGGGTCCATGACTGCATTAGTGGCTCACACACCCACAGAATGTAAAGTGAAGTCTCTGCTTTGTCAAGGCAGGACCTGCATAGGTCTGTCTCAAATAGTCCCATTCGATGTAGATGCTTATTCAATTTGCTTAGTTTTAGTAGCTCGGAGGTTTTTTTTTGGTGAAAATGCTTTTTTAACCCCTTGAGTATGATACGACCAAATCTGGTTCTGAAACAATTATCCGTTGAGTATGATACGACCAGATCTGGTTCCGCGTTTTTGTCACTTCTTTGACGTTCTCATATTTATTCATAATTATCTAATTGTTTTACAAAGTGATATTTCAATATTCTATATTCGAAATTTCAATGCAATCATTGTGCAGTTGTTCTTTTTATGATTGGTGTAGTAGTTTCGTAGTTATAGTACTTTAAGTCGATGTCGCCGAAAATCCTGCAAAAGAGACAGATGCATCCATGAAAATACCCATTTACTCCAAGGGTTAATAGCTCTTTCGCATCTTTCGTCTTTGTTGGACCATTGCATCTTTAAATGTTGCCTCTCCTGGCCTTTTAACCGCTCGGAAGCCAGCCTTTGCGTGCAAAAAACTGGGCTGTAACGTTTTGGTAAATTTTGGAAAGAAATACTAATAATATCGTTTTTTCATTAATTTCCTCTTGTTAACTAGTAATTAATCTTGTTAGTCATGTATATTATATATTTATATAATATATATGGGGCCAGCTAAAACGGTTACGCGTGGATCTGTCAACTGATGCAAAATGCCTATGTGCACTGTTGGCGTCCGACGGGTTAATCGGTAGCTAATGGTTCCTATACAGTTGTACCACTAAGACCTGCTTGTTAACTCTGGTCAGCGAAAAGCCTCCTCGTAGAGGTTCTATCCTGGTAAGGATTCTGTTTCCCAGGCTACGGCTAGTGGATCAGTTCCCCTGAGGGGGTGACCTTCGGGCGCTACTGGCCGTTTTGCACACCGTACGGCGTCAGCCAATCGACTGTTTACTCTGGCTTATAACTGAAGGAGTCTGGAAATGATATACTGTTTTATATAATGTTTGATATAATACTGACCTGTTGTCTGCCACTATGGGAGTTAATGGGCCCTTGCTGAGTTGGCCACGAAGACCCATTCTGTTCAGGGTTGGTCACACTCACGGGTCAACACCTATCCGACGGCCTCCTTGCATGAAGTGCGAGCCTGGGTAGGACTCTGGCCTTTGGTTATTTTCCCCTGGGAATCAACCTTCTGGCGCTCCTGGACGGTCTGCGCACCGTGCGGCGTAAGCCAATCGACTGTGCACTCTGACTAACAGTCGGGGGAGTCTGGAAGCAGTACTGTTTCCTATAGAGCGGGGGTGGTTGCGGACCTTACGGCGACTGCTCTTGAAACGATCATCGGCTATCCGATCCTGGGTGAACAGCCGGGCAAAGGACGCTGTGGTTCGCGATAGATTCGGTAAACACCGTTTCGTAAGGGAGAGGACCGCGCAAGCGACCTCGAACTCGTAACCAATCGAGAGACTGGAGTAATCTGGTCACAATTGGAAGTAAGGGCGTGAGTGTAGGCCCGCCGGGTAATACTCCTGGCTATCTCGCGGTTAATGCGTTGGCCTCTTACGGGTTTGTAGCGGAGCTAGACGGTGGACTGTTTTGTCCAAGTCTTCTGCGCTCACTCCAGGGAGATAGAACGACTAATCGTTAAAACTTCCTGAGGTGACGGGCTCGCCCGCTGTAGTCGACAACCCAAGTTGTTGTCTGCCACTCTTGTAATGACCAATTGGCCACCCGATCCCGAGTGGTATGACGGGAAAAGGACTAACAAGCGTAAGGAAGAGCAAGCGACTTTGGACCCGGGACCAAATGAGAGGATGGAGTAATCCTGCCAAATTTGCTAGAGAGGGCTCGAGGCTGCCCACCGGGTTAACTTCTTAGTGACACGCGGATAGACATTGGTCTCCCATGGGCTAGTTCGCCTAGCTACTTGGTGGACTGTCTTAATCCCCAAGTCTCTACGATCATTTCAGCTCGAAGAAACGATCAATGTCGTTATACCTTCCTGGGGTGACGAGAATATCATTATCGTCGTCGAGTGCCAAGTCGATTGGTTGATGGCAAATGGTGCGCAAACCGCCCAGTAGCCCCCGAAGGCCATTTCCTAGGGGAAACTGATCCACCTGCTGTAGCATGGAAAACAGAGTCCTTACCGGGGTAGACCCTCGTTTGAGGACCCTCATTTAACCCTCATTCCAAGACAGACTGTGAGATATTAGTGTTCCATTCTTTATAAGGGTCCATCCATATATTACTTAATCGCGTTTTTGGGATTTTCGACCCCCCTCCTCTCCAAGCAGCCTGACCCTCCCCTCCTAAGTATACGTACAGCCTGAACCTCCCCCCCACACATAATCAAGCGTAAGCCTCAGCTCCAACCCCCCCCCCCTCGCCCCTTGGTGATTACCTAACATGTGGACGGTCCCAAAAAGCAAGTAGCAATAGTTTTGAAGAAAGCGCTAAGTGTGAACTTCTGACAGCCGGCCATTCACTATTCTTATCACCATATTTTAAAACCAAATATTTCTATTACCGGTTCCATGTTGTCCATATTGCACAGGTAGACAGTAATATGGCTCGTAATCGCTTTCAGAAGATCTCTGCAACATCGACGGGTACAGCTTCTCCGATTTGGTTGATCTGCAGAAAGAAATTACTCGCTTTAATAACATTTCTTTGTCATCTCTGACATTTAAAAAAACATTAATGAAAATAAAGTGGAAGTAAATCCGTATAGGTAATTTTTATTTTTGTATTATTTTGAGATAGAATACCGTACGTGTTAAGAAAAGCCATTTATTTGGGCTACTGAAGTAAATAAAAGATTAATCTGGTGTTCTCCTTAGAGCAGGCTCTGCCTAGTTAGAAGCAACACAATCTATGTTAAGAACTAACGGTGTATGTTTTTTGTGGACTAATAAATAAATAAATAAATAAATCAATATAAAGGTGCGTTTTTAAATAGTGACATCCTTGAAGTGGGTGAATCAGTAAGAGCAAATAAGCAACATTTGATATACATGTTTGGGAAACCCTCATAAAAATAAAAATAAAAAAAACAAAAAAGTTTTTTTTTTAAATTTGAAAAAAATAAAAAAAGTTTATTTTAAAAATTGTAAAGAAATAAAAATAGTATAAAAAGAGTTAGGTTAGGCTGTACAACATTGTTTATTTGCTATATTTTACCTATTGCTAGATGGCGCAGCGCGCTCACCGCTTGTCAAACTTTTATTCAAGTTTTTCAAATTTACAACAAAAAAACAAAAATAAAAAAAACTACTTTTTCCAAAACTTTTTTTTTCGTTTTTCAAAATAAAAAAGTTTTTTAAAGTTGTTTATTTTTGCACACTGATTCACACACTTCAAAAAAGTCACTATTTAAAAACTCACCCTGTATAGAGCTATGACTGCTATCTACACGTTGCGTTTCATAAATGCAAAATCCTAGCTGCCAAAATGTAGAATGGCACTGAGCAATCTAATACCCTACATAATCAACGCTGTCGTTTTGTTCCTCGTTGTAAGAATCATGCACAAGCACAAGCAATTTGTAAGTAGCGATGATACTGTATGACGAGTGACAAAACTGAAGCGTCAGAAGACACTTGGAGTGGCGACCGAGAACGGGAAGACGAAATGTTGACATGCAGATAGTCTTCTACGGATGTGCGCTGCTAAATAGCGAGAATGTTTTTACAGCCGTTTAAAACGATTCTCGTTGTTCACTCGCCAAAAGCGATTGGATCGCAAGAGTAATAGGGATGCAGGAGTTCAAGAGTAGAGGATATCCCAAGTAGCACAAATAGGCTATATAAAGGTCACGGCAACGTTTTCGCTACAGATTTTAGTCACAAGAACTAGTAATATAGCAGTCATATAAATGTCTATACTATCGGATTAGGAGCATTTTATACAGCTTTTAGCTGAATAGTGGCTGAATAGCAGTCATAACAGCAACCTTCGGTGGTATAAAAAAGCTGAATAAGCGCTTATAAAGCGCTTGTAGCGCTTGCTGTGGCACCCTTATATAGCCAGTGGCTGTAAAGTGTCTAATTGATACTTTATAACAACTTCTAGTCGAATAATGCCTTAAAATGATGCAGAATGAAAACGAACGGAAACTGCATGATCATTTGCCGTCGCAAACATAGAATTCCTAATGGCTACTAATATATTTTATTGACTTTAAAATGATCGTATTGTAGTTTAATACATTAAGTAACATGTCTAACAAAATTTTAACGCGCCTTCAAAATATTAATATTTTAACTTAATTTTAATTTATAATTATGGTTTAAAGTTTTTTTGTAAATTACTTTTATTTTTTGCAGTAAAAAAGAACATTTGCTGAGTATTGTGCACACACTTTAAAATAGGATTTACCTATAATATGTGTATTTTGTGACTTAAAATGCCTTAAAAAGCATAATACAAAAATTTTAGGTTATACAGATTAGCAAAAAATGGCCATTTTGCTTATATGGCATCTGCAACTTTTAAAACTATAAGCTGTGTAATCTAACCTTTATAAAACTATAAGATGTGTAACCTAACCTTTATAAAACTATAAGCTGTGTAAGTGTGGGTCTAGACTCTAGTGACAACTTTACAGCTTTAACTCTTTGTAAATCAATTACTGCACTTCAATATGACTATAAGCTGTATAAGGGTGGGTCTTGTACCCAATATACAGCCTTTAGTGAAGTAAGGGTAATGTAGCAGCGTTTGGTTTGTTTGTTCTATAAAGGTTATTTATTCGACTACTATAGGTACAGCTGTCAGTTATAAAATGGATTATAAATTAGTATACTTTATAGCGATTATACCACCATTATTTTACTAAAAGATTTTATACGACAAAAAGGTAATATAAGCCAAATTGCTTTAAATGACACCTTTTCAAAGCTGAGAGTTAATCTCAACGCCATTACATGACTTTTAATCAGCTTAAAAGTTAAAGCTGTATTCGGCACTTCTTATATGGCTTTTGTGCTTGTTAGGATGTGAGTTGAGTGGGGCTTTTATACGGTCTTTATGAGCCTTGTAACACTGCGACCATTGCTGATCTATTGTGTTCGTTGTTGGGATGTGTCTCTCACACCTTACTTTAATTCATCGGGGCGAATGGTACTTATGTTGAAATGGTCTTCAAATGAATGGTCTGGTGAAACATGTGACGTAAGTCGTGCCAATATGTTATATTTTGTGAGCAAGCAGTGACTTGACAAAAGCGTTATTGTTCAAGTATATTAATACCTTGGAAATGTTCGATCCTTAAGGTAGCTAAATAACAAAATAGAAAAATAAATCAATTTTTACATAAATTTGTAGACAATAAAAAAAGGTTAAAATGCCAGTGGAGTATTCAAGTTCAATGCCGCTCTGGTCTATCCAAAATTTGCCTATCTAGAATTGAATACAGACCATGCACATAGCGATACGGTACAAAATATTTCGATACTTTTTGGTATCGAGTACTTTTGTTTTGACAACGATACTTTTTAAATTGATACCTTTAAAACTCAATGACTACTTTTTGGCAAGTATCATATTAGAATTAATCTTTTGAATTATTTTTTTAAAAACTAGGCTTTATGAGTCATGTTTATGCGTGCCGGTTAAAAATTACAAGATGTTTTGCTTCATTCATTCACTATGGTACACAGGAATTTGAACTTTATTGGTTGAAAATAAAGTTTATTATGCTATCGTCTTTGCGTTGAGGTTCATTCATTCAACGTAACTCTCACCAGCGTTGCCAATTTAGAGACTTTTTCTTGGATTAAGCGACATTGTGACAGTAACGGTGACTTTTTATTTTCATTTAGCGACAAAAAAACTAGCGACTCTTCTAGCGCCTTTTTGATTTGGTATTTCGATTATCTTTTTACGTTTTTTTTACTCCAAATTTGTGTACATATGAATTTATTGTAGGTATCTAACTCCAAAAATACACTTTGAAAACGCGATGCGCTCATTCATTCGTCTGATGTTGTCAATAAATTTAGGGAATTCCCCCAACAATATCGCTCGATAAATCTCAGTCAGTTTGCCTCGGTCCCATCAAACTTGCAGAAGGCAAATTTGCAGACGGCAAACTTGCAGACGGCATTCTTGCAGGCGGCAGTTTTGCAAAAGGCAATCTTGCAGAAGGCAGTTTTGCAGAAGGCAATCTTGCAGAAGGCAGTTTTGCACATGTCAAAATGACCTAACCTAACCTAACAGAAAAACTTAAAAACTGTACTGAAGGTTGCCGCCTGCAAGGTTGCCGCCTGCAAGGTTGCCGCCTGCAAGGTTGCCTCCTGCAAATCTGCCCTCAACAAATCTGGAGCTGTCAAAAGTGACATTTGTGCAAAATTGCCGCATGCAAAACTGGCGCCCCCCGTTTGCTTTTGAAATTTTTAAAGAACGAATGCTGAACAATGGCAATTTTAATGCAAAAACAATGCAACTGCAATTTCTATGCTAAGACGATTTATTACTACCACTCCTAGTATCGCTAGCGAACATGATATTGATTCTTCTCTCGAAACAACATGACTTTTGGAGTCACCATAAGTTTCTAAGAAAAGTACCAATACTTTGGGGTATCGATACTTTTACGAGTGCTCATTTTTTTTTTGATACTACTTATGAACACAGTGTCGATACTTTCTATTCGATACCGTGTCAAAAAATCTGATTCTCTTAAGGGTGCCACGGCTTGGATAAGTTTGAGAACCACTGGTATAAATGTGTCAAAATATATGGCATTTTTAGTGATCATATAGAGTAGCCTTAATAAATTAGTAACATGCTAGAACTGTAATATTAAAGATAGCAAAAAGATTTTCTACATTTTATAGAAATACCTATTATAACAAAGAAGTGAAAGAGGATATGTTCAAAGCATCTACACCTTTTATTCTGAAGAGAATGCATAGGAAGAAGGTAGTTCTTTTACAACACAGTACATGTATCTATCTGATGATTTCAGTGACCGCTCTACTTACGTGAATACTGCCATACATTAAAATCCCCATTTAGTGTATGTGCGTTCCCGCGAAAATCTCGGGAACCGTTACATTAAAAATATTTAAAAAGTTAAAATACAACCAGAGCAGGTGACAAGGTTCTCTCTCTCTACGGTCATGCATGTTAGGAATGAAGGTGTGAGTAATGATAGAATTGTTAGGATGGCAATGAACCTGATGCTGTTGCTGCGGTTGAGGCGCGCGCCGTCGCGCTGCGCGGCAGCGGCCATCTTCCCGTGCAGCGCCGCCGCAGTCCGCTGCGCTGCAGTGCCGCACTGCGTCGACGCGGCGCTCAGGCACTCGCTCGACTCCCCGTCGCTGAGCCGACCGCCCGCAGAGTAAGTGTTGCTGCGAGGTTAGTGAGCGTGAGCACGGACACAGACCGCAGGCACAGTATACCGTGTTAGAACAGTAGGCGCACTCTCGAGTGGATAGGAGTCTTAGGCATAGGGTGCAAGGGAAGTTAACAGAGGAATGAGTTATGGCAAACGCCTATAGTTGGCGTTACACTGATATCGGTTGTCAAATTTCTCGAAAGTTTGAATATCGGCATCGGCGGTGGCGACTATAATTTTATTATTTTTTAATTATAGCAGCGCAGCGTAAGGCTGATGCGTGTATATCACATACTCTTGTTTTTAAACTTGTGACTGTTTTGCAGTAAGCAAAAGTCCAGTTTGTTTTTAAAGCTATTGACAGAGCTACCACGGATCCACTACACGATTTGTCAAAATATCATATGGCTGCCATATGCGCATTTCTTTCAATGACAGCACAGTCAGCGCGGACGACGCTTGTGGTACAATGTCTAGTAATCGTCTTACGATTTGTGGTAGCCCTTAGAACTAGTGGCGTCGCTCGCTACAATTTCAATTTGTTTCTAAGAGAAGCTACTGTCTGTATACTGTGCCTCAGGTGCCGTTTCACATTTATTTCACTGAGACATGGTCAACTAGAGCTGTCAACTTCAACGGGCTGTTTTAACGATGTTGGATCATTCTGTCTCCCGTGAGGTATGCGCTGAAGACTTATGACAAAAAACAATCCACTGTCTAGTTACGCCACCTGCCTATCAGAGGCCAACGCCTTACGGCGAGGCACCGTGAAAGGTAACCAGCGAGCAGCCTCGCCCCCTGACTACCAGTTTTGGAAGGATTGTCCGTCTGGAATTAACCATCAGGATACCTCCGACCTCCTGACTGGTAACGGGTTCGAAGTCCTTTGCGCAACCTCTACCTGCCGTATGTTCAGCGGTGATTCGGTTTGAATCTATCGCGGACCAAAGGCGTCTTTTGCCCGGCTTTGAATTCAGGATCAGGTAGCCTAATGGTCATTTCAAGAGTGGTTAACGACAGGTCAACATCCACCCCCCGCTGCTTAGGAGACAGTATATATCCATAGTCTCCAAACTCCTTCAGCAATTAGTTAGAGTGCACAACCGATAGGCGTCGCCAAACAGTGCACGGACCGTCCAGTAGCGCCGGGATGCGATCCCACCAGAAGAAACCGGTCCACCAGCCGTGAGGCCTGAGGGCGCGAGAGTCTTACCCGGGGTAGTCTTCCGCACGAGGAGGCTTCTGAATAGGAGCTGAATTGTGAGTTGAGCCGATCCGAGAACAAAATGGATCTTGTAGCCTAAGCTGCACGAAACCATTTGCTACCAAAGCGATAGGTTTCGTGTAACTTGAGCCACACTTTGCTTCGGTATCGCCTTACTGACTTGCGAGGGTCAGTAAGGCGATGCCGCAGTGAAGCGACAGTGCATAGTTAATAGTCACTTTATAGGGGTTGAACATGGTGGAGTTCTGGAACTGGTCTAACCTAAATTACAAAAGGCCGACCCTCACAAATGATAATAAAACAGTAAGACAGACTCAGTTTTGGACATAGAACAGCGCAGGGAAATCTGCAGTGTATCATTCCAACACAGGTGCCACAGTAAATAAATATACAGTAGCTCAATGAAGAAATACATGTTTAAAGGGTTCGTAGGTCATCAATTTAGAGTATGATGACGATGGTTTAAGACAAGCAATAGTCCTCTATAAACCCCTATTCATCGACTGGTTTTTGACCCCAATTTTCTTTGGTGACGTTGTGAGCCAAAATGCTTTATTCTGCATAGAATGGTCATTTATTTGCTGGAATGGTCGATTCTCACCCCAGCGTAAGAGTGCGACTGTGTGGCGTCCGATATAATGGACTGCCAGGTGTTAGGGAAAGCGGTGTTGTGTAGGGATGTACGATGCGGTGGCGTTATCGACCGCATAACAAATTCATGTTATCATCAACGTACGTCGCTACAAATGCCTACTGTTGTGGCGCATCGCCGGAACGCCAGGATTATCACTTCTAAATAAAATGTGTAATTTTATTTGTGCTTTATTTTTATTATGTCGGTATCCGCAACCTTGCTGTGGCATACCAAAAAGCCTTGCAAACCTAATTCTCAAACAAATATGTTTAGAACAATCCGTCAACCACTGGAACAACACGCCAGGGTTGAATCAATCCAAAGCGCTAATTAAGGCTTACGAACCTAAGACCGCCCAAGGCCTTATCGCTAAATAGAAACAATCTACTCATACTGGCCTGAACAAACACAAGTTCAACCTCAAGCTCAGAGACACAAAAATGTGCAGGTTCTGCCAAGGGGCAGAGGAAACTCCCCTGCACCTCATGTGCGAGTGTGGCCCGCTGATGCGTAAAAGATACATCCACTTGGGTGGTCATTACCTCCAACCTGAGGAGGTAAAACAATCTGGCGCTAAAAGCCTGTTGCGGTTCTTAAATGACACGAG
Organism: Micropterix aruncella; assembly: GCA_944548615.1. Taxonomy (NCBI): domain Eukaryota; kingdom Metazoa; phylum Arthropoda; class Insecta; order Lepidoptera; family Micropterigidae; genus Micropterix; species Micropterix aruncella. The sequence continues at coordinate 17,416,191 of OX155973.1, forward strand.
GCTTAGCGCAGAACTATAGTAGGTGGCGAACACAATAGATCAGCAATGGTCGCAGTGTTACAAGGCTCATAAAGACCTTAGAAAAGCCCAACACAACAAATAAAAAAAAATCAGCAACCTTGGGTGTCGTTGTCAAACTTTCTTGAGAAATTGTATAAGCAGCCTATCTGTATTGCTGAAAGTGACATTTTTGAGCTACTGTATACATTTATCTACTGGCCCTGTGGAAGGTAAATAAAACCACCGTTCTAAGTATACGAGTCACAACCGATAGCTTTGAATTCAAACACCCCAGGCCTTCTAGGCCAGGGAGGTGAGCATCGCAGTCATGGTCGACCTCCGTGAAATTGTTTGAGCGATATCGAGCGTATGTAGACAGACCACAGCCATTCCAGATATTACTCAGATCCTATACTAAAGAGGAGAAGTGTTAAAGGTGAAGAAAACGATAAGCAGTACCTGAACCAAAACCATTCTATGGAGTAATCAAAAGCCAAATAGCGAAACAAAACATTTCGTAGGACAGAACACTAAAAAAAAAAACTGGAATGAAACACAATTCATCGAAAAAGGCAATGAAAAGACTTTATGTTCAGTTGAAAAACATGGAAATTGCTTGATCAAAATCAAAATCAAGATCAAGATCAAAATTTAGCATGACATAGGTGGATGCCTATACAGGGTAAGTTGTAATTAACCAGCATCCTTGAAGTAGGGGGAAACGGTAGGAGCAAATGAACTTTTAATAAAAAAAAAGTAAAATAAAATATGTTTATATACTTACCTAATTATATTTTTATATATTATTAAAAATTTTTTTTTTTTTGTAAATTCGAACAACGTAAATTTTGAATAAAATTATGACAAGTGTTGACTGCGCTGCACCATCTAGCAGTAGGTAATATATCGCAAATAAACCATATTCTCGATATTTAACCTACCACTATATCTACCGCTCTGCACTTTTTATACTTTTTTGAAAAATTTAATTTTTCTAGTTTTTCTAGTTTCTGTTTTATTTAAATACTAGCTGACCCGGCGAACTTCGTACCGCCTAACAGTCAATGAATGTCGTGTTACAGATTAGCTGAACTTAATTTATAATTTTATGAAAGTAATACAATGTATACAAAATAAATATTAAGTTCACTACTTTATTAAGATAATAACACAAAACGAAATAAAAAAATTAAGTATATCAACCGCGTGTCAGTTAGACATGATTGAATTAAACTATTTACATATTGTGCAGCATGGGATGCACTCAGTTTAATTATCTTCATTGAAGCACCTTGTGATATACGACATTTTTTGTTTTTTTATCAGGCGCAAGAACAAATAAAACGGATGATTTGCCGACACGTGAATATGCCACGTATAACTGACCATGAGAAAAACACGGATTAATTTTTTGTATGGGAAAATATTTTTTCTTTTATTTAAATTTTCCGTCAACTTTCCAATTTTCGTTTTTAATAGTTATTCTGCTATTCGGGACGGAGACAAATACTACAAATCAAAAACCATGAAAATCGGCTGTACACATCAGTCATCAGGCCCTCTCTGACTTATGGATCAGTTGTATGGTGGCCCAGAACACAACTGACCACAGTGAAAGCGAGACTCCAGAGCCTGCAACGCTTAGCGTGTGTAGCAGCCACTGGATGTATGAGAACCACACCATCGGCCGCACTAGAGTATCTCCTAAACATGAGACCTCTGGATCTTGTCATCCAAGAGGAGGTTAAGGCAGCCGCTCTAAGACTAAGAGCAAATGGACTGTGGAAACAAAACACAGAAACACCACACTAAAAAATTCTGAAACGGGTTCTAGAAGAAATACCTCTGCTGGACGCACCCATGGACAGATTAATATGCCATCATGTCTTTGATCGGAGATACAATATCCAACTCATTGCAGAACCAGCAGATAACTCTGTACAAATGAAGTAAGGATATACACAGATTGCTCCAAAACCACTCAAGGTACCGGAGCCGGCGTCTTCTCAAATGATCTAAACATCAAAATATCAACTACCCTAGGCAACTTAAATACGATCTTCCAAGCAGAATGCATTGGCATCACCAGAGCAGCACAGGCAGTTGCAGCCAAAGATGTCGGAGACCTAAGCTTGAAATTTGTCTCCGACAGTGCCTCCGTGCTACAAGCGCTAGCAAAAAATACTATAACCTCTGTCCTTGTACTGGAATGTCACAATGCGCTTCAATTCATTGCAAGGTCAAATAGAGTGACCCTGCAATGGATTAAGGAGCACAGCGACTCACTGGCCAACGACGCGGCAGACGAACTGGCCAAAAGGGGATCAAAGGAAATAGTATATGAACCGGAACTCTTGATGCCCATACCCCAGGCCCAAATAAAAACATGGCTACGCAGGAACACCGACGAAACCCACCTTAAGGAATGGAAAAAAACGCAGGATGCAGGCAAACAAATAATGCGTTTCCGGAAGCGCCTAAAAAACTTGCCCGCAACCTCACCAGATTAAAAAGGGACAAAATCCGTAAAGTCATAGGTACTATGACAGGCCACTGTCCCCTAAACAAACACCTGTTTACCATAGGTGTGACAGACAGCCCTCTATGCAGAGGATGCATGGAGGAAGAAGAAACGCCACAGCATGTGCTCATGGAATGCAGGAGCGTGGCAGAGCAACGGGCAAGAATACTACAATCTCCAGCATCTGTCCCGGAGGCCTGTAGCAACCTAAACAGGCTGCTAACCTTCTGGGATAGCCTGGGTTGGCTGGAGTAACATAAATAGAAACATGAGCCACGGACAACGGTCCAAGCAAGAAGCCAAGTGCGGGAAATAACCCAGGAAAACTAACTAACTAACTATGTCTGTTGAAAATGGGAGAATAAAAACTACAATAAAATAAAAGAGCTAATGGTCCTGTGTCTGCTTCAACTTCAACATTAATGTCAATCTTTAATTTTTTTTTTTTTGTAGTTAGCCAACACACCTTCGTCTTTACCCTCTAACAAAAGTTTCCTTTAAAGTTGCCTTTTGTAATGGCGTTTCATGGCTTCGATAACAGACTGGTCCATTGGTTGCAACAAGCTTGTGACGTTTGGCGGTAAAAAAATGTTTTAAACTGGCCATTCCCTTTTTCCAACAATTCTTCAGTGGGATCAGTTGGTGCATTATCAACAAGCAGTACGTTTCCGTCTTAATTTTCTTCAGTTTTAATTTCGGATATTCAGCGATTTGGATAGTCAGAGTTCGGATAATTGGAGTTCTACTGTATATATATATATATATATATATATATATATATATATATATATATATATATATATATATATATATATATATATATATATATATATATATATATATATATATATATATATATATATTTTAATTTTCCCACAATTTTTTATCAAAAGTTGCTTATTTGCTCATTCACCCAGTTCAAGGACGCTGGTTAATTAAAACTCACCATGCATATACATAACTTCATTCCCATTGTTGATCATGATATATAGTAATCATAAAAGAACGACCATAGAGAGAAATTGATTACAGATCCTACAATATGTTGATAAGCCGATTCAAGCAAAATAGAAGAAGAAAAACTAAAAATATTTAATCTTCAAAATAAACAAGATACGGTCTGTCCCAAAGTTAACAAATACAAATAAAGCATTTCACAAATATAGCAGGCGATGATAGGCGGGGGTGATTTTTTAATACACGTTTTGTAATTTCGTGAAATAAATGATGCATCATAAAAATTAGGAGCTCCGGAGAAAAACTGGTTAAATCCGAGTTGGGCCAAAAAATGTTTTTTTTTATGTCAATTTCTGTCAATGTCAATTTTCAATGTCAATTTGTCAACGTCAATTTCTGTGAATGTCGCACAGAAATGTCAATTAGAAATGTCGATGTTTTTAATATGCGAAAGTCGATGTTTTTATTATGCGGATAATACCATTAGTAAATAAAATACAAACGGAGCTGCCATGGAATTCACCGACCAAAAATCGGGCCCATCAATATAATTAATACCTTTCTGGGAGGTGAACGGTGGATTCCGGACTAACGACCGGCTATGGTAGGTTTAGGACAGCTGTCTTGCCACATGTGAGCGTTCACCTTACCACCCATTCACTCCCCCTTCAAAGCCATAGAATTTGAGATGCAGAAATCGCGGTTTTAGATAATTTTTCTAGAAAGGAGTTGATTATTTTCCTGGAGAGACCAAGATCTTTAAAAAGGTGAATATAGAAAAAAGAATAACTCGTAACGTTTTCATTAAAACCGGATAAATCCTGCATTATGGAATACACAATTAAAAAAATATTTTCGAATAATAGATTTGCATGTTGTGTGCACAACGGATTTTCAAAATTCACGCGCCTCAAACCCACCGCCCCACCGCCATTATAACCTGCGCAGCAACAGCAGCAGTTGTCCGCCTACTTTCAGAACAGTGGATGATGATTGACAGCACTTCAGTCTACCCTGGACAACAGCGGTTACAACATCGCCGAAATGGGGGGGCTACAAGCTTCACGCGGTAAACTCGTTCTTATTCTATTTGTAATGTCAAACAACCGTGATAGTCTTTGATGTCAAAGAGTGTTTTTGGATCAAAAGCTGTTTTTTTGGCGTTTTTTTTTTGCAGGTTATGTTTTGTTCTAAGTCTTTTAAGTGAGTAGATAGGAATTTTTAAAAACACTGTAATCAAAATGTAAATTACTTTATCAATTTTTGGATTTTCCTGAAAAAAGAGTTATCCGGTTTCGTTCCGTAGCTCCTAAAATGATAACGATGTCGTGAATCTTTTCAAAATTATGTCACTAATTTCAATACATAAAAGCAATGTATGTGAAATGCATGCAAAAAATGCTATGATAACAAAAAGCAAGATTTAAAAAACAATTATCATTTTTTGACAAATTCCGCATGCGTTTCAAACTTTGTACATTATTTTGGCTTTGTCATTGGTATTTTTTACAAATGTTTTTTTATATAAGTTAAATTACAATATAAATTGATTATTAAAAATATGTATACCTATGTCTTAACCACGGAGCATAAGGACTGCCATATTCAGACTTGACTTCGGAGTATGTCTGAGTATCTGAAAGGCTGCCATCGCTGATTTTCATTCCTCCTCTCGGGGATGCTCTGAAATTAATAAAAAGAAAATATTGGTGAATGAAAACAAAACACACGGTAAGTTTCCTTTTTTGAGATTTCATTTACACAGTATGTTATATATTACATATAATAACACCAGGTATGGAATGCCTTAAATATTATATTCCTACTTACTATCCCATAATGTAATTACAATACCTATTTTTAACCGACTTCAAAAAAGGAGGAGGTTATCAATTCGGTTGTATCTTTTTTTTAAATATGTTTGTTACCTCAGAGCTCTGCTATTTATGAACCGATTTGGAAAATTCTTTTTTTATTTGAAAGTATATATTTCCAGATTGGTCCCATTTTTATCGAAATCTTGTTCTGATGATGGGATCCATGAGCAATTGAGGGAACTCCTCAAATATTATCATATGAAGTTGAAAATTTACATGATGTTTCAATTATGATGACAATGCATTTTTTATGGTAAGCATGACCTGATTCGACACCCTGGGTTGGCTTCTGACGAGGGGACTCCTTAACGGTCAACAGCACACACGAAATTTTGTATACTCATTCAGTTATGATAGCCCGTTCCAAGTTTCACCATGACATGGCTGCTGCACTTATTAAAAAAAATAAAGTCGTTTTTTTTTGTCAAAACTTTGTCTATTATATTTATCATCATTTATGCTAATGAGAAGTAATTAAAGACCTAATAAAGTTAAACATGCATAGTAACATAGAAAAATACTGAGCAAAATATATAAATTACAGGTAGATAAATATATAGAGGAATAGAATAGAAATAAACATAGATGTATCGATAAATATACAAAAAAATATATACAATATGTAAGTAAATAGTAAACTTGGGGAGGTTCACTTTAAGAAATAGGTACAGTATATTTTATTTGAGAACCTAATTTATGGCATTAAGGATTTTGAGAATATACAGGTAAAATTTTCTCAGATCTCTTGAATTTCTTGACTATCCTAACTCAGTATAAATTCGAAATCTATATTTTGATTTCCAGGTAAATTTATAATTCGACTTTCTTTATTTACATATTTTTCACAAGACAAGACTTTCTCGATTTACATATTTCTCATAAGACTTTCTCTATTTACATATTTCTCAAAAGACAACACTTTCATTATTTACATATTTTGTGTAACACGTTGTATTTACATATTTGGGAAAGTAAAAAATCCTGATTTATAAACACTATCATGCTCTCGTACAACGATTTTGGTTTTTCTTTATAAATATAATAACATGAATATAAGATTTCACAGGATTTGAAAATATAAGAACCATCCCAGTTATTTTGATCGCAAACTAAACTCACTGTTATCCGGGCAAAAGGCACAAACACACTAACTGCCGTTAAAGTTTGTCTTTGATCTGTAGGGAAACCATTTTACTAAAAAGTAATACTCCCAGCCGTGTCAAAATGATTGACAGGTTAGCAAACATCGCTACTTATATCTCAAAGGAACTGTAAACATGATACAATACATTATCAAACAGAGAATCAGCTTGTTTATGATAGTCAGAGAGATATCTACTATTTTTAACCCTGGACTAAAGAAAGTGTAATTTAGAACCTAGAATCTAATAAAGGATTATTTATAGAACTAATAAAGGATTATTTATAGAACATAAAGGATTATGCAGAAACTTTTCATAGGCGAATGTTACAAGCTCAATATTTATGATAATATTTGGATAATGATCCAGGATCATGATAAGATAATATACACGTACAAAGTAAGCTACCATGGAATTCACTGATCGGAGTCGGAACCATCATAATACTATTACTACATCTCAAATTCTATGCCTTCTAAGGGGGAGTGGGTGGGAGGTAAGGTTTACACCAGTGATTCCCAAAGTGGTCTAAATAGACCCCCAGGGGTCGATTTCGAATTGCAGGGGGTCTATGTCAATGAGAAAAAATGGGTGGGCATAAAATGTAAATGGGGGTTTACGTAAGCGGATCCCATTTAGGAAGGTCTCATAAACATTTAGTTCATCAGTAAATGTCTTATTACACCTAAAACAGGTTGTGTGTACAGCATAGTATTTCAAAGTTATATTAATCGCAATAAACAAACGAGCATGTTTCGTGTCATGGAAGGAAATCAACACTAAACTCAAATTGCATCACTAGTCGATGGAGAAGGCTAGCGTACATGACCAACGAGGGTGGGTGCGAATGAGATATATGAAAAAAATGTTGGTATTCGTGCGAGAGATAGTGCTAAAGGTGTAGTTATGTGCGGCTTTCTCAACTGCTTCAAAGTCGCGGACGCTTAGAGATGAACAACTAAAAATTGTGCATGTTTTTATTTTTTTTTACAACTGCGCTTTACCAAAAACCATATTTTATGTAAGTGACCAGTACTGTACCAGCTGACAAAAACACATTTAAAGGTTTAGGAAAATAGCAAGTGGTCTACGTCACAAAATTACGATGGGCCCGACTCCGATTGGTGAATTTCGTGGCAGCTCCGTTTGTACCTACTTTATTTATTACAAAAATATGTAATATCAGAGCTTTCACAGAAATTACCTTTCTCATGACTATCTTGTTTAGTTAAGTATGACTATAAGCACCAGACATAAGAAAATAATTTTCATAGCCATCCATTTCTTGGTATACTCAAATCGGATTTAACAAATTCAAATGCCTATATTTTTCTCTGTCTTAGAGCTGATATTATTTTCCAATATTTTTCGCATCGCTCGCTTTTTTAAAGCTAACTATTTTTTTGCAAACACTTTTTTGCATTTTTTTACAATAATTCAATTAGGAAGATAACACATTTTAAATTATATACATTTTGTATTTATAGGCGGAATTTTGATTATTCCTTGATTTTTTATTTTTTCATGTTTTTATTTTTATGGTGAATTATTTTTATTAAATGTTTTCTACTGTTAGTGCTACTTATCCGGTCTGTTTAGATTTTTTCATGTTATATATATTTTTTAAATGCTATTTCAGACCATTCAATGAACATTACAAATTATTATTTGATTTGATTTAGATATTATAGGCAAACCAGTGAAATAATGACATTTTTTAATAAGAAATTACAAAATTAGCAAATAAGTAAATTTGTCAATCTGTTATAATAACAGGTAATTGTGAGAGACATAATTTTACGCATTATCACCATAAATGTACCACCACAATTACGGACAATAAATATATTTCTTTTTCTATTTCTATTTCTAACGCAAATATGACAGCAACACAAACTTTCTTTAAACTGTCACTCATCAAGGCTCTCGTCTATGTCTACAGCGAATGAAATTTATCGCCGTACTGACATGATTCATATCGAATGTAGTATCCTCTTATCTTGAATATCACGATCTGGATCACAATATATTGAGCGTATAGTAATCCCCTTGCAATGTCATAGTTATTATAGTTGTTGTTGCTACTCTTTACTTAGACTTTAAACAAGAATGAACACTAAGACCACCAAACACCACCGAACACCAAACGAAAATGAACGAGATCATAAGAGTTATGAGTGGAACGCCGACTAAAGAGCGGGATCCTCAGTTTCAGAATTAATATAGAACAGCACCCTGGAATTTACTACACCCTGGAATTTACTACAGTGTTCCAACCGCATTTCGGTGCTGAAGGCAAATGAAAACCATTACACTAGCTTTTATAGGTTTAACACAGCTACAAATTCAAGCAGCCCAAAGACACAACAGAAGATAAAAGATTGAGAATTCTCACTTTCACTTTCTCTCTTATTCACCATAAAAGTTATAGATATTGACGTTGATGTCAAAAGTTAAAAAAAACTAAAAAACACTGTCAGTTCGTATAGCGTAACTTTCTTGAAAAGCGGACTATGACCAACCTTATCTCCATTTTTGAACACATGCTTTAAGTACTAAAATAGCATGGTCTGACTCTAACAATTTTGCACACAATGTCTTAATTTAATATTTTCATTAAACACGAAACTGACTATGTTTTCAAGAAGTTGTACAGCAAATGCATCATTGTATTGTCACAATAGCAAAATGTAACAGCGAAAATAGTGCCAGGCATGGACTAGTGACCGGACCAATTAATAAGGGAATCCATGGGAATCAAATATTCCAAATGAACACGAGTACAAATTAAATAAATACCATGATCTTGCAAATGCCTTCAACCGGAACGGCTTCATTGTTCAATTTCACCTGGTGGAAGTTGGCGCTTCTGGCCTGCAAGCCTAATCATTCTCATTTTTAAAGATCTTGGTCTCTCCAAGAAAGTAATAAGCTCCTTCCTAGAAAAAATATCTAAAATCGCAATTTCCGCATCTCAAATTCTATGGCTTCGAAGAGGGGGTCGAATGGATGGTAAGGTCAATGGTCACATGTGGTAAGACAGCTGTCCTCAGCCCACCACAGCCGTTCGTTAGTCCGGAGTCCGCTGCTCACCCCTCAGAAGTGTATATAAATAAAATACAAACAGAGCTGCCATTTAATTTACCGACCGAAGTCGGGCCCATCATAATACTATTATCACACTTCTAGGGGGTAAGCGGTGGATTCCGGACTAACGAGCGGCGGTGGTAGGTTTAGGACAGCTGTCTTGTCACAAGTGAGCATTCTTTTTACCACATTTTCACACCCCCTACGAAGCCATACATTTTGAGATGCGGAAAAAGCGGTTTTGGATAATTTTTCTAGGAAAGAGTTGATTATTTTCCTGAAGAGACCAACACCTTTAGGAGGTGAAACAGAGATATGGCTGGCAGGCCATGAGCGCCAACTTCCACCGCGTGAAGGTGAACAGTGAAGCTGTTCCGGGTGACGGCCCCTTATGAGATCATGGTTTTGGGATATTTGAATCCTATAATATGGAACAGTTAATTCTACAATAGGGGCTATCTTCCGAGATAAAGAGTAAAGAGTTATATCTGCATCTGAGACTTTCAGGGAATTTATATAATAGCCAGAATCCAATCTGAAGCTTTCTTGATTATTGAGAAAGGTTTAAAAGTATTATGATGGGTCTGACTCTGGTCGGTGAGTTTTATGGTAGCTCTGTTTGTATTTTATTTATTATGTGTTTTATATTTAATAGGCCAGTTTACTTCTTATTCAGCCTATAGTCGCATTAAGCTGGATAAAGGCTTATCAAAGTTGACACCTCCTCAGTCACCATCCATTGATGACCAGCATTTTGACGTCAGCCATCGCTTTTAGCAATCTAATTGCCTATATAATCAATGTTGGAAGTTTATCAAGGTATCGCTCATCATTTTCAAAATTTAGGATCTTGAATTTTTCAAATTATAAAATTTAATGTAATAAGTGTTTTGTAACAACTAAATAAATGATTAGGTGGTACAGAATTCCATTTATTTTTAAAAGTCCCAATTCGACCCTGTAGACGAAATATGGCTGTCCAATTGATGAGTTAATTTGGGGTCCCACCGTTTTAAATGGCTTGATTATGATCTTAGTGATGCGGAACCAAGTGGGGTCAGTGGTTTTGCTCAATTGAACGATAGCATACACCATCGCTGGAATACGTCTACGAGGAGAATGTATTAATTAATTGATAAAAATCACTCTTCTTTATAAAGAACTATTTTTGGTAGTTTTTATTTAACCTTTCGGAAGTCAATCATTCGACGCAAAATTTTCGAAGGTCTCGAAAATTTGAAGCATACTAATATATAACAGTGGCTTATTCAATGGCAAGCTTCAATGGCAGGCTTTTTTTTTGAAAAAATACGAATATAATACGGATAATACGAAAAACGCCAATCGGCATGCGTGGCCACCCAGGGGTTAAGTGATGTGTTTGGTATCGGATATAGGCGACCATGATAGTGATTCTCATGTGACAGTGATGATCAAAGTACAGAGCATCAGTCCCGATTGATGCGTGATCTAGGCTGCAAGCCGCACAACCCAGAATCCTGGCTTAACCCCTGGGAGGCCAAAAACGCCAATCGGTATTTGCGGTGGTTAATAGATGCCATAAATATTATATAAATTTATGAGCTCTGGTTTTCTCGATCTTTCTCTATGCATCGGAGACATGGACCCTGAAGGCTCGGATACGCACCAAAATCGATGCACTGGAGATGTGGTGTTAGCGTAAAATGCTAGGAATCCCATGGACAGCACGCCGCACCAACAAATCTGTCCTGGAAGAAATCGGCATCCAAGTGAGACTCTCCACCGTATGCATGAGAAGGGTCCTGCAGTTCTTCGGTCATGTTGCCAGGAGAAACCCAGAGAATCTGGAGAAAATGCTTTCCGGGGGTCAAGTGGAGGGAAGAAGAAGCAGAGGCAGATCACCGGCCAGATGGAACGACCTCATCAAAGAAGTTACAAAAGGGTCAATACAATCTGCGACCCGCCATGCAGAAGACAGGTCAAAGTGGAGGAGCCTCGTAGGCAAACTGTTGTCTAGTGGTCACGATCCTCAGTAATGAGGGAACGACGGAGAATGACGGAGAAGAAGAAATTTATGATATACATGACTAATAAGAGTAATTATTATGTAACAAGAGATAATTATTTAAAAATATATATTGTTAGCATTTATATACAAAATCAATCAAAAATGGGCAGCGCCGTTTTTGCGAGAAAAGGCTGGTTTCCGAAAGTTTAAACAAGCATCCGCTTTCAGAGCAATTGTTAGAGCGGAATATGAAATGAACGGTTGCCTTTTTTCTACATCAAAACTACCCACGAAATATGTTCAAACTTATTCGGACGTTATACAATACAATCAACTACTCCAGTAGATAGGTATTCCTACACTTGGATGCGTCACAAAATTAAATGCTTAAAATTTAATTATTAAAAACATAACTATCATGATAATTGCCATGGCTGTAATATTATATTCAATATTACCTACTTAAAAATAATAAAAATACTAATGTAATTTAATAATAAGGGAGAATAATATATTAAAATAGAAATGCAAATTCTATGTAGAATAATCAACGTAAAATTATTTTATTGTCAATCCAGCAATATGCTTTTGTATTTTTATAAACATAAATAGATGTATAATAAATTATATGAGAATTAGAATGTCAGCTATCATAATACCATTATGTTTAAAACTTTAAAAATTTTACTAATTATCAACATGATAAATAAACTCGGAATTTTCAAACTCCCTTATACCATAAATTGGGTTTCTTAACAAATTATTTATAATTATCTTTTAAAAATGGTTCTCTCCAAGGCTTTTCATTTGCTCTGGAATCTTATTATAGTAGGACAAATTTTGGTTGTAAAACTGTATCACACTTTGCTAAGTCGCTGTCGGTTTATGTGGAGATTGGATTTATTCCTCGTATCGTGATGATGAAAATCACTTTCACCGGAACTTCTGCTAAGTGTCTATAAGTTTGACAGTTAGTTTTGAAGCGAGAAAATCAATGATCGTTCATTTCATATTCCGCTCTATCTCGTTCGCTTGAACTAATTTATAGTTTTAGTTCACAAAGAAACGTAATCGGGCACTGTATCTATTATGCTTTTCGGATTAAATGTAGTGGTTTAGTAAATTTAGTTTAGAGTAAATTAAATTAATTACCTAGTGAATTAGTAAATTAAAGTAAATTATGAAATTCAGTAAATTTACAAAATGCCACTGTCCATAAGTGGCCTGCATTCGGGGGACGTCGAAATGAATAGCTTGAGATTGTCGCATACGGATTCTTTGATGGGCCCAATTTCGGTCGGCGAATTTCATGGCAGCTCCGTTTGTATTTTATTTATTTCAAATTACAGCTCTGCTCAGGTAAATAATATTGTCAGTCTTCTGTAGTCCAATTCTGTGACCAATTCTGGGTCATAAAAATTACCTACCTATGATGTTGGAATAGCGCGACAAACTCATGAGTTCCTGGCTTTGGTAGCGATTGTGATCCCAATAGTCTTTCTCGTACGGATTGAGATAACTGGGCTGCTGATGTAGGGCCGAGGGAAAAGCTCTTTGGGCCGCATCCATTTTCTGGAAAAAATAGAATAGCTTAGCATATAGCGTAGTCTAGTAAGCGAATTCTTTTGAGAACCGTGCCTATGAATTTCAAACATTTATATAAAAAATACGTGTGGCACTCGGGGACTGCCACGGTAAAGCTATTGCATAGCATTTTTAACAACTTATGCAATTATAATTATTTATTTATTTTATTTTTTCTGATATCAGATAAGTGCGCTCTATCGGAAAACGTTGAAATTATTCCGAATCATTTGCGGCTGCGGAAGCAAATGATTCGGAATAATTTAAACGTCTTTCGATAGAGCGCCGCGCACGAATTTTTTTATTCAATAAAGCAAAAAAACCGAATTATTCGAAAAAATTCGTAGATAAAAAGATAGATAATTAAATTATCTTTAAAATGGTGCAGGTTTCATAATAATACGCCAGATAGTATTTGCGTAGTAGTCGTTTTTGTGTTCGGTTAGACCTAATTTCACAAATTAATTACACTATGTAATATAAACAAAATCTAAAATATTCAAAGCTAAGAATATTAGGAAAATGTTCTTGTTTAACATATATTTTTTTCGAATCGTAAGCAGTACTCGTTTAGACGTAATTATCAGTTTAAAATCATTAATTTTCGTTAAGAAATTTCTTCATTCGGTCGCCGCGCTGGCCTAGGCCCGCGATAAAAGCTATGCAATAGCTTAAAAACAATCAAAACCTTATTTATCTCTTCCATACCCTTTCCTTTTGACCCCACCCCTATTTTCAATATAAAAGGTTTGTAATAGTTGGACAATGGTATGTTTTATGACAAGTATAGGGTTGCGCAGGGAAACGGGAAATGCGCACCTGCAAAAATTAACAAAAATACCGAAAAGTGGCTGACAGTGCTGCCAACTCTGAAAATGCGCTGTCAGCGGCATCAGAAAACACCAGAAAGCACTAAATCCAGCGATAACTATAAGAATAAGAATAATTTTATTTTCGTAAGTAATTTTCCAAAACATTATTCCGAAAGTCTGCCTAACTAGGCCGAAGCCCGTACCAAGGTAGACTCGTTAGATAAGGATAACTACTAAACATAGAACAAACAACCATTTTTTAGGCCAATAATACAAAAACCTAAAGTGGAAGTACAAATTACCTATTATGGAAAAAATCCCGACCAAGCAGTAACCATTATAAAAAAGAAAAATAAAATATTACACAAGATTTTGAAATACAAGGCACCCACATTGTAATCACATGAGCAGATGGGGGCACGTCCATGACGTCCTAGCTAGTAATGCTGTCGAAATACCCTTTGTGCAGCAATTACACTATCACCCTGCTTGAAAATCGCTATCACAGTGATAGCACTTTCCGCACCACTCCAATGCTCCATGATTACTAAATGGCAACGCGTTCACCACAACTACGCATCGGTTCCAAACAACTTAAGGCACTACAGTGTCGGGAACTCTAACGTTCAAAATTTCCATGTTTTCCTGCATTTCTGTATTTCTTACCACGTATTTCTGGTTAAATCGGTCGGACGCCAAAAATGCCTATAGGCATTTTGCCGTTTGATAGATCCGCTCGTAGCCCTTTCGGCCGGCCCCCATATATTGTTTATTATATAAATATTGAATATACATGAATAACAAGATTAATTACTAGTTAACAAGAGTGAATTCATAAATAGTTAATATTGTTAGTATTTATTTACAAAATTGACCAAAAATTTGTGGTGCAATTTTTTGCATACGAGGGTTGACTTCCGACCAGTTAAATTAGACGCCATTAGCATAATTTACTGATTATTTATTATAATGACCATCAGGGTATGATATGAAATTAATAGAGCTTACGATGACAGATAGTACCCGTCTAAGCAATAATAAGCGTTATTTTTGTATAGGAAAATATCGACTACCTACCTCTATTCCGATTGCCAATAAGGGGACAAAGGCGAAAGTTGGTTGGTATTGCGTCATTGTGATTCTAGGGGCAGGTAAAGAAATGAGGTGGGATTGTCAAGTACATTATGCAACAAGTACCAATAGGATGTGTAGATTTCTACAATTTCAAATCTGCAGCTATTGCATAGTTAGGTTCTACGAACATTTTTTGTATAAAGTGCTTGATGACTATTAATATTCTTATAATAATTATCTATTTTATATGTATACCCATGTACATGGATTCAGCTCTATTTTTTTTTTTTTTTTTATTTGTCTGCCGTGTAAAGCTGACTAGTCAACGCTATTGTCGAATTAATATTTATGCTTTAATAGTTTTATATCTACATATAAACTGACGAATTCTAATATGCGATAATTAGCTTTAATTCATAATTCATGCTTTTATTGTATATTCTGAATGAATAAATTGAATACTGAATACTGAATACTTAGTTGACTGTATAGTTAGTTAGTTGACTGTAAGAGTTCACCATTGTTCAAAATTATGCAAAATTTATTCTTTGTGCAATAAAATGTTTGGATTATATATCACATGTCACATATCATTTTCATATTATATATCACATATCATTGTCACTTACTGTGAATTTGTAAATCCTGAGTGCAAGTTTGGGTACCGCCCGACACTTTTACCTTTGTCCGAGGTACTGCTGACACTTGCGCTGTTCGCCCACCTAAGAAAAACAGAATATTTAGTCCAGGGAAGTCAGATAAAAGTAGATAGGTATTCCTACACTTGGATGCGTCACAAAATTAAATGCTTAAAATTTAATTATTAAAAACATAACTATCGTGATAGTTGTCATTAGCTGTAATATTATATTCAATATTACCTACATACAAATAATCAAAATATACTAATGTAATTTAATAATAAGGGAGAATAATATATTAAAATAGAAATGCAAATTCTATGTAGAATAATCAACGTAAAATTATTTTATTGTCAATCCAGCAATATGCTTTTGTATTTTTATAAACATAAATAGATGTATTATAAATTATATGAGAATTAGAATGTCAGCTATCATAATACCATTATGTTCAAAACTTTTTACTAATTATCAACATGATAAATAGTCATATAAAAGACAAGTATTTAAATACCACGACAACAGAACAGTTAATTCTACAATAAGGGCCGAGATAGGAAGTCTTCCGAGATAGGGAGTGAAGAGTTATATCTGGACGGAGGTCTGTGCATCCGAGACTTTCAGGGAATTGTTACTGCTTAGAGACCGAATTGAAATTCAGCATCCAATCTGAAGCTTTTTCGATTATTGATAATCGAATTTTGTAGTGGAATGTTTTTTGCTTTTAGATCATCAAGAAATGTACCTGATTGCATCTGATGTTGTCCACCTTGCCTCTTGGCGTAGCCGAAGCTTTGCGGGACTCCTTTCACTCGACTACTTCCACCATTAGAAGACGAACTGCTGACTGATGTATTTGGAGCCAGTGGACTGCCAACTGGATTCGGTGACTGAAATTGGAATTGTAAATAAGATTTGATAATCACGAGACACAACATTAGAAAATGTTGAATTGTCCTTATTTATTTATTAGTTTATTAGTTTCAAATAGTATTCAAGGGCATTACAGATGAATCCAATTCGCCCTTGAATATTAAAGCTAGAGTGTAAGTCTAAAAATAATTGACTACATAACTAAATTAATGCTAACATTGAACAAGAAAAAAACATAAAAATATAAAACTAAATATAAGACAGATTATGATAAACATGAGATAGCAGGGAGTTGCCTTTTTAGCTGCCAAAGGGATATACAAAAGATATCTATTTCTGTGGGTAAGGAATTAAGAAGAGCTATATCCCTTCCCACTGTCTACAAAAATAATTGTACGGTGGTACGGCACATTAAACAATAGATGCGATCTCCTCGCTATGTAATTTACAGGCTTAAATTTATTAAATTTTCTCCCTGATCATGCAGATATAGGAAAGTGATAGATTCGCGAGTTACAAAAATACAGTTGGCTATAACACAGCACAGCCAGAGACAGACCTTCTAGGTCTAGTTGGTTGTGCGATTTCGCCTCATTCGGATATGCTAGCATATTTATATGCATAGAGCTATGTTTTTCGCTATAGTAATGTTTGTTCTTAATTATTCCTCATGTACAACAGTATGCATGTCCTTGTATTTTTTTTCTTGTACATACGTTATAAATAAATAAATAAATCAATAAAATAAATTGATAACTTAGTAGCATTTAGTGCAGCACACTTACTTTCCTTGGCTCGGTAAAGTAAAGTGTGAAGATCTATAGGGCATGTCCAGTGGCGTAACTACAAAAAATAGGCCCTGGTGCAAAATTGAACAAAGCCCCCCCCCCTCCCCTACTACTTACATTCATTATGGTATATAGTACATACTGTTTATCTAGCTACTTTATATATTTATATTGCAGCTATATAATAAATCGGCGTATTCATTTGGGCATTGCTTCGAACATGTTTCGGAACAAGTTCCTAAGAACCTCAGCGGGACACGATAAGGGATCACATAGAAACATTGTTGCGGGGGATTGTTCGAAACATTTATTCCTTATTAAATACGACCTTTATTACAAATTAAATAAATACCATGATCTCGCAAATGCCGTCACCCGGAACGGCTTCACTGTTCACCTTCACGCGGTGGAAGTAGGCGCTCGTGGCCTGCCAGCTAAATCTTTTTTTCACCCTTTTAAAGATCTTGGTCTCTCCAGGAAAATAATCAACTCCTTTCTAGAAAAATTATCTAAAACCGCGATTTCTGCATCTCAAATTCTATGGCTTCGAAGGGGGAGTGAATGGGTGGTAAGGTGAACGCCCACATGTGACAATACAGCTGTCCTAAACCTACCACAGCCGGTCGTTAGTCCGGAATCCACCGCTCACCTCCCAGAAGTGTAATAACTATATATGATTGGCCCGATTTTTGGTCGGTGAATTCCATGGCAGCTCCGTTTGTATTTTATTTTATTTATTATATTTCTCCATCTTTGAATGTTTGTGAGAAATAAAACAATGTCAGTTTTTATTACCTACTTTATTTTGAGTAGAAGACTTATTCGAGCAGTAAAACAAAAAAATACCACATTACAATTGTACCAATTTCTGCATATTTACATATTTGAATTAACTACTTAATGCATTGTAATAAATACATTTCTAGAATAGTGTTCGTCTTTACTGTGCAAAATCATTGATCAGTCTTGAGACATTCATCTTTTCGGATTTCTTAGCTTCCTAGCAGAGTTGGATGGAACGTCGACCCTAGATAGAAGTGCCGTTTTGGGACCCCAAACTACAGTGGGCTCCGGAGCACCGCACCGGCTTCACCGGCTTAGTTACGTCACTGGGCTTGTCGCAAGTTGTCAATTCTATCATCTAAATTATTGCCTTCTCTTTAAGCCTTCAACTTCTAAAAACCTAATAATGTAACAGTGAATTAAAATATCTATAGTAAATTAAAATAATTTAAAGTACTCACTTGAGGTCCTCCATTTCTGACAGGATGTTGACTAGGAGATGGGAACTGAAACATTAAACAAATATCTTTAGCGTATGAGTATGAGTAGATATAGCATCAGCTCAGTGACTTAGAAGTAAGGAATGCTAGATAATGCTGTGTCAAAGGTCTCAGGTTCAAAGAAGAAATGGAATCGGAATTTATTTATTTCAAATATTATTCAGGAGCATTACAGACAAATCCAATTCGCCCTTGAATATCACATCTAGAGTGTACAAGTCTATAATAACTGGCATATTACATAAGAAAACTAATGCTGCTTCAAAAAAATAAAAACTAAGTAAAATAAAAATGATGATAGAAATGAGATAGCAAGGAGTTGCCTTTTTAGCTGCCAAAGGGATTTACAAAAGATGGCTATCTCAGTGGGTAAGGAATTAAGGAGAGCTATAATCCTCCCCAATGGCCTGTCTACTAACATATTTGTACGACTGTACAGGACATTAAAGATGCGATCTCCTCGCTATGTAATTTACCGGTATGTGCAAATGAAACTTACATAGTATCTCTAGTAAATGAGTAGTTCCATAATTTAATACAGTATATGCAAATATGATTAGGGAAATATATAGATGCATTTCGACAGTATTTTATCCCACCATTCCTAAAACAAAATCGGATGGAAATAAATATAGATAAATACGGAATATGGAATTATGACTATTATCTCAAACAGACAATAAGATGCTGAATAGTGCCGGATTTATACTTTTTGAGGTATAGGCCACTTGACTTTGGGCCGCCCTTCCCTCATATCTTAATCACTTATATTTATTTACCTGTGCCTTTTTAAGCTATTGCATAGCTTTTATCGCGGGCCTAGGCCAGCGCGGCGACCGAATGAAGAAATTTCTTAACGAAAATTAATGATTTTAAACTGATAATTACGTCTAAACGAGTACTGCTTACGATTCGAAAAAAATATATGTTAAACAAGAACACTTTCCTAATATTCTTAGGTTTGAATATTTTAGATTTTATTTATATTACATAGTGTAATTAATTTGTGAAATTAGGTCTAACCGAACACAAAAACGACTACTACGCAAATACTATCTGGCGTATTATTATGAAACCTACACTGTTTTAAAGATAATTTAATTATCTATCTTGTTATCTACGATTTTTTTCGAATAATCCGGTTTTTTTGCTTTATCGAATAAAAAATTCGTGCGCGGCGCTCTATCGGAAGACGTTTAAATTATTCCGAATCATTTGCTACCGTAGCCGCAAATTATTCGGAATAATTTCAACGTTTTCCAATAGAGCGCAGTTATCTGATATCAGAAAAAATAAAATAAATAAAATAAAGAAATAATTATAATTGCATACCTAAGTTGTAAAAAATGCTATGCAATAGCTTTACCGCGGCAGTCCCCGAGTGCCACACGTTTTTTTTTTAGGCAATGAACAATTTTACGTATTTATGTAAGTGGGTGGATTTTACGTATTTATGTATGTAAGTGGGCAAACCCAAATAAATAATTGAATTAGTCATAAAGTAAAAGTGTAATGAAACAAGAACTACACATTTTACTGTATTTTGATTGGCGAATCATCTATAATATCGTCATAGTTTATGGTGTTCATTGTCTCTGCCTCTAATAATAATATTGTGTGATTCTCTTTGATTATATTATTATTTGTTTCTGTTTCAGAGAGTAATGAATAAAAAAAATCGAACCTGGTGATGAGGAGCTACCCCGAGCTGTTGAGCAGCCGATATTTTCTCAGCTCTTCTCTGATGAGATGGAGAATGGTGACCACTGGAACCATTTCCACCTCTCCTTTCCGACTTCCTCGAATGCGATGGACTTGGAGGAGCATTCTGAAAAGTATTTGATGATGATTTAGAAGTATTTATCGTTTCATTCTTTACTATTTCAATTTTATTCATTTACTATTTATTGCAATGTTATTTATCCGTCCATACGTATTATTTAACCTTTATTAAGTCTTATTGACATTCCTTTATTATTCCTTTATGATGGCTGTTTTCAAATATTATATGTATGTTTTCCGTTTCTTTATTCCACCATAACTTATAAACGCTTCAACCGATTTAGAAGTGTGTCATATTGTTAGAATCGGTATGTCATTCTGAATGCCATATGGTACCTACCTTAACTGTCCATATATTAAGTAAGTAGTTTAAATGTTTAAATTTCCAAATGGCAATAAATTAATATAAATATATGGTGTTTAGTTTCAAATAAAAGGTATGATTAGGTACATTCCGGAAATATACATGTATCTATATGTATAAATACATAAACCACAAATATTTCATAAAAAAACCGTAATAAAAATAATTATAAATACAACTTTCTGTAACAGCAGTCGAGTATTTAATCTTTTTGAATATGTATAAACTTGTTAAATTGATAATTAATAGTAAATTTTAAATATTATTAGACTCAAGAAAAATAGTTAAAATTGTCATCAAATGATAATTTTGTGATCATTTTGCATCTCGCCATATCTGATAACCGTTTACTGTTTAGTTTTAAATACTTATTTTTAAAATTATGTAAATTGAAGTAAGCACAAGTCATTATTTAATTAGTACGCTTGCCTTAGTATGGGCCTAGGCCTAGTTAGGCGGCGTTGATTTGAAGAAATACTCTAAGTCTCTGATGATTTTTTTACCTATAGCGAAGGGGACCCCAACAACTGGCTCCACCGGGCATTCCAGTGTGCCCAGTTTTGCCAGTCTGTCGGCATCTTCATTGCCGGGTATGCCGTGATGGCCCGGTATCCATATTAAGGTGATTTTGTTGGCTTTTTCCAATTTGTTGAGCTCTTCATAGAGTCCCCAGACCACAGAAGATCCTGTGGTGGCTTTAGCTAGAGCGTCCAATGTTTTTTTTATATTTTTTTACCTCAAGTCGACTTTGGAGTTTTATGCATTCCAATATGGCAAACACCTCAGCTTGAAAGACCGTGGCATATTGTCCAAGGGGGATGCTGATTTTGTGTTTGGTTTTGGGTTCGTACACGCCTGCCCCAAAACGTCCATTTGTTCCTGATCCGTCGGTGAACCAGGCGTCCGCATTGTGGCTTTGGAGCCATTGCGGATTCTTACAGTCTTCCCCGGTGGGAATTAGGATTATATAGGACTTCTGTAGCAAAAAATTCTTTTGTAGTCGATCCTGGATCAGGGGTAAATGGGCTTTTGCGGAGGAGGTTTAGCTCTGGATGACTGGGCCCTCCTTGCTTCCACTCGCCCAAATACTTCAGTCTGTATGCTGTAAGTCTGGCGGAGTGAATTATGAGCTTGTCCAGAGGCGGGCAGCAGAGTGCCACCTCTAATACCTCTGTTGGGGTGGTCTTTATGACGCCAGTTGCAGCCCTCAGGTTGTAGACCTTAAAGGCTTTTCAGCATGTTTTTGTCTCGAGCTTTGTCACCCTGAACCACCGAACTATTGCAGCATAAGTGAGTCTAGGCAGCAGTACTGCCCTGTAGAGCCATAAGGCGACCCTAGGTTTGAACTCCCAGGTTTTTTCCCATGGCTCTTTTGCACGTCCACAAAGAGGCATGGATGCTTGTTCTCTTGCGCTCGAGGTAGTGCTTCCAATTAAGCTTTGGGTCTAGATAGACCCCAAGGTATTTGAGTACTGTTGTGTATTCTATCTCCTTATCCCAGAGCTTGAGACACTCAACAGGTTCAGGTTTGTATTTTCTGTTGAAAATCATGGCCTTGGTATTGCTTGGATTGCATGGTCCCAAAATATATAAAATAATACTTAAATTTATTTTCCTTAATATTATTTCTGTATAATATATTAGTATATTTCATATCCTCTCCTGTCATACCTCATTATGATACATTAAATAATGTTTATCATTAAATAATAATGTTATCAATGATAACATTAATATTTTAAAATGATAGTTAATCATTATTAATGTTATCAATGATAACAATAATACATTTAAACATTAAATAATGTTTTATGTTATATGCCAACATACATGCTTATGCATAAATAAATATTTTCCTTGTTTCATTGTTTCAGTATTGTGCCGTCTTATATTGGATCCTTGCCTATGTAATTGCTGCTTTTTTTTCCACAATGGCCTCTTTGAACTTGGATAATTTAGGTTTGAGTTGGAATTTATAATTCAAATAAATTTTAATTTTAGGCCATGTTAATCATGTATCCTTTATAATCTAAATATAGCCTAAATTTTATAATTTATCATGTCCAAGAATCCACTAAACGAAACACATGAAAAAAATAATTTTGATTAACTTATTAGCACTTAGAATATGGACCTTATTAAAAAGCCCACCTGGATTTTAATGTTGGTTGCCACGACGAAATCCGATATTACAGCGAGTAAGCTGCACTCAAAAACTAGTATTTAAAAAAAATATTATATTAAAATAATAACCTGGACAGGACTTCCGACTCCGGGTGAATCTGTATATTTCTTCCACTGACTGTCTCCATTTTTAGTACTGTGGCCATGGATGCAGCGTTCTGACAACAAGAAAGTTTTCATATTATAAGGTTAGAGAGATCTTATGAGAAATATGCAGAGTATAATAATTAATTATATAGAGTAATTACACTGCTCAACGTCGTACTAAAATTTGGCAACCAGGATTTTAATACGAAACGCAACGTAGGTATAGATAGCACCCATGGTTCCAAAAAAATATTATTCTTCTATGTGATTATTCTTATGTTCATTATGGCGAATTTCGTGGTAGAATACTATGGCGGAGCACTGTAGATGGTGATCTAAACACGTGTATACGGCATAAAATAATAATATAATATCAAACGTTATAATACAGGTTTCAATACGTAATAATTACGCACTTGCACTTACATTCAGGTATAATAGACTAATAGATGGTATTCTATCTCGCACTTACATCCAGGTAGACTAATAGATGGTATTTTATCTCGCCGTATTATTTCTGTGATGTAAACTAATATAGATGGCACTAATAGCGCAATATTACGATAATTATCATTGGGTGATGGCGGGGGGGGGGGGGGGGGGGAGGGGGGGGGGGGGGGAAGGTAGTTGGAGGTGGGAGGAGGGGGAATTAAAAATATTCTTCTTCTTCCGTTATTCTTTTTATTCCGTGGGTTCCTATCCCGCCTTATCTAGAGTGATTTACCAGATAAATAAGTGCGTAGGATGCAAAAGAGGCTTTGGAGGGGGGGAGGGCGTGTGTTTGGGGGGAGGTTTTGGAGGGGTTGGCTTTAGGGGGTTATGGGGGAAAGGAGGGGCGTTTCGGGGGGTATCATTGGGTGGGGGGGTAGGGGATGGGGGTTAAAGAAAGAGGTTAAATGGGGTGGGTGGTTTGGGGGACGGGAAGGGGGTTGGGGAGAGAGTGTGAGAGGGAGGGAGAAGGGTGGAAAAGAGAAGGGAAAAGGGGGCGGAGGAAGGGTTGGGTGGGGGGTTAAGAGGAGGGACGGGGTAGGGGGAGAGTGGGAGTGGAGGGGGAGGGGGAGGGAGGGTTGGAGTAGGGTTAGGGTTTTGGCACGCGGGGGTTGTATGCTTGCCGGGAAGGTCATGGGGTGACACAACCGATTTTTGTTGAACGTAACAGATATCATTAAATAAAAATACTAGAAGCCGCCAAAATTAACTAACGAATGTGAGGCCTTGTGTGGGGAACTCAAGGATCATTGATTATACATATATGGTATTACATTGCTCAACTCAATAGTATGACATTAACTTCTGCGCCGGCGAAATGTAGGTGGCGCTGATAGCATTGACGTGGAAACTTATTGTAATTTATTAAGCCATCATAATAACATTGACATTTAATGGGTTTTTGTAAAGGATTGTTTGATTATAAAAACCCATAATTTAACCAATGATAACAATAGTAATATTCAATTAATAGTGCCATCGCAATTTTTATATATGCTAAATACATCACGGAAATAATACGGAGAGATAGAATGCCATCTATTAACTAACATTAAAGTGCGAAGTTATTAAGTAGTGAAACCTGTACCTATACTAAAATAAAATATAACATCTTCATGTAAATAATATTAAAATAATTAGAGATACGATTTAAAAAAAAATAAAATTATATCATTATTTTATACCGTATAGGCGTGTTTAGAGCGCCATCTACAGTGCGCCGTCTTACTGTTATAACACGAAAGTCGCCATATTGAACATAATAAGAGAAAATTTATCAATTTTTGGAACTATCCTACACGTTGCGCTTCGTAGTAAAATCCTAGCTGCCAAATTGTAGTACGACTTTAAGCAATCGCTAGCTATATAATCAATGCTATGACGAAATAATCGAATCTATTCGATAAAAGATAAATACTATTTCGGACTGATTTTCGCGCCATATTGTTAAAACATAATACATTGAATGCAAGACACCTGTAAGTGAGGGGAAAAAAATGTCGTCAAAAAAATTATTAGTTCCTTCTTCAAGTAGAGGATTCAAATGCCTTCATGATATGCGAATGCAGTCACCAGAGACGTAAACGTACTAGACTGCGCGATCAGGCTGAGAATGCGTCAGCCAAATAGAAAAAGACAGCAGAATATGGTACTCCTTCTATCCTTGTTTAGTCGCGCATGAACGGGACACGCGTAAATATATCACTATGGCAACGCTTATACATCACTATGGCAACGATTCGACTCCATAAGTCTGCTATGCTATGGATAAACGCGCATGTGCAACTAGACAAGGATAGAGGAAGTCTCATATGCAGCTATCTCTTCGCGAACGCATCGCTTCCGCGAACGCATTCACTCACAGTCCATCTTCGCACTCCCGCGCTCTATTCTATACCACTAAGACAGTCACATACCTTAAAGTTCCCTCCGCCAGGGTCTGTCTGCTGCCCGCTATCAGACTTTTTAACTCGTTGGCCGACGACACGGTAGACCACATGCGGCCCTCCAGGGCCTGGTGGGGCCTCCATCAAGGGCCTAGGGCCTCCTGGCAACTGCGGCGCTTGCTGCTGACGTCCGCATCTGAAACAATAATTTTCACGAACTATTAAATTAAATGGCCCTAAATGAACGTCTTCTCAGACTAATATAAAAGGAAAATTAAATATAATAGTGTCTTCAAGCAGTGGCGTGCCCAGGGTTGGTGAATGGGGCAAACCTGACCATACCTTTGTGTGTGTTTTTACGTATTATATAGTTAAAAAAGTGGTACCTCTTTACTCTTCAATCTTCAGTTTCAAATTTACTGCTTGTATCGTAGATTCAAAAAAACACACTGAATGTATGCTACTGCTAGACAGAATTTAACAAATACTTATCAGCAGTCGCATACCTGCGGTGGCTTTAAGAAATGCCGTTTTATTTGCTTGAGCGAGTGAAATCAAGTTAAGACAGAACTCACCACAAGGGACAATTTCCTCTATTGTTTATCAGGCAATAAAAATCACAAATCAATTAAAATTATACAATAAAAAATCTGCTCTGTCACTTGTTCAAAACAAACGGAACTAAATACGGAACACGCTCGCATTCTACTTCATGCTAACGCAAGCCTGGCTTATTCGTCAATACAAAAGTCGTATAGATACATATATTGCTTTGTGTAATTTGGCACAGGTTAGAATGAGAGGACCACTGATTTTAAAAGCCCCGTTGCAAGCCCATGTTTGCGAGCGAGATGACTAGCTGAACTCAACTCGGTAACTCAACTGTCGATAAGCTGTTTTGTCGCGTAGAGCGATCTGTGCCCGCTAGATAGCAATAGGCGCTCGCAAATTCATTTATTAGTTTAGCGATCTTTTTAAGAAAAAGGCAATCCGGGCTTTTCGGCTTGCATGAAGGAACCGCCACTGTCTTCAAGGTATCTGTTTGTTGTATTGTTATGTTTTTACTTCTAGCAACACTAGACTGAACTCAACCTTCTCTAAATATTAGGTCCTTAACTACGTAATTGCTGTTTTTTCACACTGGCCAATTTGAACTTGGATAACTTGGGTTTGAGTTGGAATTTCAATTTCAAATAAATTTTAATTCAAGGCCATGTTATTCTGTTTTAAGAATCAGTTGCTTATTTGTCTTTCTGTTGTTTGTTTTTGCTCAAATATTTTCGTTTGTGCAACCATGGTAAAGTTGAAAATTTGCATTATTATCAAATATGAGATCTTGCGCCGGTGTTTTCTATTACAGCTTCTTTCAGCCTGGCTATACAGTTACCGTACATGTGTACTGTTAAGAACTGCAAGCAATGATGGAGAAGTTCGTGATTAAATAACCGAGCCTGGTCAAACGCTCATCGCCACTGCTTCTGCATGGTAAAGTATAACCACAGATTTCACTGCAAACCGCAAGTTGCAGGCGTTGCAGCTGGAGACTTAATCACACACTTACCAGACCTTGCTCTAATAGAGTTTCTTTTTTTTCCAGAATATAGATAACTTTTTACAAGGGGAAAAATCAACTTCGAAGAGTCGGTGAAAAACGCCTTCAAAGCAATTATTGGTTTCTGTCCACGAGAGTTTTACAGCAGAGGAATTAAGAGGCCGTGTACGAAATCGATGTGGGCCGTGATACCTCTATAATCAATGGTATAATATAACTATAGGTAGGTAGGATTTTCGGAGCCAAAGAGATACGTCCATCCTTTGGAAGCGCTCGACGGGGACTAGCTGACTTGAGGCTTGAATCGTATCATAGGCGAGTATCATAACGCGAGAATTAGATTGTTAAAGACTTGCCAATTTTAATTAATGTTTTGCATTTTTTTTTGATGAAATAGATTGATATTGAACTAAAGTTTATTTCTGTTGTTTTTAATTTATGAACGAGAGTTCTAAAAGGCCAAAATCAAAAGCATTTCTTCGCCCATTTTCTAAAAAAATTGACAAAGTTAAATATTTTTTTTATCAACAATTTTATATGAAAGTAGTAAAAAGTGATTCACTTATTATATAGAGGACTTTCACAATAATACATTGTAATTTTTTTATACCGTTTAGATGTCAAAACGATTCGTACATATGTTATATTCCAAACCTCTTACAGCAAAAGTTCACAAACAGTCGCCGGTTTAAGGTCAATTAATCAAAATTCTATAATAATTTTCAAAAAAGTATCTCACTCATTAGACAATAATATAAATGATCAATAAAACTGTGCAATAAAACTTATAGAAATACAGTATTTTACCCTTAAATTCACGTCTGCAAAATTACGTAAATTCACGAAATGCGCAAAATTTCGTGTACGGCTTCTTAAGTAACTCCCATTAAAATGACAAATATGCATAAATAATAGGGGTCAATATTTCTATTAATTAAATATATATTTTACATACAAAGTTTTTGACCTTAAATTTCCTTTGTAGAACAGCAACTTCATAGGTAAGGACCCAATGTACTATTAATTAAAAAAATAGTTATAGAAATAATGTACAGGAGTGATCACAGAGACTTAGAAAAAACACAGTCCACCGTCTAACTACGTCATAAAGCCCGCGAGAGTCTAACGTTTTGACGCGAGGCAATGGGAAGTGATACCAGCGGGCCGACCTCACGCCCTCACTACCTCACTACCAGATATGTATATAATGAGGTACTTAAAAGAGTCAAAATAAAAAAAATCAAACTAGTATTCTAAGTTTTTTTCTGGACCTCGATAAAAAAAAACAGTATGCTGACCCCGCTCGAAATTACTTGCCGATCTCTAATATACGAGTAGATAAATGTCTATTTCCGAAATGTACTCAATCAGACCTTTCATTTGACACTAAACTAGTTATATTTATGTTAATTTATTGACATAAATATAACTAGTTTAATATAATAGAATTAAAAAACACGACTGTCGTTGCAGAAAGTGAACTATTGTATTTATAATTATTTTCATTACGGTTTTTTATGCAATATTTGTGGTTTATATATTTATCCATATAGACGGATGTATATTTCCGAAATGTACTCAATCAGACCTTTCATTTGACACTAAACTAGTTATATTTATGTTAATTTATTGACATTTGGACATTCAGACAAGTATTTTACTTTCCTGACGACCTATCGGAAAGGAAAGTATTGTGATCGCGCTAAAAAAAAAATTTGAGATGAAGATGGGAATATATATTTTGAGACTCCCTGAGACGATTGAGACTATTTCCAGACCGATCTCTGTCTGTATGTATGTCTGTATGTCTGTCTGTATGTATGTATTCTTCCACGATAGCGCCCAGACGCTTAATCGGATTGAGCTGAAATTTGGTATATAAGCTTCTGTTAACCGTCGGAGGAACCCATTAGTTTTTGGAGTCCCTACGCCCTACGGTTGTGGTACCTCCCATACAAATTTGGGGTTCCCGGCGAAAAAATTGTTTCCGCGATAGCGCCCAGACGCTTAATCTGTCTAAGTTAAAATTTGGCATAGAAGCTTCTGTTAACCATCGGAAGAACCTATTAGTTTTTGGGGTACTTACGACCAACGTTTGGGGTACCTGCCATACAAATTTGGGGTACTAGAGTAAAAAATGTCGCTGTTTTTTCGCACCTCCCCGGATACTAGTCAGGAAAGTCTTGGGGTGACACAACCGATTTTTTTGACATTTGGATAGTTTATGTACTCCATGACACTCGAGATGACATAACGATTCTAACAGTACCACACACTCCTAAATCGGTTCAAGTGTTTAGAAGTTATGCTGGAATAAAAAAAAAAGGTTTCATCCATTAATACATACCGGATTTTTTTCGAAGACCATAGTTCAAAGAAACCAAAAACGGTTATTTAAAAATCGGTTATATTTTGTGAAGTGTAATAATTAAACACTTTGTATAATTTATTATGATAAATTAATATTCCACATATTTGTATTCGTTACTAGGCCTACCGGATCTTTCCAGACGGCCGCGAAGACGAAAAAACCTCAGGACAGATATCTCCAACCTCCAGTCTGGTTACAGATTCGACGTCGCTTGAGCGGCCTTGAACTGATATTAGCGGTATCTCAGTTTAAATTTATCGCAGATCGTGGCGCCCTTTGAACGTCAAGAAATTAACGTTTCCGCGCTATTCGCCGGATTGCACAGTCGACTGGCAACGCAGCACGGTGCGCAAACCGCCCAGTATCACCCGAGGTATGTGCCGGGGCAGTGTTCACAGAGTCCTTTCCAGGTAAGTCACTCTTCAAAGAGGCTACCGGATGGGAGTTGAACCGTGGGTTGAGCCGACTCAAAATGACAAACAGGTGATCAGGCCCGAGCTGCACGGAACCGTTAGATATCAATTATAGCAATCAGATGCTAATATTTGAGTTTTTACTTACCAGCATCCTTAAAGTGGGTGATTCAGTTCGAGAAAAAAAAGTTTTATTTAAAATGTTGTTTTTGTTTTGAAAAATAGTATAAAAAGCGTCGAGCACGATGCGCCATCTAGCGGTAGGTAAAATATCGCTAATATTGTTAATAGAGATATTTTACCTACTGCTTCTCAAACTTTTTTCAATAGACAAAATTGACAATTTTCACAAAAAAAATGTTTTTTTTTTAAATCAATTTATTATTAAAACTTGCTTATTTGCTCGTACTGATTCACCCCCTTCAGAGACGCCGGTAACTTAAAACTCATTCTGTATAATAAATAGCTAAGTGCGCACTCTATGCCCCACCTCCATAAATACTATTCTTCATAAATACATAAATAATAGATCTAGGCATAGTAACCAGTCGCGAAGCCTTTCTGTCCCCTCCCCCTTCTCCCCCCTCCACGCCAATAAATCGCACGTAGCTGTACAGAATTAGCAATAAAGGTGACACTAATCTCGCCTCTGCGCACCCCCGACGTAGTAGTCGTATTTGCTTACAGCCCCGACGCGTTTCGGGATTAAACAGCCCTGCTGTAAGGGATTATAATTTCCGGTATTGGCGAAACATAGCACGTGCTACCACCAGTCATCGTGAGCCCCGCCCTTCGTACTCCACTACAAATTTTATTGCAACTTTTCTTCACCTAAGAAGGGTACATTAAGGAGGGGGTACATTAAGGTACATCTCCACATCACATAATCAATATACAATGTATAAATACAAATGTTTTAACAACGAAATGAAACCATTAGAAACTCATTTTTGAAAACAAACCTCACTAGATGAAACCCCTAGAATTCGACGATCACTTTATTGACCGTAATGTTTCAAAAATAAACGGAAACATTCTTACTATTATATAGAAACTAGCTGACCCGGCGAACTTCGTACCGCCTAACAGTCAATGAATGTCGAGTTACAGATTAGCTGAAGCTAATTTATGATTTTATGAAAGTAATACAATGAATACAAAATAAATATTAAGTCCACTACTTTATTAAGATAATAACACAAAAAGAAATATAAAAGTACAAAAATTAATTATATCAATCGCGTGTCAGCAAGATATGATTGAATTAAACTATTTATATATTGAGCAGCATGGGAGGCACTCAGTTTAATTCTCCTCATTGAAGCACCTTGTGATATACGACATTTTTTTTGTTTTATTATCAGGCGCAAGAACAAATAAAGCGGATGATTTGCCGACACGTGAACATGCCACGTACAACTAACCATGAGAAAAACACGGATTTACATTTTGTATAGGAAAATGTTTTTCTTTTATTTTAATTTTTCGCCAACTTTCCAATTTTCGTTTTTAATTATTCTTCTATTCGGGACGGAGACAAATACAACAAATAAAAAATCATGAAAATCGGTCTAGCCGTTCTCGGGTTATAAGTGTTCGAACAAACCCGACTTTGTTTTATATATTTAGATAATATTTGTTTGAATTAATTCCATTACGTTGCGGTGCCTTGCTCATTTAATCTACGTTCAGAAAATGTCACCAAGCTCTTGGAGAAAACGCACAGGAACAATTGAAGAGGGACCCGGACATGACATGGCGTGTGACAGAAAGTAAACAAAAAGTTTCGCGCCAATTCAGCTTGGCGGTGAAATGATTGAAATCTTTTAGAAAGGTCGCGCGGTAATCCAGTAGCTGGCGCTATAATTTTTTATTTTTCTCTTTGGAAGACTTTTTTATTTTTCTCTTTTGATGACACGTCAACAGACCGAGAGCTTTTTTCTCAATTTTAACCTGGAATTTCGTACAAAGTTACAAGTAATTCACCAGGAAAATTGAGTCCGCATAGCGGCTGCGGTGTACTCAAAACAAATGAATCACAATTTTCGCAAACCCCTCCCTCCTCCCAACCACCAATAGGGGGAGTCAGCCAGGAGGGTAGCTGGCGCCCGACAGGAAGTGCACTGAGGGTGTCCCCGCCCGGATTATGGGTGAATACGTTAAGCTATGATTCAGAAAAGAATGGCTGCGCCTTCTTCCTTCCCGCCACTGTAAGCGGTGGGAAATGGGAATATGGTATACTGAAAAACCGCAAACAAAGAAACACTCTCCGATTTGCTCAGCGTTTGTGCGGATTCTCTCCTGTACGTGAGTTGCCGTGCGTGCTGTGTGACTATTGTTAGGTATCTGTCTAGAGATACGAAATTTTCGCAAAAAAAAAAACCAGAAATTTCGCAAAAAGAAAATTGAAAATATCGTAATTTCGCCAAAATTCGAATATACTGCATATAAAACAAACTTTTTGGCAACAACTTTTATAATAAGATTCCAGAGAAAATAAAAAGCCTTGGAGAGGACCAATTTAAAAAGATAATTATAAATAATTTGGTAAGAAACCCAATTTATGGTATAAGGGAGTTTGAAAATTCTGAGTTTATTTTCAATGTTGATGAGTAATGAAATGTGTGACGTTTTAAACATAATGTTATTATGATAGCTGACATTCAAATTTTCATATAATTTATTTTACATCTATTTATTTAAAAAAATCTATAAATGCATATTGCAGGATTGACAGTAAAATAATTTTACTTCGATTATTCTACATATAATTTGCATTCCTATTTTAATATATTATCCTCTCTGACTTCATTGAGGCACCCACATCACATTAGTATATTTTGATTACTTGTATGCAGGTAATATTGAATATAATATTACAGCCATGACAACTATCATGATAGTTATGTTTTTGGGGGGTTAGGTTTACCTGAAAAAAAAAAATCGCGTTCACAATAACTTTCCCTAATCGTTGGTTGCCCGGGAAAGTAACATTACAGCAAGGAATGCATACCAGAAAATGAGCTCCGGCAATCTCCATTATGTGTTTTTAGTGACAAAAAGGAAACTATGCAATCTCGTGACCGGCTGACGTTAGAAAATTGGGGCAGTGATTTTCAATTACGCGATTTCCTTTTAATAAACATGATATCTATCAATCTCATACCAATTCATTAACTAATTAAAAATAAGATAGTAAGGCCGATCAACTTAATTAAGTTTGTGTTTTATTTGTCGCGCTGCCTGTTAAGTTTTTTTACTTTCCCGGCCTACCAACGAGAAGGGAAAGTTTTGTGAATGCGTATTTTTTTCCCTTTGAGCTAAAGACGAAAATATCCATTTGGAGCCCCCCTGGGACGATTAGGACAATTTCCAAATCAAAGTCTGTCTGTTTGGCCGTGTGTCTTAATCCGATTCGCATGCAGGCATCATGGTCATGATTATTTGTTTCTACTCCTTATTGTGTCATTTCACAATGGGCGGGTTTATTATCATACGACAATCTCTTACAACCAACCATGACAAGAGTTTAAAAGGTTGTGGTTGAAATAGGACGTATTAGTCATATTTCAATCACAAAATATTGGGCTTATAGACGATGCCCTGTTGGGCCGAAACCACGTAGAATTTACGCCGGTCAATATATTTGCGTAAACGATTGAATCGAACGTGTTTAATGCGTTGCATTCTCATTATCCGCGCTCGTCGCCGACTATCACTTTCAATCGGGTCAACCTCCTTCCCAAAGAGATATCACGCTCAAAATCCATTCATAAGCCCTTGGCTACTTGCTGGTAAAGACTTGGAGTGTCACCCCAAAACTCCCGGCAAGTAGACAAGCCCCCTGATAACCCCCCCCCCCCCACAGCTTTCTTACTCGAACGTTAATAAACGTCCCACATTTCTGGTCGGACGTTTTGTATCATTCAAAGCAAAGCAAACACTCCTCCAAAGCAAACACTTCTAAAACTATACATGTAGCAGTTTGTAAAGCAATGTGTCAGTTTTCTATCATTAATTTTAAATAAGTATTATTCATTCAAAAATTAGGTTTAACTTCCAAACAAAAAAAAATATAGTAAAACGTATTTTGCTATTTTAACATAAAAGAAACATTCACGATTACATGTTTAATAATAGGATACATCACTACAAAACCTTTCTCAATAATCGAGAAAGTTACAGATTGGATTCTGGAGGTCGATTCGGTCTCTAAGCTGTATAAATTCCCTGAAAGTCTCGGATGCACAGCCCTGCGTCCAGATATAACTCTTTACTCTCTATCTCGGAAGATGGCCCTTATTGTAGAATCAACTGTTCCATGGAAATCAAATATCCCAAAAGACCACGAGTACAAATTAAATAAATACCATGATCTCGCAAATGCCGTCACCCGGAACGGCTTCACTGTTCACCTTCACGCGGTGGAAGTTGGCTCTCGTGGCCTGCCAGATAAATCGCTGTTTCACCTTTTTAAAGATCTTTGTCTCTCCAGGAAAATAATCAAATCCTTCTTAGAAAAAATATCTAAAACCGCGATTTCCGCATCTCAAATTCTATGGCTTCGAAGGGGGAGTGAATGGGTGGTAAGGTGAACGCCCACACGTGGCAAGACAGCTGTCCTAAATCTACCACAGTCGGTCGTTAGTCTACTGCTCACCCCCCAGAAGTGTAATAACACTATATGATGGGCCCGACTTCGGTCGATGAATTCCATGGCAGTTCCGTTTGTATTTTATTTATTAGTAATGAGTAAACAAACAAGAAAAGACCTATATAGTATGTAGATTTTTTAAGATTTATTTTGTTCAAAATGGCATCGATATTTAAAAAAAGTATTAAAAGTGCGATAACTCTTAAACCGTTAAACATTGGATAACAACATATGTAGTTATTTCAATAGCAAATGACTCCTCCTATCTCCCCGTTTCAGTTGGGTCATGACTTCCTGTATATACGACTCTATAGACGGATTCGATGTTAAGTTTGAGTAAATGAAGGCAGCTCCATCTTGCTACATATATACTCAAGGTAGTACGCAATAAACATCCGCGATATCTTTAAATGACCAGCGACATGACAATTCAACACTGGCGCTTGAGCAACATGCAATCATTCCCAAACACAAAATCACAAATTCCCTGTAAAGTTTCTCTTATTATTCTGCGGTCGCATGGAATCGGTTAAGAATGCCTGCGACAGAGATCAATTAGAATATGTGAGGTCTACTACAAGAATATGTTATTAAAAGACAATGTTTAGAATTCAAAGATTTTTGTTTTTTTCCGTCCGGCGGCGGGAACATTTTAAGAAGAGGGTTCCACGTAGAAGAGAGTTTGTAACAGTCGTCTCTATTGAAGTTCGGGGTTCTTCTTATTTCAATGGCTTCCCGGATCATGCGAGGAAAGTAGAATTATTCCTTGGGTAGCACAATGGGATTTTGAAACTGCATCCAGTGGTTACTTTCGCTATCCAATATATGTTCGCAGATTGCCGGTTTTTCTTGAACGTTTTTAACAGCTTTGATGTGTTCTGTCAGTCGCGTGGCTATGGGCCGTTTCGTTTGTCCAACGTAGGCTAAACCGCAGCTGCATTCGACTTTATACACACCCGGGGTTTGCAGTGGTATTACATCCTTATCATAATTCGCGCGCTTTGAGCCAGACCACCGTTATAACCTGCGCGGTGGCGGCAGCGGTATGCCGCCTATCCGCAAAACAACGGATTGACAGCTCTTTTAGTCTACCCTGGACAACGGCGGCTGCCACGTCACCGAAACGTCGGGTGCTACAAATTTCACGCGGTCATTTCTATCCTATTTATAATGTCAAACAACCGCGATAGTCTTCGATTTTATATTACATAGTCTTTGTCTATTTTTAACCTCAATTTTTAGTTGTGTGTTTTTGTATGTATGTATGTTTTTGTATCGACAGCAGCGCTTATTTTTTTCGTGAGACCGTAGCAACGTAGCGATCGCGAGACCGTAACTTCAGAGCGCTACTGAACCATGCTGAAAAACTTTTTTACACCGGACAATAGGACCCATTTTCAGCAGGATAAAGCTACGGCCCACACCGCTAGGGTCTCAATGGTCAAAGTTAGGCAGCTTTTACCTCAAAAATTTATGAGCCGCTTTGGTGACATCGACTGCCCCCCCCGAGCAGTTGCAGGTGCGAGGAGCAGAGTTTGTGCGCGAACCTAATGGAAAAATGATCTAAAAATTCGTGTGTTTTTATGTTATTATTTTATACGGTATTGGTAGGCCTGTTTAGAGCGCCATCTACAGTGCGCTGCCATACTGTTATACCACGAAAGTCGCCATATTAAACATAATAAGAGGAGATTAATAATTTCTGGAACTTTGAGTGCCATATACACGTTGAGTTTCAAAATAAAATCCTAGTTGCCAGATCGCAGTACGACGTTGAGTAATCTAATAGGCTATATATTCAATGCTAGAAGTATAAAAATCTCTTTTAAAATCACACTGCGTGATACTCTTTCCAACCTTGTTTACCTTGGCAAAAATTCAACCTTAAAAGTGCACATTAAATGTGCATTTTTAAATGCATTGTTTAAATGCATTTTAAATGCATTTTTGAAGATTGGGATCTGTACTGAATAAGCTCGCCACTGAATAAGCTCACCAAGTTTAGGCTCAATTGACATCTATGTGGCGTATAACACAAATTCAAATAAGTGTACATACAGCATGACGTCATATCAATTCTAGTTATAAAACGTAATTTAATTTTTGTATATTGATGACTAAGGGGCTCTCTAGACGATCAAGCATGCTTTTCAAGTATCGCGTCGGGATAGTGAACCGCAGGAATAATACAAATATTTTTTTGAAATGTTTACCAAAAATGCCTTATTTTGAAGTTTATACCGGGGAGTCACGTTAATTAGACGTAATTGATTGATAAATGACGTGACTCCCTGGTATAAAACTACAAAATTCGGCATTTTCAGTAAATATAAAAAAAAATATTTGCATGTTTCTTGCGGTTTTCTCTCCCTGCCCAGCCCGTGACGCAATGCTTGACAAGCATGCTTGATCGTCTAGAGAGCCCCTAATATAATTCAAAGAATTGATCGAAACGCGTCTTTCACACGCGTCTTTCATAATTTGCAATATTTTATTGACCCAAATTATTATTCTTATTGACGTTGACATATGCTATTGCCTAAGAAATATTTTAATATAAAAGAGTGCATTGTTACCTAATAAATGAATCTTCTGTCACACACTCTAATGGGTAGGTCTCTCTGTCTATGTAAAATGTAACCTCTAATAAACACAATCAAATATTAACATAGTGCTCTTTCTACTCTCTCTCTACAAAACATCGAGATATAACGGATTTAAAGATAAATCTCTGGACGTATTCACGGAGATTGGCATCAACTCCCACGCCAAGGCATTTTACATCCTCAATGGGTCCTTTGGTTACATATTGTGACCACGAGGTAAAAGCGTGTTGTAAAAACTATTTATTCAATTACTTGCCTCCTTTCGATAAGCCAAGAATATATAGGTTACACCCTTCGGCTACGTAACGACTAAATTTGGTTGCACATCAGAACACCGTTGACTACGTAACGACCAATATTGGCGGCTTGCTCCCGGAGCGCACAGTAATATTATTTTCTAATTCGAACGCATCCTAAAATCCATACCAAATATCCCATTATTACTGCGATCATTGCACATTGATCATTATTCAATGCGATTATTGCACAGTTATTCTTTTTATGATTGCTATAGTAATTCCATAGTTATAGTACTGTTTGTCGAGCGCGGCGATATTGCAAGAAATTCCAATAAATTGCCGCGGTCTGCCATGAAATTATGCCGCTACTCGAAGGGTTAAAGCCTATCCATTCAACAAGCTTCTACTTGTGGGAGTATACAGAATGTTTCGATTATGCAAAGCCGAATACAGGACGCTGCCGTGCGGGGAATTCGGCGACAAACGTTGTCATCAATGGTGCCAAACGCGGCAATGGAATACCAAGTATGTAGGTAGGTCGAGGGAAAAAATCTCGTCAAGGGGAAGAAGTGCCGAGAAGTAGGTTACACCCTTATATTATACAGATGTTTTATATGTATAGTAAGGCCCAGCGAGTAGAAGCATTCAAAGACATGTGTGTAACATTTGATACGAAGTAATTGTTAATATACACGTAGACAAGAACAATAATTAAAAAAAAATAAAAACATAACTGCCGTTACAAAAAGTAAACTATTGGGCCCGATTGCGTTTTTTTTTGTGAACTACAACTAAAATTTGTCCAAGCGAACGAGACAGAGCAATACGTTAGAGCGGAATATGAAACGAACGATCGTCGATAAATTTTACCTGTCAAACTTATACTCGTCCGAATAAATTCGAGCATATTTCGTTCGGTGTAAGATTTGACCTTGGCGCGCAGTTTTAATGCGAAAAAGTGACAACCGGTCATCTCACACTCAGCTCCAGCGTATTGTACTGTCTCGTTCACACGAACTAATTTCCGATTTTAGTTCACGAAGAAACGCAATCGAACCCATTGGGCCCGATTGCGTTTCTTTGTGAACTAAAACTAAAATTAGTCCAAGCGAACGAGACAGAGCGATAAGTTAAAGCAGTATATGAAACGAACGATCGTCGATAAATACTACCTGCCGAACTTATACTCGTCCGAATAAATTCGAGCATATTTCGTTCGGTGTAAGATTTGACCTTGGCGCGCAGTTTTAATGCGAAAAAGTGACAACCGGTCATCTCACACTCAGCTCCAGCGTATTGTACTGTCTCGTTCACACGAACTAATTTCCGATTTTAGTTCACGAAGAAACGCAATCGAACCCATTGGGCCCGATTGCGTTTCTTTGTGAACTAAAACTAAAATTAGTCCAAGCGAACGAGACAGAGCGATAAGTTAAAGCAGTATATGAAACGAACGATCGTCGATAAATACTACCTGCCGAACTTATACTCGTCCGAATAAATTCGAGCATATTTCGTTCGGTGTAAGATTTGACCTTGGCGCGCAGTTTTAATGCGAAAAAGTGACAACCGGTCATCTCACACTCAGCTCTAGCCTATTTATTGCCCTGTCTCGTTCACATGAACTAATTTCCAATTTTAGTTCACGAAGAAACGCAATCGAGCCCATTGTGTATATATAATTATTAGGAACAACATATTTCCGCTGAAAAGCACGTTATTTAGAGAATTTAAAACAATGTTCGTTGGAACAAAATTCAATTTACGGAACCCGTTGTAGCGTGTTATCTCTATAAACATCCACTGATTAAAGACGATTACGCATTCTGAGAGTCGACAGATTTTGTTAGACGACTGTCCATGTCCAAGGCCCGTGACGTTTTCCGCTGTACCTTTGCCATTTAGTGGGGCCTCCAGTGAGCCGGGCCCATTGACCCAGCTTTTAGGGTGTGGCGTCGCCGGGCTGCGCGCGCTACGGCAGGTATCTCGTAATGCTTTTTATAGCCTCGCACCGCCGCTGCATGCAGTCGGTTGCCGTCGGTGCGCAAGCAAGAAAATGTTTTTTTTTATTTAAAAAAAGTGATTTATGTATTTATCCATGTAGATATCTATCTATTTTCAGAATCTACTCAATCAGACCTTTCATTTAATACTAAACACGATGTCTTTATCTTCGTTGTCTTTATATTTATTGACGAAGTCTTTATATTTATTGACATTTGGACGTTTGGACAATTACTTATTTGACATTTGGACAGTTTAGGTACCTTATGATATCCATTATGACATAACGATTCTAACAGTAGGTACTACACACATCAAAATCAGTCCAAGTATTTAGAAGCTATGATGGAATAAAAAACGGATAACATACATACATACATGGACCTTGAAAACATTACACTTCTTGTTTTTGGGCGATCGTGTAAAACCTTAGCCGAAAAGGTACATCGAATATTAGGGTTCTTATCGAATACATGGATTACGAAGAGATTTACGAAACCCGAAAGCATACAAATATTTTGTATTGCCTTAAGTAGTCATTTATCGTAAGAGCATAAACGAGCGTCGTATACATCAACATAGACTGGAAAGAATACAACGATTCTTGACAAAATATTTATTTTAAGATACCACGAAGGAGACTACGGTAATTACGCGAATGTAATAAATAATATAACTTGCTATCAGTGGAAGATAGGAATATTTTATGAGATCCCATTTTTGTTTACAATATATTTTCTAATAGAATAGATTTCCCGGCACTACTTGACGTGTCATAATAATATGTATGTAATCTCGGTGTATGTAAACATAAATGTTTTAAGCTGCCTTCCACACCTTCTTTCTAATTGAAAGGTAGCTGTTTCCTAAGAAACATTTTACTTTGATGGCTAAAAGCTTTTAGCGATGTCGGCCGGATAAGGATATGACCAAGGAAACGCCTAAGCTCGGCATTTCCTTTGCCGGCAGCGCGTCACTCTCAAGAAATATCTAAGGGACTGAGAAGAGCCGCAAGAAAGTAGACACTTCACAGTTCGTCTATATTAATGCCTTCTGGGATGGAGGCAAAATAGAGGTTTTGATACAGTGAAATAAGCAAAAGTTAATGTATGTATAAAAATACCTGTCATGTATAAAATACTTAGGTATCCTGATAGACGGCTTCCTGAGATGGCACAAGCAAGTTGACCAGACTGCGACACGACTTAGAAAACTAATTTACATATTTAAAAATATTAGAAATATACTTAGCCCATCTATGCTTAAAACGACTTACTATGCACTAGCGCAATCAATAATTACATACGGACAGATAGGATGGGGTGGAGCGGCTAAATCAATCCTTGACCCGGCAATAAACCCTCATTAGGGTTATTAATAGAAGACCGCTCCGTTTCCCATCCGACCAGTTATTCATAGACTTCAACGTAATGGACATTCGACAGTTGTACATAAGAGCGGTCTTGATGTACTTCCAGAGGAATGACAGGACTGCGACTATTAAACTTCGGGACCACGGACATGACACTAGAAATCGATACAGACAACCGGAGTTAAAAATGAACACGACGTACGGACAAAGACATTATACATTTCTAGCTCCAAAGCTTTACAATATACTGACAATGGACGTTCAAACGACCGACGTACCTTACGCTACGTTTAGAAGAGTGGTGGCAACTTGGCTTTTAAATAAATCTAGGGAAGACTGTGAAAAATTATTAAGGTCTCAGGTGTGATCGTGATATATATTTATTTATATTTTATTAACTCTATTTTATATACCTACTATCATATTATATGTATGAATTTATATATAATATTAGTATATATATGTTATATAATATATATTAATAATATTAGTATATATATGTTATATGGTATATATAATATATATTATAATAATATATATCTATATATGGTATATATCATATTTATATGTGTTTATATCTAATATATAAAAAATAATTATTATTCCATATAACTTAGTAGATTGTCATAAAATTTAATTTAGTTTATACCTTTATTGATGTTTTTAAATTTAACTTTAAATTTTAAATTGTACTTAAGTATTAGATAAGATTTGCCCTCTCGTCTCAAAAGAATTCATCGATGTTAGTACCACCTCAACACAGGTTCAGACCTAGTGAGGTGGTAAACCGTTATGTCAAAAGATGAATTTCCTTTCTAAGCTAGGTATAATATATACACTTATTATAAACTGTTTTTTTGTTAGAATAAGGATTTTCTTTGTAATTTGTATCTTGAATTACGGAAATAAATAAATAAATAAATAAATAAATTAATAAAGTGAAATAAGCAAAAGTTATTATAGTGAAATGAATAAAAGTTAATACAGTGAAATAAGCAAAAGTTTATAGAAAGAAATAAGCAAAAGTTACGTCTAAGAAACTTTATATATAAATGTGTGTGGGTGTATGTGTGTGTATTTTTTACAAGCTTTTATTCACCTTGCAATTTATGTTAGCGGGCCCGATTGGGTTTCTTTGTGAACTAAAATAGAAACTTAGTTCAACCGAACGGGACAGAGCAATAAGTTAAAACGAAATATGAAATGAACTATCCTCGATTTTCCCGCATTAAAACTACCTGTCGAACTTATAGACGCCCGAATGAGTTTAACCACATTTCGTGCGGTGTTAGATTTTTGTGCGGTGGGTAGTTTTAATGCCGAAAAGTGACGATAGTTTATTTCACATTCCGCTCTGACGTACTGCTCTGTCTCGTTCACATGAACTAATTTCCGATAGTTCAAGAGAAACGCAATCGAGCCCTCTCTGTATGTTCGTTTAGGTCAAATCTTGAAAGCTGAATTAGAACCACTTCCTCTAATCCGATGAAGTTGAAATTTTACACGTTGGTTCAGTTCCGATGACAATGCATTTTTACGATTAGCATGACCTGATTCTACAATCAGAGCTGTCAACTACAACGGGCGAACTCGTCACCTCAGGAAGTTTTAACGATATTGATCGTTCTGTCTCCCGTGAGATGAGCGCACGGACGCTTGGGACGAAAAACAATCCACTGTCTAGCTACGCCACCTGCCCGCCAGAGGCTAATGCCTTATGGCGAGGCACCGGGAAAGGTACCCAGCGAGCAGCTTCGCCCCCTGACTACCAGTTTTGAAAGGATATCCGTCTGGAATTAACCACCTGATTCTACAACCAGGAACGGCTCCCGACGAAGCTACTCTTGCACGGTCAACAACTTGCGGTGTCAACTACAACGGGCGAGCCCGTTACCACAGGACGCTTTAACGATTTTCTCGTTCTATCGCCCTGCAGTGAACGTAGAAGACTTTGGACAGAACAAATCCAACGTCCAGCTACGTCACAACCCGCAAGAAGCCAACGCCTTACCGCGAGATAGCCAGAGTCACCTGGCGGGCCGACTCTCGCGCCCTTGCTTCCAATTGTGACCAGATTTCTCCGGTCTCTCGATTGGTTCCGAGTTCGAGGTCGCTTGCGCGGTCCTCTCCCTTACGAAGCGGTGAAACCGAA
This sequence comes from Micropterix aruncella, assembly GCA_944548615.1. NCBI lineage: Eukaryota > Metazoa > Arthropoda > Insecta > Lepidoptera > Micropterigidae > Micropterix > Micropterix aruncella. Next base: position 17,458,975 of record OX155973.1, read on the forward strand.
TCTATCGCGGACCAAGGCGTCCTTTGCCCGACTCTGAATCGGGATCGGATGGCCAATGGTCATTTCAAGAGCAGTCGCCGTAAGGTAGACAACCACCCCCGCTCTATAGGAAACAATACAGTTCCCAGACTCCCCCGATTGTTAGTCGGAGAGCACAGTCGATTGGCTTGCGCCGCTCGGTGCGCAGACCGTCCAGGAGCGCCAGAGGTTTGATTCCCAGGGGAGACTGGTTGACCCAGTGTCCTACCCAGGCTCGCACCCCATGCGTGGAGGCCATCGGATGGGTGTTGACCCGTGAGTGTGACCGACCCTGAACACATGGGTCATCATGGCCACCTCATCATGGGCCCATTAGCTCCGTGCACGGTCAACAGCACGGACTTTAGTATACGAATTTAATTATGATAGCCCGTTCTAAATTTCACCATGACATGGCTGCTGCACCCAGGGTTGGCTTCCGACGAGGGGACTCCTCAACGGTCGACAGCACAGAAACGAAATTTTGTATATGCATTCAATTATGATAGCCCGTTCTAAGTTTTACCGTGACAGGGCTGCTGCACCCAGGGTTGGCTCGGGACAGAGAATTTGAATAAAAGCTTGTTTTTAAAAATGCGTTTTTGCTATTAACTTATTTATACAATAAATACAAAATAAATAATTTACTAATAAACTTAAATGTTTTTTCTAAAACTAGAGATTTTGTATAACATTCTTCAGAGAATCTAAATATTTTAAATCTGCATTTCCTTATTAAGTAATTTAATTCAGAGATGCAGTTTTCTATATTAGCCAGTGTACATGACTCATTGTATGAGTAGGGTAGATTAAGGGATTCTAGAATTCAGAGACCCCATCGGGACCCCTCTGAATGGTGCTGAGCCAAGAGTGTATTTCTTTTAGAATTATTACCCTTTCCACAAGTCTTTTGGAATTTATTAGGTATTGTTACCTCACCTATTAAAAAACACTACTAAATTCGATCATTTTGTTGCTAAATCTGATTAAAAATCATATCGGATTTTTAAAAATTTCTTCTGATTTTTGTTTTTTTTTTTAAAAATTAAATTACTTTTATGATGGTCTTAAAAAACCTACCCTAACCTACTGACTTATAGATGTATATGAATTGGTTAAAAAAACTAATTTAACCTATCGAAATGTATGTGTTTGACACTTCTTTTAATGCCTATATTTCTTTTATTTATTGAGTCCGACAAAAGATTATTGCAGTTCGGAATCAGCGTGGTGAATATACTCGGGTGAGCTTACAAAATCAACAATGTAGATCTGGTAACAATACGTAATAAATACCAGTTTTTTTTTTGCAGATTTTTTTCCCAAAGGCTTGTAATGAAATCCCTTTAATATCCAGCGTTTTATATATACTCAAATATATAAATGAGATTATTATACGATTTTGACAATGATTTTGTTTGCGTCGAATGGGTTTGATTGGGGCGGGGGGGGGGGGGGGGGGGGCGGTTACATCCATCGTTTCCTGCATCTACGCCACCAAATAAGACAAAGGTAAGAAAGCACGTGATCACCTTAAAAATAATATTAGACGTCTTCTTAAACGATATCTAGCCTAACCACATGGTTGCAAAAAAGGCATAACAACAGTCCATGATTCATTGTATGAGAGGGTAAATATGGATAGATAGGGTAGATAGGGGTTTCAAGGATACGCAGAACCTTTCAGGATTCCTCTGAATGGTGCTGACCCAAGGGTGTATTTCTTCTGGATTAATTTTGTCCATAAGTTTTTTTTCGCCGAAATCACATTTTTTTGCAGAAATTCGTTTTTTTGTAGTAGTTTTTTGGAATATCTTTTATACAAGTCTTTTTTTGCAAAATTACTTTCAAATGCTTGAAGTAAAATGCCTTTAATTAATATTATACAAAATCTTAAATCTCACCGTTTTATACATACTCAAATATATAAATGATATTATTATCTCGTATGCATACAAACAAGACAAATGATTTTGTTTGCATCGAATGATTTGGGGGGGGGGGGGGGATCGAGCGGTTAAATCCCTCGTTTCCTGCATCTACGCCACCAAATAAAACAAAGGGAAGAAAGCACGTGCTCACCTCAAAAGTAATATAAGACGTCTTCTTAAACGCTATCTAGCCTAAACACATGGTAGCAAAAAAGGCATAACAACAAGGCATGGCTTGGTGAAAACGCCGAAACAATCTGGAAGCAGTATCGTGGTCCGTTTAGTTAACTCGTTACGCACACGCACAAGGCACACTCGGATTAAACGCGCTACAGACACTACAAAATCTCTCGTTGCAAAACAATGAACACGCTTTTGTTTCCTAACAATAATAGAAAAATTAACAACAAAACGCGACGTCTCAACGGAAAGAGAGGAGACCGTCGCCAGACTCGGCGCGCCGCGTACTAGCCGGTTGTAAATGCGACTACGAAAAAACGGGACTGCGCAATCCGAAGCCGGAAAATGGGGTGAAGGGCGTAAGCAGGGGGTGATGAGATAGGGTGACTAAGCATCGTAATCTATGCGGGCTATGAATAAATTGAAACAGGCTCATATAATGGCCTGTATCGAGATCACCGGGGCACCGAGAACCGCACCCATGATTAACCTAGCCTTGCTCCATCTATAATAATAATAGATCCTCATTTGCATATATACATGGCGTGTCCGTAACGTAATGACATTGGGTCTAGTAAAAAAAATTATTAATTCGATCGGTACATATTGGTAAAATTCTTCAAAATGGCCTCCTTGGGCGTCGATAAACCGCTACCAACGCGATTGCCACGCTGTAAAGGCTCCCTGGAAGTCAACTGCCGTAACCTCTATCAGAGACTCTGTGACAGCTCGTTGGATGGCGGGAAAATCTTCGAAACATACTGTTTCCATGCGGTTTCGGGGTCGTGCTGGAATACCCATAATTCGTCCCTTGTTATTAGGTCGTCTAAAAAGTCCAGTTAAAATTCTGACTGCTCCAACATCTCACGGGAAACGTCAAATTGTCGTTGTTTTTGTTCATCCCTCAACACTTTTGGCACCAATTTCGCACAAACCTTCCGCAAGTTCATGTTCATGTTTCGGTCCGCACATGTTGAGGTCTTCGGCGATTAATCTCACACTCAAACGACGGTCGAAGTCCTGGAGATTTGTACTTTAAACACATTTTCGTCCAAATCACTCGTTTAAGTACGTCCAGATCGCTCCATATCTTCAAAGGTGTCTTCAAAGTCGATTCTTGTACTCACTGAATCACCAGAAAACCCAGGCCCTTGACAGGGTGTCGTCTTTATAAGCCTCTTTATAAAGGACAAGCGTGTCGGAAGCGGTTTTACCAAGATGAAAGCCCAGCTCCAGTTTTTTGATATTTTCTGCCGTGACCAAAACTGAAAAACAGCTTTTGCGCCATACGTGATCCTCACTGCGTCAAACTTGGACGCGATTGCCGCACAGTGCGTTGCTTAGCTTGGACCCTCCACCACAAACAGCGCGCAGCCGGCGACTGGAGCGCTGCGAGGCGAATAATGTCATTACTTTACGGACACACCATGTATGTCTACTTTTTGTACGGCTTTGCACATACAAAACAGTGAGCTTATCGCCAATCGGTAATATCACAAACTAATGAAGTCAGTGGATGACTCGGTTTCGGCTGTCCTAGTCTTCTGCGGCTGCAAAAGTTCCTTCCAGTAGAATATAAGATCACCCTCGCTCAGGCTTTATTATTACCTATACTACTACTAACCTAGATGCAGCAGAGAACAGCTTTCAAAATCTTTGATGGTGCAGGTTCTGAAACATTCATAGAGCGGCCCAAAGCTAGATACTCTACTAGATAGAGGGAGGCGGGGTAGATGATACCCCATCGATATTCTAAAAACCGGAAACGTTACACTAGGCGCGACAACACTAAAACATGTCCTAACCTGCATAATGGTACCACCTGTGATTGCATCTTTGGTTAGTCAGCAGTTGGCGTTTAATCTTAATGGAAGTGGAAGTTTATTGCGCGTGAAGTATCGTTCCAGCGGCGTTTTAAGGCACACGTCATATCATTCCATACGCGTGAAAAAGCCAAATTCAAATCCAAAGATCTTATTATATACGGTTGGAAAGGGATTCTTAAAAGCAATCGAATGGTACCAATAAAACATCATATGACCGAGTGAAGCAGTGCCGGTAACGTAAAAGAATGAATGTGGCCGAGCGGATCAACGACAGTGCCAGTACATCTGCAGCTGGGAAGGTTGAAATTATGCTGAAATCGCTTCTGTATCGACGCCGGACTGTGTAGGCATCGATTGTGTACGATCGTCGATTATGAAGATTAGTACCCGTTACGTACACGTGTTGACGTACAACATACGGCCGTGTCCATTACACAGCCACACCCCATTTTGGTTCTCTTTACTGTTCTATCCCTTTAATGATGGTTGGCTGTAATAAATTACGTTTTCCAATAAATGTTCCATTATTAACAAATGTAATGTGTATAGTAAAGAAATCTGTATTGTATTAAATTTAAATGCCATAGTCACCCTAATGCGTCACCGATACACACCCCCGCGTCACATTTTCCAAGCGGCAATCGCTAAGTCCCGCCATGCAATATCACAACAGTCCCACTACTACAGAACAACTCTCCGACTGTTATCAGCTATATATAAAATTCTACATCGGACGAAAGTCGCCCTTATTCTGATAGTGAGTAAGGGTGAGAATGGTGGAAACGCGGGGTTCCGCACTGTCGCGCATGCTTAGAAACGCAGCGCCCAATCGAGCGAATTTGGCCCTTGTGCGCGAGGGGCGCAAGTTCGAGAATCGTAGGACGCTAAACGGCATGAGGGTAGCGTAGACTGGCAGACGTAATATAAATTGGGTGGACTGTACTTGTACAGTCGATCGCTTAATGGAATTGGTTGGAATGGTGACTGGGTTAGATTGATTAGATAGAGGCGAGACGCCTTGACCTCGGCGATCTGTTTGTAAAGGCGCAGGTATGAATATATACTTATGGGGGACTCTACGATGCCAAGAAAGTATATATGCTTATGGGGACTTAGTATGTATACTTGGGGGGCTGATGTTGCTATTTAGCCATCAGCTATTTGGACAGTTTGGCCACTAAGACCCAGTTGTATAGGGTCGGCAAACGCAAGGGTCAACACCTATCCGGCGGCCTCCAAGTAGAAGTGCGAGCCAAGGTAGGACGCTGGGCTACGGGCCAGTCCCCCTTAGGAGTCAACCTTTGGGCGCTCCTTGACGGATTGCGCACCGTGCGGCGTCACCCAATCGATTGTGCATCCCGACAAACAGCCGGGGGAGTCTGGAAACAGTAAAGATAGCTATAGAGCGGGAGTAGTTGTTAACTTTATGGCAACTCCTCGAAACGACCATTCGGCCACCCGATCTGAGGCGAAGAGGCAGGCAAAGGATGCCAAACGGAGATGTTCTTCCAAACTGGTAGTCAGGGGGCGAGACTGCCCGCTGGGTAACTTTCCCGGCGCCTCGCCGTCTAGACAGTGGATTGTTTAACGTCCCAAGTGTTCTGCGCTCATCTCACGAGAGACAGAACGATCCAATATCGTTAAAACTTCCTGAGGTGATGGGTTCGCCCGTTGTAGTTGACAGCTCTAGTATGTATACTTATACGGACTCCTTATGGGGACAGCTCTAGTATGTATACGATTGGATTCTGGAGGTCGATTCGGCCTTTAAGCAGTATCAATTCCATGGAAGTCTCGGATGTATAGCCCTCCGTCCAGATATTACTCTTTACTCCCTATCTCGGAAGATGACCCTTATTTCAGAATGAGCTGTTTCATATCCCAAATGACGAAGAGTATAAATCAAATAAATACCAAGATCCCACAAATGCCGACACACGGAAAGTCTTCACTGTTCACCCTAACGCGGTAAAACTTAACGCTAGTGGCCTGCCAGCCAGATCCCTGTTAGGGGCCATCCACATATTACGTAATCACGGTTTTGGGATTTTCGGACCCCCCTCCCCCATGTCAACAAACGTAATGAGCGGTGTGACCCCCCCACAATATTACGCAAGCAACCGAATTTGCGGGAAATGTGAAGAATCGTGAACCCAGCGTTTGTAAAGTGTCTGAAGACGATAAGTGAAAAAAAATAAGAATAAAATATACTTTATTAATTTAAAGTAATTACAAAATCTCAAACTCTTGTAAAAATCGGTTGCGGACAAGACACCGACATGCAATCAGGCTCACAGCTGCAGATCTAGAAAATATCATTTCAGATGTAGATATACAGGGTGCGGCAGTGAGGACGGACGGTTTTAAAAAAAACATAAAATAGTTAATTTTTGCTCAAAAACATATTTATTGATGGAATCAGGTTCGCAAGGAAATAGCATTTGAGACAGTCAAGTGTGGAAAATCACATCAGGCATGTGGTGGCCGAAATCGTTGATGGAGTGCTGGAGGCGTTCTTGGAAATTCGCGTAGACTCTCTCCAACATCGCACTTCCACGCGAATTGCGTCCTTCAATTCGTCCAGAGTTCGGGGCTTGTTCTCGTATACTCTAGCCTTGAGGTGTCCCCATAAGAAAAAATCATTCCACGCAATTCGCGTGGAAGTCGCCCAAGTTGAAAGAGCGATGTTGGAGAGAGTCTACGCGAATTTCCAAGAACGCCTCCAGCACTGCATCAACGATTTCGGCCACCACATGCCTGGTGTGATTTTCCACACTCGACTGTCTCAAATGCTATTTCCTTGCGAACCTGATTCCATCAATAAATATGTTTTTGAGTAAAAAATAACTAGTTTATGATTTTTTTAAAACCGTCCGTCCTCACTGCCGCACTCTGTATAAGGGATTTTCTTAAGTTATATTATTTTTATACCGCACTGTAAGACATGATCACTGTACAGCATGATCATTGTAAAGCATGATCACAGACCACTGTAAAGCATGATCATTATGATTTTTTCTTTTCCCCGTCCTTTATGTATATAACAAGGAAGCAAAATCCACTTCAGAGAAAACCTATCACGAGGCAGAACGCGACACGATACACACACACACACACCCTCTTACACACACAAAGTACAAACACATATACACACATTTTAGTTCAAAATGAGCGTTTGGTTATGATTTTGATTATTTTTCGCACTAAAAGGTACAAAAACATGATTTTTCTATTTAGTCAAAACTTTTTACTGACAGTATATTATTAACTGCGGTCTAGTCCGAATTCATCAGTATTTAGTGGACTAATTTCCTTACGTAGTCTTGTTAGTGCTGGACATTTGGACCAATCCCCATACATTTTTGATCATTATCCTTTGCGAACACTAAAAAGATATATGTTTGTTTGCTAATATGTATGAATGTTTGCTAATCTGACTTGTATACCAGTACACCAATGAAATGAATATGAATAATAATATGAATATGAATATACAATTCTTTATATTCTGAGATCTGTCTCTTCACCTTTTGTTTATAAAAAGTCTAAAATCGCATATGTGATTAAAATTCAGTTCATTGGGTCTATCTCATTAAATTTCGCTCCCATTTGAAACTCTCAGCAAAAACAGAAAAAAATGCAATCAAAGAAATGTGGCGTTCTTTGAAATGGATAGTCGCGCCTTATGGAGAAGGCGAAAGAGAGAAATTGCAATATGCAAGGAGCACATTCACCGAAATGAACGTCGAGGCAGACATCCTCAAAGTGTTGATAGATAGATAAATAGAAATTCTTTATCGCACATTTAAAGAAAAAACACAACAGGCAGACTTCCTAAAGTACAATATCTTACAGCCCACATTCGTGGAAGTGTAAGAATTTAGGTGCCAGTAAAGTAAAATAAACACAAGAATATCAATACTTGACAAAAAATTATTAATGAAACAATTAGGACTTGGAGAATATTCGCAAGACGGTGAGATGTGGGAAGAGACGTAGGATAACTAGGAATTTAGGGAAATGAAATGCTTTTTCAGAGACGCTTGAAAAGTAGGAACCGTTGGCGAGTTTCTGATATTTGATGGAAGTTGGTTCCATAGTCTAGCTGCATGAACTGCGAAGGAATATATATATGCATTTCTATACAGAGCGTGTCATAGTGCATTTCTATACAGAGCGTGTCATAGATATAATACAGACTTTTTAAGTGTGGACATATTACACTCATCAAAAACCTCTTATAAGAACTCATTAAAAAAAATCTAGAGTCTATCTAGATGATCACATAACATTTATACATATTATATTTCATTTAATTTAGTTCAAGGACATAATTTTATCTCAAGTATATTCTTTATAATAACTATATATCATACCTAAAATTAAATATAAATATATTTATATACATACATAATATATTTTTATCTATTTTGTCTCTCCCTTTCACCTCACTTCCCATCCTGATTCCCCCCATTCTCAAGCGGAAACAATATAAAATTATATTGCGTTCATTTTGTATACTTTATATTCGGAATCACATTAATGGATTTTTGTCACTTTTAAATAGGTTTTTATTGCATTGTATGTAGTTCTGTTTGGTTCCAGAATAAAATAAAATAAAAAAATACGTGTGGCACTCGAGGACTGCCGCGGTAAAGCTATTGCATAGCATGTTTAACAACTTATGCGATTATAAATATTTATTTATTTTATTAAGCTATTGCATAGCTTTTATCGCGGGCCTAGGCCAGCGCGGCGACCGAATGAAGAAATTTCTTAACGAAAATTAATGATTTTAAACTGATAATTACGTCTAAACGAGTACTGCTTACGATTCGAAAAAAATATATGTTAAACAAGAACATTTTCCTAATATTCTTAGCTTTGAATATTTTAGATTTTGTTTATATTACACAGTGTAATTAATTTGTGAAATTAGGTCTAACCGAACACAAAAACGACTACTACGCAAATACTATCTGGCGTATTATTATGAAACCTGCACCATTTTAAAGATAATTTAATTATCTATCTTTTTATCTACGATTTTTTTCGAATAATTCGTTTTTTTTGCTTTATTGAATAAAAAATTCGTGTGCGGCGCTCTATCGAAAGACGTTTAAATTATTCCGAATCATTTGTTTCGGAATAATTTCAACGTTTACCGATAGATCGCAGTTATCTGATATCAGAAAAAATAAAATAAATAAATAATTATAATTGCATAAGTTGTTAAAAATGCTATGCAATAGCTTTACCGTGGCAGTCCCCGAGTGCCACACGTATTTTTTTTATTTTATTTTTTCTGATATCAGATAAATGCGCTCTATCGGAAAACGTTGAAATTATTTCGAATCATTTGCGGCTGCGGTAGCAAATGATTCGGAATAATTAAAACGTCTTCCGATAGAGCGCCGCGCACGAATTTTTTATTCGATAAAGCAAAAAAACGGATTATTCGAAAAAAATCGTAGATAAAAAGATACATAATTAAATTATCTATAAAATGGTGCAGGTTTCATAACAATAGGCCAGATAGCATTTGCGTAGTAGTCGTTTTTGTGTTCAATTAGACCTAATTTCACAAATTAATTAAACTATGTAATATAAAGAAAATCTAAAATATTCAAAGCTATCAATATTAGGAAACTGTTCTTGTTTAACATATATTTTTTTCGAATCGTAAGCAGTACTCGTTTAGACGTAATTATCAATTTAAAATCATTAATTTTCGTTAAGAAATTTCTTCATTCGGTCGCCGTGCTGGCCCAGGCCCGCGATAAAAGCTATGCAATAGCTTAAAAAATATATAAATATAAGAAAAGAAGAATTATGAGTAGGTAGAAATCGCAATTTAACTATCCTGACTAAAGTGAAAACGGATTTCATTGTCTAATTCTAAGAGTCGGACTGGTCTGGGGGTAGTTTTTGAATCCATATTCTTTATGTTTTTTCACGTGGATGTGAAAATGATAGGGATAACGTCGTCTCGTATACGACATTTTCTCTGTTGATTAAAATCACCCTCTCCGTTCATCCTTTAATTCAAAGAAATTAAATTTACGTTTTTTTATTTTTATTTGAAATAACAAATTATAAGAAATAATTGAACGGAGGGAGGTAATCTAAAACCTAAATCCAATTATTTAATTTAATAAAGATAAGTATTATCTACATTTCTCCGTTTTTTTTAAATATTGATTCATAATATATTTACAACAATTTAAATGTCCGCCTTAGAACAGGCTATTGTCTAGTTAGGCTACATTGAAATATGATCACTGGCAAAAGTTTCTGGCATAATATGTTATCAGTTTTTTGCTACTGGATTCTCGGCTATGACATTGTAATTGTATATGTCCATTTACTGTAGATAATTGTAAATTGAGAAATAAATAAAAAAAATGTTTTAGTCTTTAAGACTACCAACCTTCGGCTGTACTAAGGTAGATTTATTTATAATGATATTTGGGAATTTTAGTTGTGAACATACACATTTACAATTTGTTGCGTAATGATAAGTTCATCGTAATGATAAAGACAACGTCTTTCGTGGTGATAAGTTTAATAACAATAGTTGCTTCTTACTATTACATGTAGAGATAGATTAATATAGAAAACTATTTAAATACATACAAAAATAAATAAATATATATTAGGACCTTGCATTGAAAGCTTCGATTTCCTAAGAAATACCGTAACTTATATTTCTGGTCATTTACCAAATTTGCAAAATACTTCATGTCAAAGCGTCATCATTAGGCTTCAATTATAATCAGTCTGTGTCATTTCCTTGAAGTGTCAATAACGGTAATTTTGTTAGCTTCGAAGATGTCGAAATTTGAGCCGATAAAACGTCATTTGCGGGAAGCGATGCTTTTCTGCTTTCATCTTAAGAAAACTGATGCAGAATATCATAGATTGCTGATGGAGGCTTACGGGGAAATTACTCCGACTCAAAAGTGTTTCTCCGATTCAAAAGTGGTGATTTCGACGTGCAAGACAAAGAGCGCCCAGGCCAGGAGCAAAAATTTTAAGAAGCCGAATTGGAGTCCATACTCCATGAAGATTCTGGTCTGACGCTGGAAAAGATAAGTGAAATGATAATGCTCATCCCTCAACCGTTTCGAGACGTTTAAATCTATGGGAGTCATTCAAAAGGTAGGGCATTGGGTTCCTCACGAGTTGAAGCCGAGAGACATCGAAAGACGTTTCATGACTTAAGAAAAGCTCCTTCGCCGTCAAAAAAGAAACGGTTTTCTCCACCGAATAATCACCGGCGACGAAATGTGAATCTTTTACGAGAACCCCAAACGCAAAAACTATCGCTCGTACCCCGGGGAATCACTATCAACCTCAACAGCCACGCCGAAGAGAGACATCCACGGATCCAAGTTAATGCTTTGCATTTGGTGGGACCAAAAGGGTGTCATCTATTACGAGCTGCTGAAACCGGGCGAAACCATCACGGGCGATCGCTATCGAGCTCAGCTCGAGAATTTAAGCGATGATGTGAAGATAAAACGGCTGGAATACGCTAAAAGGCACGACGAGGTAATTGTCCAGCATGACCATGCTCGACCACACGACGCGATGCAGGTCAAGAACTTCCTGGAAACGCTTCGCTGGGATATCCTACCTCACCCGCCGTACTTCCCAGATATTGCGCCATCCGACTACTATTTATTCCGGTCAATGGCTCATGGCATTTCCGAGCAGCGCTTCCAGTCTTTCGAGGTTATTGAAAAATGGCTGCATTCGTGGATAGCCTCCAAGGACGTAGACTTCTTCCGCCGTGGAATCTGTCTTTTGCCAGAAAGATGGGAGAACGTCATAGCTAGCGATGGACAATACATTGAATGAAATGCACTTTCCAATTTGCTTCGAAATAAATGTTCAATAACACAAAACAAATCGAAGTTTTCAATTCAAAGACCTGATAGATAAATAAATCTACTATCGCTTAACGAAAGCAAAACGATATATATACATTTTACTACAAGAGAAATACTGCTAACCAGATACACAAAATATCCGCACTTGTAACGGTACCTAACAATTAGAAAAGGAATGCGTCTACGTAAAAATATTGAAAGAGTTTATTCGATAAAATACCTAGAACTCACCCTGAACAATAACCCGAAATGGGAATATTATATAAACAACACTGCGACTAAACTGAGGAAACTCATGTATACGTAGATGACTTTACTTCAAACTTCTAAACAGTTCTCAGGAAACCATTCTCTCTTACTCTTGTACCAGACAGTCGTCTCGAATATGCTTCTCAAATATGGTCTTCTAGCTATAACGTTACAAGTGAAGAGAATTAAAGGTATTGATTTTTTTTCTTGAAAAAATTCAATTATCGTTCCTGTTTGTCCTTTCTAAATTACAACGAAGCAGCTACTTTCCATGGGCTTTAATCATTAGAATAAAAAAGAAAATACGCAGATGCGGTAATTTTTCAAAAGTTGTTGACAGGTTGCATCGATTGCCTGATCTGCTTGGAATATTATCTTTCCGTGTACAATCGCGACTCACTCGCCAAGCGGAGTAATTTCACTTTCCGCAGGTTGGCACTAATTATGCAAGAAACTGTTACATTTATAGGGTAAGTAATTTTTTTATCAGTATACACAGTATACATACACGCTGTATAGAGTCAGTAATGTCTGACTCATTCTGTAGACCGAAAATTCAGAACTATTGCCCAAAAGAATATTCCATACGCGAGAATATCTATCGTCAGTGGCATTAAAAACAAAATTAGGATAAGAACCTATTATACATTATTAGAAAACGACCAAGGTAACGGTTTGAGGACCGTTGCCAGGAAACGACTCCCAGGAGCTTTGAGTGAAAGGAAAGGAAAAGGAAAAAGCGAAGGGGACGCCTTTAGCATAGCGATCCATTCCTTCGCTCGCCCGCTCGCCGCCCTTACCTAACTCAAGAAAACTATCGGTCGGTGAAATCCGCCTTGAGGTATCCCGCAGCGCTGAGGTCGGGAAATGGCGCCAACAGAGATCAAATTACCGACGCTTTAGGAAATACTAGATTATTGATTTCAGAGAGCTTTGACGAATAGCGATATCGTAAACAAAATTTTCAACATTACTCATAATATACATGTTTTAAGAGCAGCCAGCCACCAACTGTTATGAGGACAAATTTAGAAAGGTTTAAAAATCAGGTACAAAAAGTTTCTTTTAAGGAAAAGTTGCCTGTGGGTTCTGCAGCAAGTGTTATAATCTGTCTACTTCGGTCCCTTTCCAAGTCTTTAGATACACGGTTTTAATTTTTTGAATATTGTGTGCAATGTCTGCATTCGTTATCCACATCATTACCACATCACGAAGTACAGAGAGAAGCTTCACTGGCTGTCGACCCGGGAGAAAAAAGCATGAAAGTTCTTTGTACGCTTTACAAAATCTTGGATGGCGTCACTCCCAATTATCTAACCGGCAGATTTACTGCACTATCGGGTCATGGAGGCCCTCTGAGATCAAAAGATAACCTACTACTCTCTATTGTTGGTCACAGCACTGATTTTTTCTCATTCTCTTTCACCGTGCATGGAGCCTGTCTTTGAAATGCCTTGCCGAAAACTGAGAATCGCGCCAAGCAAAACAAGTTTTAAAAACAGACTCAAAGAACAATTGAAATCTTCCACATAAATTCCCCTTCTTTTCCCATTCTCCTCCTTTTTAAACCTTAGCCTCCTAATATGTGTTACATTATTTTGATGTGCAAATCCTGTGCTGACAAAGAGTTAATATATATATATATATATATATATATATATATATATATATATATATATATATATATATATATATATATATATATATATATATATATATATATATATATATATATATATATATATATATATATATATATATATATATATATATATATACATATATATATTTCTTTCTAACCTCTTTTTTTTGTATTTATCATACTATTTATATAGGTTAAATTAGCATCTATTCCCAAATAATGTGCATACAATAGTATATATTAACTCCAAATATTTCCTGCAGGCAATAAGCTTTTCTTACGAATATTATTATTATTATTATTATTATATTGCACAAAAATTGGTTTTAGGAATGGTAAGATACAATAGTAATAATAATAATAATAATCAAACGCTTTATTTGCTTTAACAAAAAGTCGAGCTTATTGCCTAAAAGCAATATCTTACAGCTAACCTTATAGTAGTATAATAGTCTCGAAACGCGTCGATATACGAGTATTTCCCTAATTAGATTTGCATATACATTGAGGGAAATATTGGATTGATTCTTACATTACCACTTAGTTATTACGGTTGTATTCAAAATAACGATGTTTCAATGCAATTTTGTTGAAAATCCATCACTCGATTATATGTATCCATATTTTCCTTACGGTTAAAAAAGAAATAACAGTATACTGTAGTTGTAACATGATTTATGTGTCCGACTATAACCGTACGTATACTACTACGTACTGTCATTTTAGAAGCGAGATCCTAAAGTCGCAACATAATTAAATAACATTATGTTAACATTAAGCCATTAACTACCGTCACGCCATTACCGTTACTCGTCATGTTAATTCATACGTATGGACCACAGCTTGAGTTATATACGTAATCATTGTTGAAACATACGTACTTCCGTCTATTATATCATTATAATTTTCTCAGTGTATATTATAAACAAACACATACTGCAATATTTTATATGTAGCGAAAAATCCATGAATAATTTCGATAAAAATGCTCTAAAAGGGATTATAGTAATCGCTATAGAGATATATAATGAAAAATCTTTCGTTAATCTCGTAATCAAATTTAAAAATACCCAAACAAATTGGAAACCTATCGAAGTTTACTAATTTACCCAAATTCGGAAAATCGTTTTTTCCTTTTTTTTCAGAAGGCTACTGAAATTTTAAAGGTTTTTAATCACTGTAAGGTATCCATTATTTTGTTGACTTATAAATTCATACTGGGATATGTTATTTTCAAAATCACGAAGTCGGAATCTGAAAATCATTTTAATCGCTTTTATCGTTATTTCTCTGCATATTTCTGATAAGACATAAGGATTAATAAATACAACTTATGTCACATTAAGATGTAGACCTTGATCTAACGATTGGTATAAGATTTATGTTAAAACGTTTGTAATTATACCTTTTATTTTTATTTTATTTTTATTATATTTTATTTTTATAGCAAACTTACAGATAGTAAATATATGAAACTATTATTTTAAAAACATATTCAAACGAAACTAATTTACTATCCTATGAATAGTTTGCAATGCTTGCATTACAATTAACAGAAATAACATGAACACGTTGATAGCAGAGAAAAAAAAATAAAGCTAATAATAATATAAGGGTAAGAAAAGTAATAATTAAATAAGTTGTAAATATGGTTATTTGGATATGGCAAAATAGAAGTATGGGTTATTGGATAATAATATTTATTATACATAAGATGATATAATAAAATAGTATGTTATAATAAAATAATAATATAATAATCATAATACGGTACATTAGGAAGGGAGTTAGTGAACTCTTAAGAAGTAGGAGATATGATCGAGTCTTTTATTAAATTAATGGAGTCATAAAATATGTCTAAGCCTTTACACGATTTATCAAAAACGCGACACATTCTGGTAAGAGGTCTATTCGACCCGATGTTGTTATTGCAAGCGACAACCGAAAATGTTTGAGAGATCCTCGTCAGTCGCGGTGGCACACGAAATTGAACTCTTTCTAGACTAGCTGGGCTGTCTAGTCGATTGTGCAAAAGCTTATGGAGACACGTTACATCAGTTATAGTCCTACGTGTTTTTAAGTCTATTAGGTTGAAGTGAGAAAGCCTCTCTACATAACCTTTCAGAGTATTTCTTAGGCCACATTTGTTCGACAGCATACGTGTGAATTTCTTTTGGACTCGTTCAATTCTATCGCTGTGAACATTGTAAAGCGGATTCCAGATCACTGATCCATACTCCAGAACCGATCTAATCAATGATGAATAGACGGATATTAGAGATTTTGGATGTCGAAATGGCTTCATTGTTCTGAAGACAAAACCAAGAAGTTTACTTGCATTTTCGACAATCCCATTGAAGTGGTGATGAAATGAATACTTTTCATCGAAGATAACTTCAAGGTCTCTGATGTGCTCGACTCTATTAAGAGTAATGCTATTGATAGAGTAGTTGTGTTTTAAAATATTTCGGTTCCGGCTAAATGATATGAAATGGCATTTCTCGACATTGAGCTGCATATCATTGCGCGTGCACCACACGCTCAATGTATTCAGGTCATTTTGAATTTTGTCGCTGTCTGAAGGACAGGAGATTCGACTAAAAATTTTGAGGTCATCCGCATAAAACAAATGTGGGCACTCTAATTCATCGCAAAGGTCATTTACATAAATGAGAAAAAGCAATGGTCCCAAATTTGAACCTTGCGGTACACCAGAAGTTATTGCAGCCGGTGAAGACTTGAAACCATTTATAGTAACGAGTTGGGATCGTAAGGATTTTCAGTAAGGATTTTATTCTGATTACGTGATGTTATTATCAGAGTAGTACCCTGGTATGGAGGGTTATAAATAAGCAGAAACCTTGTAATATAAAACAAACAAACTCCTCGATGAAATAGTCTTAGACAAAGATATTAAGCAACTGCTATTTTATAGGAAACATCCACAACGAGTAGTAAATAAATTAATAGTTTTAAAAAACCACTAAAAACACGCTTTTGGGCTATGATACGATATTCACATACACACGGCTATGATACAATATTCCATCATGGAATGCCAGTGCCTATCTTCCGGCTTCATCATCAGACCTTGAAACCTAATCGTGGTCAAAGTTCATTCCAAGACTTTTCTAACAAGTCCAAACACAGCTATGATACGATGTTCCATCATGAAGTTCCAGTTGATATCTTCCGACTCCATCATCAGATTAGTTCGACAGTACTAGATTCCATTACATAGCGTGTTAAAAATTCCACAACGAGTAGAAACATCCACAACGAGTAGTAGAAATAAAAAGTAGAAAATTCATAAAATTAAAAATGCGTCTGAGAATATAATTCTCCCAAAAGCTTAGTCGCTCTATTTGGTCCCAATTTTTTGCAATGCCCTTCCCATAGTACAAAAAAACGAGTAAAAAAAATAATAGTAAGAAAAAAACAATGTTTTGATTGATTGTTTACTTTTCCTTCAAATTCCGTGTCTTAGGGTGACCAAAGACCCTAGGAATTTAGAGTTGTCAACTACTTTGGGTGAACCTGCCACCACAGGAAGTTTTTAGATTATTCATTCAGCTGTGAGATACTGGGAAGTAAATCAAGCGACCGGAAGCGGAAGTAATCAGGCCGACCTCACGCCCTCACTACCAGATTTAACCGGATTTCTCAGTCCTCCAGTCAGGTCGCTGGTTTGACGTCGCTTGCGCAGCCTCTACTTGACATAATTGGTAATAAAATTTGAATATATCGTGGACCGAGGCGCCTTTTGCCCGTAATGGCAACTCGAGATTGGGTGGCCAATGGATCTTTTAAAGGATAGATGACATCAGGTCAACAGCTACGACATCCTTTGCCCGGCTGTTAACTCGTTGCCGTAAGGTTAACAACCAACTGCGCTCTATAGGAAACAAAGGCGTTTCCAGGCTCGCCCGGTTATCAGTCGGAATACACAGTCGATTGGCTGACGCCGCACGGCGCGCAAACCATCAGGGAGCGCCCGCTGACGATTCCCAGTGGCCCTCTGCCTGTGAGTGCTGACCTGTGAGTTGGGCCGATCGTAACACATGGGTCATAATGGCCCAACTGCACTGGGCCCATTACCTCCCAAAGGACCCCAGGACTATATAATATGAACCTAGTTTAAAACGGTCACTTTCCACAAACTTAGCTAAACTTAATTTGTCTACTATTTAATCGGGTGCGTTAACCCTGACCGTACAGTTCATCGCGGGCGATCTCATAAAAGAGCATTTAAGGGACCATCAATTCCGCGCCTGGCGAAAGCAAACAGACGGGACCATTAATTTTAAGGGGCTTCGTCTTCACTCGTCCCAAGACAAGGGCACTCTCTTAATCCAATTTACAGTCGTCGAATATATTAAAAAGTCTAGTCGAGACAAGTAACTCTTGTTTTATATATTTATTCGAAAAAGGCTTTTCACCTATTCAGTACGATATAAAGGCTCAGAATTACATAAATGCTGAAGAGACTACTTTCGAGAACAACGAATCCGGGTCACCAACATATACCTAAAGGGGGGAGTCTGGTCTGAACGGCCAAAAAAACATGTTTTTCTTGTTTTTAAAAATTATCGAGTTGAAGTCTATTCGTGAAGCTTTTACCTCTGAAATTGTGGTGAACGGTTTCGCGCAGCTTGGGCCACAAGACCATATTGTTATCGGATCGGCTCAACTCACGATTCAGCTCCTATTCAGAAGCCTCCTCGAGTGGAAGGCTAACCCAGGTAAGACTCCCGTATCTCAGGCCTGAGAGCTGGTGGACCGGTTTCTCTCCCGGCGGGATTGCATCCCGGCGCCACTGGACGGTTTGCGCACCGGTTGGCGAAGCCAATCGGTTGTGCATCCTGACTAATTGCTGAAGGGGTCTGGAGATTATGGAAATAAACTGTCTCCTAAGCAGCGGGGGTGGATGTTCACCTGTTGTCGTGCCACTCTTGAAATGACCTTGGGCCACTCGATCCCGTGTGGCACTACAGGCAAAGAACGCCCATGTCCGCGATAAATTCAAACTGAATTACCGCTGTAATACAACAGGTAGAGGTTGCGTAAGCGACTTCGAACTCGTAACCAGTCGAGAGACCGGAGTAATCTGGTCGAAACTGGAAGTAAGGGCATAAGTGTATGCCCGCTGGGTAACATTCCTAGCTATCTCGCGATAATGGCGTTGGCCTCTTACGGGCATCTGGCGAAGCTTGACGGTGGATTGTTTTGTCATAAGTCTTCTGCGCTCACTTCACGGGAGATAGAACGATTATTTCGTTAAAACTTCCTGAGGTGACGGGTTCGCCCTTTGTAGTTGACAACTCTACTACTACCTCTGAAATAGCTGACAGTCTCATATTGATGTAAGTGTAAAAAACTTAATACTTTCTAATAAAGAATACTTTAGACGCGTTTTACTTCCTGTTAGGTGATATATGTAAGTATTCTTACAAGTGATTCTGCTGCTAATTGTATATGGATACGTAGCCAAAGACTCAAGGTACATTGAGAGAAATATTGGATTGATTGTTACATTACCATTTTGTTATTACGGTTGTATTCAAAATAACGATGTTTCAATGAAATTTTGTTGAAAATCCATCACTCGATTATATGTATCCATATTTTCCTTACGGTTAAAAAAGAAATAACAGTATACTGTAGTTTAAACATGATTTATGTGTCCGACTATAACCACTAATACCTTGAGTTATATACATAATCCTTGTTGAAACATGCGTATTTCCTTATTAAAAGTAATAACTTTAAGGTATTTATTTTAGTTCATCTACAAAATACACATGTAAAAACTAATATCATTGTATTTTTTTTGGTTTCAGACAAAATCACGCTTGCTATTACCGGCGCAAACATATACCGTCATTTCTGAATCGGTAGAAACATTTGCGATTCAATATTTCAAAAACAGTTAGTTTTACTATTGCAAAAAAGTTTTTATTTTGCAAATGTTAATCAAACTAATATAAAAGATTTGAACTTTAAGTTTAAAAAAATATCATAAAAAACATGTTTTTTTTGGGCCTTTCAATCCAGGCTCTCCCTTTTATATTTCGAAAACTAAGAATGGTAGGTTATTCAATATTTATCACATTAATATCACAATAATCGATTTTAATTTTCAAAGATTTTTTTAAATCTAACAAAGGAGTTAGTCTAACAAATGTGTTTTTTACAAAAATTAAAACTAAAAAAAGGAGGGAAAAAAATATGTATACAATAAAAACTATTAAAAACAACAAAATAAACATAAACAACTTGTAATATTGCTGATAATATGCGACTATCAGGTGGTGCTGTTCGGGTTTACATTGGGCCGAACCTGAAAACACTAATTTTTAACTATAATTCCTTCCTGTATGTGTTCGAAAACTGCGCAGTATATTTTGGTTAAAACAGACCGTATATATATACGAGACTATTTGAGTTGGAGGCTATAAGATATTGTGTTTCCGATGATAAGTCTGCTCTTTTACGCAAACATTATTTCTTAATGTAGGCTTAATAAATGTCAGTGTTTTAAGCGTAGCAAATCGACACGCAGCGAAAAGGCAACAGAAAACTGGATCAATTTTTAAAATAAAATCAATCCTACTAAATGCGGTCTAAGCGCATCGATATTAGCACTCGATGGTAAATGTAAACAGAAAGCAATAAACAAGCAAAATATGCGGTAAGGGGACTTTCAGCGCGGTCGGTTCTAGCGCAGCAGTCTCACAAATATATAAGGAAGGGTTCGTGCCGCGGAATACAAATATTCAATTGAGGGTAGATGTAATTTAAAATGTAAATTCGATTACGTCACCCTGACTGATGCCCACCATTTATATCTTTTATAACCGCTGTAAATAACTATGGGGCAGCTGGAAATATGCGATATGTAATTGTGGTGATAGTGACATATGTGAAAATGTTTTGGGAAAGTGTCTGACAGAGAAAGTGCTAGGATAGATCAGGAACAATAGAAATATTTTGGATGAAAAAAAATCCAAATCCAATTTAAAATGTAAATTCGATTATGTTACCCTGACTGATGCCCACCATTTATATCTCTTTTAACCCTTCGGCTACGTAACGACCAAATTTGGTTGCACATCAGAACACCGTTGACTACGTAACGACCAATATTGGCGGCTTGCTCCCAGAGCGCACAGTAATATTATTTTCTAATTCGAACGCATCCTAAAATCCATACCAAATATCTCATTATTACCGGCATATGTATATTCTCATATACATAGACATCCGCTAGAATAATTTCGCGGATATTTCTGGTAAAATTCCATTGTCAAACATTATCATTTTTTTTCGAGAAATCATCAAATTTTTTATTGGTTATGGTTAGGAGCTAATATCTAAATATTTTTGTATGTAAATAAGCAAAACGAAATATTACCTTTGATAGAGAATCTAATAAGAATCACGATAGTATTTACAATTTCTAAATAGAATTCCGTATTTTCCCGTATGACAAGTACATTCAGTGCCCGGCGTCCGCCCCGAACGGCCGCCTGCTCCGCTCCGCCGCCCGCGCTGAATATTGCCGCCGCGAGTCGACCGTCGAGCGCCGTCTCCGGTCCTCGCCGTGAAGTTCGTGCCGTCGAGTATCTCCGGTTCGAAATGCAGTCTGCTGCCAACTCCGCCGAAGCTGCTGCCGCCCCGCACAGCCCACCAGTGACTAGGGGCCTGGACATGCCGCTCATTCCGATCGCGACACCGAGGAAACGCGTGAGAGACCCCGCGTCTCCAGAAGATGAGCGGCAGAGGGAGTCGCAGCGCCGCCGAGCCGACTCCCCTGACTCCCCTGACTCCTTCGTCGATCATCAACAGATCTTCGACTCGCCGGTACCCTCGGACACCGAAGACGGGCCTACCTACGCCCAACTAGCGGCTAGGAAAAGCCCGACGCCGTGCCGCAGCGATGCGGCCCCAGCACCATTGCCGCCCGCGCCGCTTCTGCCGAAGCAGGCGCCGCGCCCCCGACCCATTGTCGTGGACAAGCTCGATAGGTGGCCCGACCACCTGAAGGCTCTCCGCGCGAAGTTGGGGCGCGCGCCGAACGTCGCACCGCTCGGACGCGGCGGTGGCCTCAGATTCCGCCCGGCCGACGACGCAGAGTACCGCGTCATCCAGGCCTACCTTTACACCCTTGGCAACTCGGTGGCGTGGCACACCTACACGCCGCCGATAGAAAAGGACGCCAAGATAGCCATTCGGGGCCTCCCGGCTAACACCACCCAGCAGG
This sequence comes from Micropterix aruncella, assembly GCA_944548615.1. NCBI lineage: Eukaryota > Metazoa > Arthropoda > Insecta > Lepidoptera > Micropterigidae > Micropterix > Micropterix aruncella. The sequence goes on from OX155973.1 coordinate 17,480,979, forward strand.
AGGTCATCGAAGGGCTGGCGGCCAAAGACATCGAAGCGACGTACGCGCGCCTGATCCATGGAGGGCGGCGCGCGCTGTTCTTCGTTGTCATTCGAAAGAACGAGGGCTGGCGCAAGGTATACAGTCTCCCGGACATCTGGTACCTGCCCGTCACCATCGAGAGCTGGAGAGGCCGGAACGGGCCTAAGCAGTGCCACCGCTGTCAAAAGTTCCGGCACAGCAGCCACAACTGCCACCGGCCGCAGGTTTGCGTTTGCTGCGGGGAGGAGCACGCTGCCAAAAACTGCCCTCGGCCAAAGACCGCCCGAGCAACCTGTGGAAACTGCGGGCAGGAGCACCCCGCCAACAACCGGCGCTGCCCGAGTTTCCTAGCGGAAATCCGCCAGACGACGCGGAAGCAACAGGGTGCCCCGCGTGCAGCAGCCGCCGCTCCTCCGCGAGCCCCACCGCGAAGCGCCTCACCGGGCGCCTCGACCGCCGCCGCGCCTTCGTCGCCTCCTCCACGCCCAGCGCCGAGGAAGACGCAGGCGAAGTCTCAGCCTGCCGCTGCCCCTACGGAGCCCTTGTCGTGGAGGAAAAAGCCGGCGCCGCCGGCCACTCCACAGCAGCCAGCTGTGGAGAGGAAGAACCGGCGACGCCGCTCGAAGCCACTGCAGCAGCAGTCAACAGGGCCCCATCCGCAGCAGGAGGAGGGGATGGAGGTCGAGGCGACCGCCCAGTCCACCAGCTCCCAAACGCCCACAGCAACCACAGCGTCCGCATGCACGCAAACGGACGAAGAAAGTGCGATTACACCACCCCCACAACCCCAGCCAGAAAAACCAGAATATCCAGAAGAATACCTGGACGAGATGCGCTGCCTCGAGAGCGACGAGCTGGTCTTGTTAAACGTAATTCAGCTGCTGGAACTCGTTCGCGCGTGCCAAATCGGCACGAAGGAGGAGAACACCATGCTGCTGAATATGTGCCTTCAAACAGACCTGCCTCGTGCCTCGAGAGTAGCATACATATTGAAGTCTGCCTCAGGGTGAATAGCCCTGAGACGCCATACTCATGAAAGCCGGGCCTATGGGCCCGATTCAAGAGAAGCCCCACGAAAAGGCAAAATGCCTAGTGGTAGACGTCACAGGCCGTTCTAAATGGCCTGTCGACTGATTTCGTTGATTCGTTGATGATGACAAGTACAAGTTAGAAATGCCGATTATTTTTCACATTTTCGACTTTCTGATATTTATTCATAATTATCTAATTGTTTTACAAAATGAGATTTCAATATTCTATATACGAAATTTCAATGTGATCATTGCACAGATCATTGCACATTATTCTTTTTATGATTGCTATAGTAGTGCTATAGTAATAGGGCGAAATAAGGCGATGAATCGAATCTGGCATCGCTGTAGCATAATAGATAATATCATCAATGACATACCTATCATCGAAAGGCTGTAGGGTGACTCCAGCAGCTTGAATCCTCCTGCCATAGATGGACGCGCCGCCTTCGCTCATGTATCCATCGAGGACGTCGTTCCTGGAGGCGTCCATCTCGTTGGTGTTGATTCTCCTCAAGCAGTCTCCATCCGACATGTATCCGGACATGATATCCAAATCGCAGTAATCCTGGTTGTTGAAACCGACCCCAGCGTACGTTCCAGCTCGGATGTCTCGTCCAAAGTTCGCTTTTACAGTATTGGCATGATGGGGATACCCCGGACTTTTGGACGATAGACTCGTCGTCCTGATCGGTAAGGTCAGATGGCTGTTGTATCCTCGCAGGAGGGGACGCATCGGTAGAACATTCATAGTCGGATTCTCATCTTCTAACGAATTGTCCCGAGCATGCGACGGGCTGTTCTCTGATATAGTCTTCATTGCTTTTTCATCGCGTAGCTTCTTCTTTGTCGCCTCTTTTTCTAAAGAGTCTGCTTCGGTTATAACTTCGTTTAAGTAGTTAAATGCTTTAGCCTCGTTCGAGGATGATGCTGTTTCAGAATTAATTTCGTTTGATTCTTTTAAGTGTGGGACCGGCATCGGCGACACTGCTAAAGTTTGCTTTTGAGGTGTGCTCTCTTTGGAGTCTCTTGAAAACGGTAAGCTAGAAGAGCTACTGTTTAAGTTCGACGAGCTGTGGTTAGGCGACATTTGCGCGCTTATACTTTTGGGCAAGATCCGTTCGTCTTTGGGTAGTTTCGTTTGTCCCTTGACCGCGGCTGTCGGTTTAGGGATTCCGGTTGAATTCACACTGGTCTGCGATGAAAAGGCAGGGTTATTCGCCAAACCTGAATTATTCTTCGTTTTAGGTACGATTTTCGGTGTTTCTCCAGTCGGACTGTTCATTTTAGCTTCTGGAATCCTCATATGCGACCCTGATAGCCTCGCTATTTTACTATGTTCCGACGGTGCTTTTGTTGAATTCGAAATCACCTTCGGCGCTGCGATTTTAGATTCTCTATTATTTACTAACTTAGGCTTAATGTTTCTATTGGAAGATTTCGTTTGCTCTACTTGTCTAGATCCTTTGATATGTGTAGCGTTCGAAGCTTCGTTTAAGCTCAAACTTGAATCGGACCTCTCGCTCTTCGCCGAGGAAAATCCCGAGGAGGAGCTCGTCCGCTTCGATATGACATTCGTGCTACCCTTTTGCCTATCTAGTGCTTTGTCTTTGTTGAACAATTTAAGTTTATCCAGCATCGAGTGCTTAGTCTGCGGTCCATTGTGTAACGGAGGACATGGCGGATTCTGCTGCGTATAAGAGTTTGATGGAATCTTACTCCCGGGTGGTATCAGCGACGAATTTGGTCTCGATCTGAAAGAAATAAAGCATATTAATGTAATTCATGTACTATTACTATTTAAGAAAATACGTCGGAGTTTATCGCAGCAGATCACTCTAAATCAGTGGTTTCTAACTAGTAGTCCGCGGACCACTAGTGGTCCGCGAGAAATAAATCTAGATCCGCGAAACACAGTTCATGACCATGAGGAAAAAAATCGTCAAATAACGAAGCGCACTCGTTGTCATACGACCGCCACTCCGCCACTCGAGCGCGTAAAAGAGATGGTTATCGAAAATGATGATTCTGCGTTTGTGACATCAAAAGCACTGGCCGATGATAGTAACGATGACATTATCATCGCGAATATGCAAGAAAATATTAGAATTCATCCACTAATGCTTATCAATGCGAACATAAGGTCTTCGCTTTGCTCATAATTAAGAACAAAACCAGAAATCGATTTGAATCAAGTGATGATTTTTGTGTAGCTTTGAGCGACAGAACTGCTTAACATAAAAATTACTCAAGCTCAAAAATCACTTTGATTTAAAATTTACAGTTCAACATTATTGAAATTACCTTCAAATAGTATTGACAGCCGATAGTATTGACAATATTAAACTAAAAGTAAAAGATTACCCGCCCTTCCTTTGCGTTATTATTCAAAAAGTAGTTAAAAAATCGTTGGGTTTTTTCATTAAATCTCTTAATAACAATACTTGTATACAATATGATAGACATTTTTTTACACAATAGACCAATTTATCCCCCTTTTTATTTAGAATCGTAGGAAAAATTTGACGTATCACGTACGCTTTGTGGGTTTCGGTTTTTTTTAATTGTTTTTTTATTTATTCTTGTACTCGATCGATTGTGATACGGGTTGTTGCGTTCGGGCGATAAAATAACCGACGTGTCACATACTTTCGTATAGGTAGGGCGATTAAAGTAGATTTTCAAATCCTTGGGCATTTTATTTTAAACCTGGTCAAAAAAAAAGTTGGAAAACACTGCTCTAAAGAAACAGTTCAAGTTATGGATAGTAAAACCACACAAGCATATTGTAGTAAAAGAATGGTAAGCTTGGACCTCAGAAACTTCACTTCTGAGTTGTTCCTACAGAAGTTTAATAAATAGATCAATTACTTTATGTCTATATTTTACAATTTTTATATTGAAACTACTGGCTGCTATAGAAGTGTTTAATCTTTTTCAGGTGACACCGATATTTAAGATCCATATAGCATACATGTGGGACTATACTAATTCCATTTTGACAATTGCGCTAAGAGTTTACTCAATTGCGCAACGTTGCCCAATTTTCAATTAAAAAAAACCAAAACTCACCCTTGTCCAGAGGAAGGTGCTCTAGGAATAAAGCTTAAAGCCGCGTTTTGACTTGGGCTCGTGGAACGGCTTGAGCTCGCTGATAGTATGCTTCCAGATGGTTTTCCTATACCTTAAACAAATAAGAAGATACAATTAATAATAAACACTCAATAGGTCTCCTTTTGTAAGTAAGGAAGCATCAAAGATACCCAAAAAATGACTTTGAGGATGCATCATACTAATTGATTATATTAATTAGCTATCAGTACCGACCGGTCTCTAACGTCCAGATATTTAAAACAAACATTGCTAAATTTGCACCACCGTAAAAAAACACAAATTGAGATACAGTTCGTTTATGACAACAGTGTAGAAGCTTGTATTTCATTGTATTTTGTATTGTGAGGTAAGTCATCAAAAAGCTAAAAGTGCTTTGGGTATAAGCAAAAGACTGGCAGTTGGGGCCTTAACCCCAATTTCTCCCACTGATTATACACTGCCATTGTAAGGCCGATAATCACGCCTCGGTGGTGTGGTGCAACAAAGCCAACCAGAAAACTGTGATTACCAAACTAAGCAATATCCAAAGGACGGCGTGCCTCATGACAACTGGCGCAATGTCCTCCACTCCTGAAGCAGCTCTAGATGAACTGCTGAACTTACCGCCCCTATATATTCACTTGCAACAGGTGGCGAAAGCCAGCATGTACAGTCTGTCTGACCGGGAGAAGGTAAACTGGATCTCACAAGCACTAAGATCAGTTCTTGACCCAGTCGGTGAAACTCCAACCCTTAACATGGTATCAGACACTATGCTTCCACTCCTAAACTTTGGAAAACTTTTTACAGTGGAACTGCCGCCCAGAGACGACTTTCAAGTTTGCTTTTGGCTAAAAGGCAAACTGCACTGGGAGGCCGGTAGCCTTCAAGGGTATATTGATGGGTCTAAATCGGGACTTGACGTAGGCTGCGGTATATATGGAGAGCGACCAAACTTCGAAAGAAGTGTAAACTTGGGTAAATACGCCTCCATATTCCAAGCGGAGGTATACGCCATTATTGAATGTGCGGAAATAAACCTCCATAAGAACTACGCCAACCATCGTATCTATATCCACTCTGTTAGCAAGGCAGCTCTTATGGCACTAGCCTCGAATACCATTAATTTTAAGCTAGTGTAAAACTGAGTATCACTACTGAATTCGCTGGGCTAAAAGAATAGTGTAATTCTAAGATCGGTTCCCGGCCATGCAGGAATCGAGGGAAATGAAAAAACCGATGAACTTGCTAAGACGGAAGCAAAGGGAACGTTATACGGTCCTGAAACTTGCAAATTTTTTGTGTGCAAACATTAGGTTTGCAAACAAAAAGCCTTGCAAACCTAATGCTCAAACAAAATTATTTAGAACAATCCGTCAACCACTGGAACAACACGCCAGGGTTGAATCATTCCAAAGCGCTTATTAAGACTAACGACCGTAAGATTGCCCGTGACGCCTAATAGCTAAATAGGAACAATCTACGCATACTGGTAAGGGCGCTCAAGGGGCATTGTGGCCTGAACAATCACATGTACAACCTCAAGCTCCGAGACAAGAAAATGTGCAGATTCTGCCAAGGGGCAGAGGAAACTCCCGCTGATGCGTAAAAGATACACCCACTTGGGTGGTCATTACCTCCAACCTGAGGAGGTAAAACAATCTGGCGCCAAAAGCATGTTGCGGTTCTTAAATGACATGAGGCTTAGCGCAGAACTATATATAGTAGGTAGCGAACACAATAGATCAGCAATGGTCGTAGGCTCAGGCAGCAATGGTACAAGGCTTATATAATAAAAACCCTAGAAAAGCCCCACACAACAAATAAAAAAAAAGTCATCATAGCACAGTTTCTAAAACATAATTGCAGAAATCGCATAATTTTACCTTTTCCAGCAGATAACTTAGCCTTATAAACCGTATTAGTTTTATGAAGGGCAATTGTATTTGAGTAGTAATAGTAGTATGTTTCTCTTCGTCAGCCGGGAGAACCAGAGTTTTGGAAAAATAGAGATATGGATTACGGTGTAAGGTATGATTCAATCCATTACGATATTTTGTAGTGATACTATGTATCAATATTTTAAAATATTATTGTATGTATTATTGGCTATGTTAGTAATAATAGAGAATCTAAAATCGTACCGTCGCAGATGTTTCGAATTTAACAAAAGCACTATTGACAAACAGTAAATAGCGAGGCTGTCAGAGTAACTTATGAGAATTCCAGTAGTGTAGGTAAACAGTCCGATTGGAGAAAGACCGAAAATCGTACCTAAAATTAAAAATAACTCCGCTTTGGCAGAAACCCCTGCTATTTTATCGCAGACCGGTGTGAATTCAACTGGAATCTCTAAACCGAGAGATGCAGTCAAAGAAAAAAATAAATTACCCAACTATGAAAGGATCTTACCCAACAAGTGTAAGCGGCAAATGCTGCCTAGCCACAGCTTGTCAAACTTAAATAACAGCTCCTCCAATGTATCGTTTCGGTGAGATTCGAAAGGGAGGATACCACAAAAGCAAACTTTAGCAGTATCACCGATGCCAATCCCAAACTTAAAAGAAACAACGAAATTAATACTTGAAACAGCATCATCGTCGAACGAGACAAAAAATTTAACTGCTCAAACGAAGATATACCCGAAGCAGACTTTTTGGAAAAACCCATTAAAAAGCATAGAATAAAAAAGCTCGTCATACACCTGGGGCAACAGTTTAGAGAAAAGAATCGGACTATGAATGTCCTGTCGATGCGTCTCTTTCAGCGAGGATTCAACAACCATCTGACGCTACCGATCAGAACGACGAATCTGTCGTCAAAAGTCCGGGGCAAATAATGTAAAAGTGAACTTTGGACTAGACATCTGAGTTGTAACTTATGCAGGGATCAGTTACAACAACCAAGATAACTATGATTTAGTTATCATGCTTACCAAGACAAGGCAAACATGACAGACTTTCACAAACAATTACAAAAAAATGGCCTTGGTTTTCTATAGCGACATTTTTTTCAGTGGAGCTCAGAAATTGTCGGAAAAGAAGCAGGAATGGAATAACATGATTGTTTCTTGACATTAACAAGGGAAAATGTCATTAACTAACAATAGAGGGAAAAGTAAATTAATTTAAGAAAAGTAAGTAAAGTAATATAAGTAACCCAAGTAAAGTATATTGCCAACTTAGAGCCGATATAGAAAAGCTCTTAAGGTTAGGTTGTATTGTAAGGGCAATAAATAGTACTTAAGGATTTAATATCTTTGTGTTTATCTTTCTCAATTCTTTCGTACAAAATATTTATTATATTCTGTATTCTTTTGTCTTGCATTTGTTTGATGTTTCCTTGTATTTTGATGCACTTGTCTACTTATATTTCCCATCGCTAATTTCCATATATAATACGTTTCCCCATTTTATTTATCATACATCCTCCACTGTTTTCCACATTTTGGAATTAGTCTTTTATTCTATTCGTGACAATTCTTCCGAATGGCCTAACGTTTGTGAATGTATTCTTTGTAATGCCCAAGAATCTTAACATTTATATCGATCTTCCTACTCTCCGTTTGCATGCTGTGTTTTCCATAAATATCAGTCTTATAACCGTGTGTTAAAGAACATTCAACAATGTCTTTAAAAGTTACTGTATCACCCTCTGCAAACGTTCAAAATATTTCTTCCTATGGACACAAAGGAATCTATTACACAGTATCTCCTCTTACCTTTTCTTGACTATGCAGATGTGGCTTATCTCGATTTGTCAGAGGAACTACTCACCAAACTTGAACGTTTGCAAAATGTATGCATACGATTTAACTTCGGTCTATGTAAGTATGATCACGTGTCCGAATATAGGGCACAGTTAAAGTGGTTTCCAGTACGCCTAAGGAGAAACGTTCATATACTTGCTCTCCTCTATCGTGTACCCTATATTGTGTAATTAATACCATCCTATATCCACGAGCTTTTTCAACTATTAAACTCTCACGGTCTCGTACTTCGGTCAGCCTCTGACAGTTTGCTAAAAAAATCGTGTCATAATACTGATTTCTATTCTTACTCTTTCTGTGTCCACGGTGCAAGAATCTGGAACGATCTCCCGGCAAATATACGAAACTCACCTTCTTTACCATCATTTAAGACTCACCTCAAAAATTACTACCTTTCAAAGAAGTAACCAATTCTTCCCTTTTTCTCCTCTTCCTCTCCCAATTTCCTCTTCTCGGGCATTCTTAGTTTTAAATACCTTTACTGGGCTGCATTTAATGCAGGCAAATGTTATAATCTTTATTTCCACAATGCGCGCATGTATCACTGTAATTAGGTTAGTTGTAAGACATTGCCATGTGGCAATAAGCTTGCCTTTTTGTATCATGATTAAGTGAAAATAAAGAGTATATTATTATTATTATTATTATTTCAAGCAGTACGGTTATCTAGGCATCCATATTATATCCTACTGCATTTATTTTAGGCATGGTTGGGTACGTTATATTTTATTCAGAAGATAATTTCTGTCTTTCTTTTCAATCTCCCATTAGCTATTTAAATCTTAACCTTGGATGGAGTATTTTGGTACGATTTTTGGTCCTAATTTGTGGTGTAGTTTCTGAGATGCAGTGGGTACAGACTTACAGAAGCACAGACACAGACACACACACACACACAGACAGATATTTCTTGTAAATCACTTTTTGGAAACCTGGGATCTCAAAACGTGTTGATCCGGTGAAAACTAGAATTAAATATTGCTCTCTCTACTGTAACACGATGTATATTTTTGAGAAAGTAAAAAGCAGACCGTTTATTTACGAGTTAAAATATCAGCAAATATCTAATGAGTATTTATTATCAAAACAATGAAGTCATTTTCATAATAATGTTATGACTTACGTCCATGTACGTAGACCTATTCCATTATTCCGTTTATATTCTTATCACGTTCCAGTACTACTGTTCTAATGCAAGACAATGAGATGTGCGATTGAGTCAATAATACAATTTGAATATTTTATACATAATACTAGCGACCCGCCCCGGCTTCGCACGGGTGCAATGCTGATACTAAATACAGTACAGAAAAACTGTGAACGTTGTATATAAAAACATAGCGGCCCGCTCTGGCTTCGCACGGGTATAAAATATATAGCCTATGTGATTAAAATCGATCCAGTAGTTTTGATTTATTCATTACTGCCCGTGGCCCGCACGCGTTAAATTTGGAGTAAAACAATCCCCCTTTCCCTATGCCATGAAGATTTCCTGCTATCTTTGGAATATCTAAATTCATACACTACATTTTTACTTATTTACTTTTTACATTTTTAACTATTTATTTTATTTTTACAACATATTACAGAATGTCTTTATAAACAACGTTCACAGCTTTCTTGTCATTAGACAATACAAACATGTTTTCTCTGGAGGTCACTCTTGAAAGAGCGACATACAGTTGTCCATGTGAAAAACAGTCAACGCTCAAATCTAAGCCTGCAACGTTGAAGGTTTGACCCTGCGATTTATTAATGGTCATTGCAAAAGATGTCTTTACCGGAAACTGTAAACGTTTAAATTGGAAGGGTAAATCCGATGGTATCAGAGGGATTCGGGGAATCAATACATCTTCTCCGGTACCACATCCTGTGAGTATTGTGCACTCTATTATGAAAGTTTTCAATGATTTTACCAGCAAACGCGTGCCATTGCAAAGTTTAGGTCGATTCAGGTTTCTTAATAAAATAACAGGACAACCTACTTTCAACACCATTTTGTGAGGAGGGAGTCCAGACGGGTTCAAAGAGTTTAGAAATTCTGTAGGAAAATGAACAGCTTCTTCCAAATCGAGAACAGTATCGACCGAGTAGTATATTTTCGTCGGCGCATCAATCTTTGAAAGAATCAAGTTATTTACTTTATCTACTTGTTCGTTAGTTGGTGACAGAATCGCTCTTTCTTTAAACCAAGATATTGTCTTATAACTTATGTTATCAATGTCAGGATAGACATTGTTGACTAACTCTTGGATGTTGTCTATCAAAACGCAAAGGTTTTCTAGGTCAATCCTTCCTTCACTTTGTGTTAACTCTCCATTGCCAACTTTTAGCAGCATCTCTGGAAATAGCCTGTTCTCACGTGAAGATGACGAAACCCTCATATTAGTTTTAAGCTTTAATTTATTGACATGTGGCCAAAGGTTGGATCTTTTTAGGCAAGCATTTATTTCGTCAGCACGTGTTCCTCGAGTCACAATGGTAGGATTTGACGGAAATCTCCTGAGAACAGAATTGTACATCCACCCATAGGTGAATTTTTGTTGCGCAAATCGCGAATTGTCCTATCCAGTGCTCCCACAGACGTCTTGTTTGACATGGTAGCTTCGTCCCAGACTATTAATGAGCAGTCACGCATCAATTTTCCTGTATTGCTCTGTTTAGAAACACTACAGACGCTGTTATTATCATCGGTGGCGATTTTCAGCGGGAGCTTGAATGTGGAGTGTGCGGTTCGGCCTCCTTCCAAAAGCGTAGCGGCAATGCCGGATGACGCAACAGCTAACGCAATTTTTCCGATAGATCTCACTTTTTTTAAAAGCAGATTGATTAAAAATGTTTTTCCTGTACCTCCTGGGGCATCAAGGAAAAACAATTTCCCTTCATTGTTATCAATTGTTGATAGTAATGCAGTGAATACTTTTTTCTGATCGATGTTTAATCGTGGCTCATCTTGAGCTATATTTTGTAAAAGTCTCGTTTGATCGTATGATGTTTCTCTTGTGTATTCGGCACTGTTAGTTAAATCTGAGTTAGTAGTATTAGCTGGCATCGGCAGCCCAAAATCCTTGATCGATTTACCCGAAAGTAATTGCACTACTTTGTTCAATTCCAATAATAATTCGTCAAATATGTTTTGATCATATTGTACATCATCTGAGTTTAACTCTCGCCGTCGCCGAATCAGAATATCACTGGCCATATTTTCTTGAAATTTATTCCATAGATTACCAGAATCAGTTACTTGACAAAACACTACTATGACGGCAAATAAATATCTTAATGATGTAGCTGAACTACAAACAGCTGCTTCTGATATTTGGGATATCCGTCATCGCTAGTACTTGTTTGAGTTTGGAACGACTTCGGAAATTTTTTGCTGCATTTAGAATCTCGCATACATGGAGAATTCGGGTTTAAAGTCCCGCAAGGGCCGTGTACCATATGTTTCTTTACGATTTAGTACAGGATAGGATCTTCATCTTTATCCGGTAATTCAGCTGAAATAACCCTGTCAATTTGGTTTGGTCTAATTTTGTTCACTAACCACACCAACAGGTGTACATGTGGCAAGCCACGTTTCTGCCATTCTATTGTGTACATATGACAGCGCGGCGGACCGAATATATGAGACTTGTTAATGAGGTGTAGGAGTTTCTGTACTTTTAAATGGAAGACTCTGTTAACTATATCGTATCTGTCTTGTGGAGTTAAATTGGTGTTAATATTTTCTTTGATTTCCGGCCAATTTGGGTTACATGTTGCAGTTATAAATAAATCAGGTTTGCCGTAATTTCTTACGTAAGTCATGGCGTCTTGCGATTTTTCGTGTAAATATCGAGGTCCACCTGTGAATGATGAAGGTAGTATAACCAACTGCCCAATGCCGTTGCGGTGTTCATTCGCCTGTAAAGCATCCTGAAGATGAACGTAATTTTCAGCTCTCAATTTAGTTTGATTATTACGGATGTAGGCCAATCTCTCAGATTCAATTTTCGCATATTGATCTACCAAGTATTGGTTTGTTAACATTCCATATCTAAGCAAAGTATTGAAATTGTTACGTCTTGTCATTATACGGTAGCAATAGTAGTTCATACATGACACTGTTTTACGCAGAGGTGTACCACCGATTGGGTCAACTTGAGAAATATTAATGGCATAACCATTTTCTCCACGACATAGCATCAAAGGATATTGTAAGCTGTCATAAGATCTGTGTAACTCTGAAATTTTTTGCAAATTATCAACACGACTATGCAATACAATATCTCTTTTGTCAAATTGCTGTCCAGCTATCACCACTGCTACTTCACTCGTGGAAGGCGCATTGTATCGTCCTCTGTGTTCTCCAACAGGAACTTTATTTGCATGGATTACGACATTAAAGTCAGGAGTATCTGCTGGAACACTCTCAATCGCAGTTTTAAAAGACTGTATGTAGCAATTATGAGAATGTAACATATCTTGGAGAGATCTAATCAAATCTCTATCAATTGGCTGTGCAACACTTGTACACCGCGTAGATGCTTGTGTATCTGGATCTGCAATAAAATATATTTGCAGAAATTTGTGATCATCGGGTCGAAGTGGTAGCAAGCTCCCAGCTAAGTAGTACACTTGCCCTTGAATTTTAAATGTAGGCATGAACCCACGCTCAACGACTTGCTTACTCTTAAAAGAGGTCATTTGAAATGCGTTATTATAACGGCGTATATTGCGCATGAATTGCTTGGATTTCTGATGATCACCCGTAAGAAGAGAGTGAAGTGGTTCAGGTGGAGGGAGAACTTCTTCTAATTTGACTTTTCCTTGTAAGCAACACATGCCTTTCGATTCGTCCTTGAATTTCAATGCCAAGCAATGTTCAAACACTACTGACATAGTACCTATTGATACTATACGATCGTCCTTGTAAGAAATCGAAGGATCGTAATTCATGGCAGAATTTTCTTTATTCACCCATGAATTAGTAACTCGTGCTGATGATTCTCTGGCTCTCTGTATTCGATGTCTTTCCCTATCTCGGCTGCGGTGAACCTCACGCTCTACTGAAGATTCTCTCTCTCTCTCAGCTCTATATCTATCCCGAAGCTGACTGAGGCGAGCCTCACGCTCTACTGACGATTCTCTGTCCCTCTGAACCGTATGCCTATCTCGATCCCGGCTGCGGCGAATCTCACGCTCTACTGAAGATTCTCTCTCTCTCTCAGCCCGATATCTATCCCGAGCCTGACTGAGGCGAGCCTCACGTTCCGTTGACGATTCTTCATCTCTTGCTGAACGTACTCTTCTGGCATTCACTGTACTACGACCTATGTTCGAACGACGACGTCTTCCAGACATGACTTTATAATTTCTGTACAAAATTTACTCAGTTCTATATGTATGATTACCTATGCACAAATTGCCATATTATTAGTATGTGCCGCAGTAAAAAATATCTAAATTCTTACCATTTAGAAACAAAAGATAATCATCAATCATAAAAAACAAAAGATACCTATTCTATTCAGTTCTTTTTTTTTTTACTGATATACCTCAACTTAAACAACGATTTTAATTATAAAAAATAATTTGCTATTCGTGCGACTAAAAACAAAAGATAATCAACAATCATCAACAACAAAAGATACCTATTCTATTAAGTACTTTTTCTGAACTTACATATCTCACCTTAAATCACGATTTTTGAAAATAATTTCCCTAATATTAAATTGATCTAACTCTAAATTTTAATCAAGATCTTAATAGAAAATTGCAATCCATAAATTATGGTTTTATTTAATCTAATCTAATCTCACCTTATGTAGGTACTTATAATTGCCATAAGTGCGATTTAAAAATTAACCTTAGAATAGAATATAATTTATATTTTAAAACTACTATCATACAATTATTTATCGTAACTTACTTATAATTACTGATACGTTGTCGCGCTGAAAAGCACGTTTTTATTACCTAAGTATTGCTATTTTCCTCGCTGGAGAGCTCCGATATAATAAACGCGTCCGATCGCTGCTAAATTCAAAGTGCTATAACCGCGGCCTCAGACGCGCTATTTATAGGCACGCTCTTGCCGCACCGGGCGGCCGGCCGGTACCGCCGCAAACGCTACGTCCCGCAATTTTTAAATCTGTAATATCTTCGAAAATATTCACTTAAATCATACGGTGTAAAGGGCCATATAGATCTATATTAAATGAACAATGTATTCAAGGTATTTAATTGGTTCAGGATTAATGCTGTATTGGTTAAAATCGCTTCGAAAATTAGCCATTATTTGTCGTAAAAAGTAAATGACAAAAAAAAGTTATTGTGGGTTATCCATAAGAGATAGACATATACCATCACGGACTTTTCTGTAGACCTTTTCAATGTGTACAATACTTAGTACATTATTTTGATAAAACTCGTAGGGTTCAGCCTGCGTTTGCAATGTAAGCGGAAAAAATGTAATTATTTACGACATCACATTAGAAACCTCAAAAATAGCAGTACTTCTCCACTATTTAATGGATGTTATTATACATATAAACCTTCCTCTTGAATCACTCTATCTATTAAAAAAAACCGCATCAAAATCCGTTGCGTAGTTTCAAAGATTTAAGCATACAAAGGGACATAGGGACAGAGAAAGCGACTTTGTTTTATACTATGTAGTGATATCTACAGCATCGAACAAAGTATTTCTTCGGCATATTATTATGTCATGTAACTGAGTTTTTAAAAAATGCCTAAATTCAAACATATTACAGTATCATTCAAAAGAAATAGTAATTTTCCAGTACTTGTTATGTTAAGATAAATACTAGCCTTTTGCGCTGAGAAAAATATTGGACTGATTCTTCTTACCGAACCATTTTGTTATAACGGTTTTATACAGAACAACGATGTTACAAACGTAATTTTGTTGAATTAAAAGGAATTTTACTTACGGATAATACGGAAACAGTATACTGTAGTTTCAACATGATTCATGTATCTGACTATCACCGTACGTACACTACTACATGCTGTCATGTTAGAAGCGAGATCCCAAGGTCGCGAGGTAATGAAATGACATTGTTTTAACATTACGATACGGTAACTACCGCCATGCCAACGCCGTTACGCGTTCTGTGAATTCATGCGTATGGACCACAGTCCGAGTAATATCTGCATTTTCATGTATTACAATCGTTATATTTTTCTCAGTGTATATATACTAGAATTGTTTAGGTATTTCAGTTTTATTAGGTAGTTTTCAACGTAATTCCTCTAATTTTATTGAAATCCGTAACCGGTTTTATTTTGAGGTCGTGGCGGCCGTGGCGGCCAAAAGCTATATGAAACATAATTTTGTGGCCTGGTTGTGAGACACGAAAAAGAATTTTAATACAATTATGCCGGATTTTAAAAACCCGGTCCTTAAGGTATCATTTCGCCAAAACGAAATTGGTAAATTATTTCCATAATAATTGTAAATTATCTTTATTTTGTTACTGTTTTCCAAAAAAATTAAAACGAGCGAGATTTGTCCTCAGGTTTTGAAAAACCTAGAGATGATTCTCAATATTAAAAAAATACTATTTACACCAGCGTATGGTCTATTTGAATAGTACCAAGACAGTTTTTGGAACTTTCATACAAAAAATATAAGAAAAAAATGTTTGAAATTACGTAATTTCCAGAAATATTATGGCCAAACATTATTTTTTTTCTATTTATTAAAGATACTTTTGAGTGACATAAAAAATAACACAGTGATCTTAAGTTATTTTATTATTGTAATCTAATTTTTATTTTATAAAAAACTATTCATTTGATAATTTATTATATTATAATTGAAAAGCCAAATCGACTATATTAGACGACGCGCGAAGCCGAAATCGTCATTCGTAATTGGCCACTGCCAACGGTGGGACGTATTCCCTTGTCGCCGCGGTATACCTATACATCTTTATGTATATATCAAAAATACCAAAATTTTTAGTCGTGTCAACTCGGAAGGGAGCCTTAAACTGTTTTCTACTGTAATTATTCATTGCACAATTTATAGAATTACTTTTCAGCATTGCTTAATAAAAATGAAATTAAAAAAAAGTAAATATTTGTAGTAACGGGAGTTAAAACACCATCACAGGATGATGTTTTTTTTACTTAGACTTAGATTTTTTTAATATATTTCTGTTAACTAGTATGACCTGCCCTATCACCCGTTTCCGGCTTGACGTCGACTTCTGGGACATCCCGTAGATGGCTATATAAATCGCTATTAATTTGGTCATCAATGCTATCAGAGCCACCTGCGTTTCACTGTTCCAGAAGGGTTGCCAAATCGTTACATGGAGTTGAGAAATCTAATACTATATATTATAATGAATACTACTAGTTTTGCACTCCATAAGTTAGTAGTCAATGCACGTAGGCGGCAGGCGAAATAGCATGTACGTGTAGAGTTCACATCTAATATTGATTGCAAGCGATATATCGCATAACAGCGATATATCGCATCCCAATTTGTCGCATAGTGAATCGATGTGGGAGGTCCATCCAATCTTGCCGGCTTCACCGGTCTTAAAAGTACGTCGTTGTGACCAATAATAATCTTCTTTTGACAATGGTACGCAGTGCCGGAATATCCAATAGGCCACTTAGATTTGTCAAATACAACGGGCGAATCTGTCACCTCAGGAAGTTTTAACGATAATAATAGTTCTATCTCGCGTGTGGTGACCGTAGAAGACTTTTTTAAGGTTTAATAAGGTTCAATACATTATTAATTTCATTTTTGTACATTTAGCCCCATTGTTATCATTGTTATAAGTAACTCAGAAAAATTGAACACCGAAATGCAGCTAATGCTCATTGCCCACCTAACTAGGACTAAACTGTCCCGTATCTAGGCGGGTCAGAGTAATTAAAATAAGTAATACAACTTATGTAACAATTAGCCTAATTAACGTAAAAAAAAAACTTTTTATTTTTATAATTAATGAATGTACTTAATTAAGATTGAATAATATATTGAGATTGAATTAATTATATTAATTAAGATTGAACTTAATAAGGATTGAATAACTTTAGGACGACGATACAAACCTACCGCCCAGCAAAGCCACGAACCCGCCAGAGTCCAGCGCCTTACGACGAGGCACTAGAAAGGTAACCCAATTGGCCACCTCGCAGACTGGCTACCAATTTTGGCGGGATATCTCCGTCTGGAATTAACCTTCAGGATACCTCCGTCTTCCCGACTGGTTACGAGACCGAAGTCGCTTGCGCGGCCTCTACCTTCAATATGAATTTATCGCAGACCTGGGCGTCCTTTGCCCGAAATGCCACTCGGAATCGGGTGGCCCATAGGTCGTTTCAAGAATGGCATGACAACAGGTCAACATCCACCCCCGCTGCTTAGGATACAGTATATTTTCTTAGTATCCACACTCCTTCTGTTATTAGTCAGAGTGCACAACCGATTGGCTTATGCCGTACGGTCCTCAAAACGTCCAGTAGCGTCGGAGGGCCACCCCTCAGGCAAGCCGTGAGGTTAGGGATGCGAGAGTCCTTTCTGGGGTAATCACTTACACGAGGAGGCTATTGAATAGGAGTTGAATCGTGATTTGGGCCGACCCGAGCACCCATTGGATCTTATGGCCCAAGCTGCACGAAACCATTCTCTACCTATACACTAGGCCAAGTAGGCACTGGCCTATGGGCCCCACGCCTTTTACGGGCCTCGATAAGGGATCGTTACAATAAAAATGCTACTTTCACGGCCCACCAACCGATCAGGAGGGAGAGTATTGTGAACGCGGATTTTTTTTCGAGATGAAGAAGGAAACATCTATTTTGACCCCCCTGAGACGATTAGAAACATTTCCAGATTGACTGTGTGTCTGTCTGCCTGTCTGCCTATCTGTATGCTTTATGTATTCCTTCACGATAGCGCCCAAACGTTTGATCCGATTGAGCTGAAATTTGTTATGCAGACATAATTTGGTCATGGCAAGAGTTTAAAGATTTTGGTTGAAATCGGTCCACCAGGGGAGCGGGCACACTAGTAATATATCATGGTTGAAATATTACACTTACTGACATTTTGTACACAGATGCCTTGTTGGGCCAAAATCACTTTGATTGGAATATCCAGATGGAGATATCCTTCCAAACTGGTAGTCAGGGGGCGAGGCTGCCCGCTGTTTACCTATCCCGGTGCCTCGCCGTAAGGAGTTGGCTTATGACGGGCAGGTGGCGTAGCTAGACAGTGGATTGTTCTTCGTCCCAAGTATTCTGCGATCACCTCACGAGAGACAGAACAATCCAATATCGCTAAAGCTTCCTAGGGTGACGGGTTCGACCGTTGTAGTCGACAGCTCTAGTTGTTTGGAATATCTCATTTTGGCTGGAATATATCATAGACAAGCTGTACTGATAATATTTAAACTCCGCCACACACTTTAATCAAACATTAACGCCGAGCCGCACGAGGGTAGCCGAGAAACGAAACGCGCCGCCTGAGGCATCGCAGTGTGACCCAGCCAGGATGACCAGCCGGCCGAGAGAGGAGCGCTCATCGATTTTATTTATGAAATTTATATTTAGGTCATATCAGTCTGTGGCTACTTGTCGGGAAAGTTCTGGGGAGACACAACCGATTATTTGTAATTGTTTCTAATAGAAAAACATTGAATTGAAATTCTAAGGAGAAAGTGTTTAATAAACTTTTTGATCCGACTAATAGTAGGCATAATTCTTATAAATTATCGACAGTTGGCCACTGCCAGTCCGCGCGATCGCATTTTGTTTATATGTACGTCTTTGCTACGCGATATAAGCGTTGTCAGAAATGTTTAACGTCCAATTTTTCTCAACGGCCCGGTTTAACGGCCAGAGCGATCGTGTTTTTTTTATATACACGTCTATTCTAGACTATATCGTCGTCAGAATGTTTGACAGCCCAAAACGGGCCCCGAAAAGTGCAAAGGCGGCCCCGAGATTTCGGCGACCTAAGGGCTTCTACATAGGTTAATCCGGCGCTTAAGCATTAGAACGCAGGCGTTAAGCTCCTGGACGGTCTGCGCACCGTGCGGCGTAAGCCAATCGACTGTGCACTCTGACTAACAGTCGGGGGAGTCTGGAAGCAGTACTGTTTCCTATAAAGCGGGTTTGGTTGGGGACCTTACGGCGACTGCTCTTGAAACGACCATTGGCTACCCGATCATGGGTAAACAGTCGGGTAAAGGATGCCGTGGTCCGCGATAGATTCGGTATACACCGTTTCACCGCTTCGTAAGAGAGAGAGGACCGCGCAAGCGACCTTGAACTCGTAACCAATCGAGAGACTGGAGAAATCTAGTCCCAATTGGAAGTAAGGGCGTGAGTGTAAGCCCGCTGGGTAACACTCCTGGCTATCTCGCGGTTAAGGCGTTGGTCTCTTACGGGTATGTGGCGGAGCTTGACGGTGGACTGTTTTTGTCCAAGTCTTCTTCGCTCACTTCAGGGAGACAGAATGACTAATCGTTAAAACTTTCTGAGGTGACGGGGTCGCCCGTTGCAGTTGACAACTCTAGTTGCGTACTAAGGCGTTAGTTAGTACGCAGGTTGAATTGGATCAAATTGGTTTCGCTAACGGGTTCTAAACGGTCAAAACTATCACGATAGTTAATTTCCCATAATTATAAACATTACTGATAGTATAAGGGCCAATCCAAGTAAAGGAATATCTATGTACATACTGGAGTAGAATAAATTGTATTTTACTGTATGTATTAAAACACTGGCAATGATGATACTCACCAGTCTTCCGGTACAAGTCGCAAAAGACCTCAATTTTCTTGTTCATTTAGTGCCAGTATAGACACAGTGCCAGTATAGACACGGTGCCAGTATAGACACAGTGCCAGTATAGACACTAGCATAATTAAGGCTACACCGCACCAGACTGACGGAGCTATTCACTGTGAAACCCGGTAGAGCAAAGCGCTCTCTTTCATTATTCAATTAAGTCGACCTATCACTGAGAGACGTGCCACTTGCATCGACGGAGGCCACACACTGATAAATAACGATAACCTAACCTCATCTGCTGGGACATACACAAAACAAAGCAGGTTTAACACTAGCTAGCAAATAAATTGTTATATATACTAATATTATATAGTAGTTATAGATAGATAGATAGATAGATAGAAACTCTTTATTGCACATTTTAATAAAAGAAACATACAACAGGCAGACTTATTGCCTAAAATACAATCTCTTACAGCCAACCTACGTGGAAATTTAAGAACTTAGGTGCCTATAGATAAAACAAACAAAAAAAAATTATTAAAAATCAAACATTAATGAAGTAAGAAAAATGCATTTTATTTAAATATAATTAGGATTTGGAATATTCGCAAAGAGTGAAAGATAGGAGAGGATGGGATGAGACGTAGGATAACTAGGAATTTAGGGACAGGAAATGCTTTTTCAGAGACACTTGAAAAGTAGAAAAGTGTGGCGAATCTCATTTCTCAAAAACTATGATTGAGTTAATACCTAAGAGGGATATTCGACTCGAATCACAAATTAGAAGTTTTTTAAAACTATTTTTGGCCATTTTAAAAGGGATACATGCGGAGGAGCAATAATTAAAATTTTAACAAAAAAAAACCGACGGCATTTTTTTTTAGTGCAGCAGCAATGTCATGGTGAAACTTAAAACGGGATATCATAATTGAATGCGTATACAAAATCTCGTGTCTGTGCTGTTGACCGTTGAGGAGTTCCCTAGTTGGAAGCCAACCCTAGGTTCCGCAATCCTATCTTGTGAAACTTAGAACGGGCTGTCGTAATTGAATGCATAAACAAATGTCGTGTTTGTGCTGTTGACCGTTGAGTCCCCTCGTCGGGAGCCAACCCTGGGTGCAGCAGCCGTTATAACGGGCTATCATAACTGAATGCGTATACAAAATTTCGTGTCTGCGCTGTTGACCGTTGAGGAGTTCCTTCGTCGGGAGCCTACCCTGGGTGTAGGTAATCAGGTCATGCCTACTATAAAAAATGCATTGTCATCGGAACTGAACCAACATGTAAATTTTCAGTTTCATATGATAATATTTAAGGAGTTCCCTCAATTCCTCACGAATCACGTCATCAGAACAGGATTTTGATAAAAATGGGATCAATCTGGAAGTACATCCTTTCAATAAAAAAAAATATTTTACAAATCAGTGTAAAAATATTTATAAATAAAAATATTTTACAATAAATGACGGAGTTCAGAGGTAACATACATAAAATAAAAAAAAGATGCAACCGAATTAATAACCTCCTCCTTTTTTGAAGTCAGTTAAAACAAAAGAACACAAACCAAAATAAAGAGAGAAAGTTTCGTTACAAATGTTTCTTCATAACCTACTACATATATCTAATGGTATCTATACCAAACCAAAATGATTATCATACCAAAATAAATTTATGATTTTTAGATTAATAGTTTTAGGACGTATCCTTATGTCAATTACTAAGTCAATAAGTTGATAACCTCTCTAAAATAGTTATGAAACTTCATTAATTTTCAGAAAAATTCTAAGGAGAAAATGCGAAATTATATTTGTTACGAATGAATAACAACCTTTCTTTAAGAATGAATAAGAAGACGACAATTTAATATACTTAACAGTGGGTCCGATTCTGTTTCTATTGAACTAAAACTAAAATTAGTTCATGCGATCGAGACAGGCCAATACGTTAGAGCGGAATATGAAATGAATGATTGTCACTTTCCCAGCATAAAACTACCAAACGAAAATAAATCTGCATAATCTAAGACCGTACGAAACGTATTTAAACTAATTCAGACGGTTTGATCGTTCATTTTATAGACCAAGAGGAAGCGACAAAAAAGTGCAAGACTTTTGTAAAGGCTGATACTTTCAGATCAGACAGTATTTTAGCCATAGAATGCTGGGATAAAATCAGCAGGCCAGACTTGGGGACACCTGTCGCAGGCGTAATAGGAAAGGTGTAATTTTAATTAGTACCCCCAAAGTGTTTTGGAAAAGCTGAAAATTCAGCAGTAGACAATGGGTTCAATTAATAACACGAAACAAATCGCAGACTGCTTAACAATAGAACGCGTGGCGTCAGCATTACCCCATATATGTCACAAATTTAAAATCCGTTATATTGCGCGGTACATTAGACCGATGCGTAATAGACCGACAAATAAGTACCGCGGGCGTATTTGCAAAACTTTATTTTGTGACATGTGTGGATTAATGCAGACGCCACGCTTTGTATTGTTAAGCAGTCTGACCATTTATTTCGTTTTTTATTGCATACATTTGAATTTTCAGATTTCAAAAACACTTTCGGGGTACTACCTAATTAAAATTACAACTTTTCTAGTACGCCAGCCCCAGGTGTCCCGGAATCTAGCCTGATGACTCTAACCCGTCATTATATGGTCAAAATACTGTCTAAACTAAGAGTATCAGCGTATACAAAACTCTTTTGTCGCTGGCTCCCCAACTATTACATTATTGTTAATAATAATAATAATAATTGTATTCATTCAAAAACATAAATTTACAATTGTATTAGTTGCAGAATCTGCCTAACTAGGCCATAGCCCGTACCAAGGCAAACTCTATGTATGGCAAAGATTTATTTATGTGCACATAATATTAAAATGAAAAATACAAAATATGATAAAATACAAAATAGATAAGCGAATTCAAAATAAACTTATAATTATATTTAAAATATTGATATAGGATGGTCATGGAAATTAATATTGATATAAAATGTCGTAATATGAAGTTTGTAGAACAAATAAATAAATAGTATTAAAATATAAAGTGTAGTGCAATGTATGACTATAATAATAATAATACAGACGTTTACTTTAAAATATGACTTATTGCCTTTTCCACCTCATTTCTACCAAGTTGAAGTAAATGTTGTGTAATTTTAGATTTTAATTGGATTGACTTAGTGTGTTGGCATGTTTTTATAGATTGTTTTAGATGGTTATGCATTTTTGGCCCTATAAAGCCAAAGTGTCTTTGGCCGAAGGATGTTCGGGTTTTCTGTAAAATGTGTTTACAGGTTGTGGCGCTCCTCGTTGAAATTTTATGCTCAGCTTTAACGTGACTATCTTTACTTTTTAGGTAATTAAGAAAGACTATTTTTGCATATACCTGCCTGATGTCTAATATCTTCAGCTCTGTCTCGTTCGCGTGAACTATTTTCCGATATTAGTTCACGAAGAAACGCAATCGGGCCCAGTGTGTAGCGCGCTTAATATGTGCAATAAGGGGCGACGCACCTTCATTTACACCACTATAGTTTGTTTGACAACAATGACTTATCGGTTTCAAGGAGAACATCGGTCGAAGTTCAATTTTAAGTACTTAGCTAAGAACAGTACTACTGATAATATTCATTCGTTCATTATCTACAAATTCGATTAACATCTAGAACCGCTGGACCCCATTTTTTCGGGTCTCCTTCATTCTTCGATAATGCCATTGAAAGTTAAGACCTTTGGCCAATCTAGATTATTCAAGTACGATATTTGGAGATATCGACTAGAACAGACGAGCCCGTCACCACAGGAAGTTTTAACGATGATGATCGTTCTGTCTCCCGCGGGTTAAGCTAAGAAGACTTTCAACCCTTTACCAAAACAGGGGACGGAGAGATCAGGCCAAATAAGGAAGTGAGGGCGCGACGCTTCCTCCTGGGTTCACTGGCCAGTGCCAAGCAATGGAGGACTCTCACAGGTGAGTTGGCGTAGCTAAACAGAGGACTGTGCTGATCCTTAAATCTCTACGTGAATAAGCCAACGAACTTGCTAAGACGGGATACGGCAATGGGAAGAACCTTGCTGTGGCGTACCAAAAAGCCTTGCAAACCAAATGCTCAAAAAATATGTTTAGAACAGTCCGTCAATCACTGGAACAACACGCCAGGTTTGAATCATCCAAAAGAGCTAATTAAGGCTTACGACCGTAAGATTGCCAGTAAGAACCTTACTGCTAAATAGGAACAATCTACGCATACTAGTGAGGGCGCTCACGGGGCATTGTGGCCTGAAAAGACACATGTACAAACTTACGCTCCGAGACACGAAAATGTGCAGGTTCTGCCAAGAGGCAGAGAAAACTCCCCTGCACCTTATGTGCAAGTGTGACCCGCCGATGCGTAAAAGATACACCCACTTGGGTGGTCACTACCTCAAACCTGAAGAAGTAAAACAATCTGGCGCCAAAAGCCTGTTGCGGTTCTTAAATGACACGAGGCTCAGCGCAGAACTATAGTAGGTGGCGAATACAATATATCAGCGATGGTCGCAGTGTTACAAGGCTCATAAAGACCTTAGAAAAGTCCCAAACAACAATTGAAAGAACGATCTCATATCGTTATAGCCGCATAGGGTGAGAGGTTTGGATGTTATAGATGACACTTCAAAAGTGAAGTTTATGTGTTGAGTATTGTCGTACCTTGGGACGGTGTGCTGGGCAACGGTCTCGATTTGTCCGGCGGACATCGCCGTTGGGCTGCAGCAGACCCTGGAAGAGGAATGCATGTTGTGCCTCCCGCTCCTCCGATTCCCAGGCCTCCAGAAGCCGACACTTGTCTGAAAAGAAAACAAACAACTGTTTTAACAAACGCCAAACAACACATATTACCTAGAAATCATCCGAACAATCCGTCTGATTAGTCGATCGGCCATTACTACCGGGCTATTGCTTGCAAAATATAAAATCGCCGGACTGAATAAAGAAACAGACAAACATACATACATATATATCTACATACATACATACACGAATTCTGAAAACATTACACTTCGTTTACTACCAACCAACGAGGTGGTAACGTATTGTGAACGCGCAGTTTTTTTTAGAGATGAAGACGGATATATACATATGTATATACTACGAATTTGCGCGCGTAGAGGTGGGGAGGGGGGGGGGGGGGGGAGGTTGGGGTGTCACAACCGATTTATATTACTGTACCGTCCTACCAACCGTCGAGGAGTAACATAGTTAAAATAATATAGTTAATTACAAACGTGGTTTACACTAAGTATCTTACGGGGTAAACAGTGATAACAAAGTGGTTAATATTTTTTCGCTTTTAGTGCAGCGTGTGTTTTAGTTTTCGAAAATTTTATTTTATTTTTTACTTTTTAGTCCTATCACAAAAAATGATAAAACTAAAAAGCACTTTTAGTCTTATCACAATCTTATCATTTATGATTAAAGTACATCTCAAAACGATTTCAACAAACACTCGTTAGGCATTCATTGTTCCGTTATTGAATTTCAGTGCCACCTTTCGTCTCCATCATCAGACTCTGGAAATCATTCATGACCAGAGTACCTACATCTTGAGATGCGGTAGAATCGGCTTGAGCCGATTCCAACTGCCGATTCCAACAATTCCTTTGTTTCCTTATGCAGTTCCTGTGACTACTTTCTGCGTTCATCATCAGATCAGCTCGATGGTACCATATTATTGTACTGTCATCAGAACTACACACAATTGCTCAGTTTTATGTTGATAAAACAATCAAAAGTGGTTGAAATTCGAGTTGAAAGATTCATTTAATTGTTAAATTCATACGTACAGGTCAAGCTAATAAAAGCGTGTTAAAAATAGTCAGCCTTATCTAGGCCCAATATCGACAATTCTATTTTATGTTGATAGTTTTAAAACTGGCCGAGATATTTAATGGTATCTATTTTTCTTATACAAGTACATACAAGTCTAGCATATTTCTTGATTCTGACAGCCGAAGTTTCCGATTCAGTTTGAGAAACTTCCTACCGAGTTTACTACACTTAGTGTCGCAGTGAAATGGTACCCTATACATATACATATATGTATTTATAGATTTTGAAGGCTGACTGGAAGCGGTCTACGGAGTTGAGTTCTCAACAAGTTTATCATTTTATCGAATCTTGGCACACAGCGGCGCAGAGCGGTAGGCGGGATGTTGATCTCCGCAGTGATCAGGGCCGAACTTTAGTTTAAGGAGTCTTTCAAGGAATCCGTTGATATCGATAGTCATCATCATAATCACAGTAATTTATTTCATTCAAAATATACAGTTGCCCTAAATTTAATCACAATAAAAAATATATATTAGAATACGTCATTATGCACAATGAAGTAAACATATATCTACCTAGTTTTGTTGGGTCGATCGACAAAAAATTTCAATCGACTATTCAGTCATGATTAATTTAGTCATGACTAATTTACTCGTGACTAATGGTAATCATGACTGAAACAATCACGACTAAATTAATTAATCGTCAATCATTCAATAGTCAAACGTCAATCATGACTAACTTGCTCTTTAGATTCCACCCGACAATTCTTTAAATTATATCTATTGGTTGACTGTACTTAGATTCTCACCGGTTTCGCCGGTCGGTCGCTCAGTCGATCGGACGGTCCGTTGGCCGGTCGGTCGGCGAGGCGAACGGTCGACCGTTCGACCAACCGAACGACCGACCGACCGACCGACCGACCGACCGACCGATCGACGGATTGAATGTCCGACCGACCGACCGAAGAAAAAAATACAAAACAAAATATCAAAAACAATGTTTTAGTCATGATTACGATTGAATATATTTAATGGTTAGATACAATCAACGATTAAACGAATCAATCGTTAGTCGTTAATCACGATTAATCAATAGTTAGTCATTAAACATTAGTATGACAAAATTTTGCTAAACACTGCTACCAAGATTCAATTACATATTATATCATAATGAGGAATATTAAAGTGGAGACTTATATACTACTTAAAGGTCGCCCCGGGCCACAGTCTCTGCGGGGGCGCTGTCTGCGACTAGGACTGTAAACCTGGACCTGGATCTGGAAAGCAGAGACATTGCAATCTTCGTGGATATCTCCCGGCCTAAGGGCCCGACTGCTCTGGCTTTTCTCATAATTAAGGTTTTGAATCCTAGAACACCCACAATAACAACACAAGTCTACTGAGGTTACTTTTTCTGCAAGTTTTTGCAAATTTTGAATAAAAATACAGACAAAACGCAATCCAGAATTCAGAAAAAAAAGAGAAAACTAGTCAAGATTATATATTATACTAGCGGAATGTTACGCGGCGTTGCTCGGGTATCCGTTTCCTTCCCCCTCCTATTTCTCTCCACCCCCCCTCCCTAATTAGCATATTTGAATCGCGGTTCCTTCCACTTTCGAATTAATACAATTTTCATGGCGATCGGTTGAACGGTATAGAAGTTGACCTGCTGCAGCGCCATCTAGTTGCAAGTTACAACAAAATGGATAGCGCGAAAATATTATCCGTGCTCAAATACCTATGTCTACCAATTTTCACGGCGATTAGTTGAACTGTATAGAAGTTGGCTGCAGCGCCATCTGCTGGCGAGTTACAATACAGTTAATATAAAATAATATGAGTTCTCGTGCGCTAAAATATTATGCGTTCTCAAATATCTATGTATACCAATCTTCATGGCGATCGGTTGAGCGGTATAGAAGTTGATGTGCTGCAGCGCCATCTAGTGGTAAGTTACAACAAAGCGGATATCATAAAAACCTTTTCCATGAAAAAATACATATATGTGCCAACTTTCATGGGGAATGGCAAACAAGAAATGTTTATTTCAGCTATATTGAAGCTATCTTAAGTTATGCCATTACAATCTGGGGCAATTGTTATGCTTGCCATAGGGAACCCATATTTATACTCCAAATGAGAGCAGTACGAATAATTGCAAAAGTGAAAAGGGAAGTGTCGTGTCGACCCATTTTTAAAAAGCTAAGAATCCTCACCTTAACCTTACTCTATCTCTTTAAGTTACTGATTGAGTTTTTTGAGAGTAAAGAAACACATTATAAAAAGTTTTCAGATACACATACTAAAAATAGGAGAAATATATTTTTTTATACCATGTACACTAAACTAAACACAGCAAGGCAAGACACAAAATAATCCGGGCCATATTACAATACAATACAATACAATCAACTACTCCAGTAGATAGGCATTCCTACACTTGGATGCGTCACAAAATTAAATGCTAAAAATTTCATTATTATAAACATAACTATCGTGATAGTTGTCATGGCTGTAATATTATATTCAATATTACCTACATACAAATAATCAAAATATGCTAATGTAATGAGTCAGGGAGAATAATATATTAAAATAGAAATGCAAATTCTATGTAGAATAATAAAAAAATATATATTTTATTGCCAATCCAGCAATATGCCTTCGTATTTTTTTTAAAAAATGAATTTAATTATATGAAAATTGGAATGTCAGCTATCATAATACCATTATGTTTAAAACTTTACGCATTTCATTAATCATCAACATGGAAAATAAACTCAGAATTTTCAAACTCCCTTATACCATAAATTGGGTTTCTTACCAAATTATGTATAATTATCTTTTTAAATTGGTCCTCTCCAAGGCTTTTCATTTGCTCTGGAATCTTATTATAGAAGGACAAATTTTGGTGAATAAAACTGTTTCGCACTTTGCTAAGTCGCTGTCGGTTTATGTGGAGATTTGATTTATTCCTCGTATCGTGATGATGAAAATCACTATTCACCGGAGCTTCTGTTAGGTGTTTACGAGCGTACATAATATTTTGGTAGATGTAAGAAGAAAATAGAGTCATTATTCCTGATTTTACAAATAGCGGCTTACTTACTTAATTACTTTAACAGGCTACCGGAAAGTTTAAAAACAAGTGGAAAGCTTATTCAAAAAATTACTTTATGAATTCTTATTAGACAAAACTTTTTATTCGATCGAGGAGTTTGTTTTTCATGATTTTTGAAAAAAATTATGGCCATTTTTTTGATAATTTTAAGTAGCATTTTTGAATTATTCTGACTTTTTTCTGATTTTATATTTCTCGATTATTTTTATTGATTATTTTAATTTGTGGTTTTAGTAAGTACATCTTAAAAATGATTTTGAGTATAGCCAGTACTAAAATGTTGCATATCGATTGGTCCAACCAACGGTATTTGAGTCTATTAAGAGGCCGTTCACATATTTTTTCCAGAAAGGCAAGAAAAGTGGATTTTTGGCGTTCTAATTCCAAGAAATAAAGAGATTTCTACAAACTTTAATTACTGAATTACCTGGACCATTTCTTGATGTTGACCATAGCGGCCTTTAATTTTAGATGTAACGAATATTATTTACTTATTCAGCCCATTTTCCGAAAGTCGTTATTCGTAAAACGCTCGGAAGGCAAACTTTGAGCTCCTTAATACAGTAATATCACTACAACGAAAACCGTATACTATTTTTTTTATGTCCGTCATGTATTCTTGATGTACACTACGGCTTTATTTTTTCGTTTTTTGACCACATATCCAAGGTACTTACAATTACACAAAATTAAAAAAAAATCTTCCTGTATCATTCTAATTTTCTCAGAAATAAAATAAGATTCTTATATAATACTTATACTATATTAAAGTTCACTCTTTTAGCAATACGACATAATATAAATTATTGTCATTAGAAAGGAGAAAACACTGCAAAAAACAATTAGAAATTGTGTATATATTTGCTTGCGCAAGAGAAGAGCGCTCAGTGCCGCGGTTTTTCTCCCAGGGTTGAATAGTTATTTATTTATTTATTTATTTATTTATCCTATCTTTTATAGTTACATCCAAAAAAAAATGCGTTCATTTTTTCAACTCATTTTAAAAGAATACCTACGCTATTTTGTAATACGGCTCGCGCGGACAGACAGATATAGCAACATTAATTTCTTATACTATATACATAAATTAGCAGTCTCCTGAGTACAGCCCTGTATTAAACTCGCTCGGTATATTGAAAATTTGAGTACATTGTCAAACAGTACGTCGCGCATTTCGCCTCGTCGTCGCTACGTCAGCCATATCCGACACTCGACGAGTCGTGCCGAACACTTCCGACGCCACTCATTCAACACCACTTCATGAGGGCGACAACTTCCACCGTCTCTTTATATAAGTTTATCACCCTAAGTCAGTTGTCAATTGAAGTTTACGATCATACTATTTCTATGAGAAGATTGAGAATCGAGGAATCCAGAGTGAACTATTTGAAAAAGTCCGAAAGTTTTCCTAGTCTTAGATTCCTAGGTAGATTATTATTGTATAACTTTATGTTAGACGTACATATGTTTTGGTATAAAATAGTTCAATGCAGTTTGCCCACAGGGCATACATCTTGCGGTGTCGACTACAACGGGCGAGCCCGTCACCACAGGACGTTTTAACGATTAGTCGTTCTGTCGCCCTGCAGTGAACGTAGAAGACTTTGGACAGTACGATTCTACGTCCAGCTACGTCACAACCCGTGAGAGTCCAACGCCTTACCGCGAGTTAGCCAGGAATAAACCCGGCGGGCTCGAGATACTCGCGCCCTCACTTTCAATTGTGACCAGATTTCTCCGGTCTCTCGATTGGTTCCGAGTTCGAGGTCGCTTGCGCGGTCCTCTCCCTTACGAAGCGGTGAAACGGAGTGAACCGAATCTATCGCGGACCAAGGCGTCCTTTGCCCGACTTTGAACCGGGATCGGATGACCAATGGTCATTTCAAGAGCAGTCGCCGTAAGGTAGACAACCACCCCCGCTCTGTAGGAAACAATACAGTTCCCAGACTCCCCCGACTGTTAGTCGGAGAGCACAATCGATTGGATTGCGCCGCACGGTGTGCAGACCGTCCAGGGGCGCCAGAGGTTTGATTCCCAGGGGAGACTGGTTGACCCAGTGTCCTACCCAGGATTCGCACCCCATGCGGGGAGGCCGTCGAATGGGTGTTGACCCGTGAGTGTCAACACCCATTCGGGTCATCGTGGCCACCTCATCATGGGCCCGTTAGCCCCCAGGGCTTGGCACAGGGCATACAATTACATGTTTATAATCACAGATCATTTTATGGTTTATTACTTATTACTTACTATATATTGTGCACTATACACTATTGTACGCTGACCCGTGCCCACTTCGTTGGGCTGTAAACATTTTTACTTGTGATGAAATTATGAATGTGGTTCGGTTAGTACTGAGTGCTATGATTTATTTCCTGACTGCCAAAAGGAGGGTTATATTTTAACTGCATATGTATGTGTTATTATAACAACGTCCCAACACATATCAGAAGTCAAGGAGAGAACCAATTCAATTAAAAAAAACTCTTATTTAATGGCCTAGTCAAGAATCTAGTATATGACAGATTGACAGATGAATCTAGTAGTATATGGATAATGCTGAATTCTTATTCCAAGAGCATCCTAATGTAAAATAACGGAAAATTCATGATAATCAAATTTGCCAAAGAGCGTAATTTTTATTTTTAATTTTATCGACGACGGCTATATTGCTAGATTTGACAATAATTATAATTTAGATATTTTTAGTATACGCTTATCTATTTTCATGACCATCATATTTATTGCCTTGATAATTATAACTACAGACATTGAGCTCTTTTTTTGATCAGCAATTTTGATTATTAGATTATTTTCTATTTATCAATGGTTTTCAAACCAATTATAATTTACTAAAATTAATTTATATTGCCACAACTATATCATGATAGTTAATATTCTTTAATTAATTACATTATTTAAAATTTTAGAGGCAAAGACGCATCCAAATGTAGGAAAGCCTACCTACTGGAGCAGAACTAAATTGTATTGTATTGTATGTATTTGCATGCCAATTTGGCTATATTACCGGGTTTCAAATGAGTGAATGAAATGATTATGATTGAATAAATTATGTTTATTTTAATTGTTCAAAACTTCTCTGTATACTATATTAGATGTAATGTTATTATTTGGTACCAAAATATATTGTCTTTCAGGAGTTCTAACCCGAGATACGGTCGCGATTCCATACCTATGTCGTAACCATTTATGCAGTAAAAGGGAAATTATATGCAGTAAAAGGGAAAAGTCTTTTGTTTTAAGCACTTGAGACGATAAATTTACTTATTTTGATAAGAATTCATAATTATTGATAATATGACCAATAAACATGACCTAACTATTTAAATTAATTTTTTAATATGAAAAACTACTTTTTGTGACTTAAATATAAAATTTAGACATAATGCTGTCGATGACTTTTTTGTTACAAAGCTCTACAACATTTTTCTACAACTCAATCATATATCTCTCATCGTTAAAGCAGCGTTCGTAAGAAACGTTTTCATTCGACTGTTTTTTCTCCGAGTTACATTGCAAATCCAACTACTACGAAAAAGTCTTTTCATTTTTCGGATTAATATATAGCCCTATGACACTAACAAATAACTTGGCTTTCTATTGGTAAAAGAATTTTCAAAATCGGTTTAGTAGATCAAGAGATTACTTCCTACAACCTCACAAACTTTACCTCTTTATAATATTAGTATAGATTACAGCAACCAGTTAAAAATAACCAATTAAATTCAATCATAATAACATTGCAAGAGTTCAATAATTAATCAACATAACATTTAAAAGTAATCCAAGCAACAAAAATTATATTAAAATAAATCAAGACAAAAAAAAATAAAACAGTGAAAATTATATGATTAAAAGTCCATTACATATTTCAATTATCTAAGAAATTGGAAGTTCTTGACGGTGGAAGATTTGGCGGACAAAAGACAATCCACTGACTAACTAGACAGTGGATTGGGAGCTTATGGGCCCTGTTGCAGTTAGGCCACTAAGACCCATTCGTTTAGGGTCGGTCAAATTCACGGGTCAACTCCCATCCGGCGGCCTCCACGCAGAAGTGCGAGCCCGGGTAGGACTCCGGCCTGCGGGCCGGTTTCCCCTAGGAGTCGACCTTCGGGCGTTCCTGGACGGTTTGCGCACCGTGCGGTGTCAGCCAATCGATTGTGCATTCCGACCCACAGCCGGGGAAGTCTGGAAACAGTACTGTCTCCTATAGAGCGGGGGCAGTTGTTCACCTTTCTGTTAACGCTCTTAAAACGACCAATTGGCCACCCGATCCCGGGTGAACATCCGGGCAAAGGACGCCGTGGTCCGCGATAGATTCGGAAGACAATATATCACCGCTACGTAAGGGAGAGGACCGCGCAAGCGATATCGGACCTGTAACCAGTCGGGAGACCGGAGTAATCTGGTTGAAAACTGGAAGTACGTGCGCGAGAGTCGGATCACTTGTATTTTTATTGTTCATTTGCGTAGCCACCGTAATAAATATGTTATAAACTCAAGCTATAGGTTAGCTGATAGACATTGCTGCAAGGCAATAAGCTCGCCTTTTTTATTTAAAATAAAGAGTTCATTATTATTATTATTATTATTATTATTATTAACCTGCTTATCTCGCGAAAAGGCGTAGCTGTCTAGTTAGACAGTGGATTGTTTTCGTCCCAAGTCTTCTGAGCTAACCTCACGGGAGACAGGACGATCTAATATCGTTAAAACTTTCTGAGGTGACGGGTTCGAGCGTCATAGTTGACAGCTCTATTTGTCTTATTAGACCGACGACCCGTAAGAGTCTAATGCATCACCGCGAGGCACTGGAAAGAGGACAACGTGCCGACCTCGCTCCGTTACTACCTGAATCTATCGCAGACCACGGCATCCTTTGCCCGGCTGATCACCCGGAATAAGGGTAGCCGATGGTCGTTTTAAGAGCAGTCGCTGTAAGGTGAACAACTACCCCCGGTCTATAGATGACAGTATTGTTTCCCCCGACCGACTGTCAGTCAGAATGCACAATCGATTGGCTGACGCTGCACGGTGTGCAAACCGTCCAGGAGCGCCAAAAGATTGACTCCTAGAAGAAACTGGCCCTTGGGCCAGAGTCCTACCCGGACATTTTTATTTTAAAAAAGCGTTGATGAAATGATTTCAATACATTAAACTCTCGATACAGAAAAAACTGCCGACTTCCTCCAAACTTGCCAGGCTCAAATTGCCAGAATTCCGGGTTGCCGGAATCTCTACGCGTCGCTCGCCGCTAAATTCCAAAATACCGACGAGACTGAAATTCATGAAATATTCGGAACAGTTTCAGATACTTTTGAAATTCCGGACGTTAGTAGGCGACTGTATATTATCTAGGGTTGCGTATTGCGTCAATAAACTTAAATATAAGAACGATTTTTAAGGATTATAGTCATCTCATGTATTTGTTCCCGTGTTTCTTTTTACGCTGAGAAAAATATAACATTGTTATACACGGAAATACTCATGTTTCAACAAGGATTACGTATATAACTCGGACTGTGGTCCATTCGTATGAATTAATATGACGCGTAACGGTGTTGGTGTAACTGTAATTATCGTATCGTAATGTTAAAACGTAATGTTAATTCATTAAGTCGACTTAAGAATTTCGCTTCTAACATGAGTAACATGACAGCATGTAGTAGTATATGTACGTATAACTATAATCTGTCACATGAATCATATTGAAACTACAGTAATAAAATACAAACGGAGCTGCCATGGAATTCACCGACCGGAGTAGGGCCCATCATAATACAATTTTTTACACTTCTGGGGATGAGCAGTGGATTCCGGACTAACGACCGGCTGTGGTAGGATTAGGACAGCTGTCTTGCCACATGTGAGCGTTCACCTTACCACCCATTCACTCCCCCTTCGAAGCCATAGAATTTGAGATGCGCAAATCGCGGTTTTAGATATTTTTTCTAGGAAAGAGTTTATTATTTTTTTAGAAAGGCCAAGATCTTTAAAGAGGTGAAATTGAGATTTAGCTGGCAGGCCAGGCCACGAGCGCCAACTTCCACCGCGTGAAGGTGAACAGTGAAGCCGTTCCGGGTTACGGCATTTGCGAGATCATACTCGAGGTCTTTTGGGATATTTGATTCTCATGGAACAGTTAATTGTACAATAAGGGCCACTTCCGCGATAGAGAGTAAAGAGTTATATCTGGACGGAGGGCTGTGCAATACTGTGCATCCTAGACTTTCAGGGAATTTATATTGCTTAGAGACCGAATCAACCTCCAGAATCCAATCTGAAGCTTTCTCAATTATTGAGAAAGGTTTTGTAGATACATTTATTTCCGTATTAACTGTAAAGAAAATGGTGGTACATATAATCGAGTAATGGAGTTTTAACAAAATTCCAACAACAAACAATTACGATCGAGGCATCGTTATTTTGTATAAAACTGTAATAATAAAATTGTAATGTAAGAATCAATCCAATATTTTTATCAGTGTAGAATTACCAGGCTACTAACTACAACTAGAGCTGTCAACTACAACGGGCGAACCCGTCACCTCCGGAATTTTTAACGAAATTTGATCGTTCTGTCTCCAGTGAGGTGAGCGCAGGAGACTTAGGACAATTTAACACAGTCCACCGTCAATCTCCGCCACATGCCCGCGAGATAGCCAGGTACTCGTATGTAACCCAGCGGGCCGACACTCGGGCTCATACTACCAGTTGCAACCAGATTACACCGTTCTGCCGACTGGTCGCGGGTTCGAGGTCGCTTGCGCGGTCCTCTCTCTTACGTAGCAGGTAAACGGTTCTACCGAATCTATAGCGGACCACAGCATCCTCGGGTAGCCGCTGGTCGTTTCAAGAGCAGTCGCCGCAAGGTGAACAACTCACCCCCTTTATAGGAGACAGTTCTGTTTCCAGACTCCCCAACTGTTAGTCAGAATACACAATCGATTAGCTGACGCCGCACGGTGCGCAAACCGTCCAGGAGTGCCAGAAGATTGATTCTTGGGGGAAACTAGCCCTCGGGCCAGAGTCCTGCCCGGGCTCGCACTTCATGCGTGGAGGCCGCAGGATGGGTGTTGAACCGTGAGTATGACCGACTCTAAACAAATGGGTCTTTGTGGCCAACTCCAACAGGGCCCATTAGCTCCCTATAGTAACTACTAGCTATAGTAAAAGACAAGAGGGCGTGTGAATGAGCCGCGAGCGATGCTTATATTTATGCATCGTTGTTCTGTCAAGCCTGTTGGCCTATAATTTATACGGTCTTGTAAATTGCACAGGAGATGAACCGATAGCCTTAGGAGCGATCACGACCATTGACCAAACTAAGCAGAGGATTTCATTTGTAGATATCGGTAGCCGCGCGACTCGTCACGATCGCCCTACAGCTACTGTTGGTCGCTTGAATCAATTAGCTCGGCAATACGTTCACTATACACAAGATATAATAAAAAAATAAAATGAAACATGACTGCTGTTACAAAAAGTGAACTAGAAACAACTTAGTACGGGCCAAAGGAACGTTCCGTTAAGGCAATAAATCATTAAGCCGCCCTCGCCCCTTTTGCTACCTGTTTGTAGGGATGCGTGTCGTAACCTTCGCAGATTATCTATCAGATTATTATATTATTGAGATTGAGCAGCGAAACTTTTGTCGGGTGACTTTTCAGTTCATCAAAAAATTACAAAATGTTATGTATAAGGCACCGAGTCTGCATGTTAATATCACCCTTCAACTTCAATAGCTCCAGGTTAGAAAATATGGTCTCCGTTGCTCAACTGATAGGCAAGTAATGATGTTTTATCAGCGCAGCATTTTATAATATACATATGTGGGACTCATTATTACAAAATGCCACGATAATATTTTACTAATGACTGTTTAGAAATTAAGAATGACCTATGATATGCCATGCTATGATAATCAGTTATCTATGTACTCATTTAATAACTCACATAATTAGGTCATTATTTAATTACTCTAATTCTAAAATAATACTTAAACCGAAAATATTAATAAATATAACAATCGGTACTATAAATGCAGATAATTCCTCGATAAGCAATATCAACGTTAGTCGCATCCTTGTTGACAGCTCGGTTTATTACCCCATCGGAACGTTCCTTTTTAGAAACAGTGAGGGGGGTGGCTTTTAAAAATTCGTTTTATAAACAATACTGTCGACAACTTATACAAAAGATATAGTTAAAAAAACACGACTGACGTTACAAAAGACGATCTAAAAAGGACTAAAAGAAGACGGGGGTCTTTTTAAAATATGTTTTAAAAACGAAACTGTCCCCAATTGCAGTAATAAAATCATACCAGCTAAAAAAAATACAATTTCTTTTTTGCGCGTTCACAATACTTTCCCGCCTCATCGGTTGGTGAATCGGGAAATTAAAAAAAAGCCGGGTGTAACCGCATCGGAATACACAGTCGAGGAATTGACGGGGGATACATTTTAAAAGTTGATCTCTGGGTGGTCCCAGAGATCAAGTGTAGATGGTTTTCCTACCCAGGAAAACTAATTTTCTACTAAATGCCTCCTATGATTTTACTTTAGTGAGGTGCTGGATAGCCCCAGATTAGCGACCCATAAGCATTATTTAGCTTTCAGTACATCATTGATTGTAAAATAAAATCGTTTAACTTAATAAGTTTTTTCTTTATTTTATTTTTAACTTTATAGTATGCTATTTGAATGGCTGTAGTTATTTGTTGTAGCCTACTTTACCAATATGAAACCAGCAGATCATCAACTATCATGGTTTAGGCAGGCGGTTCCACTGCAGCATCCGAACTGAGGAGTTGAAACCCAAGTTCAATTACGAAGTCTTTGCTTGAGACTCACAATACCAATTTGAAACCAGCAGATCGTCAAGTCCCATGGTTTAGGTAGGCTGTATCACTATAGTATAAGGACTGAGTAGTTAGAACCTGCATTTTAATGAAAAACCATCGCTTGACCTGCAAGACCTGCGAGACCCACAATACCAATTTAAAACCAGCAAATTGTTAAGTCTCATGATTTAGGCAGACCCTTTCACTGCAAAATCAAGATTTAAGGATCAAAGGTTGACATCATCTTAATTGTGATGTGGTGGAGACTAAATACGCGTGCGAACTTCATGACAATTGATTAAGTAGGAGTGGTTAAATCAGCCGCAATATGTGAACTATCATAGAACGTGAAGATGAATAACAATTTTAAAACATACGAATCCGGCAAGAAAAATCGGTTCATTATTGCCATAAAAGTCTAAAAAAATAGCTTCATGACTGTCTGTCAAGTTTCCACCTTGCAAAAAAACGTATTTTCTAACTACCAGACCTGGCATTTGTAACTAAAGAACGCGCGAAAGGATTTCGAACTTTCTATCAATAATCGGCTTTTCTCGTTAATTTAAAGGTTAATAAAAAGTTTGTGGTCGTATAGTTAAAAATGTGAATTTACAGTCGTTTTTGCACACGGAGCACGGAGCAGCTGGTTAGCTGCTCCGTGTTTTTGGACGAATATATAAAAACAGAGAAAATATTTTTTTAAATATAGATATCCCTGCAAAGAATATGCTGAAAAGGTGTATATCTTAAAAAATATGTAATAAGTAACTTTTCAAGAAGTGTGTAAAAAAGCAATTCTTGCTTATTCCGAAGAAATTGAAAATTGTTGTTGTTGTCTTTTAATTTGGGACAGCCATGTTACAGCAGGTCAGCGGCTTCTTGACTGTCTGAAGTGAAGGAGGTATTACCTGATTACTCAGTCGGTGGCTAACATTATGGTGGGTGTCTGGCGGGCTAAGTAATAAAGGCCAACTGGTCGCGGATCGGTCAGATATTATAGCCCCTAACTACTTTAAACACAAGCCGTGACAAAATAAATTGTGCGAACGGTAATTGGTAGCAAATTGTTTCGTGCAGCTTGGGCCGTAAGATCCATTTTATTCTCGAATCGGTCCAACTCACAATTCAGCTCCTATTCAGAAGCCTCCGCGTGTGGATGGCTAACCCGGGTAAGACCTCACGGTTGGTGGACTGGTTTCTCGTGGTGGGATTGCCTTCCGGTGCTACTCGACGGTTTGCGTTCCGTTCGGCGACGCAATCGGATGTGCACTCTGACTAACTGTTGAAGGAGTGTGGAGACTACGGAAATATACTGTCTCCTAAGCAGCGGGGGTGGATGCTGACCTGTCGTCAACCACTCTTGAAATGATCGTTAGGCTACCTGATCCTGAATTTAGAGCCGGGCAAAAGATGCCTTTGGTCCGCGATAGATTCAAACTGAATCACCGTTGAATTACGGCAGGTAGAGGCCGCGTAAGCGACTTCAGCCTCTATACCAGTTGGGAAGAAGGAGGTATCCTGAAGGTTAATTCCAGACGGAGATATCCTACCAAAACTGGTAACCAGGGGTCGAGGAGGCCCACTGGGTTACCTTCCTAGTAGCCGTAAGGCGTTGGACTAAGTTCGTGAGTTTGCTGGACGGTAGGTTTTACTAAAGTCTTCTACGCTCATCCCACGGCTGAAAGACCTGGGGTGACGGTTTCACCCATTGTAGTCGACACCGCCCAACAGTGCGAACGGTGAAGTTCTTCAGAATCGGCGACATGAGACCTCAGAAAAATATCCGAAATGGGCGGACATGGGAAAAATAGGCGGAGTCAATTTTGTAGGGTTTGACCAATAAAAATCCAGCGTTGACGAAGCGTCAAGCGCAGATTCCACGTCCGCTAGTCGCATACTAAACGGTCAATTGCAGCGCTAGCACAGAATAACTATCTTTACGCAGTGGTGGTATAGGGGTGTTAATGGCAAAGCATATTTAGCGTAACTCTCAGAGCGCTCTCACGTTTTAATTAATTGTAATTAATTTAGGGCCTAAATAAAAAATGTAGCTGAGTGCTGCCCTAGAAAATTAACCAGTCAATATAATGAAATTATAATAAACCACACTCACCGCTTACATTGTAGGAGTAAACGCGCCTGACAGTTTTCGAAGTCAGTTTAAAGCCTTAATGTCCAAGGTAATGAGAAACTTTTTAGAGACCAAATTTTAAATTGGTTCCTTATAGAGGGATTCAGTTAGAAACTTTTTAAAATAAATGCTTATATTTCTCAAAAAACTCATAAAACTAAAATTCCTCAGATATGTTCGTTCCCAGGTATCATGTCGCCTTAAACTGATATTAGTGCAGATTACTTATACCCATCGCTTCATATTTCTTCTCTTTTACGACTTACATACTAAATTAGATAAAATTGGTTTTGGTATTTTAGAAGTTCGAACACACTTTGCACTACCATTACTGAAAGTGCGAAGTGCTGATTAATAATAGACCGTATATTAGTTCTGATTGAATTTTATTCAGAGCGATAGGGCGGTATTATTAAAACCGAATGGCCATGCTCGCCAAACAATTCAACTGTTTTCTATTTCTTTTATTTTTCCTTGTATACTTTTGTTAGTCTTTACGATTCCAGTTTTAACGTTAGGATACGTTTCATACCTTTTTGCCCATACTCCTTAATCGGACCAAGGTACACTGAGAAAAAATATTGGATTAGTCTTTTCATCACCATTTTGTTATTACGATTTTATACAGAATAACATATGTCAATCGTAATTTTGTTGGATTACAAGAAATTGTGTTGAAATTACATTACTCAATTATATGTAGGAACATTTTCATTACGATTAATACGGAAATAACAGTATACCGTTGTTTCAATATAATTCATGTGTCTGGATATAACCGTACGTATACTACTACATGCTGTCATATTAGAAGCGAGATTCCAAGGTCGCGATGTAGTAAAATAACATTGTTTTAATATTTCGACACGGCTACGCGTCATGTGAATTAATACGTATGGTACACAGTCCGAGTTATATACGTAATCCTTGTTGAAACACGCGTGTTTTGTTTCCGTGTATTCCATTGTTATATTTTTCTAAAAACAATAGGGATTTACGACGTTGTCGCTCTATTCGGCATGGCTTGATTAAATAGCGGGGTATGGTGAGATGCATGGATGCAGCTTATAGCTCGATGGTTGCATCGCGATCGAGTCCTCCCACGCTGATAAAAGCGCGGATAGCAGCGCAAAGAAAGGGATACAGGGTAGGGATGGCGCGAGGCTGGGTTAATTATAATCGAGGGAAACCGATCAAAAATATCGATGGCTGAGAGCAAAAATAATATTGTCCAGTTTTGGAATGCCCAGGGATTTATAATGGAATGCCCAAGGATAAATCTGCCAGTAAGATAATTGGGAGCGACGCTATCCAAGATCTTGAGAACTTGAGATCTTGATTTATATTATATAGATTATATAGATCTTGTATATTATATAGATTATATTATATAGATCTCATATTATATAGATTATATTATATAGATTATATTATATAGATTATATTATATAGATTATATTATATAGATTATATTATTCTTGTCTATAGATTATATTTATATTAGATCTTGAGATCTGGATTTATATTATATAGATTATATAGATATTGTATATTATATAGATTATATTATATGATTTATATTATAGATCTTGAGATCTTGATTTATATTATAAATCAAACATTTTAAAAATTTTAATTCAATTAGTTTTGTTTTGATTTGAGGAGATGGTTGATGAAGGCTTAATTTCCTCTTCGCACCAGGGCCTTGAAACACCTACATAGTTACGCCGCTGCTTTTTCGATACAATTTTAATCTTCTTGCCCATGTCTCCGTTGTCGTTTAAATAACAGCCAAAATAAACGACACGGTGAGCCTTCCCAAGTCTGATTTCATAAGCCATTATACATCATAATTTATTTTATTGTTTTATTTATTATGCTGCTTTTTCGATACAATTTTAATCTTCTTGCCCATGTCTCCGTTGTCGTTTAAATAACAGCCAAAATAAACGACACGGTGAGCCTTCCCAAGTCTGATTTCATAAGCCATTATACATCATAATTTATTTTATTGTTTTACTGCACATTTTTTTTAATGGGTAGCAGAAACTATGTTTCGCATCCACAGAATAGGGTTGTCTAACAAGGGCGGGTCGATGTTGACAGTCTGTGCAATAAAAGAAGCTGTGGGTAAGGTACTAACCAAATTCTTTTTTTATTTGAAAGGCCCATGTATG
Organism: Micropterix aruncella; assembly: GCA_944548615.1. NCBI lineage: Eukaryota > Metazoa > Arthropoda > Insecta > Lepidoptera > Micropterigidae > Micropterix > Micropterix aruncella. The sequence continues at coordinate 17,522,790 of OX155973.1, forward strand.
TCATTATGTATGGAATATGACATCATTCAAATATCCGCCGCGGCATCGCATGGTGGACTGCCGCATAGATCCGGCTGAATTTGAGCGATGGCCTGGGTCGTGTTGACTTTGAATGCATCGGTCGATTGCGGCTTATTGGCATAGGCCTGCGACTTCAGAAAACTCCACAAGAAAACGTCTAGCGTTTCAAATCGCACGATGTTGGTGGCCGATTCACGTAACCTCCGTGAGAGATAATAATGCACTAACAAACACTCATGTCCATAATAAAGTCCTAACGTGCTGCTTAATCGTGTAACTTGCCATGGTGCTGTAACATCAGTGACTAAATAATAAACAACAGATTTGACAGCCACTGCCAAAACAACATGGCTGTCACAGACTGTTAACATCGAGCCGACCTTATTTTATAACCCTATATGTTTGAACCAGGACCAAGACAAGGATCAATCTGTTAAAATATGTATAAAGCTTGTACTACACGGTATTAAACGGCGGTTTCAAACAAAGGTTTAAAACAGTGTAGACCGTGGTTTTATGCAAAACTTTAAACGCCGTTGGTAGCGAGGCAGGCGTTGCAAACTAATGGCAGAAGCGTTCGTTTAAAACTTGTTTAAACGCAACAATCGCCAGTAACCAAGCTGCGTGGAATTGCCACAAATAATAAGAAGAATAAAACCCTGCGAACAAGTCGCGCTTCTGCAGGCGGCGAGCGCAGACGCACGCGTCACTCTGCTCACAAAATGGCTCGTCAGCAAAGCGAACATGAAATGATTACGGAACTTCTCGAGTTGTACAGAGACTTGCCCTGCCTTTGTACAACTAGGACTTAACATCTGAATCATACCATTTTTGTTCACTTGCACGTAAAACTGCAAAACTCATCCCAAATTTTTGAAGTTTAGTAAGGCGTCGTTGTAGTGAATGTACGGTACGAGCGTAGATACGTCATCTCTGCGGAGCATTCAAGCATAGGTACTGAAGTTTGGGGTTGGTTTAAAACCGTGTAGCCGTTACCACGCAACTCGCTTCTCGTCAAGGTGACCTTGGTTTTTAACCTGGTTTCAAACTGTGTATAAGATAATTTAGTGGAAAATAAATACTTAGATCAGCGTTTAAAAACTTCACTGCTAACTTGAATGAATATGATGAAAAAGAAATTGTATGGCTGCTGCTATCAAGTGTGTCAATTCCCTCGATTCTAGCTCGATCGTTTTCTCATACCCACAGCCATGCATTCGATGTTTTTCGCAGAGGTGCGTGGGTTGGAGCGGGGATATTTAGTGGTGGTGGTGAGATGCATAAATTCTCATCGTGTAGGACGTAAACAACAATCGACTACCTAATAGAACTGGAAATATTATGGAGAGCAGGCCGATGCAAAAGTAGAGTTAAAATATTTAATTTCCTTTGCCATGAGATGCTTTCTAAAATTATGGATAAATAGATAAAAATAAATCATTTATTACACATTATAAAACTTAACATACAGCAGGCGGACTTATTGCTCAATTTAGAATACCTTACAGCCAAACTTTGTGGAAATGAAAGAATTTAGGTGGCAGTAGAGTAAAATAAACAAAAAACTATATTAATACCTAACAAAAAATAATCAAATAACAAAATTTCTCTATTTAAAATATATATTTCTCAATTTTAAAAGCTATTTCTCTAAATCATACAGATATACTAAACTTCGGAAGTGTATAATTTTAATAAGACATGGATTAATAAGGTGAACGTTGATAGTATAACTTCCTTACACAAGCACAATTATTTGGTATAAGTCCCTAGTTTAATTATTATTTTTTTAATTGTATTTATTTATTTATTTATTTAAAAAAATCAATATTACAGTACACACCAATTCGTTGAGATGTAATATACATAAATATTATACATAAATAAAATATTATACATTAAAAAAAATATTTTGAGTACAACCTCATGTTTTAAATAGGCATTAAATATGCAAGTAGAAGCATTAAAAATAGTAAAAGTAACAGAATACATTAAAAGAAATAATCGATCTTATCTAGCATGATAGCGCAATGCCCATACCTGAAGAGATGTGGACTCACTGTAAAATTGTCCAGGTATGACGCTGTCGAACATAGCGCATTTATGTGTCGCAAGGCACGCGTAAAAAGACTCCATCGACTTAAGTTGGTTCGCGAGGACGGCTCCGCAAACAGAGTATGTGCCCGAGATCGATTATAGTTATCCGGAACAAAGAGTCAAACCTTCGCTAGCATGCTAGGATTATCAACTTTGTCCGAACCATCTTAAAAACGTAGGCCATTGTGAGCATTTTACTACGCAATTTGAGGGAATTATAGCCCACTATACCTAGTAAAAAAAATGTAGGGTATAAGCAGGAATAATAACTGTACTGCTTAAAATATACAAAGCGTAAAAAACATTTTTTTTCCAGCATGGTGATGGTGATTCTCATGTGGATTCCATTTGTAGTTGTTACACTCTGGGTACACACCCTTCATATAGGTTAGCTCTAAAATATTGCCTGCAGGCAATAAACTCGCCTTTTCTTAAGAATAAAGAGTTTTATTATTATTATTATTATTATTATATAAAAATACCCATTGTCCTTTTATATCATCTTAGTTATAATGTCAATCAGATGCTAAAGTCTTCGATTTGACAAGTCGCTTTATGCCTGCTATAAAATTGTTTGGTTATTTAACAGTATTTCTATATTCTATCACGCGGTAACCGTGAACTGAATGATGATATGGGACAAAGCTTCATGAGTTCTGAAGGAAGGACTAAGTGTGGGTGATCGGGTAGCCAGCCATCTCCCATCTCCCAACCCGTCTATATCAAATATTGCCTATATTATGTAATGGTTGTGCGAGCGAATGACGCTATGTGCAGAGAGACTGGTATTGTTTTTGTCATATGTTTGATGCCCAGTTACTTAGGACATTGTTAAATCTACTAACGTGCCAGTCGTCGCGGATTACAACTGCTTTCATGATGTATCTCAGCGCAGTAGTGGGCGGAAGCAACATGTTTCCTTACCTTAGTTAATATTTATTTTTTTCACTTAATTTTTCATTAATTACTTATTTTGTATTCATTTCATATTCGTAGTCTTACTGCTTATTTCGTATTCGTAGTCAATTCGATTGCTATCATTAATTGCATTTTATGTCAAGTCTTGAACTAAGGATTACGCTTCTAGCCGCTACTGAGAATGGTGTTCATACATAAAGGGATTTCATACCATAAGGGGCTTAAACGACAGAGTTCTGCGCATAGTTCTTGTTCAGATGAGAAGTGCCAGTTTACATATATAACTAGCTGACCCGGCGAACTTTGTACCGCCTAACAGTCAATACATGTCGTGTTACAGATTACCTGAATTTTATGAAAGTAATACAATGAATACAAAATAAATATTAAGCTCACTACTTTATTTAGATAATAACACAAAAAGAAATATAAAAGTACAATAATTAAGTATATCAATCGCGTGTCAGCAAGATATGACTGAATTATAAATAGGACAGAAAACGAATTTACCGCGTGAAATTTGTAGGACCCGACGTTTCGGTGACGTTGCAGCCGCCTTTGTCTAGGGTAGACTGAAGACCTGTCAGTCCGTTGTTTTGCGGGTAGGCCGCAAACCGCTGCCGCCACTGCGTAGGTTATAACGGTGGTGGGGGGCCGGGCTCGGAGCGCGGGAATTTTTAAATTCCGTCTTGCACACAACACTCACTGTATCCTGTTTTACGTCTTTGCGTTCGGTGTTCGGCGGCGGGAACATTTTAAGAAGAACATTTTACCATACGTCAAGGGGGTGACTGATCGAATAAGTAAGATGCTAAACAGATTCGATATAAAAACGATCTTCAAACCGACCCAAAATATAGCTCGATTTTTGAGGCCTGTAAAGGATGTAATACCACTGCAAACCCCGGGTGTGTATAAAGTCGAATGCAGCTGCGGTCTAGCCTACGTTGGACAAACGAAACGGCCCATAGCCACGCAGTGGCGGCAGCGGTTTGCGGCCTACCCGCAAAACAACGGACTGACAGGTCTTCAGTCTACCCTAGACAACGGCGGCTGCAACGTCACCGAAACGTCGGGTCCTACAAATTTCACGCGGTAAATTCGTTTTCTGTCCTATTTATAATGTCAAACAACCGCGATAGTCTTCGATTTTATATGACTGAATTAAACTATTTACATATGTATTGTGCAGCATGGGATGCACTCGGTTTAATTCTCTTCATTGAAGCACCTTGCTATATACGACATTTTTGTTTTTTTATCAGGCACAAGAATAAATAAAGCAGATGATTTGCCGACACGTGAACATGCCACGTACAACTGACAATGAGAAAAACACGAATTTACAATTTGTATTGGAAAATGTTTTTTCTATTATTTTATATATATATATATATATATATATATATATATATATATATATATATATATATATATATATATATATATATATATATATATATATATATATATATATATATATATATATATATATATATATATATATATATATATATATATATATACATATATATATAATAGATGATAATAATAATAATAATGTTAATAAAACGCTTTATTCGTAAGAAAATGCGACCTTATTGCCTGCAGGTAATATTTTAGAGCTAATCTATACTATTGTATGAACATTATTTGCGAGTAGATACTACATAACTTAACCTATATAAAGAGACTAATACAAAAAAAGAGGATAGAAAGACGTATATATTTAACTCTTTGTGGGCACAGAATGTGCCACACCAAAATAATCTAATACCTATATGGACGCTAAGGTTCAAAAAGGAGGAGAATGGGAAGGGATAAGGAATTTATGTGAAAGATTTCATTTTTTTCTGAGTCTGTGTTCCAAGCATAACAAGTTTTAAAAAACTTGTTATGCTTGGCGCGTTTCTGACATTTTTCGGCAAAGCATTCCAAAGACGGGCTCCATGCACGGTGAAAGAGAATGAGAAGAAGTCAGTGCTGTGACTAGGGATAGAGAGTAGCAGGTTTTCTTTTGATTTCAGCGGGCGTCCATGAGCCGATAGTGAAGTAAATCTGCCGGTGAGATAGTTGGGAGTGATGTGATGTGGTCAAACTTTACATACACTACGTTATGAGGTTTGCGTAGTGCTTTTACTAGTCCCACTTTACCAATTTAAAACATTTGTCGTCAAACATAAGTCAATAAGTCGAGGAACGTTTTTAATAACCTGAAAACCTTTCAGAGTGAAGACATTTTTAATAAAATTCCGCAAAATTTAATTATTTCCAATTTTCTGATATTTAATTTTTTGGATGTTTTTTTACGGAATTTTACTGTACAACTAATGAAATATGAAAGATTTTTACTCTTTTAGAACATTCAACAATTTACTCACTTATATGTGATTTTAAAAATCGCGTCATCACAATGATACGTCCATTTTGGCACGTTTCTATCTATAATATTTGTCGCAAGATATTAATAAACGAAACTGTAATAGAACGAAACCTTAGATGTTTATATAACTATTCCTATACAATCAATAATTGAAATATTTGTAATTATACCTTTTATAATAAGCGATATGATTATTTGACACTTCCGCATATATCCTTCCCTTAGCAAGTTTCGTAACTTCCGATACTATTAATTAAGAACTTGTAGAGAACTCCTTAAGAATCGATTACGTTTGAAGACACAATTTGATGGGTAGTATCGCTAACAAAAAGCATTAGGTTTAATGTCAGTAAAGTTCGAAAATGACCAGAGTCTCGGATTGAAAATTGCGCAGCGAGGACCGCGCTCGTCTCTTTCGCACGCACGAGAGAAAGAGATAGAGAGTTGTGTTTTTTAACCCGCTGATACTGGAGTCTAGAACGACGAATGTAGAAATGACGAACGAATAGAAATTCCAGGGCAGGTGGCTGTTTTACCGACGTATTTCGAGGGCCGCTCGATAGATGACGACAGTATGTTCGATTCGAATCGAATAAAAACGCATCACATTATAATGTTTTAATAGGTACATATGATGTAACCATATACATTTACATTACATTACATTTTCGTCGTGTCCAATTGGCGGCTAAAAACCGCTCTTGGACGTGTCAAAATAATTGGGTTAGGTATTAAATCTCGTTACTACTCTTTACTGACCATGCAAGGGTAGTCAACAATTAACTACTAGATTGTCAAACTATAAATATAAATAATCAAAATCAAAATAGAAGCCTAATATTTGAAGTAGTTAGTAATTCGATAAAATTATTCATTGTAATATTCAAATTGCCAGTAAAATGTTAAATAATCAAATTAAACTACATTATGCATTTTAAACTAAAAGTACAGATATAAGACCATATAAAATAATCAAACAATAAGGCTCTACTTTTTAAACTAATTTAAATGGGCACAATATTTGAAAAATCATAGCCCTCAAATTCGGCCAGATTATAGAAAGGGTGGCCTATCAGCATATCCTTGATGTTTTTTTTTTAATTTTATGTCCTCCAGCTGTTTAAATTTTGTAGGGAGTAGATTATAGAATTTAATGTTAAGGTACAAGTAGCTTTTCTGTACTTTTGCCAGCTTTTGTTACAAATGACATACAATTTAAAAAATCTTTTTTGGGGTTTATTCGAGTTTTTATGTATATCTATTGATATTAATATTTATATTTATATACAGTGAAGTGTATATTTAATGAAAATTGCACCTTTTATATTACTTAAAGAGTAAACTCCAGTCGCGCGTCGGAGATGACACGCATACTTTTTTTACTAGATAAATAGAGCTCAGTCTAATAACAGTAAAAATTGCATTTTATTCCGGTAGTCGCATTATTAAAGGGACATATATTTTGACACCAAGGAAAGCAAACATGTTGCGGTCTGATCCTGAAAATGCGTTTTCAGAGTTAATCCTTCAGCGCTGGGCTGAAACGCGCGCCTGAAATGTGGCCATTCGTGTGGCCGATCTATTATGGGCTTGAGCAAGTAGCCACGGGAACGGGGTCCATGAACTTGGCGAACACCTCAGAGGCGCATAAAATCACTATAGTAATACTGTGAATGTGCTGATGACATCAACGGCAAAGGGATACCGCAGCTGCTCTGCTCCTGGCACGGTTCCATTTTGACATCTCATGATAAATAAATCCATTTCCAAACTGTAGGCCTATTGCGAACACTCTCGCGATCCAATCGCTTTGGGCGAGTGAAAAGAGAGAATCATTTTAAGTGAAATCATTTTAATGTCCTTTATTGGTGATTACGCAGCAAATAAAAGAATCGGTTGTGACACCTCAAGACTTTCCTGGCAAGCATACAACCCCCCCCCCCCCCCCCATATGCCAAACTCTTCACACCCCTTCCTCCCAATCCCTCACAAGCTACCCCTTGCAACGCCCCTCCTTCTCCCCAACCGCCCCTAAACCCTACCCCCCCCCCACCAACGCCAAACAAACACCCACTTCCCCCAAACCCCCAACCCCCCAAACCTCCCCTACCCCAAACACCAGCCCCCTAAAACCCCTTTTGCATCCTAAACACTTAGGTATTTATTAAAGCACTCTAGATAAGGAGGGATAGGAACCCACGGAAGAATAAGAACATCGGAAGAAGAATATTTTCGCTCGGATTTTTATACATCAATTGTCAATTTGAGTCTTGGTGTATTTTTTAGAAGTTAACGCATTGTAGATATGGTGGGATCCCCCCGCCCCCCCACCAACCCCCCCCCCCCCCCCCTCCTTTGATAGTAATTGAATATGACTGCAAATCTAGTACATTTATATTATTTCTAATATTTTCTTTTATTTTTATAGCAAACTTACAGATAGTAATTATATGATACTAGTATTTTAAAAACATATTCAAACGAAACAAATTTACCATCCTATGAATAGTTTACAATGCTTGCATTACAAATTAACAGAAATAACATGAACACGTTGATAGTAGAAAAAAATATAATAAAGCTAATAATAATATAAGGGTATGAAAAGTAATAATTAAATAAGTTGTTAATAAGGTTATTTGGATAGAGCAAAATAGAAGTATAATTGGATAATAATATTTATTATACATAATATGACATATTACAATAGTATGTATAATATATATGTATAATAGTGTACTATTGTAATAATGTACATATTACAATAGTATGTATAATAAGTATGTATAATAATCATATAATACAGTACATTAGGATATCAGTTAGTGAAATCTATGGTTAGTTATGGGTCGTTTCTCGTCTAGCTTCGCGCGGCTCGACGTTACTATTAACTTAAAATGTATGTCGGTTTTCTTGTGTCGCTTGTACGAGTATAAGAGGTATTGCAACCAAAATTTTACAATGTGGTACCTACGACGCATATGTGTGCCGTATTTCAAGTCTCTAATATTTCGAGATTCAAGTAATACTAGCGCTTTCTAAGTTTCATATTTCGAGATTGAAATATGACTAGCGCACCCGAGAGATTGAAATATGACTAGCCTCCTGATGGATCTTAGATTTCAATCACAATCTTTTTCAACTCTTGCCATGAGCAAATGATGCCTGCATTCAAAATTTCTTTTAAATCGGACGTTTGGGCGTTATCTTGGAGAAATCCACACAGACACCCAGACAAACCAGAAGTGCGTTCACAATACTTTCCTTTGTCAGGAAATAAAAAAAATATATATGTTCATTCATAATTAATTACTTTAGGGTGCTTATTTTTTTGGTACTTGTTAACTGGTAATTGTATCTTGATATCTGGTAATATAATACTTTCGTACACATGCGAGAAAAAAGAGAAAAATATTGTTTTCTCATTAAGTCGTCGCGCGATATGCATCTTTCGCACCTTACGAATAATTAGATACCAGCACATTATATAGTAGCATTAGATAAATTAGCACCTTATGGGCATTAGATATGATGGCAAATTGTAATAGCTTTTCCAACTTTAAAAATCGCTTAAAAATGGTATACAAAAAGTTGCATAAATATAACGATTGGCAGCAACGAAAAGGGGGCGTGTCTTCACTGTTACTGTGTGTGTGTGTTCGTGATGAAACTGGAACTTATAAATATAACTTGGTATCTTCGTAAAAAAATTAAATAAGAAAAGGTTCATTTTATCAAATACAAGCCCACGATATAGATACAATGTAATAACAAATAGCTAAATATACCTAGCTAACTGTCAATTAAACATTTATCAGTCCCATTTTATACTCATATTCTAGATTACACGGAAGATTCGTAACTCCGTAAAAAATATAACACAAAAAATCATTCAAACATTAAAAAAAAAAACAAAAAAAAATGAGCGCAATTACATTAAAAAGAAAAACAAAAAAAAAACAGTTTTGGGGCGCGTTTTTTAGTTCAATTTTAATTAAGTCTGACTGGTAGCGTAGACTCAGGTCTGATAAACTTTTAAATCGAAGGATTTGTATGGCAACCTACATCCATGTTAGGGTTAAAGCAAAAAGAACTAGAGATACCGGAATTTGAAATGTATATACCAAACAAACGAAGGCTTCAGACGAGGTAACAAACAGTGTGATTTCAAATCATGGGCCTAAAAGATTAAAATATTTCAAATAGATACCTTCTCACTTCCGGAGATGTAGGCAAACTCCTTGACTTCCTGTGCTTGTCTCCAAGTCTGCTGGTGGCGACCACGTGCCCGTGACTGTTACCCATCCTCGCGCGAGCCACAACACTATCACTAATAGAGGAACTGATTACGGAATCATCACTTATCACTAGTTATCACTAACACTCATCGAATACATCGTAGGAACCTCTTGGAATCTTTGAAGTTTCGGCGAAGAACATGTCATGATTTGTGAACGTTCCTGATTAATAGAAACAACCATTTTGGTCATCTTGGTACTAGGCGTGTCTCAAAAGTGAGGTCTCCACGCTCCTAGCGCCCGGTTAAAAATCATTTTCCCGAAGTTAGTTAGAAGTTTTTTTGTTTTAGTATTTTCTTATGTCCCAATTGGGTCGTTTCCTCCCTAAGAGAGGGAGAGTTTTTCCTTCAAGTGATTAAACAAGGAGTTTTCGTTATTGCTTGTTAGTTGATGCTTTGGCGTTTTTGTTATCCTATAGTAGGATAAATTGAATCGGGACGATTCGTCTGAAATCGTCGTTGGCTCTTCCGATTTCTTTTTTTGGAGGGGGCTGTAACAAAAACTGCCTATTTTGTTGTCTTGTTTTCGCGCCTTTGTGCAGATTATGTTCGCTGCACCCGTTTTTCCATGTTTTCCCCGTGTTTAGTCATGTTTCCTGTTGGTTTTCGCTGTTTTCATGATTTTCCCCATATTATGACAATTAAATGAACCATTTACGAAATTTCGTAAACATCACATTTTTGACAGATAGAGCTGTGCAGTCGTAATTTTTATCGCTCTAGGCGATTCTGGCGATTAATCGCGGTTGTGCTGGTCTAGCCCTACCTTTTATGGGCAACAGACCAGCTGTCAGAAAATTTCGCGGTTGGCAGAGTGAGCGGCATTTCGCCAGCTGAGCTGCATTTATTTTTTAATGCGGAGTTGAGGGAGTTTTTTTTTAAATGTAGACGGAAGTGTGTGTGACTTATCTGGTAAACATTTAATCTCTTTTTGGGTAGCTTTTCAAGTAGGATCCTCGCGATTTTAACGGATTTTTTTTATTGATCGCAGCTTGCGGCATCTATGAACTTCTGACACATGCGTATTTTAATTGCTGCTAATTAAGTAACGAAATCGTCACTAAATGTGACGGGACTTGCCTCCACGTCAGGAAATTTGCCTTCATATCCGGAATTAACCTCTTTATTTGACTGAACACATGTGACGTGCCGATAAGCGGAATTTGAAGAAAAGGGTGCCTGTGGGCGAATAAACACGGATACTTTGCATAACCTTGTGTTTCTTTTTGTGCTTTAATCTTTTGTGTGTCTGAGGAAAAGGGTTTTCTGTTGGCCAAATTCAGTGCCGATCAATAAAACCCACCCTCTGAGATCGATTTTTTTTTAGGTTATTTTTTTTTTCAAAATTTCTTTCGGGTATCTTTTTTAATATAATTAGTTTCCTTCTTTTTCTTCAAAAGTAGGTGGCGTCCTTTTTTCTTTCATTCTTTTGGGTTTTGGTGGTTTCTACCGTGTTTTTTTTCAAACACGGAAATTAGTATTTTGCGGTTATAAAATTGGCATCGTACATCGTACATCGTAAACTGTTGTACATCGTAGCTCCTCACCTTCTCAACGAAAAATTGCCCGACTCGATCAGATGTTTAGTTTGTGTCTGACATACCTACATTGATGGTGGTCCGGTGGACGTTTCTACGTCGGCTAAAGTGAAGCAGTCTGCTCAAAAAATCATCGTATACATAGCCCCCAGGATATTTAATGTGCTAGACGAATATATGCCTAAGCCTTCTTTTAAAGCCCAAATCGATTCCTGATTGAAACATGACGCCCGGCAGACAGTTTTCAACGTTTGTTTATACTCTTTATTGTGAAACTGTCACAATGGGCGGGTTTATTGTCATATGACAATCTCTTACAACCAACCCTACTATGACGTGTTATATGTATGTGTGCGTGTAACATGTCTGTAAGTGTGTGTCTTGTTATTGCATTCTATCGACAGAAATGAAAATGCAATTCCGTTAATTTGATCCCAACGGAAAATGAAATTTTATCTTTAACAATTCCTATTATTTTTATTATTTTCCTTACTTTTTTTATTACTATTACTTATTCATTGATTTTGGTTACTATTGTTAAATATTATTTGACATTTTATTATATTTTATTTACCACATTTATTTATTTTCTGAATTGTATTTTAAATATTTCCTGTTGTATCATTAGTTATCATTTGTAATGGTGACGGTAATATATACCTATATACTTTTTTCCAATTGCCGAATATATAGGAATATAAAACTAGAGACCTCGCTGCCCTAAAACAACTCCTGGCACTTAGTTAAGCAGCAGCAGTACATATCGCTCATTTGGTGCAACAATGACGTAAATACCCTTTTTTTTCAAAAACAAGTTAAATATGTCAAAATGTGTGGAAAGACTATTTACATCGGGAGAAACATCGTCAGAATTGAATTTATGGTGATTTGCCGCGATATGGCGCGAGTGTCATTGTTGAATTGAGTAAAATGGCGCTATTTCTGTTGCTATAACGTCTGAAAGGCCAATTGCGCGGGGCGCTCCGCTGAGTGTGGTTATGTTTGGGAGCTACAACGACGTAAAGGTATTTATGACATTCAATTCGATAATTTTTGGTGCAACAATGACGTAATTGAGCAATTGCGGCGTTGTTACTCCAAAAATCAATAAGTTCTTGGTGAAACAATGTAAAAATTGCGTAATTACGTCAATGTTTGTCCAAGTAAGGTACCTTCTTGGTGAAATAACGACGGAATTTTGAAAATATGTCATTGTAGCTCCAAAAATGGTATTTTTTTAATCGTTCATTGACGAAATTGAGTAATTACGACAACTGAAGTGAAGCTAAAATAAAGAAAATAAAAATCAAAGATCTACTAGTCAACGAATAACTAAGGCTATACGAGTTATTAATGTGGTTCCAGCGTATACTTCAAAAAGAGAAATTCCCGCAAACAAGAAAAATGATTTAAAAGAACTGTTACAAAAAAACATTATTCCTCGGTATTACTCTGCTTTTTATGAAAGTATTTTTTTTCCTATGGGATTTTTTCCTATTGCTCAAGTATTTTTCACACTTATGCGCATACTGGCACTTAATTAAAAGTAGGTAATAAGTAAATAATCAGTGATTTAGTGCCAATAAGACAAATTCTGATTATAGTTCAGTATTATGTAAGATGTTTCTTGTTTAAATCTTAAGTAAGTACCTATTGAACATAAGATATACCTACATGGTTAGGTAAGTTACTTTATTAAACATTCATAAATAAATGTTTTTTGTTGAGTAATTCAATTATTTAGTTTTATTTTGTCACAAATGCAAAATTTCCTAGCAAACACGTTATTTTTTATATTGAATTCTGAAGCAACAGTGACAGGTTATGTACAATGTACCGAGTAGATTGGGACTATAATAAATAGAAACTACACATATTGAACTTATATTTAAAATCACGACGATTGTAATATGTCCCTTCATAATAGCATACCTTTCATACGAATCTTTGATTGGCTCTTCTGTAAAATTACCAAAAGTGTAATTACGTCATTGTTGCATCAAATGAGCGATATAGTCTACGAAATACTATTTGACAAGTGTTGATAAAATGTCATAAAATAAAAATAAGATTCCCAACAAGTTGTTACCGTTTATTTTACTATGGATATCGATTCCATCTGCGTGGAGCACTTTAAAAAACGCTTTAAAGGCACAAACTGACCGCTGCACCGGGTTCGATCGTAACATCTTGAACTTCATACCACCAACGATCAGAGTAAATATTGAAGAATAGGTACCTATCAATAATTGTAAATTGTGTATTTCAGACAGATATATTAAAATACGCACTAAATACTAATGATTTCGAAATCGAACTGTTACTGTTACACTAATTATTAGTCACTTACTTACCATGTTAAATTCAGTGATTACTTTTACTACATTAAAGATTTTTCATAATTTAATTCTATTGCTTATTCAGCTGTCATTGACAGATTCGGAAGAAAATGTTATTATTAGTGTTTTTGCTTAAAAATTGATACGTATAAATAATTAATATTATTAAGCGATCAAGGCGATTTAGTTTAACCATATCAAGCCATTAGACATTCGACGATAGGTGTGAAAAAAGTCTCGATCGTTGTGAAAAAGGTAGCAATGTGCTAACGACACTTTTGTCAAATAGTATTTCGTAGATTATACATACTGATGCTTATATCGGCCGTGTTCAATTTTTATTTTTATTTTAATAATATAAATACATGTTTATTGATATGAACATTAGTGATGCATATGTATTGTAAATGCGTTGTTAAATTAAATAAATTAAAGTATTCCCGATATTGCGATTTGTGCAGTATCAGGACATTTTAGTGTGTGTTGGAGAGGTGGTTGGGCCATTTTTAATTATACCGTGTCGTATAAATTTATTGCCTACCCTACCTTCCCAATCAGTGAGAAATTACGCGCCGACCGAGACAGGCGTACTCATGTTCGAGTGTTCTTATTGATCGTGCTGTGACTTCGTAATTATCGCGTTCGTGAGCCGGCCAGCTGAAGATTTGGAGACATTCGAAGTGAAATTACAGCAAGGAATCGCGCGAAAAATGGAAAGGTGCTCAAACTTTGATTCCTTCTCTCCACAATGATGATTATAATTCTTTAAAATAACCAACCTCCCTTACAGTCCAATCTCTATATTATTAAACTTAAACCCAACAAGAGAACTTAATAACGGTGACAGTACCGATATATCGGGACGGATGGCAGCCCTAGACATGCTTCGTATAAATAAATAAATAAGTAAATCCGAATCCTTTCAATCCAGACGTAACTGATCCATGGATCTATTACATAAACAAGACGCAGCTTCTATTTCCGACTACTAATTGGCTTTGTCGCGTTGCATTCGGATTCCTCTTATTTTCCTACTAATTGAGTGGCCCGTCGGCGAAGAATTATCACCGCGGTGGAGGAGATAGATACCATGCCTGCGGAACTCCCGCTTTACATAAATCAACCACTTTGCCCTATGCTCCCCGAAGAAAAACACACTGTTTACCGCATTCTTGGAAATAAAATAACAAAAGGTATGCTTTATCTCGGTGCAGATTGTCCGTGTGTCGCCATATGCGAGAGAATTATATAACCATTGATTATATAGGGTATTAGATTGCGCAATACCATAGTACGTGTTGGCAGCCCTTCTACGCCGGCGACATGCAGGTGGCGCTGTTAGCATTGTCCGACGAAACTAATAACAATTGGACATCTATAATAACATTGACAATGAGAAAACAAAGGATTGAGTGATTATTAAAACCCAATAATTTAATCAATGATAACAATAATAACATTCAATTATTAGTGTTATCTATCGCATTTTTATATAGGCTGATTACATCAAAGAAGTAATACGGAGAGATAGAATGCCATATATCTGAACATGCCTAACTATTACGTATTGAAACTTGTATACCATGTTAAAAATTTACATATTTATGTAAATTATAATAAAATAATAAGATCTATGATTTAAACATTTGTTTCTTGGTATATTATTATTTAATATTTAATATTTAATATGGCGTGTTTAGAGCGCAATTTAAAGTGCGCCGCCATAGTGCCACATCGTAAAATTACGGTTGGAATATATCATATAAAGCTGCACAAATAATATCGAGATTCCGCCATAAATTATAATAAAATATTCATGCCGAGCCGCCCGAGGCTAGCCAAGAAACGAAGTTCACCGCCCGAGGCAATTACAACGGAACCCAACCGGGTTCGTCCACCGGTCGAGAGAGGGTGTTTGATTTTATTTATGACATGATTATTCAGATCAGTCCTTGGCTACTTGCCTGGAAAGTCTTGGAGTGACACAACAATTTTTTTTTGGTTTGTGTTTACTTAGATAACATAAGTTGACATAGGTAGGTTTATCGTATCGGTTTTATTGGCTGCGGCAACCGTCTCAGGGGGTGCATAATACGGCAGTTATTTCAGCAGTGTTGTTACTGATAACCGGGAGCTATCACGCACCACGGCACTTATCTATGTGTCCTGGCGGCCGGAGACTAGGGAGGGACCAGATGCGAGACGAACACAAAAAAGTCGCTCGCCCCATTTGGATCGGATGTATAATGCGGCACGCGCCACCGCGATTCGCATAACTTGATCAATGCGATTTTTATTCCACACAAGTAGCAGTAAAATTCCTACAAATTAACGGCGGTCAATAAATATGAAGGCTTCGACTTGTAATATAAAATTTTAAACTTTAAATTAGTTAGCAGTCTACCCAGGACAACGGCGGTTGCAACATCGCCAAAACGTCTGGCGCAACAAACTTTACGAGTTAAATTCGTTTTTATCTTATTTACAATACAACTAGATAATCCCCATTACATATACATCAATAAACCAGTAACAATATTACAAAATATGATTTATTATATAAATTCATATTGTATTCGGATAAATTGTATATGGATAAATTGTATTCATCCATGTACGACCAAAGATATCCAAGTTCAAATTAGTGAGAATGAACAAAAAAATATATTAACAGGAATACAAAACACATTTGCAATACAATACAAATATAATTACTCTATTAATTTGGCCTATTATATATTTTGCATATTTGTTCAGACATATTCATAAGAAGCTTATTAAAAATTTTCATTTAAAAATCATTTAATAATAATGTTTTTCACTGTCGGTTATAGTGTATTTAATACGACCTTGCAAAATATTATTAACCCATTTCTCTATGTTCAGTTTTTTTTTAATTCAAATTTGAAAAAAATTGTTCTATCAGAAATGTCATCGAGATGAATACGACTAGTGTCGAAATATTCTCAGTCAAAGAAATTTCTTCAAAAATCAGTTACTAACATCCATTTCTGTTACAGAAACCATCCTGCATACTATTACATCCAAGAGCACACATTAATTCGGCTGCAATAACTACGAATATCACTAAGTTATCAATTGCGGAAAGCCCAAAGTATATAAAGAGGACATAAACTTTCGTTAAAATGTTTCTGGTCCACCAGGACCCCAGATAAGTAACTTTTCATGAAACTAATTTTATATTAGATATATATATATATATATATATATATATATATATATATATATATATATATATATATATATATATATATATATATATATATATATATATATATATATATATATATATATATATATATATATATATATATATATATATATATATATATATATATATATATATATATATATATATATATATATATATATATATATATATATATATATATATATATATATATATATATATATATATATATATATATATATATATATATATATATATATATATATATATATATATATATATATATATATATATATATATATATATATATATATATATATATATATATATATATATATATATATATATACATATACATATACATATATATATATATATATATATATATATATATATATATATATATATATATATATATATATATATATATATATATATATATATATATATATATATATATATATATATATATATATATATATATATATATATATATATATATATATATATATATATATATATATATATATATATATATATATATATATATATATATATATATAGATATATATATATATATATATATATATATATTGATATTTTAAGGGTGTAATTTTTTTTAAATTATTTTCAATAATATGTAAAATTAGATTCATGAAAAGTTACTTATCTGGGGTCCTGGTGGACCAGAAACATTTAAACGATAGTTAATGTCCTCTTTAAATACTTAGGGCAGCAGTACCTGTTTCCGCAATTTATAACTTATGATGTTATTAGTTACTTGATGTTCTTAGCAGCCGAATTACTGTATGCCCTTGGATGTAATAAGTATGGAGGATGGTTTCTGTAACAGAAATGGATGTTAGTAACTTATTTTAGAAGAAATTATATGAATGAGAATATTTCGACACTAGTCGTATTCATCTCTATGACATATATATATATATATATATATATATATATATATATATATATATATATATATATATATATATATATATATATATATATATATATATATATATATATATATATATATATATATATATATATATATATATATATATATATATATATATATATAGAATTGATCAATAAGATGATTATAAAGTAAATAATTATAAAAGCCACTTACATCGTGACGAAGGATTCCCTTGATCGGATTCGGGAACCTAAAGCATTCCCGAATCCGATCAAGGGAATCCTTCGTCACGATGTAAGTGGCTTTTATAATTATTTACTTTATAATCATCTTATTGATCAATTCTAAAAAGAATATATACACAAAACTATCAAATATTTCTATATATATATATATATATATATATATATATATATATATATATATATATATATATATATATATATATATATATATATATATATATATATATATATATATATATATATATATATATATATATATATATATATATATATATATATATAGGTATATATAAATATATATATATATATATATATATATATATATATATATATATATATATATATATATATATATATATATATATATATATATATATATATATATATATATATATATATATATATATATATATATATATATATATATATATATATATATATATATATATATATATATATATATATATATATATATATATATATATATATATATATATATATATATATATATATACCTATATATATAAAATTAGATTCATGAAAAGTTACTTATCTGGGGTCCTGGTGGACCAGAAACATTTTACCGATAGTTAATGTCCTCTTTAAATACTTAGGGCAGCAGCACCTGTTTCCGCAATTGATAATTTATGATGTTCTTAGTTATTGCAGCCGAATTACTGTATGCCCTTGGATGTAATAAGTATAGGAGGATGGTTTCTGTAACAGAAATGGATGTTAGTAACTTATTTTAGAAGAAATTATATGATTGAGAATATTTCGACACAAGTCGTATTCATCTCCATGACATTTCACATGAATCTAATTTTATATATTATTGAAAATAATTTAAAAAAATTTACACCCTTAAAATATCAAAATATACCTATATATATATATATATATATATATATATATATATATATATATATATATATATATATATATATTTATATATATATATAAAAAACAAAGTCGGATTTATTCGAACACAAAACTCGAGAACAGCTGGACCGATTTTAATGGTTTTTGATTTGTAGTATTTGTCTCCGTCCCGAATAGCAGAATAACTATTAAAAACGAAAATTGGATAGTTGGCGAAAAATCTATATATATAAAACAAAGTCGGGTTTGTTCGAGCACTTATAACTCGAGAACGGCCGGACCGATTTTCATGGTTTTTGATTTGTACTATTTGTCTCCGTCCCGAATAGCAGAATAACTATCAAAAACGAAAATTGGAAAGTTGGCGAAAAATCTATATATATAAAACAAAGTCGGGTTTGTTCGAGCACTTATAACTCGAGAACGGCCGGACCGATTTTCATGGTTTTTGATTTGCAGTATTTGTCTCCGTCCCGAATAGCAGAATAACTATTAAAAACAAAAATTGGAGAGTTGGCGAAAAATTTAAATAAAAGAAAAACATTTTCCCATACAAAATGTAAATCCGTGTTTTTCTCATGGTCAGTTGTACGTGACATGTTCACGTGTCGGCAAATCATCCGCTTTATTTATTCTTGGGCCTGATAAAAAAACAAAAAATGTCGTATATCACAAAGTGCTTCAATGAAGAGAATTTAACCGAGTGCATCCCATGCTGCACAATATGTAAATAGTTTAATTCAATCATGTCTTGCTGACACGCGATTGATATACTCAATTTTTGTAGTTTTATATTTCTTTTTGTGTTATTATCTTAATAAAGTGGTGAACTTAATATTTATTTTGTATTCATTGTATTATTTTCATAAAATCATAAATTAAGTTCAGCTAATCTGTAACACGACATTCATTGACTGTTAGGCGGTACGAAGTTCGCTGGGTCAGCTAGTATTGATATATTTTTTTTTATGGTTTTTTAATTAAATGTGTGTGGTTTATGTATTTAACCATATAGATACATATATATTTTCGGGATTTACACAATCAGTCCTTTCATTTGACATGAAACACGATATATTTATGTAAATTTATTGACAATTGAAGATTTGGACATTTAGACAACTATTTATTTATTATTTGGACAGTTAAGGTACCCTATGACACTCAGGATGAGATAAAGATTTTAACAATACCACAGATTTGTAAATCGGTTAGAGCGTTTAGACGTTATAGTGGATTAAAGAAACGGAAATTATACATAGATGAACCCTGAAGACATTACACACCTTTTTTATTGGGCAGTCGTGAAAAAAGGGCAATTACAAAAGTAAGGACCAAATTCATTTTTAATTCAATGAAATCAGTACGGAACCCTATTAGAATAGCACGATCGTGCAGAAAGAGATAAGGAAAATAGCTGATCTATACTAATATTATAAAGAGGTAAAGAAGTTTGTGACGTTGTAGGAAGTAATCTCTGGATCTACTGAACGGATTTTGAAAAGCCACGTTATTTGTGAGTGTCATAGGCTATATATTATTCCGAAAAATAAAAAGACTTTTTCGTGATAGTCGGATTTGCAAAGTAAGTCGGAGAAAAAAAGGTCGAATGAAAACGTTTCTAACTAACGCTGATTTAACAGTGAGAGATAGATGATTAAGTTCTAGATAAAAGTTGTAGAGCTTGATAATGCCTACAAAAAAGTCAGCGACAGCATATGTCTAACTTTTATATTTAAGTCACAAAAAGTAGTATTTTATATTAAAAAATAATTTAAATCGTTAGGTCATGTTTATTGGTCATATTATCAACAATTATGAATTCTTATCAAAATAAGTAAATTTATCGTCTCAAGCGTTTAAAACAAAAGACTTTTCCCTTTTACTGCATATAATTTCCCTTTTACTGCATAAATAGTTAAATAGATAATACGCTCACAAATAAGACACTCACAAAAAGACACAAATAACGGTATTATAGTCAAATTGACATGCAAATACATATATACATATGCAGTAAAAATATAACCCTTCTTTTGGCAGTCAGGAAATAAATCATAGCACTCAGTACTAACCGAACCACACTCATAATTTCATCACAGGTAAAAAGTTTTACCGCCCAACGAAGTGGGCACGGGTCAGCTAGTAATAAATATAAGCGTTAAAAACGCACGTGGCGAATTCATTAGCCCATATTAGAGAAACAAAAATATAGCGTAAAATAGTGAAAACGTTGGTTCGAGTAATGGCAATCGCGTGCGTGTCGTCTATCGTTTAAATATCGGGCACTACTATTTGGCAGCAAGTTTGGCCGCCAACAGGGAAGGGGGGCCCACCCTTTATATTTCGGACGTGTACAACTGCTCTATGTGAAAATCAATACTTCACTAATATAGTGTCACACGAATTGTCACCGTGTTGATAGACTAACAAGGAACAATCGTGTGACGGTTCGGAGTCTTCCGGCGTCTAACGGTTCCGTGCGGCTTGGGCCTGATTACCTGTTCGGCGGGTTGCTTGTCTTCTTGCCGGAACAGTCGTGTTCTGACACAACCGATTTTTTAGTATGTATATTATTTTAAATTACATAAATGCCATTATCTATGTATTACTAGAATATTAGATGGATGAGATCTAAAATCGATGTGTCCTTGAAATTAATAATAATGAAGTGCGTGTGCGTGTGCGTGCTCGTGAACGTGTGTGCGTGTGTTTGTACCAACTGTATCTCAGATACTACATTACTAATTAGAACCAAATTGTGTACAAAACAGTTCATCCTAAAGGGGTGTGTATTATTACGTGAGGCGATTTTAGCGATTTTTGGACCCCTCCTTCCCTCTCTAGTGAAATATCGTGAGACTTCGCACGACCCCCACCCCCTCCTCTAATCTCACGGGAGATTTTTCAAAAAGCGTATTTTTAGTGTAAATGCCTTTATCTGTACTTGATGGCGTTGGATTTAATAAAAAAAAACAATTTGTTAACCCAGTTTTCTCGCAATTTTACACTGTTACTTGAGGAAAAAAAAACGTGATTTTTGCCGAGACCCCCCCCTCCCTCCTTCCCCACGTGAGATTGGGTGAGATTCGGCTCGACCCCCCCCCCCCTCCCCTCCCCCCAATTAACACCTCAAGTAATTAATGGACGCCCCCTAATGCCGAGATTTGAAAAGATGGTGAGAGATATCCGCTCATTTGTTTCAAAATGGCGGCGTTTCAAAATTTATTTATCATATGCCGTTAAATACTGGTCTTTGAAAAAGCATTTAGGGTTGGTTAAAATAGATTGTCGTATGACAATATCCCCGTCAAAATTGTGAAAATTGTGAAAATTTGTGAAAATTTGTGACAGTTGTGAAAATTTACAATTAAAATTATAAACAAACAAACAATAAAAAATAAATGTGACATGGAATTCTGAAGACATTGCCTATAACTCTTGCTTACGTGACTTTTCGATATCTTCAGCGGGTTTTAAACTAATAATGTTATAATCTCAAAATTTTGCACTTTTTAACTCCGGTATTATTAATGATATAATAGAAAGCAAAAGTGTCGTAGAATCCTGAAAGTATTTTTATAAAAAAAATAATTTTATAGTATATAGTACGTTATCTACACTAATATTATAAAGAGGTAAAGTTTGTGAGGTTGTAGGAAGTATTCTCTGGAACTACTGAACCGATTTTGAAAATTATTTTACCAATAGAAAGCCACGTTATTTGTGAGTGTCATAGGCTATATACTAATCCGAAATATGAAAAGACTTTGTCCTGGTAGTCAGATTTGCAAAGTAAGTCGGAGAAAAAAACGGTCGAACGAAAACGTTTCTAACTTACGCTGCCTTAACGATGAGAGATATATGATTAGGATTTAGAGAAAAGTTGTAGAGCTTGATAATGCCTACAAAAAAGTCAGCGACAGCATATGTTTAAATTTTATATTTAAGTCACAAAAAGTAGTTTTTTTATATTAAAAAAAATATTTAAATCGTTAGGTCATGTTTATTGGTCATATTATCAACAATTATGAATTTATATCCAAATAGGTAAATTTATCGTCTCAAGTGTTTAAAATAAAAGACTTTTCCATTTTACTGCATATAATTTCCCTTTTACTGCATAAATGGTTAAAGAGACAAGACACTCACAAATAAGACACTCACAAGAAGACACTCACAAATAACGGTAATATAATCAAATTGGCATGCAAATACATACATACATATGCAGTAAAAATATAACCCTTCTTTTGGCAGTCAGGAAATAAATCATAGCACTCACTACTCACCGAACCACACTCATAATTTCATCACAAGTAAAAAGTTTTACCGCCAACGAAGTGGGCACGGGTCAGCTAGTTCTATATAAAAGAAAAGTTAAAAATATACAAGCATTTTTTAAAGTGAAATTATAAGGGTTTTTTAATAAACGGAAAATATTCTGAAAATTAATTGCTAAGTTACTAAACAGTCCAAAGTATTAGAATAGTAAATATAAAGGGTTTACATATCCTTAATAAGGCCCTGATAGACTGAAGGGAGCTACCACCAGTCCACTACAAGAGACGCATCTACCAACGCCTTTCCACAACATATTAATTAAAAAAAACAAACCATGTTGGACATAATTTTAAATCGGAACCATAAAACACACTCCAATAACATTAATTTGGTCTGCTGCCTACGCGCATACGGCAACATTTATGTTAATCGGTTACAGACAGTGTCATGTCGGATAGCAAAAAATATAATATTAAAATGTCTCGAGATAACGGTACACATTACCATAGATTAAAATTCAGTTTTCTTAACATGCCAGCGCTGGTAACATCGATCATATTTGACGCGTCACGTCAGCGCTAGAGATGTGTCTATGCTCGGAAATTCGAGAAAATCGGTCGGACAATCGATTGTTATTGTGGATCAATTAAATTGTATAGCTATAGGAGCTAATGGGCCCTTGCTGAGTTGGCCACGAAGACCCATTTGTTCATTGTTTAGGGTTGGTCACACTCACGGGTCAACACCCATCCGGCGGATGAGGAGAGGACCTTAAGGGAGAGGACCGCGCAAGCGACCTCGATCCTGTAACCAGTCAGAAGGTAGGAGGTATCCTGAAGTTTAATCCTAGACGGAGATATCCTTCCTATCCTTAGGCAGGGGGCGAGGCTGCCCGCTGGGTACCTTTCCCGATGCCTCGACGTAAGACGTTGGCATCTGTCGGCTATGTTGGCATAGCTAGACAGCAGATTTGTCTTGTCTCTAAGTCTTCTACGCTCATCCCTCGGCTAAAAAAACGATCACATATCGTTATACCTGCCTGGGGTGAAGGGTCCGCCCGTTGTAGTCGACACCAGCCTACTGCATGGATTGATTATAAAAAAACAATAATTAAACTAATTATAACAATATTAACGTTCAGTTATTAGTGTGATCTATCAAATTTGTATATAGGCTGATTACATCACAGAATTGCATCTTTTTGTCTATCTGAACTTTAAAGTGCGTAATTATTACCGTACTACTAATTATTACCGTACCTACTGAAACCTGTATACCATGTTAAAAAATGACATATTTATGTAAATACTACTAAAATAATAAGAGCTATTATTTTATTATTATGCCACACGGCCTAACCACTAAACCACACGGCCCGGTGGCATAGTGGTTAGGTCGCCTGGTCTTACATTGTAAGGTCCCGGGTTCGATTCCCGGCTGGGTCACCATTTTCCGTTGGGATCAAATTAACGGAATTGCATTTTCAATTCTGTCGATCGAATTCAATAACAAGACACACACTTACAGACATGTTACACGCACACATACATATAACACGTAATAGTAGGGTTGGCTGTAAGAGATTGTCAAATGACAATAAACCCGCCCATTGTGACATTTTCACAATAAAGAGTAAACAAACAAACAAGCTATGATTTTAATTAAAACGTTTGATTTATTATTTATTATTCTATACAGTATAGCCGTGTTTATAGTGTCATATAAAGTGGGTCGCCATACTATTATACCATGAAAACCGCCATATTGAACATAACAAGAGAAAATTAATCATTTTTTGGGACTATGAATTAATTGGGAATTAATCATTTTTTGGTGCCATCTACATGTTGTGTTGCATAGTAAAATTCTAGTTGCCAAATCGTACGACGCGTTCCTAAAGGGATTCAAGTCCATGGAATAAGACCCACTTCCTATGGAATGCATGAAATAAGTAAAGACTCGGAATATACTAGAAATCAGTGCAGTGGTTCTCAAGTTATTACCACATATACATACAGACAGATAGCCAGACAGAGACACGTTGCATTTTATAAAAGTTATGTAGGGATAAGAGATGAAATGGTCGAGCAAACTTCCCACTGTATCATATTATCGAATGTAACGGGCCAGCTTTCATAACCCGGCATTGGAATTGCTCAAGTGTCAGTCGGAATCGGTTGTTTGAGAAGTGGCAATGCATGGTTGGAGTGGAAGAGGAGACGTCTGAATGTACCTTAGCCGTGGGAACATTTTCTCCCAGATATAACGCGTCGAGTCAAGTGTCCACCTTCTAGATTTTATATAAACGATAAAAATACTGGTTTATGCTACAGTTTTAATACCCATTGAGAGTCAAGAGGCACTTTTCGTGAGAGTAACATCATTATTATCATTCTTGCAAATGAGTCTGCTATAAATTGTATGAAAATAAGCATCCAATGACCCGAAGAACGATGTAAACACACATTTATAATGCAATAAGTTTATGTAGCGAGACGCAATTCGCCAAAAATGCACAAAAGGTAACCAGTTAAGTGCGTTCGACGTGTATACACGTCAATCCAAATCTTTCTTTTGGTGCGGTCGACGTATATATGTACACGTCGTGTAAAATAAATAAAATACCATTCGATATAAAAACTCAATATTTGAGTAATATACTACTACACTGAGAAAAATATTGGATTTCTTCCTACAATGAAATTTTAAACATAATAATCATGTTTAAATCGTATGTTTGTTAAATTGCAAGGAATTTTGTTGAAACTCCATTACTCGATTATATGTTTGACCATTCTCCGTACGGGAAGTACGAACATGACGGTATAATGTAGCATCAACATGATTCTTTTAACTGAATATAAACTTATGTATGTAATAACATGCCATGGTAAAAGGAAGATCTCGTTGTGCGCCGTGGGGGTGTAGTTACTATGCCCGTGACATGGTAACGACACCATTACGAGTCATGTTGCTACATACGTACAGACCACAGTACATGTTATATACGTAATGGCGTTTGAAAATTGCGTATTTCCGTATATTACAGCGTTATATTTTTCGCAGTGTAGTACTGCTGCTGCTGCTGTAGCGGTGGATGTAGCGGCGGCAAGGGCGGCGGTAGCAGCAGCGGCAGCGACAGCATCAGCAGCGGTAGTAGTAGTATCCTATTCAATATTGAGTTTCTATATCGAATAATATTTTTTTAGTGCTTCGATAATACCTCAGTTATGTCAACTAAATTCCACCGTCTCCCTCGCTCGGCGCCGGATATACTGGGGTACCGGTGCGTGGCCTAGATAATCCTTCTTTTTGAATTGGCTCTTGAGAGGCCTGCATATTACACAAGGATATTACATATTATTATCCTTTTCGTGGAACCCGCATTGTTGCCTATTGGCACCATCTTCTAGGTGGTCATTTGTAGCATCACGGCAGTGAAACACTCAGGCGGTCACCCATCCCAGTATTGACCGCGTCCGCCGCTGCTTAACTTCGATTACAACGAGAAGAACCGGTGTTAACGGGGCTACGGACACTCAATTTGGAATTTTTAGAAATTTTGCATATTTACTTTTATTTTTTTACTAAGAAATATTTCCATAAGTACAATTATTACTACTTTAGTAGATCGATCTTGACAAACTTCACACACGGATGCCCAAATGACCACGTTATCGCGCCCGGGTCGTGAGTTGCTCAGAACTGAAAGAACCTTGACCGCCGATTTTGATAAATTATCACTGCTCCCCACCTCTTCCGTAACGGTCCACAGAATGATTAAGATAGGTAAGTTCATTTTCGTATTTCTTCTGTTTTAGCTTTATGTAAATAGATGCAATTACGCAATAAAAATTTACGCAATAAAAAAGATTAGATATTTATGAAGCTTTGAGACTGCTAAACCCGTTTACATTGCTTATTTCCATTCTCTGATGACATATGGCCTAATGTGCTGGGGAATGGCAGAAAATTCGATGAGAATCCGATTTGCAAAATTCTTTTTTTATTTGAAATGATATACTTCCAGATTGGACCCATTTGATCAAAATCCTGTTCTGATGATGGGATCCATGAGGAATTGAGGGAACTCCTCAAATATTATCTTATGAAATTGAAAATTTACATATTGGTGCAGTTCCGATATGACAATGAATTCTTTTATGGTAAGCATGAACTGATTCTTCACCCAGGATTGGATTAACGAGGGGACTCCTCAACGGTCAACAGCACATATACGAAATTTTGTATATGCATTCAATTACGACAGCCCGTTCTAAGTTTCAACAAGACAGGACTGCCTCAACGGTCAACAGCACAGAAACAACATTTTGTGTACGCATTCAATTATGATAGCCCGTTCATGGCATGGCTGCTGCACGTCTAAAATAAATTGGAATCGATCTTTTTTTGTTAAAATTTTGTATTATTGATCCACAGATTCACATCGGTCTCTGTTTCCAAAGACACTATCTCAGATAGTTTTCGAAATAGCTACTAGCAGATATACAAATAAATTATACGTACACTTTTAACGACCCAACCAAATTTGGGCTATGGCCTGAATTCAACAACCACTGCGCTGCTGTACTAACAAGCAATTTTGAACGCCAATAAATCGAAATTTTAACGACCTGATCAGCTCGATAAAAATTAACACGAAATGGCGATGATTTTTAAAAGCCATTAAATGATACGCCGATTAAAACCGGCTTGTGCCGTATCAAATTAGTACCCAATTGATTTAATTTTAATCGCTGCTTAATTTTAATTGAAATTTATATTTTTATGTCACCGATTTTTACATTATAATTTTGAAAAATCTGGTTTGGAGACTTTTTATTTAGTAATACATTTATTTATTGTTCTCAAATTCGAGCTTGAGGTCACGATTCTTCTAAAACCTTTTGATGTTCCTATATACCTGCCATACAAGGAATAACCAGCATGATTTCTTAAGGTGAGGACTTTTCTAAGGTCTTTATGATCCTTGTAACACTGCGACCATTGCTGATCTATTGTGTTCGCCACCTACTATAGTTCTGTGCTAAGCATCGTGTCATTGAAGAACCGAACCTGAACATATTGGTGTCTCGGAGCTTGAGGTTGTACGTGTTTGTTCAGGTCACAATGCCCCGTGAGCGCCATCACCAGTATGCGTAAATTGTTCCTATTTAGCGATAAGGTCTCACGGGGTGGCTTACGGTCGTAAGCCTTAATTAACGATTTGGATTGATTCAACCCTGGCGTGTTGTTCCAGTGGTTGACGGATTGTTCTAAACATATTTGTTTGAGCATCAGGTTTGCAAGGCTTTTTGGTATGCCATAGCAAGGTTTAGGGCCGTATAACGTTCCCTTTGCTTGCGTCCTAGCAAGTTCATGCAAGTTTTGCTCCCGTCTATGCAGACGTTTATACGCTAATTACTAATTAATTACAAATACTTGTTATTACAAACCGACATTATTATTTATTGTTCGTAATGAAATTAGGTAATCTAATAGCTATTGCAGTTTTGGGGTACTTTATTTTACCCCACGTCACTGTCGTGGGGTAAAATAAATTACCCCATAAGGCAATTTAGTTTTATGAACATTTTGCTAAAACTTTTACATAATTTATTGTAATATTAGAGCACTGTCCACCCTAGAACTGGCAAGTTTGGTGACAGAATCAAATAAGCATAGGGATAAGGTTTTGACTTTCGGTTCCTGTTATTTTCGTAAGCAAAAGTAGCGTTTTATAGTAATTTATTAATAAATAAATAATAAAAATTTCAAAAAATACAAAACGACTGCCGTTACAAATAGTGAAAGAGAAAAACTTTTTTATAACGATAGTCGATGAAACAATATTCAATTTACGGAAACTCCGTTTCGGCCCACCCGTTGACGCGTTAAATTTTATCAATGTCCAGTTCTTATAGACCATCGCGCATTCTGCTCTAGTCGATAGGCCTTGTCCAAGGCCTGTGCCGTCTTCAGCTGGGCAATTACCCTTTAGCGGGGCTCGACGCGAGCCTGACCCATTGGCCCGGCTTTCTGAGTATAAAATCGCAGGGCTGCGTGCCTTGAGGCAGATATCTTGTAAGTTTTATATCACCTCACGCCGGCCGCCGCCGCGCGCAGTCTGTTGCCCTTGGGGCTCAAGTAATAAAACAGTTTTTTAATAAAATATTTCAGGTTTATGTATTCATCCATATATATATATATATATATATATATATATATATATATATATATATATATATATATATATATATATATATATATATATAAATATATATATATATATATATATATATATATATATATATATATATATATATATATATATATATATATATATATATATATATATATATATATATATATATATATATATATATATATATATATATATATTCCTATATATTTCTCTATCAGACCTTTTACAGTATACTAATCACTATGTATTTATCTTTTTCTAATATGTTGACAGTTTTGGTATTCTATGTCTCCCGGAATGACATAACAATTGAGAATGACACACACTTCTAAATCGGTTTAAGCATTTAGAAGTTATGGTGAAAGAAATAAGCGGACAAACATACATATATACATACAGTGGCGGATCCAGGATTTATATTTGGGGGGGGCTGAGGGTCGGTCTCGCTAATAGCTATATCAGTAAACTAGCTGACCCGTGCCCACTTCGTTGGGCGGTAAAACGTTTTACTTGTGATGAAATTATGAGTGTGGTTTGGTTAGTACTGAGTGCTATAATTTATTATTATTTATATCTTGTGAGTTTCTTATTTGTGAGTGTCTTATCTCTTCAACCATTTATGCAGTGAAAGTGAAATTATATACAGTAAAAGGGAAAAGTCTTTTGTTTTAAACACTTTAGATGATAAATTTCCTTATTTTAATAATAATTCATAATCGTTGATTATATGACCAATAAACATGACCTAACGATTTAAATTATTTTTTTAATTTGA
Organism: Micropterix aruncella; assembly: GCA_944548615.1. Taxonomy (NCBI): domain Eukaryota; kingdom Metazoa; phylum Arthropoda; class Insecta; order Lepidoptera; family Micropterigidae; genus Micropterix; species Micropterix aruncella. Next base: position 17,552,907 of record OX155973.1, read on the forward strand.
AATACTACTTTTTGTGACTTAAATATAAAAGTTAGACATATGCTGTCGCTGACTTTTTTGTAGGCATTATCAAGCTCTACAACTCTCTAGAATTTAATCATATATCTCTCATCGTTAAGGCAGCGTTAGTTACAAACGTTTTCGTTCGACCGTTTTTTTTCGAATTACTTTGGAAATCCGACTACCACGAAAAAGTCTTTTCATTTTTCGGATTAATATATAGCCTATAACACTCACAAATAACGTGGCTTTCTATTGGTAAAAGAATTTTTAAAATCGGTTCAGTAGATCCAGAGATTACTTCCTACAACATCACAAACTTTACCTCTTTATAATATTAGTATAGATAGACACGGTCGCGGTTCCATACCTATGTCGTGTTATCCTTTAACTTTATGCAGTAAAAGGGAAAAGTCTTTTGTTTTAAACACTTGATACGATAAATTTATTTATTTAATAATAATTCATAATTGTTGATAATATGAAAAATAAACATGACCTAACGATTTAAATTATTTTTTTAATTAGAAAAACTACTTTTTGTGACTTATATAATAAAGTTAGACATATGCTGTGGCAGATTTTTTTGTAGGCATTATCAAGCTCTACAACTTTTCTCTAGAACTTAATCATAGATCTTTCATAGTTAAGGCAGCGTTAGTTAGAAACCTTTACGTTCGACCGTTTTTTCCGACTTTCTTTGGAAATCCGACTACCACGAAAAAGTCTTTTCGTTTTTCGAATTAAAATATAGCCTATGACACTCACAAATAACGTGGCTTTCTATTGGTAAAAGAATTTTCAAAATCGGTTTGGTAGATCCAGAGATTACTTCCTACAACGTCACAAACTTTACCTCTTTATAATATTAGTATAGATAACAATAATTCCAGATTCTACTTATTATAAGGTATTTTATTGCCCTACTAAGTTTCACAGAAAATTAAGATAAAAAACTATATTTCTCGTAAGAACCATTAAGTTTTATTTTTCAATGGACATTGCTAGTCTCCGAGGATACTTTTGACCGAATTCTTCCACAACTTCTTCGGCATGTAAACATCTCGATATGTCCCTATTTATATATATTGTAGCTAAACCATTCAGGCGCTCTTATGCCATCGTCTTTCGAAGGTAAGTTTTTATATGTTTTAGTGATGAGAAGCTCCTCTCAACGCTGCAAGTAGACACTGGTATAGTAGCAAGAAGTTATAAAAGTATTTTTACATTTGGGAAGAACTCATTCGCCTCTTGATGTACCTCTGCTTCTGTTTTCGGAAGGTGTTCCCTGCTACACCAAAGTTTCTTCCATAAAATGATTTCCCCCGACAAGGAAAGCGGATGAGGCAAGTCACAACTGTATACGCGTGCAGCTGCTACTACGGCTGTAAGATTGGTTGTCTTCACAATGGAACTAGGAATAAGCGTGAATAAGTCAATAATCGAAGATTGATAATTTTTCGAAAATCGACTTTTTAGCTATTCCAACACAAAATCAATGAAAGGAAGGAATATATTTAATCTGGATAAAAAACAAATGCTATTTTACAAAAAACTGATTTTATAAAATGAAAGAAAAATTGTATCAAGCAATTGAAACATGATACAGTGGGCATTTAATTTGATTAATATTTGCCTTACCTGTAGTATTCCTTTACATCAGAGGCCTCAATATTTGAGAGTTGAAGTGACCGTTTTACCATTCTAGGTACTTGTATTGGAATGTCCAGAGATTCTACAAGAAGACACACCTCTTGAAAACTTTCTTCAAATTTTATTTCTTTGTACCTTTCCAGTGTTTTTATTACCGTTTCTACCATTTCGTAGCATAGGTGGAGGTCTAAAGCGACAGGCTGTAATTGTCGTGAGAGTGATACAGTAATTTCAAATACAGCAGCGGTTACTGTCAGAGAAAGGACGAAATCGAATCGTAGAATTGATACGAGAAGTCCTGCACTTTATAATGATGGAGATATTCTGTCCATTTCCTGAAGGAACTGTACAATAGAGTCAAACAGCTCTTTAAATTGAAGAAGTGCATCATGCCTTTCAAGCCAACGCGTGTCACTAAGGCCCTTTAATTTTAGTCTTTTCTCCTCCGGGTGTTTTTCGAGAATAGCTCGTTTGATAAGTTCCGACCTATTTGCTGACTCTCGCACAACATTAGTTACACTACCTACAACTCCCATCATATTGCGAATACTCGGCAAGCTACATACAGGCTTTCAAGATAGCCAAGTTTAGTTTGTCTGCTGCACAATGCATGTAAACAGCAAGCGGTTGGACCTGCTTTAGGCGGGCTTGTACACTATTCAACTTTCCAGACATATTGGCACCTCCATCGTAACCTTGACCTCTCAAGTTCTCAATCTGCAGACCGGCTCGATTTAATTCTTGAAGAATGTGATCGCTCAAAGCAGCACCACTCAAGTCAACTGCAGATAAAAAGCACATGAACTCTTCATGTATTGTGCTCTTTTGTATATCCAAGTACCTGATGCATATAATCAGTTGCTCTGTACCACTAGCAAGTGCTCTGTACCACTTTTTCGTCGCCAAGTACAGCGTAATATTTTGCTTCTTTCACTTTTTTTTATTATATTTTTCATAATTAGAGTATGGCAACATTCAATCAGCTGATTCTGGGTTGTTTTACTTAGATATGTAGCATTTTTTGGAGCTGTCTCTAAATTTTGAGCTGAACTACCAGATTTTTAATATACAGTTCAGTAACAAATGTGAAAGTTTCGTTTATTTATGTTTTGGGGGGGGCTTCAGCCCCTTAGCCCCCCCCTGGATCCGCCGCTGTATACATACATAAACACATACAAACATGAATCATGAAAACAATACACTTATTTTTTTTGGGCAGGTGTGTAAAAAGAGGCAAATTATGTTTATGAGGTAAATCACTTCTAAATCGGATTAAGCATTTAGAAGTTATGGTGAACGAAATAAGCGGACAAACATACATATATACATACAATATACATACATAAAGACATACAAACATGAATCATAAAAACGATACACTTCTTTTCTTGGGCAGGTGTGTAAAAAGAGACAAATTATTTTTATGAGGTAAATCACTTAAGAGGCCTATTACAAAATAGCGTAGGTATTCTTTTAAAATGAGTTTAAAAAATGAACGCATTTTTTTTTGGATGTAACTATAAAAGATAGGATAAATAAATAAATAAATAAATAAATAACTATTCAACCCTGGGAGAAAACCGCGGCACTGAGCGCTCTTCTCTTGCGCAAGCAAATATATACACAATTTCTAATTGTTTTTTGCAGTGTTTTCTCCTTTCTAATGACAATAATTTATATTATGTCGTATTGCTAAAAGAGTGAACTTTAATATAGTATAAGTATTATATAAGAATCTTATTTTATTTCTGAGAAAATTAGAATGATACAGGAAGTTTTTTTTTAAATTTTGTGTAATTGTAAGTAATGTATACCTTGGATATGTGGTCAAAAAACGAAAAAATAAGGCCGCTATGGTCAACAAGAATACATGACGGACATAAAAAAAAATAGTATACGGTTTTCGTTGTAGTGATATTACTGTATTAAGGAGCTCAAAGTTTGCCTTCCGAGCGTTTTACGAATAACGACTTTCGGAAAATGGGCTGAATAAGTAAATAATATTCGTTATATCTAAAATTAAAGGCCGCTATGGTCAACATCAAGAAATGGTCCAGGTAATTCAGTAATTAAAGTTTGTAGAAATCTCTTCATTTCTTGGAATTAGAACGCCAAAAATCCACTTTTCTTGCCTTTCTGGAAAAAATATGTGATAGGGCTCTTAAGAAGTTATGGCGAAAGAAAGAAGCGGACAAACAAACATATATACATACATACATTCATACAATATACATACATAAATACATTCAAACATGAACCCTAAAAACAATACACTCCTATTTTTAGGCAGTCGTGTAAAAAGAGTCAAATAATGTTTAGGAGGCAAACTCCCGTTGATCTACGATCTCGCGTGATACAAAGCCTTGAACAGAAAGTATGACACATGGGTGTATCGACTGTCTACAATCGATGCCTCTGTTTGGGGGTACTTACTCGAAGACAGGCGCCATGCGTCAGTGTGACTGGCAAAGAAATTGATAGCTTTTGATGGTAGCAACCAATAGTTAATCTTGTATGTAAAGAGAATGAAAGACAGCAACTAGTTTACCTATTCAATAGATTTATATTTCATACTAAAAGAGTTACTTTTTGTAAGAAAGCGACTGGACCTTGGGACTGGACTCTATTACACGGCCCGGTGGCATAATGGTTAGGTCGCCTGCTCTTACATTGTAAGGTCCCGGGTTCGATTCCCGGCTGGATCACCATTTTCCGTTGGGATCAAATTAACGGAATTGCATTTTCAATTCTGTCGATCAAATGCAATAACAAGACACACACTTACAGACATCATACACGCACACATACATATAACACGTCATAGTAGGGTTGGTTGTAAGAGATTGTCAATATGACAATAAACTCGCCCATTGTGACATTTTCACAATAAAGAGTACAAACAAACAAATAAACAAGCAAACGTTGCTCATATTTTAAAAGTAACTTTTTTCGATGACTTAAAAATTACAATGCTCCATTGAGTAGGTTTATGGTCTCAACTTTAAGACCTAACAATATGCTTTAATTTAATATTATTGCTTAATTTAATATTATTGATAATTTAATAACAATTGCTAAGTGTGCAATTGTTAGTTTTACAAGGAATACCAATTCGCTAAATTTTAGCTACATTTAAATGGACTTCTCATCCCAAGAAAATCTGTTATTAAGGACTTGGGTGTTATTCTAGACAGTAAATTAAATTTCATTTCACACATTGACACAATAACTGCCAAAGCATACAGTATGCTGGGCTTCATTCTCAGACTAGCCAAGCAGTTTAATCATAATAGGTCCCTTATAATTTTATATTATGCTTATGTCCGCAGCCACCTCGAATACGCTTCGCAAATTTGGTCTCCTTGTTACAATATTCACATCAATAGGATCGAACGCATTCAAAACATGTTCCTAAAAAACTTAAATTATCGGTCTTATGTAACTTTTTCAGATTATAACGAAGCTGGTGACTATCATGGGCTTATACCATCAGAAATGAGAAGAGTTAGTTCAGATGTAATATTCCTATACAAGATATTAAATGGCTTTATCGACTGTTCTGAATTGCTTCAGCTTATAAATTTCCATGTACCTACCGCCACGGCCTTCCCGCCAATTCAACTTATTTCATCTACCTCAAGTAAGCACAAACTACGCCCAAAATAATTACGTTTATCGAGTATCTCATTTCTGCAATACCAAGCTAAGCAAAATTGACCTGTTTAATACAACTGCGACTGCGCTCAAGACTCTTATTCCGGGTCTTCTGAAAGGCAATATTCAAGGACGAGTGAAATAATTATATTATATATTTTCTTTTCTTTCTTCAATATTAAAATAAACCATAAATTTTCCCTAATAATAAAATAATAAAATAAAATATTATTAAAATAAAATTTATAACTTAATTTTCCCCTCCACTTCCTCCTATCCCATTCCTAGGCGACTGTATATTTTTACTATCTTTAAGTGGAAACTTTTAACTGGCATTGTAGTCTATAAATAAAATTCAGATATTTCTCCTGTAATAGCTGTAAGTTTCCTTAATAATAATAAAATAAAAAAATAAAAAATATTTTCACTTGCTCCCAGAGAGAGAATTCAAGAAAAAGATAATTAGGTATGCATATCGAAACCTATTTTTATAAATTTTGACAAGCACCTAGTTTTTTTATGATTTGAAACAACGATTTACTTTTCTATAGGAATTAATAAAAGAGTTAATATTAAATTTTCAGTATTTTTTTTAATAACTGGGAATCGCCGCAGTGTGCGGTTTGTGTTGACATCATTGACAGTTAAGTTTTATTTTCATTCTTCCTCTTCGCGCCCGTCAGGAATAGATCCGGTAGGCCTAGTAAAGAAGAGAAATATTTAGAAAATTCAATTATACAACGTGTTTAATGATTAGGGGCTCTCTAGATGATCAAGCATGCTTGACAAGCATCACGTCGCGGGCTGGGTGGGGATCGTAAACCGCAGGAAAAATGCAAATATTATTTTAAAATATTTAACAAAAATGCATAGTTTTGTAGTTTATACCAGGGACATTAATTAAACGTAATTGATTTAAGAATGACGTGAATCCCTGGTATAAACTACAAAACTAGGTAATTTTCATAAATATTTTTAAAAAATATTTTCATTTTTCCTGCGGTTTACGATCCCCTCCCAGCCCGCGACGCGATGCTGCATGCTTGATCGTCTAGGGCTCCCTAGACGATCTAATTTATAGTTTATACCAGGAAGTGAAGTCATTCATTAATCAATTACGTCTAATTAATGTTAATCCTTTGTATAAACTACAAAACTAGGCCTTTTTGGTAAATATAAAAAAAAAAATACGTGTGGCACTCGGGGACTGCCGCGGTAAAGCTATTGCATAGCATTTTTAACAACTTATGCAATTATAATTATTTATTTATTTTATTTATTTTATTTTTTCTGATATCAGATAACTGCGCTCTATCGGAAAACGTTGAAATTATTCCGAATCATTTGCGGCTGCGGTAGCAAATGATTCGGAATAATTTAAACGTCCTCCGATAGAGCGCCGCGCACGAATTTTTTATTCGATTAAGCAAAAAAAACGGATTATTCGAAAAAAATCGTAGATAAAAAGATAGATAATTAAATTATCTTTAAAATGGTGCAGGTTTCATAATAATACGCCAGATAGTATTTGCGTAGTAGTCGTTTTTGTGTTCGGTTAGACCTAATTTCACAAATTAATTACACTATGTAATATAAACAAAATCTAAAATATTCAAAGCTAAGAATATTAGGAAAATGTTCTTGTTTAACATATATTTATTTCGAATCGTAAGCAGTACTCGTTTAGACGTAATTATCAGTTTAAAATCATTAATTTTCGTTAAGAAATTTCTTCATTCGGTCGCCGCGCTGGCCTAGGCCCGCGATAAAAGCTATGCAATAGCTTAAAATTGCATTTTTCCTGCGGTTTACGATCCCCTCCCAGCCCGCGACGCGATGCTTGTCAAGCATGCTTGATCGTCTAGGGAGCCCTTACACTCCACAAAATATTACCGATTGTTAAATTACCGTTTTTGGTTCTTACAAATTTATTCCAATCCAACATTTTGGAAAATTATAAAACTACCCAATTGTACCTACTTACTCGGAAAAAATCCGGTATGTATTAATGATGTAACCCTGATTTCTTATTCCACGATAACTTATAAATGCTTGAACCGATTTAGAAGTGTTTGATATTGTTAGAATCGTTATGTCATCCCGAGTCTCATAGGGTATCTAAATTGTTCAAATGTCAAAAATACTTGTCGAAATGTCCAAATGCCAATAAATTTACATAAATATATCGAGTTTAAATGAAAGGTCTGATTGAGTACATTTCGGAAGTATACATCTATCTGTATGGATAAATATATAAACCACAAATCTATATATATATATATATATATATATATAAAACAAAGTCGGATTTTCATGATTTTTTATTTTTAGTATTTGACTCCGTCCCGAATAGCAGAATAACTAGAAAATATATTTTCCCATACATAATGTAAATCCGTGTTTTTCTCATGGTCAGTTGTACGTGGCATGTTCACGTGTCGGCAAATCATCCGCTTTATTTGTTCTTGCGCCTGATAATAAACAAAAAATGTCGTATATCACAAGGTGCTTCAATGAAGAGAATTCAACCGAGTGCATCCCATGCTGCACAATATGTAAATAGTTTAATTCAATCATGTCTTGCTGACACGCGATTGATATACTTATTTTTTGTAGTTTTATATTTCTTTTTGTGTTATTATCTTAATAAAGTAGTGAACTTAATATTTATTTTGTATTCATTGTATTACTTTAATAAAATCATAAATTAGGTTCAGCTAATCCGTAACACGACATTCATTGACTGTTAGGCGGTACGAAGTTCGCTGGGTCAGCTAGTATTTCAAAGAAAAACCGTAATAAAAATAATTATAATTACAATACTTCACTTTCTGTACGGTAGTCGTGTTTTTTATTATTTTAAATATATTTACTTGTTTTATTTATTTTTTTAAGTGAAAATAAAGAATTTATTGTTGTTATAACAGGGTTTATATGTGTATGGTTTTGGTTAGGGTTTGTATGTATGTATGGTTTGTAAATTTATGGATATGGTTTTTTTTTAACTTATTGGTTACTTTCTAAATCGTGCATGAAAATATCATAGCCACAACAAAGAGATTTACTTTCCATAACCAACTATGGCAAGTTAAAACGAGATAATGAATGCCGGATGACGAACATAATATATGTTTCCCTTATGTTCCCACTGTACCGTGGCGCCTGCATAATTTAAAAAAAGTAATGTCGTCCCTTTGTCACTGTAATCAAACTGACGTATAAACGTATATTTATGAATGAGACACAAAAGAAGTGTAAGTTATGATTGTTTGATTGTCTGGCAGACCGGAAGGTGGACCATAAAGTCAACTATAGGTGCATTAATATCACAACAAGTTTGTCTTTTACACGACTGCCCGACAAAAAAGGAGTGCAATGTGGTTAGTGTTCATCTATGTATGTGTTCCGTTTCTTTATTCCACCATAACTTCTAAACGCTTGAACCGATTTAGATGTGTGTGGTATTGTTAAAATCGTTGTCAGTTCTAGTATCATAGAGTACCTTAGGCCTATTGCCATTACAGAAAGTGCCATTACAGAAAGTGAACTATACAGACTGCCATTACAGAAAGTGAACTATTATATTAAACTATTGTTGATCACTTCTAGACTGTCGTTTCACATGGAGCTAATGGACTCTTGCTGAGTTGGCAACGAAGACCCATTCTGTTCAGGGTTGGTCACACTCACAGGTCAACACCCATCCGGCGGCCTCCACGCATGAAGTGCGAGCCCGGGCAGGACTCTGGCCTTAGGGCTAGTTTCCCCTAGGAATCAACCTTCTGGCGCTGCGGGGCGGTCTGCGCACCGTGCGGCGTAAGCCAATCGATTGTGCACTCTGACTAACAGTCGGGGGAGTCTGGAAGCAGTACTGTTTCCTATAGAGCGGGGGTGGTTGTGGACCTTACGGCGACTGTTCTTGAAACGACCATCGGCTACCCGATCCTGGGTGAACAGCCGGGCAAAGGATGTCGTGGTCCGCAATAGATTCAGTATACACCGTTTCGTAAGGGAGAGGACAGCGCAAGCGACCTCGAACTCGTAACCAATCGAGAGACCGGAGTAATCTAGTCGCAATTGGAAGTAAGGGCGTGAGTGTAAGCCCGCTGGTTAACACACCCGGTTATCTCGCGGGTAAGGCACGCCTCTTACGGGCATGTGGCGGAGTTTGACGGTGGCTGTTTTGTCCAAGTCTTCTGCGCTCACTTCACGGGAGATAGAACGACTGATCGTTAAAACTTCCTGAGGGTTCGCCCGTTGTAGTTGACAACTCTAGTTGTCGTTTCACATATGAACGTTTCAAAAGATGAACTGGTATTTAGAGTCTAAAACCATGACCTGTGTGTATGTGTGTAGAAAATACATTGAAAATATTTAAGAAATTGTAAACCCGTATCATTTATAACCTGCATATAAATAATAATAACAATAAAACCCTTTGACTTAACAACAGGCGCGTCTGTTGGCTGCAGGCAATATTTTAGTGCTAACCTACAAGATACAGAAATGATCCATCCAACTGATAGTGACTGATTAAGGTTAAGCTACAATTGTCTCTTAGGGTTAAGCTACAATGGTCTTTTGCGAAGGGCAAATTCAGGTGTTGGGTAGCCGACCATCTCGCACTCATAATCATGTAATAGCAAATATTCTGCATACGCCAAATTAATCAGAGCAATTCAAAATAAAACAGAGTAATCTGAACTTTTGTAAAAATATTGTACATTTGAAAGCAGGCAGTCAATCACTTGCAAACGCAACACTATTCAAAAGGATCTATAGATCGCGATTTTGTGTGGATTTCATACGGCAAATACTTTGGAATTTGTAACCCCGTATCATTTAATAAATAGAGGCACAACAAAATGATTCAAATTCAAAAAAAAAAAAAAAAATAAAAAAAAAAAAAAATATTTCTAAAATTTTTATAATAAAAACATAATAGTATATGTAGTAATATAAATTGATGATTTCTAAACGTAATTTTATTTTAATTTTTGTGAATTTATTTTGTATATTATTTAATACATATATAAATATATATTAATTTTTATCATGTTTTAAAATAAAATAATATTGACAATTTTCATGACATTTTCTTACGAATTTTTATTAGGTAATTAAGATATTTCTGTTACATTAAGTATGATTTTGATTATTTATATAAATATAATATTATAGATTTCTTAGGATAACTAAAATAAATTGTCTACCTTGGAACAGGCGGCAGCCTAGTTAGGTTAAGACTTTTGTATATTGAATGTACCCATAATTTAAACTCAATAAATAATTTGAAATTTGAAACAAATGTCATTGACTGGCCATCGTAGGTTTGAACTACAATAGTCTTTGACGAAGAGCAAGTTCAGGTGTTGAAGGAAGCCTCTCGCACTCATAATCATGTAATTGCAAATATTCTGCAAACGTTGAATTAATCAGGGTAATCCAAAATAAAACAGTGTATACACTTGTAAAAATACATATAAATCGCGATCATAGCAGGCAATCCACTCACTCGCAAACGCGACACTATTCGAAGGATCTATAGATCGCGATCTATCGATCGGGGCGCGGCGGCGCGGGGCGGCCGTGCGGCGTGCGCGACTCGCGGCTGCCGGCGCAAGACTCGTTTGGTTCGCGGCTCGCTTTTACTTGTACAGCTGTTGGTCTGGTCTCGGTTGAGAACATGGGAGGGATCACTTCATAAGCATATAGCCCCAAACGAGTATGGAGAGAGGCACGAGCCACAAAAATGGAGGATGCCTCTCGTGACGCGAACGCACAGCGACAGGCAGACAGGGCCGAATCGGGCGAATATTCGGTTAAGCGAGGGGAAAAGCGGTCAGGAGACTAAAGGACGATGGGTATATTCATACCCACTTGCAAAGTCTGTTATGACACTTTTGCCAGATATACCAAACGAAAGCTTATTACAAGTGTAACATTTCAATCTATAGCAGCTAAGCTGAAATACGTGGTTGAAACTTGGAAACATATTAAAAAGAATCAAAAACACGACTGCCATTACAGAATGTAAACTATTGTATATTTTTTTCATTACGGTTTTTTTAATGAAATATTTATTTTTTATGTATTTACCCATATAGATACATACATATTTTCAGGATGTACTCAATCAGACCTAAACACGATATATTTATGTTAATTTATTGACATTTGGACATATAGAAAACTATTTACTTAATATTTTGTCAGTTACAGTAACATACGATACTTAGGATGACATAACGGTTCTAATAATACTACATACTTCTAAATCGGTTCGAGCGTTTAGAAGTTATAGTGAAATAAAGAAACGGAAAACATAAATAGATGAAACCTGATCACGTTACACTCCTTTTTTGTTGGGCAGTCGTGTAAAAAGTTATACAGAGTTGAAATTGCAAAATATTATGTCTAAGACGGGTGTTACCGGTTTAATCTGGCATCAGTTCAGTCCGCGACCTTGGTCATGAACTGACTGATGGGCTGATAGAAATTATCAAAATATTTGAAAATCCATCAGTTTTGTTCATCAGTTAACGCAATAAATGATCAGTTTCCCGTCAGTCTGACCAACGTCACGGACTGAACCGATGCCAGATTGAACGCGTAACATTCGTCTAAGAATTACTCTTTTTTAGTAAAATAGCTCATTTAATTCATTTTATTTAAACAATACAGTTGTTTATATTTTATAAAGACAAAATACATAGAAAATATCACAACGCATATTAATATAAACTATTAATAAGAAAAATAACTGTATAGTACCAGGTGAGTACTTTTATATTATCCCAAAACTAAAGCGGTATATTACTTTATGTATAAAAAAGAAACAGCCAATAAGTAAGATAGAGATAGATGAGTGTGCAGTGTGCGGGTCAGGTAAGATTTTGCGCCTCGGCCGCCGGCAATCTTCTGCTATACGTTGGAGTTGTCTAAACAAGTTTATGGATGAAAAAGATCCAGTAAATAAGCAAGACAAAGATAGATACCCAGTGTGTGGGTGGAAGGTAGGATATTGCGCCTGTGTTTCCTACTTCTTGCTTTCTGGCTGTGATAATGGAGTTATATGGCTTTGCTTTACGATTGGATTTCAGATCGACCATTGAAGCAAACGCCTATAATTGTAACTCCTTTATTTTGAAGATCCAGTATAAGGAGAGCAAACGCGTTTTAATTACAATACAGAATCGCATAGAGATGAGAGCTAACTCATCGATCATTTGATAAACAGATTTAAGTTAGAGCTGAAAAAACAGGATACCAACCCGCAAATTAAAACGGTTACCCGCATAAGTCGAGAAGCGATGTAAAACGATGTATGATACAATATTTTGTTTGTTTTTGTCATTAACTCCCTGGAAAATTGTATAATTTATTTAGACAATAAAATATTATAATCATTTTAAAATTTTGATGTATCATTTTTCTGGCAACTCTAAATAACATTTTGAAAGATGAAACCTGTCAAGACTCTGTCATCTCAGGATAAAAAAAAAAACCTAAGTTTTTGCGAAAAAGTTCATTGAGTCGACTTAAATATTATTTCTTTGAATTCGAGGCGAATCTCTTCTTGTCGAGCTTGAAGCAATTTTTGCGCAGATTATGATTTTGGTCGAAGAGACATATAGATGATAGTGATACACAGCTATAATGGCCTGTTAGTATTTTACAACTCTCAATGAGATCTCCTCGCTCGCGTCTCTCCTCCTGTTTCGACAGATTTAGCCGTTCGAGCCTTTCATCGTAACTGTATTTTTGGTGTCCTAGTATTATTTTAGTGGCTCTTCTTTGCACGACCTCAATAAGTCTTATGTATCCTAAAAAATATAGACTCCATATCTGGAATGAATACTCCAATACAAATCGTGCATAGGCCTTAGTTAGAGGATAGTAGAAATAGATCAGGCGTTAGTATCTGACAGGCCTTTCGAATAAGATACAATGTAAAATTGCTTCTTTTTGCAATAGCAGTGTTTGCGCCATTTTGGCGCTTTCTTTGTGAATTAGTGTTGGTGGTCTAATATGATCGCCTTTCTTGATTTTCCAAATCATCACGTCAAAAAATACCGCGAACATATTTGCATTTAAATTTGAGTAGGTGACTTATTTATAGAGTTAGGTACTCGAATTTTTCTATCAATAGAAAATCAAAAGTCTTTCGCATGGCAGTCTTTTTAAAGACCTTCTCACAACAATAATCGTATTCCGTTTAAAGTCCGTCCCTGGCTAAAAGCGCATATGGGGCACCCCTGGTAATTTATTTAGTGGCGCGCACGTGACGCGCGATTAGCACCCCTCCCTCCTCAGGCTGTGGGGCGAATGTCGCATAGCCACAATCCGCGTATCGGGAGGGTGCGACAAACTCCAAATCGTGATCATCACAATGGACCGTGCCTTCGAGCGAGTGTGCGTAGCGCCTATAGGTACCAATTGAAATTGATTAAAAAAAAATATGTAAGTAAAGTAGGGGTAGGTGAGGGAACCGGATAGGTTAATCTAAAAAAAAAAAAAACCATATAAAAAGTTTTCTATAAATATTTTTTTTCAGTATTTATAGGAATATGGATACTGGTCATTCGTCCCGATTCATAGTATTTAGTAGTAGTAGTAATTAGTACAGTACAGTGTCCACGAAAACACTAGTGTCCACAGACATTCGCCGGTCGAATGGCAATCCTACATTATTAAAAAAAACTACCCTCTTTGTAGGGACACTGTTTTAAATAATAAACTACATTAAAATAAAACTGGTCAAGTGTAAGTTAGACACGCGCGTCGAGGGTCCTGTACCTTTTGTATAAAGGGATTTTTGGGATGAAACATTTTTACAAAAAATTACTAAAGAAATAATAAACAACATTTTAACAAAATAAAACCGACTCAATTTGTTACAAGTGCAGTACATGTCTGCTGCACTTGTAAGAAATTTTGGAGTCTGTTTTTTTTTGTTAAAATGTTGTCAATTATTTCTTTAGTAATTTTGTGTAAAAATGGTTCATCCCAAGAATCCCTTTATACAAAAGGTACAGGACCCTCGACGCATGTATCAAACTTGCACTTGACGAGATTTATTTTAATGTCGTTTAGTACCTATTTAAAACAGTGTCTCTACAAAGAGGGTAGTTTTTAAAAATAATGTAGGACTCTCACTAAATTCCAGAGTGAGTTAGGAGAACAGAAAAAAAGCCAGCAATCTCGTGTAACAAGAAGATCGACACAAACAAATTTTGCAATACCACTCAGGAGATCCGCTTTTGGCCAATCCAGTTTCCCTTATCTTGCCCCAAAATTTTATAATTGCCTACCACCTAACATTAAAGACATTAAAATATCATACAAATTTAAAAATAGTTTGAGTGCCTACCTCTTAAATTGTACATATGCAGATATTGAAAACATTATTAAATAATTGAATCTCTACAATCTTTATAATAAAAACATAATAGTATATGTAGTAATATAAATTGATGATTTCTAAATGTAATTTTATTTTAATTTTTGTGAATTTATTTTGAATATTATTAATACATATTATTTAATACATAATATATAAATATATATTCATTTTTATCATTTTTTAAAATAAAATAATATTGACAATTTTCATGACATTTTCTTACGAATTTTTATTAGGTAATTAAGATATTTCTCTTACATTAAGTATGATTTTGTTTATTTATTTAAATATAATATTATAGATTTCTTAGGATAACTAAATAAATCGTCTACCTTGGAACAGGCGGCAGCCTAGTTAGGTTAAGACTTTTGTTTATTGAATGTACTCATAATTTGAACTCAATAAATAATTTGAAATTTGAATTGCCATTCGGCTAGCGAATGTCTGTGGACACTAGTGTTTTCTTGGACACTTAGAAGAGGCTATCATAATTGAATGCGTATACAAAATTTGGTGTCTGTGAGTTTTGTGTCTGTGAGTTTGTCTGTGAGTTTTGTGTCTGTGAGAAATGTTGTGACCGCTGAGAAGTTTCTCGTTGGAAGCCAACCCTGGGTACTGCGGCACTCTGTCTTGGTGAAACTTAGAACATTTCGTGTTGTGCTGTTGACCGTTGAGGAGTCCGCTCGTCGGAAGTCAACCCTGAGTGCAGCAGCCATGCCATGGTGAAACAGAATGGGTTATCATAACTGTGAATGAGTATACAAAATTTCGTGTCTGTGCTGTAGACCGTTGAGGAGTCCCCTCGTCGGGAGCCAAACCAGGATGAAGCATCGGCTACGGACGTTACCAAGAAAACCGGAAATACATCAATTTTCCTATACTAGTATTCACTAGTAAAGTATATATTATACAGTCAAGAGTCAAAGATTATATAAAAGTCAAAATATTATACAGTCAACATAGCCTAAAAAAATAATCAGACAAAGGAGAGAAATCACAGTGTTTTGACGAAGTTTTCTATAACTTTCTTACGAACACATTGCTCAGGATTCTTAATGCATACCTTTGGAGGGAGTTTTTTTTTGACGTGTGTTAATGGCAGGTACATAAATCCAGAATATTGTGCCATATCTTAACCCAGTTGTTACTGATACTTTTTTTATCTCGTATCACAGTAGTTTTTTAGTATTATTACCTTGATGCCTAAAGTAAATATGGAAAAATACCAAAGAAAACTGACTTTTCAGGAAAGCTCGGAAAATGAGGATTGTAGGTCAACGCTCATATAACTACTACTTTATCGATTGTATCCTATTTTAAATTAAAGAAACACAGTTATAACTATGAAAAAGGCTTTATTATCTATCTATCTATATCCATCTATATAATCTATATCTATCTAGGTCATAAATTTATAAAAACCGTGCATAAAATAAATTTCAATCTCAAACTTATTTGTAAACACTTACCGTTTCGAAGACATAATGAAAGTTAATTACGCTAATACGAATTAAAATAGAAAAGCACTTTAAAATTATGATCATAAGATAATGATCTATGCACCGAAACACTGTCAAACGATCACTGCAGCGATTGATAAATAATAAGCAAAAGTTATCTGCTCTTTAATATTTTTAAATTGAGGGTATTCCCCATAATTTTTTTTTATCTTTATAACGATCGGTCGTTATAAATGGGTTAAGGCTCCCTTCCGAGTTGACGCGACTAAAAATTTACGTATTTTTGCAATGCCAGGCGCCCGCGCGCTTTCGATATATATAAAGATGTATAGGTATACCGCGGCGACAAGGGAATACGTCCACCCGTTGGCAGTTGCCAATTGGGGGACGTATTCCCTTGATACATCGAATGACGATTTCGGCTTCGCGAGTCGTCTAATATAGTCGATTAGGCTTTTCAATTATAATATAATAAATTATCAAATGAATAGTTTTTTAGAAAGTAAAAATTAGATTACAATAATAAAATAACTTAAGATCACTGTGTTATTTTTTATATCACTCAAAAGTATCTTTAATCAATATTTAAAAAAAATGTTTGGCCATAACATTTCTGGAAATTACGTAATTTCAAACGTTTTTTTCTTATATTTTTTGTATGGAAGTTTTAAAAACTGTCTTGGTAGGTACTATACAAATAGACCATACGCTGGTGTAAATAGTATTTTTTTAATATTGAGAATCATCTCTACGTTTTTCAAAAACTGAAGACAAATCTCGCCCGTTTTTATTTTTTTGGAAAACAGTAACAGAACAAAGATAATTTACAATTAATATGGAAATAATTTACCAATTTCGTTTTGGCGAAATGATAGCTTAGGGACCGGGTTTTTAAAATCCGGCATAATTAAAATCCGGCAAATCACGGCCGTATGCTTCCGGGCTTTAGGTTCTGAAGAGACAGACAGATAGATAGAAAGATGATGATAATCATGCGGATTTTTTGGTTAACTTACTGGGATCGTTCGGAAGTATTGAGCTCGCTCGACAGTTCAATGCTCCTAATAAACACTTCCAAATGTGCGCCAGGCAATCGTAACTTACAAGGCTCAAGTCGTCATAAACAAAACGTGTGGGACTTTTCGCCACGTGGAGAGCAGTATGAAAGGCGAGCTTTTTTAACCGTTGAATGAAGTTCATTGTATCTAATACAACAGGGCGTTCCAAAATAAATGAACGACGAGACTCCGATTACTCTTAGGGTTCCGTACCAAAGGAAGCTAACAAACGGAACCATATATAATTGTGATATTTATTGAATTGAAATACCATTGACTATTTTAACCCTTTATAGCTTCATGTGACATTTCTGTAACAATCTAATAATCCCCTTAAAATCCCCCGAAATAAGGCACTAAATTCATTTAGTTCATTTAAGTCCGTCTAGCACTACTGTACCCTACCACTTAGTATCGAGTAAAAATCATAGATAGCGTAACTAAGCGACTTATGTGAGTTTAAATGTTGCGCGTTGATGAAAGTGATAAATTAGAACTAAGGCAGGTGTTGAATGACTGATAAAAAAATATAAAAAGTGTATACAATTGTGTGGTTTTCGTGGAAACCTGTAGGTAAGAATATAATTTTATCCATTCAAAATTTCGAAGCAAAAGATGGCGAATTAGGATGTTCTAATATTTACTGGAACTGACTATGGAAAATTCTTGGTTATTATACCGAAGAGTAAGGAAGGCAAAATATCTCAACGGCAAACAGCAGAGTTTAGAGTTGAGATAGGCGAGACCTGATGCGAGCTTGGCCTGAAGCCTAACATCAATAGTCGAAGGTCTTTAGAAGACGAAATTCAAGCCAAAAAACATAAGGGCCCTGCGCAACATGTTCCTCCATTGGCAGTAAGGCAGGACCAGGTCGGTCATTGGCCGATTTGGGTTAAAAAAAGGATACGTTGCAAGATTCCCAAGTGCACTGGCGTTTCACAAACAATTTGCGAAAAATGCAGTGTAGCATTATGCTATAATAAACAAAATAATTGTTTCAAATTTTTCCATACAACATAAATGTTTTTTTATACGTTCAACTCAATGTTACAGTAATGTCACATTTCCTTAAATGTCAAATAAATTATTAATAATAGATATTTTTGAATTTCTGAGAAATACGTGTTTTTTTATTTGCCTAAACCTATCTCATTATCAACATTATTTTTTGTTCGAAGATCTTGGGCTACAATTTTAATCCCATCTTGAAACTATTTTTCGAATAATATTTCACAATTTCTTAAATACTTGTAAGTCCTAACTGATTTATTTTGTTTTTAACCTATTGCATAGCTTTTATCGCGGGCCTAGCTAGGCCAGCGCGGCGACCGAATGAAGAAATTTCTTAACGAAAATTAATGATTTTAAACTGATAATTACGTCTAAACGAGTACTGCTTACGATTCCAAAAAAATATATGCTAAACAAGAACATTTTCCTAATATTCTTAGGTTTGAATATTTTAGATTTTGTTTATATTACATAGTGTAATTAATTTGTGAAATTAGGTCTAACCGAACACAAAAACGACTACTACGCAAATACTATCTGGCGTATTATTATGAAACCTGCACCAGTTTCAAGATAATATAATTATCTATCTTTTTATCTACGATTTTTTTCCGAATAATCCGGTTTTTTGCTTTATTGAATAAAAAATTCGTGCGCGGCACTCTATCGAAAGACGTTTAAATTATTCCGAATCATTTGCTTTTGCAGCCGCAAATCATTCGGAATAATTTCAACGTTTTCCGATAGAGCGCAGTTATCTGATATCAGAAAAAATAAAATAAATAAATAATTATAATTGCATAAGTTGTTAAAAATGCTATGCAATAGCTTTACCGCGGCAGTCCCCGAGTACCACACGTATTTTTCTTCAAAATAAAACCAAACGTATGAATAGGTAAAACAATTTTCTGGTACGCCTGCCTTAGTATAGACCTAGGCCTAGATAGGCGGCGTTGACGAAGATGCTGCTGTGTGCTTTCTTTTTACACTACTGCCCAATAGAAAAGAAGTGTAATGCGTTCAGGGTTCATGTATGTATGTTTTCTGTTTCTTTATCCAACCATAACTTCTAAACGCTTAAACCGATTTATAAATGTGTCGTATTGTTAGAATCGTTATGTCATCCCGATTGTCATAGGGTCTTAACTGTCAAGTATCAAGTAAGTAGTTGTCTAGATGTCCAAATGTCAATAAATTGACATAACTATATATTGTTTAGTATCAAATGAAATGTCTGATTGTGTACATTGTGGAAATATATATGTATGTATCTATACGGATAAATACATAAACCACAAATTATTATAAAAGGAATTATAAATACAATCACTTTCTGTAACCGCAGTCGTGCTTTTTATTCAATTTCATTTATTTGTTTGTTAACTACTCTGGACTAAGAGCGAATAATTTGTAATGGCATTGATGTGTATTTTTCGTACTTTACTTGTAAATAAATAAATGTTGATGAGACTCGGTTATGTGTTTGTCTGTCTGTATTATGTCATCGTCGATTATCTCGGCCAACTTTGAAACGATCGACATCAGGTACGTATCCAGCCTTCAATTTCGGGGGGGGGGGGCATTAATTAAAGAAACTCGCGCGGGACCCACCAAACTTGAATTTAATAGTGCAAAAAAATAAAAATAACGCTTCCCCCCCTCCCTTTACTCCCCCCTCCCTTCACCCTGAATACGTGCCTGATACTTTTTACATAAGTCGCAAGTTCTCCCTGATTCTCAATTTTCCTCGATTATACTCGAAATAAATCGGTGTGGGCGCGTCCCGTGTGTCCCCCCATCCCCCTGGACACGTCCTTGATCGACATTGATTATAAAGTGTTTTATTTTGTTCACTGCCCTACTACGTTTTGGCAGCTACAATTTTACTACTGCCCTACTACGTTTTGGCAGCTACACAATTTGCAAATGGTACTCATAGTTCCAAACATTGAATAATCCTCACTTATATTCAGTAGCCCAAAAAGATGGCGTTCTAAAACACGCCTAAACCAAAGGAATGTTTAAATCATACGGTGACTTGCACCAACCGGCCTGTTAACTTCTGCTAACCGTGGTTAGCTAACCACGATAAACAATTTAACAGCCGGTTAAATAATGACCTTGCACCAACTATTTGGACGTCCCGGTTAGCGAACGCCGTTCGGAGTCCAAAATAATTTTAGAGCGTTTGAGCATAACCATAGAAACAACTGACACAACTTTTAATCGTGTTTTAGCTGGCATCGTCAATTTTATTTTAATTTATTTCATTATAAATAGCTATTCCCTGTTTAAAATTGATTAAATGTTTTAATGTGTAAACTTTGTCTCGTAAATCTAATCGAAAGCTATATTTTGAGACCAAAAGCAGCGCGGTAACTGCTGAGCAACGAGAGTCGAATATTGTAATTATTATTTATATAAAACGAACGATAACAAAATTTATAAATTCTCGCTTACTGGAAAGTGATCAATGTGTTAACTCTTTAACCGGTCGAATGCCAATAATGCCTATAGGCATTTTGCGTGGTTTGACAGATTCGCGCGTAGCCCTTTCGGCCCGCCCCTATATAGGTAGGTACATGTTATATAAATATATAATATAAATGACTAACAAGATTTAATATTACCTAGGTAACAAATGAGAATTCATGAAAAACAATATTGTTAGTATTTATTTACAAATCTACCAAAAAGCTGCAGCGCAGTTTATTTACGCGCGAAGGCTGGCTTCCGACCGGTTAAAGACCATGGGACATATTATTATGTATTCCAGAACTTCAAAAATCATTTTATAAATTATTGGATACGAATAATTGATCAATTATATATTTTCCGTGCTATTGCCGACTTCAAAATCTAAATAGTAGCAACAAAAAAAAAGCGGACAGCCTCACCCCCTAACTACCAGTTTTGGCAGGATATCTCCGTCTGGAATTAACCTGCAGGATACCTCCGTCCTCCTGACTAGTTACGGGTCCGAAGTCGCTTACGCAACCTCTACCTGTTGTATTACAGCGGTAATTCAGTTTGAATTTATCGCAGACCTGAGCGCTCTTTGCCCGTAGTGCCAAATAAGACCGAGTGGCGCAAGGTCATTTCAAGAGTGGCATGACATCAGGTGAACATCCACCCCCGCTGCTTAGGAAACAGTGTATTTCCATAGTCTCCAGACCCCTTCAGCAATTAGTCTGAATGCACAACCGATTGGCTTCGACGACCGGCGAGCAGACCGTCCAACGGCGCCGATATGCAATCCGCCGGGAGAAACCGGTCCACCAGCTCTGAGGCCTGAGACACGGGAGTCTTACCCGGGATAGCCTTCCACTCGAGGAGGTTTCTGACTAGGAGCTGAATCGTGAGTTGAGCCGATCCGAGAACAAAATGGATCTTGTGACCCTGCACGGGTGATTTAGACCAGTCGGTTATCATCGGAAGATCAACGTTAATAGAAGCTATAGCTGCGTCTATAACTTAAAAAAAAAAGGGAACTTGGCTAACTGTGACCACACTATTGGTACAGTTCTCTCACGAAATTAGGACTGGCCGATTTTATATAGCGATACAGTGCGTAGTAACAGACAGTTGAACTGGCGCGGAATTTCCGTTTTCTCATCCGTTACTTAAAGTTGTTTATTTTCCTTGAGGTTTACCTCATCTTAAGACAGAACACTGCTAAAATAAAGAAACAACAGAAACCTGATTTATCGTCAAACAAAGCGTATGAAACAATGAAGTCCACCCTTTTTAGGGGAGTTTTTGCCATCGCGCGTTTGAGTCTTGTTAGTACAGTTGTTCAAACAACCAGTCACGATATTTACGTAGGCTAAAAGCAACAACAGTGGCAATTGCTATTGAAAAAGAAACAATTTTGATGAGCCACGAATTTTGCGACCTCTCGCCGACGATGTACGAACTACGCGGTATGAGTCGCTGCGATGCTCTAGCAAAATTAGCAGATAGCTTGAAGCATTGATTTTATAGCTTGAAGTAAAAATATTTATTAACCTAGAGAACACGGTAATAACAAGATTAAACTTCCAATAGCGATTACATTATTTTTTACAGATATTTTTTTGTACATACCGATTCATGTTTACAGCGCTCAACATCTCCTCGACGCTAGCGCCACCTGTCATCCGGTTGACGGAGCTCGCGGCATCGCCCGGTGGTTGGTTTTTCTGCTTAGCCGCTTGCTTGTGCCTGCTGAGCGCGAAAAACAGCGCGAGCACCGCTTTGAGTTTCCCCTCTCGGATGTCAGAGGCCGACACTTGTTCAAGGCCCTGAACCCTCTGCGCGTGCAAATAGTCCAGGCAGCACTGGATGTTGTCCAGCTGTGAACAAAAATGATAGAATCTTCTTAAGGCACGGTGTTAAATGTTAAGCGCGAAAATAATAGGTTTAACACAGAAAAAGAGCCATTACAAATAAATTAAAAGTAAAAAAGGTTTTTTAAAAACAAGTTTTTGTTTACGGGAGTTCCAGTGGCAATCTCCCGGCCACGTCTTCATGTGTAATGGAAAGTACCTACTGATCACAACAAAACAAGCGAGCCCAAGTTCGATTGTCCTACCATTGCAATAACAACATCGGGTCGAATAGACCTCTTACCAGAATGTGTCGCGTTTTTGATAAATCGTGTAAAGGATTAGATATATTTTATGATTCCATTAATTTAATAAAAGACTCGATCATACCTAGCCTATCTCCTACTTCATAAGATTTCACTAACTGCCATCCTAATGTACTGTATTATATTTTTATTATATAATAACATACTATTGTATTATATCATATTATGTATAATAAATATTATTATCCAATTACTCATACCTATTTTGCTCTATCCAAATAACCTTATTAACAACTTATTTAATTATTACTTTTCTTACCCTTATATTATTATTAGCTTTATTATATTTTTTTCTCCTATCAACGTGTTCATGTTATTTGTGTTAATTTGTAATGCAAGCATTGGAAACTATTTATAGGATAGTAAATTTGTTTTGTTTGAATATGTTTTTAAAATACTAGTACCATATATTTACTATCTGTAAGTTTGCTATAAAATAAAATAAAATTTGCCATCAGGGAGTTCCAGTCCCGACATCCCGGCTCCATCATCAAATCAGCTCGATGGTTCAATATTGTATTGTCACCGAACTTACATTGGGCTCGATTGCGTTTCTTCTTGAACTAAAAACGGAAATTAGTCCGTGTGAACGAGACGGGGCAATACGCTAGAGCGGAGTGTGAGATGACCGGTTGTCACTTTTTCGCAAACTGCGCGCCAAGGTCAAATCTTACACCGCACGAAATATGCTCGAATTTATTCGGACGAGTATAAGTTCGGCAGGTAGTATTTATCGACGATCGTTCGTTTCATATTCCGCTCTAACGTATAGCTCTGTCTCGTTCTCTTGGACTAATTTTAGTTTTAGTTCACAAAGAAACGCAATCGGGCCCATTAGTATATCAAAATTTCAGCTTCATAGGATACCAGAAAGTGGTTGAAAAATGATTGCAAATTTTGAAACATACCAACAAGCTTGTAATAAAAAATACCGAAGAAATTGTAAATAACTGTGTAAACCTCATTTTTCGATATCTGTTACGAGTTTAGAGTTAAATTCTTTACAAAAACTTCAATAATATTAGGTAATATGTCCAAAAAACAATAAAAAAATGTTTAACAAAATCAACATGAAAAATTATTAATACTTCGAACCATACACTAAGTTACCGTTACTATAAATATAGTTACTGCAAAATAGTTAAATTTCTTACAAAACAATACAATACAATACAATTTATTCTACTCCAGTAAGTAGGAATTCCTACACTTGGATGCGTCATTGCGTCTAACATTCTTAGTGATTAAGGAAAATTAACTATCGTGATAGTTGTGACTACAAAAAATAATTTAAGTATTTTATAACCAGTTTGATGTGTTCCTGTTAAATAGAAAATAATGTAGCAATTAAAATGTCTGATGAATAGAAGCTGTATCGTGAGTTGGGCCGACCCGACAATACATTGGATCTTATGGCCCAAGCTGTACGAAGCCATTCGCTACCATTCTTCTTCACGAAACCTTCTTCTATGTACAACTGGAGCTGTCAACTACAACGGGCGAACCAGTCACTTCAGGAAGTTTTAACGATATTGGATCGTTCTGTATCCCGTGAGGTGAGCGTACAAGATTTGGGACGAAAACAGTTCACTGTCTAGTTACGCCACCTATCCGCTAGAGGCCAACGCCTTAAGGCGAGGCGCCGGGAACGGTACTCAGCGGGTAGCCTCGCCTCCTTACTACCAGTTTGAAATGATATCTCCGTCTGGAATTAACCTTCAGAATACCTCCTGCCTAGTTACAGGATCGAGGTCACTTGCGCGGTCCTCTCTCTTACGTAGCGGTGATACGGTGTCTACCGAATCTATCGCGGACCACGGCATCCGTTGCCCGGCACTTCACCCGGTATTGGGTAGCCGATTGGTCGTTTCAAGAGCAGTTGCCGTAAGGTGAACAGCCACCCCCGTTCTATAAGAGACAGTACTGTTTCCAGACTCCCCCGGCTGTCGGTCAGAATGCACAATCGATTGGCTGACGACACACGGTGCGCTACCCGTCCAGGAGCGCCCGAAGGTTTACTCCTAGGGGAAACTGGCCCGTAGGTCAGAGTCCTACCCTGGCTTGCACTTCTACGTGAAGGCCGTCGGATTGGTGTTGACCCGTGAGTTTGACCGACCCTGAACACATGGGTCTTAGTGGACAAACTGCAACAGAGGTCATTAGCTCCCTCTTCTATGTCTATCCATGCGGCGAATGGAAGTTAGTATACGATCGAAGGTAACTTCGATGTGCCAGGCAGTGAGATACACAGGCATATTCGCCTAAGTACGATATCGGACACGCACTTGATTCCGCAACGCTTCAACGGTACAATCTCCCTACGTATAACGTTACATAAAGGACACATTCGCTTGACAAGGTCCGTTCTCGTGGGCCCTGTCAACCGATACGCTCGAGCGGCAGTACTAAATCCGGCATATTACGTTTCCGACCACAACTCGGTGCAACCTCTGTGTCCTTTACTCGCTAGTGTCAAGTGTGTTTAAACCCGTTCCGGATCAAATTATACAGGAAATATTATAAATTACATTATGCAAAATAGGTAAAAGTAATCTTTTCTTATTAGGCACTTACATTAGGAATTGATAGAGCTAAGGTACTTTGTTACATTATAGAATTCCAGTGCCAAACTTCCGGCTTCATCGTAAGACCCTGGACATTTTTCATGGTCAAGACAATTATTCGTAGTTGTCTCGGCCATGAAAGGTGTCCAGGGTCTTATGCTTGGCACTGGAGTTTTAAAATGCGCGTTCACAATACTATTGTATTGTCACCGAACTTACATTAGTATATCAAAATTTCAGCTTCATAGGATACCAGAAAGTGGTTGAAAAATGATTGCAAATATTGAAACGTCCAACATACCAACAAGCTTACAAGCTATAAAAAATACCGAAGAAATTGTAAATAACTGTGTAAACCTCATTTTTCGATATCTGTTACGAGTTTAGAGTTAAATTCTTTACAAAAACTTCAATAATATTAGGTAATATGTCCAAAAAACAATAAAAAATTGTTTAACAAAATCAACATGAAAAAATAGCAATACTTCGAACCATACACTAAGTTACCGTTACTATAAATATAGTTAATGCAAAATAATTAAATTTCTTACAAAACAATACAATACAATACAATTTATTCTACTCCAGTAAGTAGGAATTCCTACACTTGGATGCGTCATTGCGTCTAACATTCTTAGTGATTAAGGAAAATTAACTATCGTGATAGTTGTGACTACAAAAAATAATTTAAGTATTTTATAACTAGTTTGATGTACCAGTTTGGGTCGGCCCAACTCACGATCAGCCTCGTCTGTTTGTAGGCCGGTAAAGTAACAAACGATCTGGCTGGCGGGGCAATGTCAGAGTTAAGAAAAACTTTCCTATTCCATTGTGAACTTCATAAATGTCTCGCATTAATCTTGATATTCATTGTCTTAAAATTATATATTATCCTTATCTATCATAGTCATGAGCAGTGTCAATGGACCACATAGTAGGCAATAAGGCTGTTTCGATTGACTAATCGATCCAAACTGAATGCCTGTTGAATAATAATGCTTTCACTATTCTGCCAACGTCGCAATGCTTGCTCCCACGAGTATCTTATGAACTGGCTAGCTAGGCAACAGAATGACTGATCAAGATTGCCCTTGGAAGTGAAGAAATCTAATGATTTCTAAATGAGCACTTCGTAAGTACCTTCAGTCAAGGTTGGCCATTAAGGATCTTATAATGTGTATAAATCTACGATAATTTCCTTTTAATTTCCCGGCCCACCAACCGACTAAAAGGGAAAGTATTGTGAAGGCGCAAGATCGAGATAAGGGCGAAAATATATATTTAAAGCCACCCCCCCCCCCCCCGAGACGATGAGGACCATTTCAGATTAAGGTCTGTCTGTGTGTCTGTCTGTCTGTGTGTCTGTGTGTATTACTCTATCATTCTGGGGTGATAGCATTTATAAAATAGTGACTTAACTTTTATCTTTTTTAATCCTTCATTCAGATGGCACATTCATTCTTAAAACTAGAACTGATTTATTTAAATGAATAAATATCTAACTGACTAATGTTAGATATATAAATAAGTAAACATATATATTAACCAAAAAACTAAATATGTAAACAAGTAAATATATTAAAATGAATAAAAAAAAATACGTGTGGCACTCGGGGATTGCCGCGGTAAAGCTATTGCATAGCATTTTTAACAACTTATGCAATTATGATTATTTATTTATTTTATTTATTTTATTTTTTCTGATATCAGATAACTGCGCTCTATCGGAAAACGTTGAAATTATTCCGAATCATTTGCGGCTGCGGTAGCAAATGATTCGGAATAATTTAAACGTCTTCCGATAGAGCGCCGCGCACGAAGTTTTTATTCGATAAAGCAAAAAAAAACGGATTATTCAAAAAAAAAATCGTAGATAAAACGATAGATAATTAAATTATCTTTAAAATGGTGCAGGTTTCATGATAATACGCCAGATAGTATTTGCGTAGTAGTCGTTTTTGTGTTCGGTTAGACCTAATTTCACAAATTAATTACACTATGTAATATAAACAAAATCTAAAATATTCAAAACTAAGAATATTAGGAAAATGTTCTTGTTTAACATATATTTTTTTCGAATCGTAAGCAGTACTCGTTTAGACGTAATTATCAGTTTAAAATCATTAATTTTCGTTAAGAAATTTCTTCATTCGGTCGCCGCGCTGGCCTAGGCCCGCGATAAAAGCTATGCAATAGCTTAAAAACACGACTGCCATTACCACAAGTGAACTATTGTATTTATAACAAGGTAGAGAGGACGAGTAAAGTATTACATAACAACAAAATAAGACTGATTTTTTAAAATATCTTTTTTATATTTGATACATTGATGCAATGCATCTTTCATTATCTTAATGACATTTATTTGAAACCTCAAATAATTATATAAAATTTAACGCCCTCTATACTCATTTGTATGTACTCTTTCGAACTATCTTTTTACATTAGTACCATTTCTGGTCGCTTGATGTAATTTAGTGTTTATTAGTGTAAACAAAATTGATGAGAGCGATTTGATCCCCTTCCCATGTATTGAGCGATTTGACCCCTTCCCATGTATTGAGCGATTTTTGCCCATAATCAACCATTATCCTGAAGGTCTAAGCTATTCAAAAATATATATTTCATTGAGGTACCCGATTTTCTGTTAGCTTCTGGAATCATTTGAAGTACTTTACTTGTAATTATTTTTATTACGGTTTTTTATGAAATATTTGTGGTTTTTGTATTTATCCATGTAGTTACATATATATTTTTGAAATGTACTCAATCAGACCGTTCATTTGACGCTTAACACGATATATTTATGTTAATTCGTTGACATTTGGCCAATTAAGCTTTTAGTTATTTGATAATTGGAGAGTTAAGTACCCTTTGACACTCGGGATGACATAGCGATTCTAAGAATACCACACACTTCTTAATCGGTTGAAACGTTGATAAGTTATGCTGGAATAAAGAAACGGAAAACAAACATAGATGAACCCTGAACACACTTCTTTTATATTGGGCAGTCGTTTGAGAAGGTTCATAATTTTTCACATATAGCGCATTATTAACAGCAGCCTTGAATTTACTTTTAATTTAATTTACATTAACGAACACTGTTTAAAATAACAGGACTGCATAGATAATAATAGGGGTAAATTTTATTATTACTCAAATACAGTAGAACTCCAATTAACCGGATCAATTGGGACCGGACCCCATTCGGATAATTAAAAACTTGGATAATTGGATTTTTCCAAAAAAAAAGGATCTATTTTAAGTAATAACACTGTATGTATGGAGAAAAACTATTTTTAAAGAAAAAGAGTCGGTCGTTACTTGCATTAAATGATGAACAACCGAGCTTCTCAGCTTAGAACTTAGCTTTTTCACAAAGAATCATACCCGAAATTGGGTTTCCCAAAGAAAGTTGCTGTAAAAACCGCTTGAAAACAGCATATTCTAAGTCTTTGTTTGTTGCTGCTTTCATTGACTTTCTTAAAACGCTTCGGCTACGTAACGACTAAATTTTGGTTGCACATCAGAACACCGTTGAATACGTAACGACCGATATTGACGGCTTGCTCCCGGAGCGTACATTAATATTATTTTCTAATTCGAACGCATCCTAAAATCCATATATATACTAAATATCTCATTAATACCATAGATACATAGACGGCCGCTAGAATAATTTCGCGCGTCATTTCGCGGATATTTCTGGTAAAATTCCATTGACATCATAATTTTTTCTTCCGAGCAATCATCAAAAATTTTATTGGTTTTTATGAGCTAATATCTAAATATTTTTGTATGTAAATAAGCAAAACAAAATGTTACCTTTGATAGAGAATCTAATAAAGATCACGATAGTATTTACAAAATTTCTAAATAGGGTGCCGTATTTTTCCGTAAGACAAGTACAAGTTAGAAATGCCGAGTTTTTTTCACTTGTTCGACTTTCTCATATTTATTCAAAATTATCTAATTATTTTACAAAATGAAATTTCAATATTCTATATACGAAATTTCAATGCGATCATTGCACAGTATTCTTTTTATGATTTCTATAGTAGTTCCATAGTTATAGTACTTTTTGTCGAACGCGGCGATATTGCAAGAAATTCCAATAAATTGCCGCGGTCTGCCATGAAATTATGCCGCTACTCGAAGGGAAGAACTTCCATCTTTGTTTTCAAGCACTGACACGAAGTAGAAAAGTGTAGGTATCCTTGTTTCGTCTTGATTTTTTTCCCGCCTTAATTTCGGATAATCAGCTATTTGGATAATCGGAATTCGGATAATTGAAGTTCTACTGTATATATTTTTCATATATTTTTTTTGTAATAATTTCCTTTATAAAATGGCAAATTTATAGATAAGGACCGGATAGCGTTGGTCTACTTATGTAGAGTGAAGCAAATTATATTGTTACATTGTGGCATAGTCATCATTTATTCAGCAATTGGCTGTACTTAGAATTGCCAATTGGTCTAAAAATTCTGCATGACTAAGAGAGAATGATTGATAAGTGAATCAGAATAAATTCTGATTTTTCGGCTCGACTAAATAAGTAGTTGTTGTTTTTTCCAAGGACTTGGCATACATGGAGCAGCTCTTTTCCGTCCGCAGGTAATTGTGCCTGAGAGCATAATGGAAGGTCATGGAATGAATTATAAATAAGATTAAAACGAATTTACCGCGTTAAGTTTTTAACACCCGACGTTTCGGCGATGTTGCAACGGCATTGTTCAGGGTAGACTGTGCGGTTGCAAAATGTGTTTTAACAAGATTTGGCCCCATGCCAGGTGTCCAAGATCGCGATGAAATATTTCAAGGAAAAAACATATCATGCCTTGAATGGTCAGGAAACTCACCGTACCTTAATTCCATTGAAAATCTGTAGGCTATTGTGAAAGCTAGACTTCGTGAAACAGATTGCACAACAAAACTGATTGAGGCTGTAATTTATACATGGTTTCGAGACCAGCAAATATAAGAAAACTGAAAAACACTTGTCGATTCTATGTCAAAATGTATTTAAGAAGCTATAAAAGCCAAGGAAAGACATATTTTCTATTAAAACAGCTTAAATTGTATTCATGTCTCTGTTTTCTTGATCTATAACTAATAAATGTTGTTTTTTTCAAACTATCACTTCCACAATTATTTAGATGGGATATCGATCCATATTAGGGAGATGAGAGGACAGATTTTTAACAGATATCATTCGCTGAAGAAGCTCCAAAATTTTCTCCCGGAGAAAAGTAAAGAGACAATCTGTCAATCATTACTTCTTCCACTCCGTCACTATGGCGACACCGCCTTCCTCGATCTGACAGAAGAGCTGGCCACTAAGGTGTAAAAGGCTACAGAACCTCTGTATCCGCTTCATTTTTGGCCTCAGAAAATATGACCATATCACGGAATATCGAAGCAGACTGCAGTGGCTTACCACCAGGGAGACACGACAGGTTAGAACTCTCTGTCTCTTATATAGAATCCTGGCCGATGGTGTGCCGCTTTATCTTGGCGACAGGTTCACCGCGCTATCTACGCACGGCCGTCCCCTGTGATCAGAGAGCAATAACCTGTTATCTATCCCTGGTCATAGCAGCGACTTTTTTTCGTACGCTGTCTCCGTGGAAGCTGCACGACTCTGGAATGCATTACCGAATAATCAAAACAGCCCTCAGCATCTCCTCGTTCAAGGCCAGGTTCAAGGAGCATATAATTCTAAAACCATAAATTAACCAATCCTCCTCTTCCCCCCTCCTTTTCGCTTCCTTTTCCTTCCTTCCTCTCCCTTATTTTCTCTGCGTCTGTTTAATTTCAGTAATTTGTTTTCCTTTTTTATTATATTTTTCTTTTTCTGTCTGTTTCTTTTTTAATCACTTTAATTTTTATTATTCTTTGGTGTAGCCAACGTAACAAATTATATTATAAGCCTAAGCTATAGGTTAGCTGATACACATTTCCGCAAGGCAATAAGCTGGCCTTTTTTATTTGAAATAAAGAGTTTATTATTATTATTATCATTATCAATGACGTCAAGAGTTAGAGACGGAGTTTAAGCATCAGAGTCGCATCAGAGACGGAGTTTAAGATGTCGAGACGACGTGAAGTGGCAGCTATTGCCCACGTACTGCTCCCCTCTTTACACGTGTGAGTCCTGGTCGAATTACATACCTGCAGGATCGGGAGCAGTACAACGACGCTTATTTTATTTTGATTTTATTTTCTTAAGGATAACTTACAGCCAATAATTTTGTAGTGAACAAAAATAGGAAGCTTAGAGCCATTTACAAGTTACCACTAATAATGACAATAATAATAGCGTGAATTTATTTTTTATTTTTGTTTTTATTTATTTTTATTAATTTTATAGAACTGATATTAAGCATAAAGAAGATATTAAACAAGAAGACACTAAATTGTACAGTAGAAAACATGTTGACATAAACAAGACTGTAATAAAAGAAGAAAATGCTAAGCCGGTCATCACAAATCCGCCCAACAACCTGTTTCCTTATAGTATCTATATTCGTGAAAAAGGGGTCAGCATTCAGGGTGTTGAATGTTTCGCATACCCTTATAAAATAAGAATTACGCCTGTATTTGGTTTTAAAGCCAGGTACAAGAAGGAGTGCCCTATTTCTAAGTGTCCGACTAGGAGTGCGGAGAGATATTTTAGATAGTAGTTCAGGACAATCAATCGAGCCATTTAAAATTCGTAGTAAAAGTGAGATGTCAGCTATGTTTCTTCGCAAAGCCAATGGCAGCAAATGATTGCGGATACAACGAGAATAGTAGTCTGGATCACGTATACGACATTTATATTCTATGTAGTGCAGATATTTTCTTTGGATGGCCTCTATTCTCGATGTATACAATTCGTAACAAGGGTTCCATAACTGGGATGCATATTCAAGATGACCGCGGACGTAAGCACAATAGAGATTTTTTGTGGTTTTTATGTTATTGAAGTGTTTGCTGGATCGTATAATCTTACAGGATGCTATTCCTTCCACATCGACACATCAGCGCATCGGGTGTGTTTGCCGCAGCAATTCTTCCTCACCTTATGTCGTTAATGCGACGCCGATCCGTGGGCTACATACGTCGAATATGGGATAACGCGACCAACTATACATTTTCGCAGTATACGGATAACCACTGCATAATATGATTTACTAATTAATGACAGATAACTCTGTCAAGCGCCTTGGATAAATCCCAAATATTACGGTTTCGATGCGTCGGTCCAATTCATGTTATATGGACAAGTTTGTTATAACAGATAGTGACAAAGACCCATGTTGGATACCTTTCCCGGTGCCTCGCCGTAAGGTGTTGGTCTCTGACGGATATATTGACAGAGCTAGATAATAGATTTGTATTGCCTAAGTCTTCTTCGCTCATCCCACGGCTGAAAGAACGATCACATATCGTTATACCATCGTGGGGGTGACGGGGAGTTAAGGGGCCCTTGTTGAGTTGGCCACGAAGACCCATTCTGTTCAGGGTTGGTTACACTCACGGGTCAACACCCATCCGGCGGCCTCCAGGCATTAAGTGCGAGCCTGGGTAGGACCCTGGCCTTAGGGTTAGTTTCCCCTAGGAATCAACCTTCTGGCGCTCCTGGATGGTCTGTGCACCGTGCGGTGTAAGCCAATCGTTTGTGCACTCTAACAGTAGGGCGAGTCTGGAAGCAGTACTGTTTCCTATAGAGCGGGGGTGGTTGCGGACTTTAAGGCGACTGCTCTTGAAACGAACATCGGCTACCCGATCCTGGGTGAACAGCCGGGCAAAGGATGCCGTGGTCCGCGATCGATTCGGTATACACCGTTTCACCGCTTCGTAAGGGAGAGGACCGCGCAAACGACCTCGAACTCATAACCAATCGAGAAACTGGAGTAATCTGGTCGCAACAGAGTGTAAGCCCGCTGGGTAACACACCCGGTTATCTCGCGGTTTAGGCCTTGGCCCTTACGGGCATGCGGCGGAGCTTGACGGTGGCTGGTTTGTCCAAGTCTTCTGCGCTCACTTCACGGGAGATAGAACGACTAATCGTTAAAACTTCCTGAGGTGACCGGTTCGCCCGTTGTAGTTGACATTTCTAGTTGGGGTGACGGGTTAGCCCGTTGTAGTCGATACCACCCCACTGTTGACACTACACCAGGTGGTATGAAGGAGATGGGACCCAGATGTTATCACTTCCTTTACGTCCTCGCCAAGTGAAGCCCTCCATTGAGTGATGCGGTTCGGTGACTGACTGGCTTGAAGTGGTTGTGTACGGCTAATGAATGATTTGACCCGATTTGAGGCAAACGTGGTTTGGTTCTTGGGTGATCTATCACTTTTAGACATTCTGAATCAGCCAGGACATCAGGACGTATTGCAATGACGGTTTCCAATTGGTATTGCATGTTTCGGGGTCACAGGCAGATAGATCCCTCGGCTGGCGTTGGAGTCAGCGAGGCGGCGCACATAGGTGGATATTGAGTAATTAGGCGGCCAAAAGTCAAAATCTTAAAAATGAATGTAGGCACAAATTATTGACGTTGACGCATAGTTAACACTTCCGCGAACCACCCCCCACCCATTTTTACCACGACCGTACGCCCCCGCTTCCGTGCAGGTAGTCGGAATTTGATTGCTATCCCTAGTGCACGCATCCTGTTCTCGGCGCCCCCAAAGTGATATCATTTTCAAAGCCAATATTTTTGTTTTGAAGTATAAAACACCAGTGACAGTGCAGTGATGGATTCTGAAAATACAGGTATGTATCCTTCAGACACTATTTTTTTTTGTATTTAAACATAGTTTTCCATTTTATTTCACAAATCAAACCTTTGACGTTTTCAATACAAAATTACCACGATTCTAAGAATAAATTGGTGTTTTTATGACTCATCCCTATTCGTCCCTGTCTTGTTTCATTTTTAATTGAATATGTTATGTATTTGACATTACATATTTAAGAAAATCTGCCGCAGAATCCCGCAAGTTTACTAAAAAATAATTTTTGAAAAAATTTTAAGAAAATTACCTAAAATTTTTTTTTTCTAACTTTCTTAAAAATTTGTTTTCTTTGTTTTAAGGTCATCAAGTGCTTCTGGCGTTAAAGTAGTAACGCGAAAATATTTGTTTAACCATATGAAAACTCAAAACTTGGCTACCTTTGACGAAAAATTGGAGTGCTTGGAAAATGATTTTATCATGAGTTACGGAGACTCTGATGACAAAAAAAAGGACTTAAAACACAAATTTTCTCACTTCAAATCGCAGATGAAGCAAAGATGGTTGTGTGCGCACAAAATGGAGGAAGTATTCCTTCAAAATAATGAGTCATGGTTGGAAGGGACTTTTGAAATTCCAATCAAAACAAGTCACCAACAAGGTCGTCCGTCTAAATCATTCTCCGATTTAAGTGAGCGAAGCAAACGGAGAAAAACCGAAGAAATACGTTCCTCTGTAGAACCTGAAGTCATCGTTCATGCTGCCCAAACGATTTTACAGACAGATGGAAAAAGAAATGCGTCCAAAGTCCTGAAAGAGATTACAAATTCTCCAACACGAGCGACTAGGTATAGAAAAACCAGTGGCAAATGTGATGAAACTATTCCTCCGTTGACTCCGTTTAAAGCACTTCAGATGTTTGTTGAAGCCGATCTTTCAAAGCGACAGTATGAAATAATAAGGGCCACAAATAAGAAACACTTTCCGTGCTACGATCTTTTGTTGAAAGAAAAACAGAAATGTTTTTCATCAGAAACGGGTTTACGGGTAACGGCTACCTGCGCAGAAATGAATTTACAAACCCTTTTAGATCTGACAGCCACGCGCTTATCTAAATTCTTGGAAGAAGTGTTGGTAACACTAAATGAAAATGAGCGGCATTTACTAAAGATTATAAGCAAATGGGGTTGTGACGGCTCTCAACAAACAAGATATAAACAGAAATTTACAGAAGATGGCGATTCGGATGCGAACATTTTCTTAAGCTCATTTGTGCCTCTACAAATCGTTTGCGGGGAAAACAATAATAAAGTTGTATGGCAAAATCCAACGCCTTCCTCGCCACGATTTTGCCGTCCTATAAGATTCCGCTTTATTAAGGAATCTACTGATGTAACCAAAGAAGAAATAAGCTATGTGGAAAATGCTACAAGGTCCTTAACCCCGACCCAAGTAAATCTGAATGACTGCGAGTACACTTTTACTCATATTATGAAAATGACTATGATTGACGGTAAAGTGTGTAATGCAGCCACAAACACTACTTCAACAAGTCGCTGCTACATATGTGGAGCCACTTCAAAGGATTTTAATAATCTGAATAAAAAAAATGAAGAAATTCCCGAAGCCCTGGAATTTGGAATCTCTGTTTTGCACGCCAGGATCCGAATTTTTGAGAGTATTCTGCACCTGGCATATAAATTGACTACGAAAAAATATAGGCAAAGGAAAACTCAAGAAGAAAAGAAAACCGAAGAAGACAGAAAAAAGGAAATACAGGAGCGATTTCGGACTGAAACTGGCTTATTAGTCGACATGCCCAAAGCCAATTTCGGCAACACAAATGATGGGAACACCAGTAGACGGTTTTTTGAAAATACTGAGCTAGCAGCCGATATCACAGGACTTAATCATGATTTAATACACAGGTTAAAAGTCATCCTGGAGACAATTTCTAGTGGGCACAACATCGACACAGATAAATATGATACCTATGCACTAGACACTGCAAAGTTGTATGTTGAGCTCTACGGATGGCACCCCATGACACCAACTATGCATAAAATTCTCATCCATGGAGCCAGCATCATAAAAACCTCTTTACTTCCAATTGGACAGTTGTCGGAAGAAGCGTCTGAGGCGCGCAATAAACATTTTAGGTCATACAGACAAAATTTTGCGAGAAAATTTTCACGAGAAACGTGTAACTTAGACATATATCATAGATTACTATTAACATCAGATCCACTGCTGAGCAGCATGAGGCCTATCAAAAAAAGCCCACGTAAGCCATTTCTATCGGAAACAATTTCATTACTATTGCCAGCTGAACCAAATGTAGAAACAGATCCTGAACACTCTGACCAAGAAGACACATCATTCAATTAAAATCTATTAATTTAGTATAGTTTGTAAATATTGTAGGCTAAGCTGTAAATACGTATATTAACATGTGTATACCTACCTAATTTGTAAGTATGGTAGGCTAAGCTGTAAATATCTATATTAAAATTTGTATACCTGTTGTAAATGGAAATAAAAAAAAATAAAAAAAAAGTTTCATATTTTTTTATAATATATCATTAAAAAAGGAGGGTCCCATACAGTCGGGAATGATATTTTACACAATATGTGTTAGTTGGAACCCGCTAGCTGCAATGGGTGCTGAAATATTTAACTTTTTAACACTTCGTTGTATGAGCGCCACCTGCAGGAAAAAAAACGTAACAGTTTTTAGTATTTTTTGTTGTAGCAGCAATAATTATACACATTCTGTGCAAATTTCAGCTTCCTAGCTATAGCGGTTTCGGAGATAGAGCCCGCTGACAGACAGAAATACAGCAAAGTCTCAGTAATAGGGTCCCGTTTGCCACCCTTTGGGTACGGCACCCTAAAAATGGCTTTATTTTGTAAGATAATCTTTTATTTTAATCAAATATACTATTCTGAAAGTGATAAAACAAAAAAATATTTTTGGCCGCCTAATAACTCAATATCCACCTATGTGCGGCGTTGAGAGGCGCAAAGGCGGCGGCGCGGCGGTTGCATCGAGACGCCCCTTATATGGAGTCGGAGCCGCCGGGTTCGACTCTCGCCAGAGGCGTTGTTTTGTTTTCGAAATCCTTCCCCAGTTTACGTAACGCGGCCCCGACCCGGGCAAACTGCAGCGAGCGCATGTGCGTGCGCATGCAACTTACCGAATGCGCTCTGATGGTATCGCGAATCGCGATCCTTTCGCGGATCAAAATAATATTATTCATCACTGCATCATCGGCTCGGCGAAAAAATTAGTGTAAACAGTCCGAAACGACTCGAACTAATATTTTCCTTATCCTGGAGTTACACACTAGTGTCACAGACAGTATTTATATGTAGTTTGGTAGCGAATGCTTTCGTGCAGCTTGGGCTACAAGATCCACGATGTTCTCGGATCGACTAAACTCACGATTCAGCTCCTATTCAGAAGCCTCTCGCGTCGCAGGCGTCAAAGCTGGTGGACCGGTTTCTCCTGGCGGGATAGCATAACTGTCTTCTAAGCAACTGTCTTTGGTGGTGAACGGTTTCGTGCAGTTTGGGCCACAAGATCCATTTTGTTCTCGGATCGGATCAATTCCCGATTCAGCTCCTATTCCGAAGTCTCCTCGAGTGGAAGGCTACCCCGGGTAAGACTCCCATGTCTCAAGCCTCAGAGCTGATGGACCGGTTTCTCCCGGCGGGATTGCATCCCGGCGCCACTGGGCGATTTGCGCACCGGTCGGCGAAGCCAATCGGCTGTGTTCTCTGACTAATTTCTGAAAGGGTTTGGAGACTGGAAATATACTGTTTCCTAAGCAGCGGGGGTGGATGTTGAACTGTTGTCATGCCCTTCTTGAAATGTTCTTGGACCACTCGATTCCGTGTGGCACTACGGGCAAAGAACGCCCGGGTCCGCGATAAATTCAAATTGAATTACCGCTGTAATACAACAGGTGGACGCCACGTAAGCGACTTCGGACCCGTAACCAGTCAGGAGGATGGAGGTATCCTGAAGGTTAACTCCAGACGGAGATAACCTTCCTAAACTGGTAGTTAGGGGGCGAGGCTGCCCGCTCGTTGCCTTTCCCGGTGCCTCGCCGTAAGGCGTTGTTCTCTAACTGGCTGCTGGCGATCTAGACAGTAGATTGTCTTGTCTCTAAGTCTTCTACGCTCATCCCACGGCTGAAAGAACGATTACATATCGTTACACCGCCCTACACTATCTATATGTACATAAAAGTAAACAGTGCTATACTCAAACGTCAGCATATACTTGCTACAAAGGAATATGTAGTAGGTACAGTCATTACGAAATTTTCCAAAAATAAAATATCAGTAGGTAAGTTAAATGATGTTGTGTCTCTGTCATTCTCGATATTTATTAAATACTACTAAATTTTAATTTGGTTATCATTTTACACTTGTAATAATTTTTAATTCTGAAAATTATTTTTAATTTACCAAGTATTTTTATTTAATATTTCTTTTTCAACGTAATTTTTATTGCTAATTGACGCGCTAAAATTTTTGTGCATTTGTAATTTTGAAGAGAAAGTATTTTATTATTAAGGACAATAGGCAAAAATGTATGAGCGCTGGGCCCACCTCTCCAATAAGAATAAAGTATTTACCATTGGAAAGATATATTTATCGAGAATATTTATGAATACTGCTTACCTCAATTATTTCGTTAAAGTTCGGAATCTTGTTAAATATGGCTGACACGAAAACCCCCATCCCAATTAATTATTTAAAATATATTATTTGCAGTGATCATCCAAAAAAGATATTATTATGATGTACGATTAGTGGGCACACCATGTTGATCAGCTGACTTTATCAGGATATACGTCAGGAATCAGAGCGGCAATGAAATCATGAGACACTTTACAGAGTTCATGCAACATATGAATATCCCAGTATTTCCCCTCGATATACTACTGTCAAACTTGAGCATACTTTGAATGTATAGTTTGTAGTCACATAAAGTATGTACTTTATCGTTTCGGGTATTCTGCGACGGTTTTCGTTCAGATAGTTATTAAAAATGTAATTCCTGGATATGTTCGGTTCTAGGGGATATCAGGTAATAACCCATATTTATTAGGATATAACTCAGAAACGGTTCATATTTGAGATCAGTTGTTTCAGTATTAAATGTTCTACATAAAGAGATCTTTCCATTGGTATAAAATATGATCTACATCTATTGGAAAAGTGGGCCAAAATTGACCATTTTTTTGCACATGATTATTTGTATTTCTTTTTTATTACGTCTCAAATAGGTTTAGTAATATTAGTACGCTTTATTATTATTATTATTATTTTTGATTGATACACTTTTAAATTTTGGAATATGTTTTAAGATTGTCATTTTTTTGCTGTTTTAAAAAATAAAAAGTTGATAGTAAAACACATTTTAAAAAAACTAGCCTTTAAACAAATGCTCTGTCCTGAGCCAACCCAGGGTGCAGCAGCCTTGCCTTAGTGGAACTTATCGCACGGGCTATCATAACTAAAGACTATACAAAATTTCGTGACTGTTGACCGTTGAGGAGTCCCCTCGTCGGGAGCCAATCCTGAGCTCAGCAGCCAGGTCATGATGAAACCTATAACGGGCTATCATAACTAAATGCGTATACAAAATTTCGTGTCTTTGCTGTTGACCGTTGAGGAGTACTTTCGTCGGGAGCCAATCCTGGGTGCTGAATCAGGTCATGTTCACCATAAAAATGCACTGTCATCGGAACTGAACCAGCACGTAAAATTTGAACTTCATAAGATAAGAGGAAGTGGTTCTAATTCTGCTTGCGAGATTTGACCTAAACAAACATACACAAACATACTAACAAACATTGCAAGGTAAATAAAAGCTGTAAAAAGAGCAGTTGATAGGAATCCCTATACGTATGGTATTCTCAAATTGCTTTTACACAGTTTAAATTATATGGTATATAATTCATTTGTGTACAGTTTCATTTGTGTACATTATGTCAAAATTATAAAATCTATTAAATGTATAATTAAAATAAAGTCTTTTTAAAACAATTTTAATAAAACAAGTCTTTTTAAAACCATAATAATAATAAATTTTATTATTTGTACTTGCGTCAACCAAAAAGTCATTATAATCTCGTGTGACAAGAAGATCGAAACAAACAAATTTTGCAATACCACTCAGGAGATCCGCTTTTGGCCAATCCAGTTTCTCTTATCTTGCCCCCAAATTTTGTAATTGCCTACCACCAAACATTAAAGACATTAAAATTTCATATACCTACATTTAAAAATAGTTTGAGTGCCTACCTCTTTAATTGTACAAATGCAGATATTGAACACCTTATTAGATAGATATTGAATCTTTATAATAAAAACATAATAGTATATGTAGTAATATAAATTGATGATTTCTAAATATAATTTTATTTTTATTTTTGTGAATTTATTTTGTATATTATTAATACATATTAATACTTATTAATACATATAAAAATATATATTTATTTATATCATGTTTTAAAATAAGATAATAGGTTACTGAAAATTTTCATGACATTTTCTAACGAATTTTTAATTAGGTAATTAAGATATTTCTGTTACATTATTTATGATTTTGTTTATTTATATAAATATAAAATTATAGATTTCCTAGGATAATTAAAATGAATTGTCTACCTTGGAAGAGGCGGCAGTCTAGTTAGGTTAAGACTTTTGTATATTGAATCTACTCATAATTTGAAATCAATAAATAATTTGTAATTTGTAAACCTGGCGGCGGTTTGACCAGTAGATGTAGCTACTACGCAATAGGACCACATGCGTGCATACTTTGGTATACAATAAAGATGGAGCGATCAGTGGACGAGAATTGAGGACAGGGGAGAGTGCATGAGCTTGCGCAGTTTTTCGCCCAGCAATAGAGGACATAACCTAAAAAAGAATAGGAAGAATGAGTTGGTAGCTTGTATGGGATACGGAGTAGTGCCCTATGTAATCAATGGTAATAAGCGAAGCATTGTTGGGACGGCTATGGTGCTTCACATACCCGATTTTCGTGCCGGTGAAGCGTTCAATACGCCGACAGAATAACTCTTCCCTATTTGGCTACGAGATATAATGTTGCCGAGTCCTTTTCTTGACGCAGTGGTGAATGCAATAGCTCCATTTATTTCGAAGTCAAAACGCTATTTGCTCGCTACAGCGGTGGCTAGTTGAACTTTCTTGTGAGACCTAGCGGCATTATGGCAGACCGCGGCAATTTATTGGAATTTTTTGCAATATCGCCGCGCTCGACAAAAAGTACTATAACTATGGAACTACTACAGCAATCATAAAAAAGAATAACTGTGCAATAATCGCATTGAAATTTCGTATATAGAATATTGAAATCTCATTTTGTAAAACAATTAGATAACTATGAATAAATATGAGAAATTCGAAAAAGTGAAAAAAAACTCGGTATTTCTAACTTGTACTTGTCTTACGGAAAAATACGGAACCCTATTTAGAAATTATAATTAATACTATCGTGATCTTTATTAGATTCTTTATCAAAGGTAATATTTCGTTTTGCTTATTTACATACAAAAATATTTAAATATTAGCTCATAAAAAACCAATAAAAATTTTGATAATTTCTCGAAAAAAAATGATGATGTTTGACAATTGAATTTTACTAGAAATATCCGCGAAATGACGCGCGAAATTATTCCTAGCGGCCGTCTATGTATCTATGGTAATAATGAGATATTTGGTATGGATTTTAGGATGCGTTCGTATTAGAAAATAATATTACTGTGCGCTCCGGGAGCAAGCTGCCAATATTGGTCGTTACGTATTCAACAGTGTTCTGATGTGCAACCAAATTTAGTCGCTACGTAGCCGAAGGGTTTAACCCTTCGGCTATGTAGCGACCAAATTTTACGATTTAGATACGATTTTATTTTTTAAATCGCTTGTGTCACCACAGAACTTTCCAGGATAGTAGCCAAGGACTTATTCAAGGCTTTTGAGCATGATATACCTTCGGCATGGCGGTTGACCTGGTTGAAAGTTCAAGTTAAAGTACTGTCGGCGAGCAATAATCCAAGGTCACACATCTAAATTTCATGGAATTCCACTTTGCCTCGGATATTTTTTAGTCGATCATTTGGCCATTTAAAATCCAATATTCAACCTTGTTCAATCAACATATTTTCAACCTTGTTCAATCAACAAAAAAAAAAGAATAATTAAGGAGACAAATACTATTTCAAAGCACTTGTCGTGATTGCTCTGATTTCATTAAATTAAGATATATAATTTGAATTCACAAAACTTTCGATAATTTCTATCCTGACTACTTTGATTCTTTTTTTTTGAAATGGATATACTGAAGCATAATTAAATTTTGTGTATTGTTGTAATTATTATTATATTAAATTATTGTATATTATTGTAATTATTTTTGTAAAAATATATTTTTTAGGCTGTTTTATTCAAGTAATCGTTCTTTTAGCGTTCAGGAAACACGCACGAAGATGATGATTCGCCTGGTCCATTATACCTTCAGAATTGAAAAGGTAGAGGGGGGGGGGGGGTGTAACATAGTGCCAAGCGCAATTTCTGCAAAAATAGAGCTGATGGAGAATTCTGGTGGGGAAAGTAAGAACTATGATTCGGTTTCATGGTTCCACCGATAGAGCGCGCGGGAGAGCCATCGCATTGTGTTGCCCTTAGTCATTGCTTACGAATCGCTCGAGGCAAGATAGTGTCAAGCGACAATGCGGCGAAACAATACTGGCAGATCCTGTATCCGGCGGTTACAAATTACTGAAGAAGAAGATGTACATGTCTTCAGCGATGACTACCAGCTCTCATCTGACGACTCCATGAGCAATTCGGACACCGAAACTTCAATAAACTCGCTTAGCAGCTCAGCACTGTTCTTCATTCCATTATCTTTGATATTATACATTTATTCCTATCTTCGATCTTATAATTTAGAGTAAGAGAATAACATTCTAGTCAATTCATTATTCATTGATAATTCCACCCTAGAATGCGACATATCTTAAAATTTGAATAACTTTGTGATGCAACAAATTGCTAAACGCGTGGATAAATAATTTTCAGAAATCTAAAAAAATACGAAAAATAGGCCTAATGTTAACAAAAATGGGGTGATATACTTATGAAGATATGTACAATTGCTTTCAAAACTCATCTAGCCTCCGAATCGAATTTACAGATTTGAGGATTTGATCAAACTTTCAAATGCGTTTTTCTCGATACTTAAAAAATGGCGCTTGGCACTATGTTACCACCTCTATATTGACACCTCTTCAATTTGTTACCGTTCTAAATTTCTATATTTATTAAACGTTGGCTTATCTCATCGACTGTGAAGTCGCCACCGTTCAAAAATACATGTTCGTACCCGAATGTTCCCACACCGATGACAGTATTCCCGTTTGGTTCGATCGCCTTCATTACGGTTGCTTCCCTTAGGAATGCACTTGACATTTGACCACTTTTTGTCCGTACGAAGGTAAAACGACTACTTCTAAAAATTCTACTCAGAGTTGGTACAGAATGTAACTGGATTTCAAGCAGAAGAAAAAAACGGTTGCGTCATCCCAAGACTTTGTCGGCAAGTAGCCAAGGACTGATTTCACCTGAATATTATTTCATAAATAAAATCGATGAGCGTCCTATCTCGCTCGGCGGACGAACTCGATTGGGTTTCGTTGCAACCGCCTCTGGCGGCGCGGTTCGTTTCTCGGCTAAGGGCGAGTTTGGGCCAATCGACAAAAGATAGCGTTTATATTTGAATAAAATGTATGTCGGAATTTAAACATTATTAGTGTAACTAGAGTTGTCAACTACAACCGGCGAATCCGTCACCTTAGGAAGTTTTAACGAAAAATGTAACATTCAGTCTCCTGTGAGGTGAGCACAGAAGACTTAGGACAACACAATCCAACGTCAAGCTCCGCCACCTGCCCGTCAGAGGCCAACGCGTTACGGCGAGGCTCCTGGAAAGGTAATCATCGGGCAGCCTCGCCCCCTGACTACCAGTTTTGGCAGGATATTTCAGTCTGGAATTAACTCCTTAAAATAAATCTTTGAAAAATAGCATAAAACCGATGCACCATCCACCGTCAAGCTCCGCCACCTGCCCGTCAGAGGCCAACGCATAACGGCGAGGCACCGGGAAAGGTACCCATCGGGCAGCCTCGCCCCCTGACTACCAGTTTTGGCAGAATATTTCAGTCTGGAATTAACTTCTTAAAATAAATCCTTGAAATATAGCATAAAACCGATGCAATTCCCCTTAATTAATTTCTCTGAGCCATCAATATGGATTTTCAAAGGCATCTCCGGTCCATACAGCACAGAAGCGTTAAAAACCGTGACCCCTCTGTGACTGGTAGCAGTCGTGCATAGCATAGCAGGCTGGCAGAGGAACGACGCGGACTCAGTCGTACAAAGAGTTAACAAAATCTAGAAGAAGGAGTAGATGCGAATGATATTAAACCAGTGACGCCCAGATGATCACATGTTGAAGCTTGCCGTAGACCTGCCAACGACGAAGCGTTCTCTTACAAGACCATTTGCCACCTGGTTGACGACGGTTGAAAAAGACCAAAGAGTAAATAAGGGGAAGTTTTAAAATCGCTCCGATAATTGATAAATTAAAAGAAAGACGCTTACGGTGGTACGGTCACGTCTAGC
Source organism: Micropterix aruncella (assembly GCA_944548615.1). NCBI lineage: Eukaryota > Metazoa > Arthropoda > Insecta > Lepidoptera > Micropterigidae > Micropterix > Micropterix aruncella. The sequence continues at coordinate 17,597,807 of OX155973.1, forward strand.
GACGCCCAAATGATCATATGGTGAAGCATGCCCTTGTCTTGGTTGACGACGTCACTTGGTTGACGACGGTTGAAAAGACCTAAGAGAAGCTCAACTCGACGCCGACACAGCACAAGATCGTGCTCAGTGGAGGAGAAGAAAAAGGAAGGACGAACCCAAATAAATGGGGCAGGGTCTAGAAAGAAGAAGAAGAATAAGGAGAAGATGCGAAGTCTCTAGATGACGATTTCGATGCACATATTTTTTAAATTTAATCTCTGAATCGTGAATGACATAATAAAAAAATCACCGTAAGACTTTCCCGGCGAGCAGACAAGTTCGTCAGACTATTACTAGTTCGTTCGTTTTGGTAACTATTCTACACCGGCGACATGCAGGTGGCGTTGATAGCGTTATCCGGCGAAACTATTGGCAATTTATTTGGCCATCTATAAGAACAGTTTTTTTTTGTACAGGACTGATTGAATATACAAACTTAACCAATGATAACAATCTTTTTCTTAGGATGGCTCTCCAACTAGTGAATGTTGGCACTTATTATTGTCCTACGCCAGGCAAAACAATTCGGCAACACTCGTAATTCCGGTCCATTCTAATAAGAGTCTCTGTCATAATCGGAGTCACAAAAGTTACTAATAAGAGTCATAAACAAAAAGCCTCCTTGGTACAGCTCAAATCAGCTCTTTGCGGAGCTTAAGGTTTTGGATATCTGCCAGCTATTTATTAAGCAGTGCCTTGTAAGCTTTCACAAAACTAAAGAGTACAGAGCAAGAAGTCAAAAAATGTACTTTACGAGAAATGCTGAAAAGGAATTTTTCACAATTCCAAAGGTAAAAAGCACATTTGCCCGAAGACAATGTTTTTTTATCGCCCCGAAAGTTGACAACTCACTATGTGAAACCACGAAAAACGTGAAAAATTATGTAACCTTTAAAGGTAAAGTAAAAAACTGGCTTCTAGATATTGGGCGTTCAAAAACTAAAGATCTCATTAATACTGTAGGGTGAATATTTAAAAAAAAATATTTGTAAAATTGTGCAATATTACATATCATTTTCTTATACATACATATATATTAGAATGTAGTGTTTATTCATATATTTGTATACATTATTACTCATTTTCCACTTAAATTTATTGAATATAATGTAAAGTTTACTTTATTTTAGTCCTTAATTGCATACATATTTTTTTTCTACTTTAAATTTTACTTTAATTTGTGTAATCAACACATTTGTTAGATTTAGAAATATTTGAAATTTGATCACCTTCGTCAGTTCGCGAGTTACAAAAATACAGTTGGTATAACACAGCACAGCCAGAGACAGACCTTCTAGGTCTAGTTGGTTGTGCGATTTCGCCTCATTCGGATATGCTAGCATATTTATATGCATAGAGCTATGTTTTTCGATATAATAATGTTTGTTCTTAATTATTCCTCATGTACAACAGTATGCGTGTCCTTGTATTTTTTTCTTGTACGTTATAAATAAATAAATAAATAAATAAATAATAAATTCTTGAATGTTCCGCAACCAAGATTTCCGTCTACGGCCAGGTCTCCTCTTCCCTTTAAATTTCCCATCATAATGTATTGCAGGCGTTCGCAGAATCGCACCTGTTGTGCCTAAGCACGTGACTTAGCTATGCATCTTTGCGCTGTTTGATGACCTGCCATAGTTTGCGTTTTTGGACGACACGCCGTAGAACTTCCTCATTTGTGGCTTTCTGAGTGAAAGATATCGACATCAATCGTCTGTATACCCACATCTCGAATGCTTCTATACGTTTCCTGCGTTCATCCTTAACAGTCCAGGACATCCATATAGAAGTATGGCCCAGATGCCAGCACTGGAGAAGACGTATTCGAAGTGGGATTTTCAGGCTTCGATTGCAAAGAACCTTTGAATTTTTTCCAAAGGCATTACATGCAATTTCGATGAAAGTCTTGATCTCCAGTTCACTGTCCAAGTTTTGTGTAAACCAGGTATGATATTATTAATAATATACAATGTCCCTACCACTATCAAACAACTGGAGGACAAACAATTTAAAAAAAAAACATTAAGGAGATGCTGATAGGCCACCCTTTCTGACTGAATTCGAGGGCCATGACTTTGCAAATATTGTACCAATTTGAATGATAATGACATATTATTACGTACTTTTAGTATTTAAATGTAAGATTTAGCTTTAGTTTGATTATTTAACAAAGTACTTACTGCTTTGGATATTACTATGTACAGTTTTTAGTACGTATATTATTCGATTTATTGACTATTTCAATTGTTAGGCTTCTGCTTTGATTATTCAACTTTTTAACTGACTATTTTAATTATTGTGTGTTTATTAGGTAGCTATTAGAATTATTTACTATTTTATTAAATAAGCCTTTAATTTGTTTTATAATACGATTCTACGACGAATAACTTTTAGTAGGTTCCAAAGTTTCTTAGATACTATATATATTTTTTAAATAATATATGTATGTTAAGTAAAGATTAAAGTAGTAATGAGACTACTTAAAACACAAATATTTTGACACGTCCAAGAGCGGTTTTTAGCCGCCAATTAGACACGACGTAAATGTAATGTAATGATACCAATAGCAACATTTATATATTAGTGCCATCTATCGCCTTTCTTTATAAGTTTATTGCATCACAGAAATAATACGAAGAGATAGAATGACATCTAAAGACCTGTATGAACATTAAAGTACGTAATTATTACGTATTGAAATCTGTATACCACATTATCAACTAACATGTTTATGTAAATAATATTAGAATAATGTTATGATTTCAAAATTCGTTTGTTATTATATTAATATGTTATTTAGAGACAGGATACCGCATACGTGTTAATAACGCCATCTATAGTGCGCCGACATATTTACATGAGAAAAAAATAATCAATATTTACCATATAACAGTGATTGCCAACTACACGTTTCGTTTCCAAGTAAAATCCCAGCTACCAATTCGTAGTACGGCATTAAGCAATCTAATACACTATATAATTAATGGTTATGGATAGAGTTTTGCTACTCCCACCTGTTTGGACTCTACCTAACTCTTCTAACCGTTTCCTAACGCTATGACCACACATGTAAAAAACTCAAATGGTTAATTTCTGAGAAGTGAATCGAGTTCGTTTGTATGGGATTTGAGCAAGGACGGTACACTTGGAGCTTTTTGCTCGTAACCTTAACCCATTGACTTTATTTATAACAGGCGGGCGAGAGATCGACACCAAAAAGAGGATAGGTTATGTCCGTTTGTCCGAGGAAAAAGAAATAAATAGGATAATGAATTATTAAAATATTTAGATAAGATAATGTATTATTAAAATAAATGAAGAAATTTTGCTATATGTTCCTAAAAACTTACACCGTTTTATACCTATTTAAATATAAAATGGCAAAAATAATGGCAATCAAAAGTTTTTATAATAAAATGAAGTAAGAAGTGAGAAGTAAGAAGAATTTATTTTCAAAAACCCGATCTGGGTATTGAAATTATATATCTAATGGTATTTCTACAAAAAAAATTACATTTCCAATTACATATAAAATTATAAAAAAGTCTATAAAAAACTAACTATTGAAAAAAAAACATAGAAATTCAGAAATTCAATAACAAAGATATACAAACTAGAAATTTTTAAAAAAATAGAAATAATGAGAATACATAGAGAATCAGAAATTCAATAACAAAAATATATAAAAACTAGAAAAATAGGAAGCATCCAAAGAGTTCTACAGAAACTATATTTAATAAGGATCAAACTAACATTAAAAGAAAATACGAATAAAATTATCAAAATATAAAATAAGAAATTTAACCCTCCGTCGGTCGCAACTGTGCAAAAAAAGGACAGGTACAGTTTTTCAGTTGGCTATCCTGCTTAAGGCGACAGGTGTCGCCCCCCTCCCCAGTACCCTCTTGGCTCGGTGAGATCTTCCCGACTTCCAACCGCAGTTAGCGCTACATCGTAACAAAGAGCGGAGCCAGAGCAAGTGGCCAAAAAAGCACATTGCGACCGAATACGTCACACTTTCCGAGGTTCGTATTTTGATTTTATTTTGCTTGCATTCATCTTTTTTGTTTATATTTCACCAGTTTATAAAGTTATTTGTCGGATTTTAGAAGACAGGGGTGGTGTTTTTATGAAGTGTGCGTAATTTGCACACTGCGACTGAACTCGTTATGGCTAAATTAATTGATTTCGTTTGTCCTTTGTTCCAGAGTTTTGGATGAATGGCGAAAGGACATTACATTTAAGTAAAGAAAAGGATGTCGAGGAGGTAAGAAGACTTTTGGCAGCTGATGATGATGACGATCCAGCGCAAACGGAAGATTTAGGTGAAGAAAGCGATATTGCACCCGAAAATGAGGTTGAAGAACACAACGTTGATAAGGCTACTGAACAAGAGTACACCGACGATACCGACCATTCTGACTTTGCACTTGTTGATGAGTTTAGAAAGCTTAGGCTCACCTACATTGGTACGGTAAGGAAAAACAAGAGACAGTTACCTCCAGCCTTTGTGAATGTGAAAGGAAGGAAGCAGTACTACAGTATGTTCGGGTTTAACGATGGGAAAACTCTGGTCTCGTACATTCCAAGAGAGAAAAAAATGTGATCCTCGTTTCTTCCCTTCATAATGACTATGCCATTGATCCTTAATCTGGACAGCATAAGAAGCCAGAGGTCATAACTTTCTACAACTACACGAAAGGTGGAGTGGATACTGCAGACCAAATGTGTTCAAATTATGATGCTTGCGAAAACAACAAGCGTTGGCCAATGGTCATCTTTTATTCGATGATGAATGTGGCTGGGATCAACTCTCTCCTTATTTATCTTGGCAATGATCGTGAGCCTTTACGCAGGAGGGTGTTCCTGAAAAAGTTGGCCCATGAGCTTACTCTCCCGGAGCTGCAAAGGAGCCAGAAGAGGCATGGAATTCCCTCCAGCCTCCAAATCCGCCTGAGGAAGTTCAACCTCACAAGGAATGTTGGTAATGATGATCATAAGAACGAACCACCTTTCAAGAGGCAGAGGTGCATACCCTGCACGACTGAAACTGGTTTAAAGAGGCTTACCACGTCGAGATGTCTGCGTTGTGTCAAGCTGATCTGCAATAAACACGCAAACGATGTCTGCGATGAGTGCAAAGTTGCCATCCTTCCAACCTTTTCTGAGGAGCCTGAATCCAGCGAATATGAGGAGGACTGAGCTCATTAGAATCAGTCTGAAGTGCCTATGTTTTTTTAAATTTTCTTTTAACGTTTAGGTCACCATTTAGTCCAAATTTTGAATCAAGTACAGTGGAGGGGTAAAAAAATGGGTATTTTTTAAATATTGTTGTTTTTGGGTAATAAAAACGTTTTTCCTCCAATTCTTCTTTTAATCCCTTAATGACGATCTTAAAGAAGGTAAGCAAGAAGAAACGGTTCCCAGATCTAAAAGAGGATGGAAGTTATGACAATTTCAAATTGTGTGCTTTTTTAACACATTGCGACCGAACGAAGTTACGAAAAGGTTGCGACCGATGTAGGGTTAAATCACAAATATAAAATCAATCAAAAAAATAATAATAATAATAAAATCATCTAAAAACATTCAAATTTAAATAATTAAATTAAGTAAAAATAATCCAGATCAATGTGATGAAATAAGAGTCAGAAAATTAATTTAACAATTAAGTAAAAGAATATATAAATCACGAATAAGACTATATTATACACAAATAGAATATATTATCTTCATGAGACATATTGATCCAGCGCAAAAAAGAAAATACAGTTATTTACGTAATAGGGTATATAGTATTTCGAGGAAGGAGATAAGAAAGCCGCGTTATGAATTTTATAGATATATATTGTTATATAAAATAAATTCCTTAAATATACGAGTACATAATATATATAAAATAATATCATTTTATAATTACCTGTGAGGGAAATGTAAGGGGCTCTCTAGACGATCAAGCATGCTTGTCAAGCATCGCGTCGCAAGCTGGGATAGGATCGTAAACCGCAGGAAATATGCATTTTTTTTTATATTCACCAAAAATGCCTAATTTTGTAGTTTTCACCAGGGAGTCACGTTAATTAGTCGTAATTGATTGCTGACTGATGTGACTCCCTGGTGTAAAACTACAAAATTAGGCAATATTGGTAAACATTTAAAAAAATATTTGCATATATCCTGCGGTTTACGATCCCCTCCCAGCCCGCGACGCCGCGACCCTGATCGTCTAGAGAGCCCCTAACACCAAAAATATTCGAATAATACCAAATGACATAAAGACAAATAAATAACCGATTTTCAAAAGCGATAGCATTGCTTTGAAATAAAATTTCTTTTAATTTGAAATTACAAATCAATTCAAAGATATCCAAATTCGAACTGGCTAGTTAAAAAAATGGCAGTTTTATATCTATATGTATTTGAGGACCTAATATTATATTCCTAGACTGCTTTTAGTAATCTGTTTTCTAATATTGGGTCCATTTGCGTTTCTAATGAGTTTAAATTAAGTCGCTTTAGAAATAAGTAGGATTAGTATTTTCCTAAAAATAAGTAGATTAGTAATTTCCCTCTTAAAAATGAATTTGACATTTAGGGAATTCAAAAATAAATTAAAGAAATGGTTATCGAATCATGACAGACTAACTATACATCAAATGTTAGAAATAATAGTTTAATAAAACTTAGGTGTACAAATTATTAACATATTTTTAAGCATGTATGTTGAGTATATTTTAACATTGAACTAACTACAAAAATGATTTATCTTTGACAATGGATTGTACTTTTTTGACCAGGTAATTTTATATTAAATCCTATATTACTTAACATATATTAAATATTAATGACTGTTTCTTTCTTTTCTCACATATAACTTTATTTATATTATTTAATCGAATTTTATATTATATTTATTGTCGATTATATAATGGAATTGCATTTTATATATTGCATATATTGCATATATTGCATATATATTGCATATATATTGCTTATATATTGCATAGAATTGCATATATATATATATATATATATATATATATATATATATATATATATATATATATATATATATATATATATATATATATATATATATATATATATATATATATATATATATATATATATATATATATATATATATATATATATATATATATATATATATATATATATATATATATATATATATATATATATATATATATATATATATATACCTATATAAATATATATATATATACATGGATATATACAAAAAACACAAATATTTTAGGAAAAAACTGCAATAAAAATAATTTATAAATACAATTCTTTACTTTCTGTAAGGGCAGTCGTGTTTTTTTATTCTTAATAATATATTTACTTTTTCTTTGAATTTCAGTCATGGAGTACCTTAACATTCAAAATATCAAGTAAATAGTTATCTAAATGTCTAAATCTCCAAATGTCGATAAATTAACATAAATATATAGTGTTTAGTGTCAAATTAAAGGTCTGATTAAGTACATTCCAGAAAAAAAATATATGTATCTATATGGATAAATACATAAACCACAAATATTTCATAAAAACGGTAAAGAAATATTTACAAATCCAGTTCACTTCTTGTAACGGCAGTCGTGTTTTTTTATTCCTTTAAATATATTTACTTGTGAGTATTTCGTTTTAGTTAAGTATTCAGCAGTTGTTGTAAATCATACAATATTATTCATGGATCGCGCATGCGTGAATGGAATACACATGGAAAGATTGGAAGGAGTGGCATTTTGCAAATCGTTACATGCTGTTTGTACTAATTGAACTGTTATGGTATTCTCTAACAATCATGATTCCAAACTACTCTAAACCGAGAAAAGAAAAATAGAAAAACGTGCTTTCCTCTTATTTGGTTAACTTCTATTATGCATACTTGTCTTCAAACGTAACTTATTTATTAAATCGAGATCGAACTAATACGGTATTAAAACTTTTAATTATAATTTAATTGTTATTACTTATTTATTATCAAGGGGGGAGCCATTTAAAAAAAAAACATGTTTTGTTTTGGCCGTCTAAACCAGGCTTCCCCTTAATTTTAATTCTATCTTTAGGCTATTTTCTAATTGATATTTCAAGATTTTTTAAATACTTTTAGGTACCTAAATTGATTTATTTTAGTTTTTCTTTAAATTATTACGAATCGTGTGAACAGGTAAAATAATTTTCTGGTACGCCTGCCTTAGTGCAGGCCTAGGCCTAGTTAGGCAGCGTTGACCCAGTGATCAAGATACTGCCGTGTGCTTTTTTTCTACACGACTGCAAAACAAAAAAATCTGTTGTGTCACCCCAAGACTTTCCTGACTAGTATCCGGGGAGGTGCGAAAAAACGAACGATGTAATCAAGGTTCCCCAAATTTGTATGGCAGGTACCCCAAACGTTGGTCGTAAGTACCCCAAAAACTAATAGGTTCTTCCGATGGTTAACAGAAGCTTCTATGCCAAATTTTAACTTAGACAGATTAAGCGTCTGGGCGCTATCGCGGAAACAATTTTTTCGCCGGGAACCCCAAATTTGTATGGGAGGTACCACAACCGTAGGGCGTAGGGACTCCAAAAACTAATGGGTTCCTCCGACGGTTAACAGAAGCTTATATACCAAATTTCAGCTCAATCCGATGAAGCGTCTGGGCGCTATCGTGGAAGAATACATACATACAGACATACAGACATACAGACATACATACAGACAGAGATCGGTCTGGAAATAGTCTCAATCGTCTCAGGGAGTCTCAAAATATATATTCCCATCTTCATCTCAAAATTTTTTTTTAGCGCGATCACAATACTTTCCTTTCCGATAGGTCGTCAGGAAAGTAAAAGGAGTGTAATGTGTTCTGGATCCATCTGTGTATGTTTTCTGTTTCTTTATTCCACTATAACTTCTAAACGCTCAAAGCGATTTAGAAGTATGTGCTATTGTTAAAACTGTTATATCATCCCGAGTGTCATAGAGTACATTTACTGTCAAAATATCAAATAAATAGTTTTCTAAATTTCCAAATCTTCAAACGTCAATAAATTAACATAAATATATCGTGTTTAGTGTCAAATGAAATGTCTGATTGTGTACATTCCGAAAATATATATGTATCTATATGGATAAATATTATAAACCATAAATATTTCATAGAAAACCGGTAAAAAAAATATTATAAATACAGTAGTTCCCTTTTTGTAACAGCAGTTGTGTTTTTTATTCCTTTTAATATAATTACTTGTTTACTACTGGTTTAAACAGGACTATTTTGTAATGCTGCAGGAATGTGTATCTTGTGCCTTACTAAATTGAAATAAATAAATGATGTTGGAAACCCGCTCAGACAAAAAGCTGCTTTAATGTTTTTACATTTAAAAAAAAACAAAAGTATAATCTTGAAATAAGCGAAATATTAAGAACAGTAGGTATGTATTTTATACAATAAAACTGCATTTAACTGAAATGCAAGTATTCTTGTTCTGTTATCAATCCGTTTCGTTTGTGCATATCTTCTGGTCTATTCATACTGTTACAAAGTCATTATAAATACGATAACAACGAATTTACCGCTTGGAGTTTGTAGCAACCGAATGATAGGGCAACCACCGATGTCCAGGGTAGACAGGTAGTCTACTCTGGTAGACTATCTACTACATCGCTGAAACGTTGGATGCTACAAACTTCACGTGGTAAATTCGTTTTTATCCTATTTATAATATCAAAAAACCGCGACAGTCTTCGATCCTATGCCACAAAGTTTGATTTACCGTAGAACATAGATACGATTTCAGATTAATCGAGTCTACAATCGAGAGATTTACAATCGAGATACAGCCGAAGCAACGACTGGCCCGAGGCTATTCTCAGCCTCAATAGAGCGAGTTCGCTTCGCTCTTTTGCATCTCGATCTGTGTCATTTACTAACAATCTTTGTAGTTGATAAAGATAATCTTTGACAAACGTTTTATAGTCAGCGATTCTGTGCCCGAGGTGCTCGCCACATACAGTACTACCTATTTTAAAATGCATGAAGATATCTTCACTAACGTATTTCTGGATTTGTGTAGTTTAACTCATTATTAATTTTAGTTGAAATTATTTCAAAGTGGTAAATGGTATTGTTTTCAAAAATAGTAATACTATATGGTTATTAAAATTAGGGTGGTCTAAATCTGAAAACTTGGTTTATAAAGCGTGTGTATAACGGATAATTCTAAAATAATATTGTATGTATAAAGTATTATGCGTATAATTATATATCGTATAGTATTTATTATTAATATTATTTATCATTACTTTTATAAGAAATCAAAAAGAAAATGTGCAGATGTGGTGTTTTTGCATAAATTGTTGACAAGTTACATTATTGTTTGGATCTTCTTGGAATGGTATATTTTCGTGTACCATCGCGACTCACTCGCCAAACGGAGTTGTTCCACCTACCACAGGTTGGCACTAATTGTGCACAAACTGTTTTATTGATAGAGTATGTAAAATGTATAATACGCAGCTCGGCGATATTGACGTATTCAATTCGTCATCTATCGCTCTTAAAAAAGCAATAATTAATGACGGTGTTGACGTATCATTGTAATCGCGTATAATCGCGACGTATCTATATAATATAATATTAATAATATGTTTTCAAGAATATATCAAGAATATATTTAAATAATATGTATACATTATGGAACGTGTATTAACATAAAATTGTATTTACTTATATGACTCCCCTCTTCCTAATTCCCATCTCCTTTTATGTGAGTGTATTCTTCATAGAAAACTGTTAAGTGTTTAAAATATTAACGTTTAAGTGTTATAGTTATGTTATTAGCATTATCTTTGAAACTTAATAATTTTGTACCTAATATTCTGTAAAAGCTGTTTGTTTCCTTAACAATAATAATAATTAAAAAATGAAAAAACGTATTTATATATTATACTAGCTGTTGTCCGCGGCTTCGCTTCGCGTAAAGTTTCGAATCGATTTGTTAATGTACGGTGGCGTTTATTTTCCTTTAGGTATATAGTGCTACCTTTAGGTATATAGTGCAAGGCGTTCCTGGGAGTTAATGGGCCCTTGCTGAGTTGGCCACGAAGACCCATTCTGTTTCAGGGTCGGTCACACTCACGGGTCAACACCCATCCGATGGCCTCCACGCATGGGGTGCGAGCCTGGGTAGGACACTGGGTCAACCAGTCTCCCCTGGGAACAATCCTCTAGCGCTCCTGGACGGTCTGCGCACCGAGCGGCGCAAGCCAATCGATTGTGCTCTCCGACTAACAATCGGGGGAGTCTGGGAACTGTATTGTTTCCTATAGAGCGGGGGCAGTTGTCTACCTTACGGCGACTGCTCTTGAAATGACCATTGGCCATCCGATCCCGGTTCAGAGTCGGGCAAAGGACGCCTTGGTCCGCGACAGATTCGGTGCACTCCGTTTCACCGCTTCGTAAGGGAGAGGACCGCGCAAGCGACCTCGAACTCGGAACCAATCGAGAGACCGGAGAAATCTGGTCACAATTGGAAATGAGGGCGCGAGTATCTCGAGCCCGCCGGGTTTATTCCTGGCTCACTCGCGGTAAGGCGTTGGACTCTCACGGGTTGTGACGTAGCTGGACGTAGAATGTACTGTCCAAAGTCTTCTACGTTCACTGCAGGGCGACAGAACGACTAATCGTTAAAACGTCCTGTGGTGACGGGCTCGCCCGTTGTAGTTGACACCGCAAGATGCAAGGCGTTCCTCCTCAGATGCACACTACCTATGTCGTAGACGTACGCGTCATGTTCCTCGCCACGCGTTACTAATTTAATGATATCTCTATAACTATACCACATAAATACTTACAGTAAATGGCTAATTTGATCTATATTTAACACTTGTGATAATATATTATTTTTTTTTTCATAAGAATTCTTATTTTATCGCTAATGTCTTTAACAAACACTGCCTACATATTTATCGCACTTTTTTGAAAAATCAAAGCAGTTATTGTAGCTTAGGATATTTTTGTTTTATTTCGTATCGTTTAACCTTTAAATGCCAACATGCAAGCAGCGTTCATAGTATGTTTGGTTATAAGAGAATGTCGTATGGTAATTCAAATTCAAATTCTTTATTTCTCAAAAATTATAGTTACAGATTCCAAATTAATTAAACCTAAACTAACTGGATCGCACGAGACGTCCGCACTAAGGAATGCTCAGATATACGTATAATTTATTACTGCCTAATGTTAAATAAAATAATACATTGAAGAATGCCATGAACTCAATTAAAAATAAACCCATCCAGTGTGAAATATCACTATAAAGAGTAAAAATGAACAAACAAAAAACAAACTACAAAAATAATAAAATGACCCATTCATACTTAATGTTTTTAAAACTGCACATAGGCAGTGATTTATATGGCACATCGGTAGTATTTTTTTATGTAGGTAAATTTAATTTATAATTGAGGAGTCGGCGAACAAAACGATCTAAAAAGGTTGAACTCAATTTTACAGGAAAGGCAAAAAACTAAATAGCCTACTTCCATTTGTTTATTTGCATATTTTGTTTTTTTGTTGATACCTTGGCTGATTTGTATAAAATCCTAGCATTCGCAAGTAAATTTTCATTGCAAGAATGGGACACATAAAATAAAGAAATTTTCGTTTAGATCGTTTTGATTGAAACCGGAATATTTAGATCGTTTTTATCGCAACTGTATTCATAAATTACACCGTTTTGATTGCTACTGGTGTTATAAAAACAGGAAATTAAAACATTTAGGCTAATTTAAAAATAAAATATTTTTACATCGGTAATCTTAATTTATTAAATCGTTATTTAATGATTATGTCAAAATTTCCTTAAATAATGAATATGTCTTTTTGGAGCCGGGCGTTGAATACCGCAACCGTACAAGATGACATTATTTTCACCATTCGCACCAAACCAATTTGCATAGTAACTCACTTTACCGAAGCTATGCTCAAATGTGGATGTTGCCATATGTAAATTAGGGATACCACAACAAAAACAAGAAAAGGTGCGAAAAAAAATATTTAGACCGTTTTGAAAAAAACTAAATTTACGGGCTATTTTAGTATGTGATTTAGATCATTTTGAAAGAAATTCATATTAATTTCAAATAATCAACCATTTTCAACTGACGAAAGATTGTGTTGAACGAAATTGGTTATTTCTGCCTCATTTTTGTAAGGTTTTTAAATCGTTTTGGTAGTAAATAGTTTTACCAATCGATAGAACGGCCCAAAGCGTACCGACGGCCCAAAGTAGGCCCCCTCTAATCGCGGGGTAAAAATTTTGCGCGGGGTAAAAATTTTGACAGTTTTGCGCGTGAAGTCGATGGCCTTGAGAAAAAACGACCATAACTTTTAAACTACTATACGGATCGTATAAAGAATAACTGTAAAATGATCGCATTGAAATTATCATTGAAATGATCGCATAACATTATCTCGTAAAACAATTAAGATAATATTGAATAAATATTACAAAGTTAGCACAGCGCGGAGCGCTCTATCCAATATTGATTAGATACCATTTTAGGCATTTGTAAGCGTCTAACCAAGAATGGTTAGCTCAAATATGAAGGGTATGAATAAAATCATGTTTTGGTCCAAAACCGATTGAGATCGTTTGATTCGCCGACTCCTCAATTTAAATGTTCACAAGAATGGATTATTTATATTTCTTGATTTTTTGTAGCTATCGATAATCATTTATCATGTTCATCAATTCATATAAAGACGACTCGTCAAAAATGAATTGTCGCTCAAACATTATTATTTTCTTGTCGCTCGGTAAAGCCTTTACATGCGCTAAAAGAGGTGAGTCACGAGTATAAATTAGCATATCGGAAATATGTAAACTAGATTGAACAAATGCAGCTCATTGTGGTACGCCATTGTTAGCACCTAAAGCCGCACTCGGCAGCCACACCTGGTTCCTTTGTCCCTGGCAGATAGTATTAGGAACTCACTTCCGATCGAATGCGATGGAAATAAACAAGAAATTATGAAGCAAATACGTCGATGGTCTCTAAGATAACTAGATGGTTTCTAAGTGCTAAGATTTTTTTTCGAGATGAAGACGGATATATAAATTTTGACATCCCCGTCCCTCTGGCCCCGAGAAATAATGGACGGTGTCGACAACAACGGGCGAACCCATCACCCCAAGCTGGTATAACGATATGTGATCGTTCTTTCAGCCGTGGGATGAGCGTAAAAGACTTAGACAATGACAATCCACTCTACCTCCGTCAACTAGCCCGCGAGAAACCAACCCTTACCGCCCGGCACCGAGTATTTAAACCGGCGGGCAGACCAAGCGCCCTCGCTACCAGTTATGGCCAGATTTGTCCGGCCTCACGACTGATTACAGGTTCGAGGTGCGCGGTCCTCTCCCTTACGTAGCTGTGATGGTTCGGTGTCTACCGAATCTATCGCGGACTACGGCGTCCTTTGCCCGGCTCTTTACCTGGTATCGGATAGCTGATTATTCGATTCGAGAGCGGTTTCCGAAAGCTACCCAACTACCCCGATATTCCAGACTCCCCCTGTTATCGGTCGAAATGCGCAATCGATCGCCTGACAACCTACGGTGCGCAAACCGCCCAGGAGCGCCCGAAGAACGATTCCTAGGAGAACCGACCCACAGGCGAGTGTCCTACCCGGGCTCGCACTTCTGCATAGAGGCTGCGGTCGATGGGTGTTGACCCGTGAGTTTGGCAGACCTTCACACATGGGTCTTAGTGGCCTAACTGCAACAGGGCCCATTAGCTCACAAGGACAGAATGAAGTTTGTCTATGTGCCTGTTTGTCTGTCTGTCTGTGTATGTATGTGTTTGTGTATTCCTCCACAATATCGCAAAAACGCTTCATCCGATTCAGATGAAATTTGGCATGGCATCATTTGGTCATGGCAAGAGTTGAAAAGATTGTAGTTAAAATCGGTCCACTAGAGGGCGTGCTAGTCATACTTAAATATCGAAATATTGGATTAAAGACTTGATATTCGGTACACAGTGGCCTTGCTGGACTAAAATCATGTTGTAAAATTTCGGTTTGTATATCTCGTATACAAGGACTAAAATAATAAATATGGGGGGGGGGGGGGGGGGGGGGGGATTTGGTAGGGGGAGGGGATAATTTACCGGAAAAGTCTTGGGGTGACACAACCGATGTTTTTCAATTTTAGCGGATATTTATTTAATACCTATATCCAAACATAAATTCATAATCTTCACATATCAATAATTTGGAATTCTGACTCAAACCTAAAATGTTCAAATTCATAAAATTCAGTGTGAAAAAATGGCTATTACATAAAGATCAAATATGTATATCTCAGCGATTAAAGGCCTAAATAAAAATATCTCCAAAACCCATAGTGACGTAAATGCCATAGTGAGGACTAGGGCATTTAGAACCATAGGGTTAATTTACATACGGCAACATGCATACAGCTGATGGAAGAAGTCGAGCATGTGACTCAGTATGCGACTCGAAAAAATCATGTTTTGCCAGACGATTACAGTTAGGATCGGAAAACTCCTGAATACTTTTTGCATAAACATAATTCGATTTTAAATGTGACAAAATTCCAAGATGTCCGCCCGTTGCGGTCTCGTAATGAAACGTAAATCAAATTTGGCAGTGCTGCCCAAGTTTGGCTCAATATTTAATGCTCGGGACGTAACCCAAATACGAAACGAACGCTGTTGATAGGTCACGGTGTGAAAAGTACGGCAGGAAGTGGCAAAGATACTGTTATGCGATGGAATTATTTTATTTTAATATGAAATCGAAGACTATCGCAATCGTTTGACATTATAAATATGGTGAAATGAATTTACCGCGTGAAATTTGTAGCACCCAACGTTTCGGCGATATTGTAACAGACATTGTCCAGGATAGTCCGAACAAGAAGATTCCCGAACTTCAATAGAGACGTCGGTTGCTAACTCTCTACTACGTGTAAACACTCTTCTTAAAATGTTTTCAATGCCTTTCACCGAGGGCAAAGACGAGGTAAAGGCAAGGTTACTTACAAATGCCTTAAATTCAGTGTATTTTCTTCGATATACGAGTATAGAATTGTAGCTATGAAATGAAATACAAACGGAGCTGCCATGGAATTCACCGACCAAAAATCGGGCCCATCATATATAATTATTATACTTCTGGGAGGTGAAGGGTGGATTCCGGACTAACGACCGGCGGTGGTAGGTTAAGGACAGCTGTCTTGCCACATGTGAGCGTTCACCTTACCACCCATTCACTCCCCCTTCGAAGCCATAAAATTTGAGATGCAGAAATCGCGGTTTTAGATATTTTTTTTAGAAAGGAGTTGATTATTTTCCTGGAGAGACCAAGATCTTTAAAAAGGTGAAAAAAATATTTAGCTGGCAGACCACGAGCGCCTACTTCCACCGCGTGAAGGTGAACAGTGAAGCCGTTCCGGATGACGGCATTTGCGAGTTCATGGTATTTATTTAATTTGTACTCGTGATCTTTTGGGATATTTGATTCCTATGGAACAGTTAATTCTACGATAAGGACCATCTTCCGAGATAGAGAGTAAAGAGTTACATCTGGACGCAGGGCTGTGCATCCGAGACTTTCAGGGAATTTATACTGCTTAGAGACCGAATCGACCTCCATAATCCAATCTGAAGCTTTCTCGATAATTGAGAAAGGTTTTGCAGTAAGATGTTTTTTGCCTTTAGAGCCAACCCGCATAAACTGTATTGGGGGTTTGAAGGATACTGTGGAACCCTTGTTGTCACGAGCCACTGAGAGGCTAAGTACCTCGCGAATAACAGCAAGGACTTTATCGTGGCGATAAGTGTACCGTCCTTGATCCAAGGCCACCTTGCAGCCAGCTAGAATATGTCTAGCTGTGCAAGGGGTGTTGCTACAAATGGGACATGAACTATCCTCGGCATAGCTCCAATGAGCGAGGTTACTGGGGTCTGGAAGTGTATGCTGAAAGGCATTTAAATAAAATTTCAGCATCTCTGGCGTCCAGTCATACAACATTACTTTCAAGTGCATTGGAGGAGGAATGCAAAAGTCTCCAATTGTTGTCCAATCATTCTGGCATTGAAGGCCAATAGCGTGAGCCATACTATTGCTGTCGTAATCTTCCCGCAAGAGAGACTTCTTCAAGTCCACATCGCTCATGGTTGTACTGCCATACCCCAGACCAGTGCCATTCTGGCTGATTCCAGTAAGGAACTTTTTGTGGAAGTCAACGCCGGCTTGCAGATCATTTGACTCACTACGGCCACTTACTACCTGCTTCGATATTGCCGGATCCTTGGAATTGCTTAGAATCGAATAATATAATCCTGTATTTTTTGTAATTTAATTAAATCACAAAAGTTACAGTGAGTGTTCTGTGAACACCGGCTTTTAAAAATTTGCGCGCCCCGCTACCGTTATAACTTGCGAAGTAATAAGAGCAATTTTCGGCCTACCCACAGAACAATGGATGACAAGTGTCATTAATTTTCATCAATTGTCATCAATTTTCGGCCTACCCGCAGAACAATGGACAACGGCGGTTGCAATATCGCCGACACGTCGGGAGTTAAATTCGTTTTATCCTATTTATAATATTTTATTGCGGTCGGAAATTCTTCTTCTTTGTGATGTTATGTCGTCTTATTTTTTTTTTTTTTTAACATTCAAACGCAATAGCACAACAGAAATATAATGTACAATCCTGAAAATACCGCTTTATGCTTCTAAATTTAGGCATACATCTGTCTGTGCCCAGGCCAAATTGTGCATAAATTATATGTTAAAGTGCATAAAATTATTCCTAATGTGTCAAGTAAAGTGATTTATTGATTATTAAAATTATTGATTATCAAAACAACGTTTGTAACCTGACTCGTTGTCTTAACTTTGTTGCTCACACTTTTATTACAATATTAGGTGAGTTTAGCTTTCAATTAATCTACCAAAGCAATACGAGCTACTTTACATTATAAACAAAGAAGTATTAAAAACATTTAAGTAATTGTATACCAGGTAAAGGTATATAGTATTTTGTTGCTATTGTATTTAAATACATTTTTATTTAATCTAAATTTTCATACAACTTTTGTTTTATTTTTGTAGTTTTATTTGCGTTTTGGACAGTATTCTTAAGTTTCTGGGTAGATAGTTTGCCGTATACTTTTTAACGGGTTATTTCCAATTATCGAAAATAGGCAACATTAAGGTGGTTTATCAAGTTTTTTCATTCCCCATTTATATACAAAAAATATTAGCTTGCCGCGAAATTAAAATTTAAATCGTGTTGTTTACCCTTAAATCGGCACGAACGTATGCAATATAAAGGGCTCCCTAGACGATCAAGCATGCTTGACAAGCATCGCGTCGCGGGCTGGGAAGGGATCGTAAACCGCAGGAAAAACGGAAATATATTTTTTAATATTTACCAAAAATGCCTAATTTTGTAGTTTATACCAGGAAGTCAAGTCATCCATCAATCAATTACGTCTAATTAATGTTAATCCTTGGTATAAACTACAAAATTAGGCATTTTTGGCAAATATTTAAAAAAAATATTTGCATTTTTTCTGCGGTTTACGATCCTTTCCCAGCCCGCGACGTGAGCATGCTTGATCGTCTAGGGAGGCCTTTAGGGGCTGGGAGGGGATCGTAAACCGCAGGAAATATGCAAATATTTTTTTTAATATTTACGAAAAATGCGTTATTGTGTAGTTTTATACCAGGGAGTCAATCATCCATCAATCAATTACGTCTAATTAACGTGACTCTCTGGTATAAATTACAAAATTAAGCATTTTTGGTATAAATATTACAAAAAATATTTGCAATTTCCCTGCGGTTTACGATCCCCTCCCTGCCCGCAACGCGAATCTTGTCAAGCATGATTGATCTTCTAGAGAGCCCCTAAGATGAGGAGTCGGCGAACAAAACGATCTAAATCGGTTTTGGACCCAAACATGTTTTTTTAAATCGGTACGCTTTGCGCCGTTCTATATATCGATTGGTAAAACTATTTACTACCAAAACGACCTAAAAACCTTAAAAAAATGAGGTAGAAATCACCAATTTTGTTAAAAACGATTTATTCCTAGTTGAAAATGATTGATTATTTGTAATTAAAATTAATTTCTTTCAAAATGATCTAAATCTCATAATCATAGCCCGTAAAAATGTTATAAATAGGATAGAAAACGAATTTACCGCGTGAAATTTGTAGCACCCGACGTTTCGGTGACGTTGCAGCCGCCGTTGTCCAGGGTAGACTGAAGGCTACCCTGGACAACGGCGGCTGCAACGTCACCGAAACGTCGGGTGCTACAAATTTCACGCGGTAAATTCGTTTTCTATCCTATTTATAATGTCAAACAACCGCGATAGTCTTCGATTTTATACGTAAAAATGTTTTGTTTTAAAACGGTCTAAATATATTATTTTTGCACCTTTTCTTGTTTTTGTTGTGGTATCCCTAATTTACATATGGCCAACATTCACAATTGAGTATAACTTCGGTAAAGTGAGTTACTGTGCAAATTGGTTTAGCGTAAATGGTGAAAGAAATATGATCTGGTACGGTAGCGGCACTCAACGCCGGTACTAAGAAGACAATTCATATATTTCCTAAATATGTTTTTTACATATTAATTATTTGAGGATTTAATAGATTTAGGTTAACGATTTAGAAATTAAAAAAAGGAAAAAATAGCCTAAATGTTTTAATTTCCTGTGTTTATAACACCAGTAGCAATCAAAAAGGTATAATTTATGAATACAGTTGCGATCACAACGATCTAAATATTCCGGTTTCAATCAAAACGATCTAAATTAAAATTTGTTTTGTTTTATTATGTCTCAATCTTGCAATGAAAAATTACTTGCGAATGCTAGATCTAATACAAATCAGCCAAGGTATCAACTAAAAAAACAAAATATACAAATAAACAAATGGAACTATGCTATTTGTTTTTTTGCCTCTACTATAAAACTAAGTTCAACGCTTTTAAACCGTTTTGATCGCCGAGTCCTCATATAACACATAATTCAATAAGCTATTGTCATCAGGACAACGTATATGCACAGATATTTAACTTGATTGTTTTATCGTATATAAGAGTCCATGTTTCAAATAGCACGATACGATATACGATCGATATCAAAAATCGGCACGATATATTGTAAAATTGAATATGGTGGAAAATTAAGTGTAAGCCGGGGCGCGCCTTGCGGCGTAGCCGCGGCGGCCAACGAGATCCTACGACATGTATGGAATCGCCGTCAACCGCGCGCACTAGGCCGCGCGGCCAAAGCGCGCGCGCCGGGCGGCGATTCCATACATTTCGTATGATCTCGTTGGCCGCCGCGGCCACGCCGCAAGTGCGCGCCCCGGCTAAGTCTTCGTCGTTTGGTCCTTTAGTAAATCATTATATCTTTATAATAATTGACATGTACCATATAAAAAATAAAAATAAAGCGACAGCAAAGCAACAAATCTACCATTACGTAAAGGAAATAAATGTATTAAATTCAGTGTATTTTCTTCGATTTACGAGTATAGTATTGTAGCTCTTCATATAATCCTCTATTTTTTGTAATTTAATTACATCACAAAAATTACACCGGTAAATTGTCGCTCCTAATCAGAGAGATTCTGTTCCAAAAACGCCAATATACACGATTATAAAAATAAAGATATACCAAACAAAAATTCAAATATTAAATTAGGCTAAAATTAAAGTGTAAGTATTATATTAATATTAATTTCACAACTATCAAAAATAATAAAATTTTAACAATCAAAAAAGTAGCTATGTAAAAAATACTAAAAAAGAATACATATAAATAGTACCTATGTGTATACAGGGAAAAAAATAACAAAACATTTATTTTTAAAATGTACTGTTTACTAACCGTAATTATTATTAATGCCTAGCGATATTTTGTTTTCTCGTAACAACCTTTTCTCCTTTGTTTGCCGGAATAACATGGCCTATCTCTAAAATTGTGTTTTTGAAATAAAATATTGCACTGCTGGATCACTAGAATAAGAGATCCATGTAGACATTTTACAGTGGGATCGACTATTAGGAGAAGACATAAATCTATGCTCACTAGGTCAAAAGACGTAATGTTAACAAGATGCCATTAATTCTAAGACACGAGCGACATTGTCTGACGAACGAGACTGGCAAATTTGCACAATCATCTTAGCACGATTAATCGTGACATTCACAATTCCGTCGGCCGCTCTATTTGTAAGTGGAACGGAACATCCAACCGAAATAGACCATGAAAGGTATGAATATTTAAGACATTATAGGCTTCCGTGCGATGTCGTCGAAATTTGCGGGGAATGACTAATGAATGGCAAAACGCGACACATCTGTACTGCGGTGTCTAGAGCATCATGTACTCCTACCTGTAAATGGTTTATTTTTACCCGACTTCAAAAAAGAAGGATTTTATCAATTCGGTTGTTTTCTTTTAAAATGTTTGTTACTTCGACATTTATAAACCGACTTAGAAAATTATCTTCTTATTCAAAAGGATATACTTCCAGATGGGACCACCATTGTTATTTAAATCCTGTTCTGATGATGGAATCCATAACGAATTGAGGCAACTCCTCAAATATTATCATATTAAGTTAAACATTTACATGTTGGTTCATTTCCGATAACAATACATTTTTCTACAACAGGGTTGGCTCCCGACGAAGGGACTCCTCAACGGTCAACAGCACAGAAACGAGATTTTGTATACGCTTTCAGTTACGATAGCTCGTTCTAAGTTTCACCATGACATGGCTGCTACACCTAGCGTTGATTCCCGACGAGGGGGAAATTTTGTATATGCATTCAATTACGACAGCCCGTTTTAAGTTTCACCAAGACAGGACTGCGGTACCCAGGGTTGGCTTCCAAAGAGGGAACTCCTCAACAGTCAATGGCTGCTGCACTTATAGAAAAATTTGGAGTCGTTTTTTTTGTTGCAAAAAAAATAATTTAATGGCCGCAGAATGGCAAATTACGAACTGATTCAATTGTGTATTTATCCTATAGAGGAACTATTCGATTTACTTGATTATTTTATTTTTTATTTATCTATTAAAAGCAGGGGTTTCTACACATACTCATTCTGATTCTAAAAAATGTTTTTTTTAATTTTTTTTATTTTTTAATTTGTATATTAGTATATTTTATTTTATAGTTCTGACGAAGACATACGTTATTTTTTTTTATTGTTGATTTTATGTTTAATATTTACTACATTTTTATATTTTTACCAGCATCTATTTAAAGTAAATTCGGAAACTCTTGTATCGCTCTGATGATTGCAGCATACTATACTTCCTGTGCAATAATGCCATCTCAAATTCACCAACATATTGAAGTACAGCGTATAGCAAGCAAATGCTTGGCACTTACATTGGCACAAATGACTCCGATGCAAGAAGGTCATCTGCACTAAATTGAAAATGGCAATAAATAAACGGTCTTGCTTTAAGTGTAGCTCATTCGTCGCCTCAGTTTAATTGATCATTAGACTCTGAGAGTAATTACATTTCAAATTTATCACTTCCCTCTGCGACCGCACTCGCCTTAATAATGGCTGGAATGCAAAATTTGTCGCTCAGTATTGCGGATGAATACTTGGACAAAAATGCTTCGGTGCTTGACTTATTTTTATTTATTGATTTATTCAATTGCAGTAATAGAATAATTTACCAAATATTCTTAAACATAATAACGAAACTATAGGTAATGTCAATTTACAAAAAGTAAAGTAAAGTTAATGGCTAGTCACATGTCACAATTACCATCAGATTTCGGCTAATCTCAGATTTTACCGGTATAACTTAAGACATGCAAAAGTAACATGCGAGTGGTAAATGTGTCACCCCTCATCAAATAAATGTTTTTTAGGTAAGTCCTTTCCACCAGACTTCCCACTACGTTCTCGTAACCTTGCCGCTGTATGGTTGGGGGCTGTTTATATTCACAGCTAACCATGATATCTGATTGCCGTTTACTATCTGCCACCTGTGACCACGATGGTAGCCTACAAGCTCAGACCGATAAGACCCTTCGGGACGCGTTCCGTGTTAACCGCAAGTAAATCCAGACTGTAGAATTGCACTATATTCACTAAATTTATTAATTATTTTTTATTGATTGTTGAGAAAATTTCAAAATATGTTGACACTTAGAATTTAAATTTAAGTATAAATATTAACACATTACAATTAAATTGTTTTTTAACACGCTTTTATTAGGTCGACCTGTATGTAACTAACTATGTAATGGAATCTAAGGTAACTAATTTAACCATCTTCCAAGGGTCGTAGCGTCATGAAAATTGGCAGCTGTATGTAGTTCTGATGACAATACAATAATATGGTACTGTCGAACTGATCTGATGATGGAGTCGGAAGATATGAACTGGAACTTCATGATGGAACATCGTATCATAGCTGTGTTTGGACTTGTTAGAAAAGTCTTGGAATGAACTTTGACCACGATAAGGTTTCAAGGTCTGATGATGAAGCCGGAAGATAGGCACTGGCATTCCATGATGGAATATCGTATCATAGCCGTGTTTGGACCGGCTTTTTTTTACGTGCATTTATAAAAGCGTGTTTTTAGGAGTTTTTTTAAACTATTAATCGGTTTCATGAAATTTATTTAACCATTATATTTTTATTAATTAACCAAAATATAATTAATCATGCATGTCTTTTTGGTCCACACGTCGTTATCTTTTCGCTTTTCCATGAAATCCTTGAGGTACGATATTTATTCAAAGAAACTCTCTGTAATAGCTATGCCTTTCTCTTGTAGATAGATTATCGTCTTCTCTACATCCCGTCATTGTGGAGAGGTTGTAAGATTCATCAAAGAAATTGAATAGGCCATTGCAAGCTCACCGTCGCACTGCCTTAGATTTTTTAAAAAGACAGCGGCTCATCTTTTTCGACTGGGATATTTTATAGGCCAACTGGGACGACCGGGACAGAGTTTCTAAGCCGGTGACATGACCCGGTATACCGGGGCGTATGGCGACCATAATCTAGAACCATAATTTCAAAAAGAAGAAAATACACTAACAATATTTATTTATTTTTATTTTTTTATTTATTTTATTGCTCCACAAAAAAAATACACCGTTAGCACTTAACATTGATTGTGTTGCTCCTAACTAGGCAGAGCCTTTTCTAAGGAGAACCCCAATACAAATGATTAAAAAATACATACTAAAAGTAAAAAAAAAATTATCAAATCAAGTTAAATTCCAAACTAAAAATATATTTTTTAATCAAATCAAGTTAAAATGAAATTATCACTACACCAAAATAATATTAGAACTATAGACAAGAAATACTAAATATCAATAATAATAATATATAATAGCAATAATAAATAATCATTTATAATAATAACTAATAATATATAAGAATTAATAAAAATACCTGTATAAAATAAATAGAAAATAAATATATTTATTTATTTTAAAATTGTGATGAATGTTTTCTCGGTCTCTCTCCTACCAAGGTTTATTAACCATGATGTAAGGTGATATTTTTGTTGTTTGCTGCTAATTTCCAATATGTTCTCTTTACTCATGATATTTATTAACCATTCTTGGAGCAAGAAAGCTGTAATGACGTTGTCCAAAAGACGTTAGACGTTTCGGCACTTCAAAGTTTCCCTTATAACGACCTGATCTCTCCCGGTTTTCCGGAGAAACACAATATTCGTCTTCATTGTTGTTTTTAAGATGAATTATTGCTTTGAGGCAATACAACTGCCTCAAATCAAGCAATTGTGCCTCAACATACAGGTCGTATGTATATAACAAAAAGCTCTAGTGATTATTTCGTCTGAACATAATCTTGGACAAATGAGGACCTGCAGACTTTTTAATAATCACTTTGTATCCTAGGACCTCAAAAGGTGAAAATGCACTAAAATCTCAAAATTGATTTCTTGGACGATGACAAAACACCGTGATTGGATCTTAAAAATACAATGAAATATTCATTTACAGCCAACTGAATACAGCAATATCTTCAGATTTTTTAACATAGAATGTTTAATTATAAAGGACTGCAATCCATCCATCCGTTCATTCTTTAAAATAGCGGTAAGCAACCTTGGGTCACGAATTCTAATTATTCGTATTAGATAAATTATAAAAGCATTTTAAAGTTATGGGTCACATATGTCTCATGGTCCTTAAAGGGTTAATGCAACATGATACCCGGGAACGACCATATCTGAAGAATTTTAGTTTTTTGAAAAATATAACCATTAAATTGAAAAAGTGAATCGCTCAATAAGGAACCAATTTAAAAATTGGACTCAAAAAAGTTGCTCATTGCCTTGGACATTCGGCTTTAAACTGTTCGAAAACTTTCAGGCGCGATTACTCCTACAATGTAACAATGATTTATTATAATTTTATTATATTCACTGGCTAATTCTCTAGGGCATACCCTAGCCACATTTTTTATTTAGGTCCTTAATTAATTACAGTTCTGAAAGCTACGCTAAATATGCTTTGCCATTAACAGCCTTATACCACCACTGCGTAAAGATAGTTATTCTGTGCTAGCGCTACGATAGACCGTTTAGTATGCGCCTGGTTCCCGGCGCGAGTGGACTTGGAATCTGCGCTTGACGCTTCGTCAACGCTGGATTTTAATTGGTCAACCCCTACAAAATTGACTTCGCCTATTTTTTGCATGTCCGCCTATATCGGATATTTTTCTGAGGTCTCATGTCGCCTTAAACGTCTTTTAAGGTTTGGGGTAGCAGTTTGAAAATGTTACGTGCCGCTGCTTAAAACTAGACGTGCAACTAATTATCGCATCGAACTTTTTGCATGCAGTGGAGGGACCCTTGCAAAAAACGACCGTTCTTCATTAGTCGAAGGCCGCTTAGAAGAAAAATAAGGCCGCATAAATACTGTGGAGCAGCCGTGGCTAATAACAGCTCATTTAATCATACTTGTTTTTAAAGACTTCAGAGTGAATAAGCTATTTTGTCAGTGATTGATAGCCTTGAAGGCGTGAAACGAAACGGCTCTCGCTCACCGTGATGTGATATAAATAAAGTGACTTCCATTGTCGCGAATTTTACGCGCGAGTTAAAATAGTAAACCATTGGACCTCATTTTGACATAAACTTGGACCCCATTTACACCTCGTGCACCCCCATGTACATCTCGTGCTCCTGTGGAACGGCCCGGTGGCATAGTGGTTAGCTCGCCTGATCTTACATTGTAAGGTTCTGGGTTTGATTCCCGGCTGGGTCACCATTTTTCAATGGAATAAAATTAACGGAATTGCATTTCAATTCTGTCGATCGAATGCAAAAACAAGACACACACTTACACACAAGTTACACGCACACATACTTATAAACACTTCATAGTAGGGTTGGTTGTAAGAGTTATCGTAATAGTACGTATTTTCACAATTAAGAATATAAACGAACAAACAATCCTCCTGCAACTCGAAATCGACCCCTGGGGGTCCATATAGACCACTTTGGGAATCCCTGGTTTAATCAATCAATCAATCAATCAAATAATTTATTGTCCTTAAAACTAATACATAGTTGTATAGACAGTTGTATTACATTTACATTTGGCCATGATATAATTGAATTCTTCATTAATGATCAAATTCTTCTATTAATAATCAAAACATAAAAGGTTACTCGTAAGAATAAAGAAGGTATTATTGTAGAACTAAATCGAGTCTCCCTATTTAGTCTACCAGATAAAAAACACAGAGTAAGATATGTAGAAAGTAATATATAGAGATGTACGATATAGAGAAGATATGTAGAAATTAACTCAACAAGTGGTGATTCTATTACATTGAATATAATGAATAATGCAATGAGAAAAAAAAGAAGATGAACATAATAAATTCTTTAAAATCCCGATAAAAATAACTTTTTTTAGTATAAAATTAATAAAATGTAAATTAAAAAAAGTAAAATAAAATGTCTTAGTGATTATATTGCAAATAAAAATAGTCAAGATATAATTAATATGTGCCTACCTAATAATAAAAATAGTCAATACATTTTAGTTGATTTTAGTCAAATTGAAAATCGATTAAAAACCTATTACAGAAAGAGAAATCGAGATGCATACAGTTTTTAGAGATCGTTAATGTCGTACAGTTCTCTTTCAATGAGATATAATTTGAGTTTATTTTTAATGCAGATGATACCTCCGCATGATTGCTGCAGCTAAACTGCAATGTCTTTTGAATGACTCAAACTTCTGGTTCTATTTGAATTCCATGCTGTGCGTTCTTCTCTACTTAATTATCTTGTGCTCCTAGTGCTTTAGCTTCTACGAATATATGAAACTGGGATACGTTATAATATTGGTCTTCGATGGCCGCAAACACACAGGTATTCCATTACACTGCAGTATAAAAATATATTCATTCGGTAGCTGAAATTGACGAAACGTCTTTGCAAATTGGTTAATCGTGCAATTATGTCAATGCGATGATGATCGTCAGTCAGACGAAGCAATTCAGAGAGACAGTTTATTAACTCTTTATTGAAATAATTTTGGTTTGATGATCCAAATTTATCCACCAAGAAAGATATACTATATTCCGCCTAATATTACAAAATGTTTTTAAGCTATTGCATAGCTTTTATCGCGGGCCTAGGCCAGCGCGGCGACCAAATGAAGAAATTTCTTAACGAAAATTAATGATTTTAAACTGATAATTACGTCTAAACCAGTACTGCTTACTATTCGAAAAAAATATATATTAAACAAGAACATTTTCCTAATATTCTTAGCTTTGAATATTTTAGATTTTGTTTATATTACATAGTGTAATTAATTTGTGAAATTAGGTCTAACCGAACACAAAAACGACTACTACGCAAATACTATCTGGCGTATTATTATGAAACCTGCACCATTTTAAAGATAATTTAATTATCTATCTTTTTATCTATGTTTTTTTTCGAATAATCCGTTTTTTTGCTTTAACGAATAAAAAATTCGTGCGTGGCGCTCTATCGGAAGACGTTTAAATTATTCCGAATCATTTGCTACCGCAGCCGCAAATGATTCGGAATAATTTCAACGTTTTCCGATAGAGCGCAGTTATCTGATATCAGAAAAAATGAAATAAATAAAATAAATAAATAATTATAATTACATAAGTTGTTAAAAATGCTATGCAATAGCTTTACCACGGCAGTCCCCGAGTGCCACACGTATTTAAAAAAAATAATAAACCAACACATATATGGCCAATTACGAACGGGTATTCTCTTACGAAATAAGAAGCTTTTTACAAGATTTTATTCATCGTGCAATGTTTGTTTGTTAGTTTGTGTAGGTCAAAACTTTTTTTTAAGCTATTGCATAGCTTTTATCGCGGGCCTAGGCCAGCGCGGCGACCGAATGAAGAAATTTCTTAACGAAAATGAATGATTTTAAACTGATAATTACGTCTAAACGAGTACTGCTTACGATTCGAAAAAAATATATGTTAAACAAGAACATTTTCCTAATATTCTTAGATTTGAATATTTTAGATTTTGTTTATATTACATAGTGTAATTAATTTGTGAAATTAGGTCTAACCGAACACAAAAACGACTACTACGCAAATACTAATCTGGTGTATTATTATGAAACCTGCACCATTTTAAAGATAATTTAATTATCTATCTTTTTATCTACGATTTTTTTTTAATAATCCGTTTTTTTTTGCTTTATCGAATAAAAAATTCGTGCGCGGCGCTCTATCGGAAGACGTTTAAATTATTCCGAATCATTGGAAAGGTCTTGCAAAGAGAATGTATGGAAACGCGTTTCTATCCTTTTCACTATTCACTATTTCACTTTCTATCATCCTATGAAGTTGAAATTTTACATGTTGGTTCAGTTCCAATGACAATGCATTTTTAAGGTAAGCGTGACCTGATTCTAAAGCCAAGGTTGGTTCCTTACTTGTCAACATCGACAAGACGCGTATTATGCGGTTCCACCGCCGAAATATCGCGTCTCGTGGTATAACTAATATCCTCAGTGGCTAGCATCATTGCTTCTATAACGTTTTAATTGCCAACGTCGTACTACAATTCGGCAACCAAGAAGCTACAACGAAACGCAACGTGTAGATGGCACACTTCCAAAAAAGTATTAATCATCTATTATTATGTTCAATATTGCGACTCTCGTGGTATAACAGTATGGCGGCACACTGTATACAGCACTATAACACGCCTAAACGGTATAAAATAATAATTGAATAACAAACAAATCTCTCTCAAAACAAATTGAATAACAAAAAAAACGCTCCTATTATTTTAATATTATTTACATAAAGATGTCGAATTTTAATTTGGAATACAGGTTTCGATACGTAATAATTACGCACTTTCAAGTTCAGACAGACCAATAGATGGCAATCTATCTCTCCTTATTATTTCTGTAATATAAAACACTTTACTGACTACTTCGGTTTTTACTATGGACAACTTTTAGTCTGCATCTATTCGAATTATCGATTATATCATTTATTAGGCTTCTATTTTGATTATTTAACCTGGGATTAAGTAAAGATAAGAGTAGTCATGAGACTTATCATTGATGATCATTGATGATATTTTGGCATCATCAAGTAAGTAAGGTCAGTCGTAGAGTCTTTGCAAGTCTCCAGTCTTTTAAACGGGTTCAGAATCTCTTAACTCTTTGTATTAAAGGCCAAATGGCACAATCTTTTTTTTTACCGCTAATTAACTATGCCGATGTGGCCTACCTAGATGCGAATGAAGAACAACTCGATAAGCTAGATAGGATTTAAAACGCGTGTATTCGCTTTGTTTATTACCTAAAGAAGTTCGATCACATATCAAACTTTCGCAGGCAAATAGAGTGGCTTCCCATTAGAAGATGTCGGGATTTTTACATACTCGTCCTACTCTTCCGCGTATTACAGCCCAACTGTCCTACTTATTTGTATAATCTCTTCTCTCCGCTTTCATCCCATGGCCTTCCATTGCGCTCTCAGGAAAATCTATTACTGGCTATACCTCAGCAACCATCAACTTTCATGTCTAGGTCTTTCGCAGTGTAGGCGGCCCGACTCTGGAATTCCGTGCCTTTACCGATAAGACAACTTGAAAACCTGAGCGGGTTTAAAAAATCGTTAAAGAGACATTTACTCAACTCATGAATACCCTCCTCCCCTCCCGTCTCCTTTGCTTGTCCTTATATTCCACTCCTGCCTTCAATATCGAGTTGGCATACGTTACTAATCACTGTTTTATATTTTATATTATGATGACTATTATGTAAGTGTATTGATATATTACTTGTAAATCAATTTGCCCACATAAACCTTTAGTCACAATTACCCTGGCGGTATGGCCGTAAGATATTGCCACTTGGCAATAGGCCCACCACATTGTACTCTTATGTGTGTGCAATAAAGCTTTTCAAAAAAACTTACTACCTACTACCTAACACAAATATTTTGATACGTCCAAGAGCGGTTTTTAGCCATCAATTGGACACGAAGTACATAAATGTAAATGAAAATGTAATCAGCCTATATAAATAATGCGATAGATGGAATTGATAATTGAATGTTATTATTGTTATCATTGGTTAATTTATTAGGTTTTTATAATCAATCGGTCCATTAAAAAAACATTTATTAAGATTAATATTTTTTTAAAAGGACAGATAACATTGATACATTGATAATTATCAATGTATAACATTGATTAAACCAATAATGTTGACAATTATCAATGTTATTATAGATGGCCAAATAAATTGCTATTACTTTCTCCGTCAAGCATTGATGGACAAAGTAACGCCAACTACATTTCGCTGCGTTAGAAGGGTTGCCAAATCGTACGTTAGAGTAAATCTATCAAATACCATACATAATTAATGCTACTAGGGTAGTGGATGGTTGGCTTTGGTCCCCATCCAATTCGCTGGAGCGCTAAATATAAATATCACATTATAAAGTCTCTTGTCACATCACTGACTCACTTTTCCAATGTTTGCTTATCATTTCATACGTGACCACAACAGCGGTCTGATTGTCAACTTTCTTGGAAAGAAAAATATGAGAGGAGCACAACTTTTATTTATGAGCCAATGACACGTTCGCGTCGACACCGACTGAAATACGGCAAGGAATTCGTACGAAGTTTAGATATTGAAATTTCTGTGAATTACCTAAAAAATCGGTTGTGTCATATTCAGACTTTTCCGGCAATTAGCCAAGGATCAATTTCCGGCAAGCAGTCAATTTAAAAAAATTAAAGTAAAATTTGTCCTTAAACACTCGAATTTCGAACGAGCGACACAACTCAATGAAGGTTTAAATTTCGAACGTGCATCGCGCGATATGAAACACACGACGCCGCAAATTTGAATATTTTAATTCCAAATACATTTGTATGGCGGAATTTAAATATGATTTGTGCAGCTTGTATATTTTTTTATTTTATTTTATTCGCGAAACAGACAGTAGGTACAACAAACATATTTACTAAATCAAAATATAACAAACATAAACCATTTATATGTTTCCACCTATTAAACGGTCATATAGTACGTTATTCTATATAAAGGAAAAGTTTAAAATATACAAGCATTTTTTAAAGTGAAATTATTAGGGTTTTTTAAATAAACAGAAAATATTCTGAAAATTAATTGCTAAGTTACAAAACAGTTCAAAGTATTAAAATAGTAAATATAAAGTAAATAGAGCAGAAAAAAACAGTAAATAGATTCATAAACATGTATATTAATACCATAAAATAATAACACAAAATACTCCGGACCATATTACTTTAACAGGCTACCGGAAAGTTTAAAAACAATTCAAGTGGAAAGCTTATTCAAAAAATTACTTAGAGAATTCTTATTAGACAAAGATTTTTATTCGATCGATGGGTTTGTTAATTTTAAATGATTTTTATTTTTTTTTGACCATGTTGTTTGACAATTTTAAGTAGCATTTTTTAATTATTCTGACTTTTTCTGATTTAAATTTATTGATTATTTTTTTGAATATTTTAATTTGTGGTTTTAGCAAATACATCTTGTAAATGATTTTGATGTCCTAAAAGCAATAATGAAGTACGTTGAACTGTATGCACGTGGTGATAAATTTAGATATGGCAAAAACGGACTAATAGACTGTAATTTAAATACACGTAGATATTAAGTTTCTACAATCTGTTAAGATTTTTTTAAAATAAATTGAAACTGAAATATGGTAATAAAGGAATTAATTATTAAATAGATAGTAATAAAAAAATACAATATATAATTATGTAATGAAACACATTATGAGAACGAAAAATAGAAATAAGAATTAGTTATGTAATATGAGATATTCCAACAAAAAAATCACAATATGATTTCGGTGCAACAAGGCATCTGTTTACCGAACTACAAGTCTTTCAGTTCAATATATTGCGCCCCCTAGTAAACCGATTTCAACCACAATCTATTCAACTTTTGCCATGACAAAATTATGCCTGCATACCAAATTTCAGCTCAATCGGATTAAGCGTTTGGGGTCTATCGTGAAGGAATATATACACATACAGATAACTAGGGTTGTCGACTACAGCGGGCGAGCCCGTCACCTCAGAAAGTTTTAACGATTAGTCGTTCTATCTCCCTGGAGTGAGCGCAGAAGACTTGAGGACAAAACAGTCCACCATCTAGCTACGCCACAAGCCCATAAGAGGCCAACGCCTTAACCGCGAGATAGCCAGGAGTGTTACCCGGCGGGCTTTCACCCACGCCCTTACTTCCAATTGTGACCAGATTACTCCAGTCTTTCGATTAGTTACGAGTTCGAGGTCGCTTGCGCGGTCCTCTCCCTTACGAAGCGGTGAAACGGTGTTTACCGAATCTATCGCAGACCACAGCGTCCTTTGCCCGGCTGTTGACCCATGATCGGATAGCGTTTCAAGAGCAGTCGCCGTAAGGTCCGCAACCACCCCCGCTCTATAGGAAACAGTACTGCCTTCAGACTCCCCCGACTGTTAGTCAGAGTGCACAGTCGATTGGCTTACGCCGCACGGTGCGCAGACCGTTCAGGAGCGCCAGAAAGTTAATTCCCAGGGGAAACTGAGTCTTACCCAGGCTTGCACTTCATGCGTGGAGGCCGTCGGATAGGTGTTGACCCGTGAGTGTGACCAACCCTGAACAGAATGGGTCGTCGTGGCCAACTCAGCAAGGGCCCATTAACGCACATACAGACACATACATACACATACAGACAAACAGATACACAGACACACACAGACACAAATAAACTTATTTATTTTAGTGCGTTCACAACACGTTCCCTTCTGGTTGGTTGGCGGGCCGGGAAAGGAAAAAGTGGTTTACAAAAAATATGTCTGGGAAAGACGTGGACTTTTCCTATCGCAAAAAATATTTGTTGCTCTACGTTGTTGCTCTATGTTGAAACTATTCTACCTGTAACTAGCTTTCTAGCTTCCAAGAAAAATATTTAGGCAATTCAACGTGCAAAATATATTCTCCTAACTTAAGGATTACGGGAGGTAGACTTTATATATTTCTTTTACTCTTTATATCATATTCAAGGCAATCACTATTCAGTAAACCTACCTTTTCTTTACAAACGAAAGTAAGATATTTTACAAAATTCAATTAGCAAAATGCAATTATTATTATTATTTTCTACCTAAAAATATAGGGTAGATTTTTTAGTGTGCACAATATAAAAAAAAAATAACCCCACTTATTTCCTTCATTTCTTTTGTTTCATATTTATTATTACAATTTTACTTTTATTTAAATGACTGTTCTTGATTATTATAAATTCAATAGACATCTTGCGTTGAAATGATTAGTATAATATGATTAGTATAATTGATTATTATAATTATGAATG
Organism: Micropterix aruncella; assembly: GCA_944548615.1. NCBI lineage: Eukaryota > Metazoa > Arthropoda > Insecta > Lepidoptera > Micropterigidae > Micropterix > Micropterix aruncella. The sequence continues at coordinate 17,631,869 of OX155973.1, forward strand.
ATTAGTATAATTTCCAATTATAATTTCCAATTATACGACAATTTCCAATAATATTGTTAATGACAATAATATTAACTGCTCGAAAGCCAGCCATCGCGCGTAAAAAACTACCTTTTTAATCGATTTTATAAATAAATACTGACAATATCGTTTTTTTATGAATTCCATCTTGTTACCTAGTAGTTAATCTTTTTAGTCGTGTATATTGTATATTTAAATAATATATGGGGGGCGACGGAAAAGGTTACGCGCGGATCTGTCAAACGACGCAAAGTGTCTATAGGCACTGTTGGCGTCCGACGGGTTAAAACCAATTGAACTGTATCAAGAATGGGTGGTGAACGGTTTCGTGCAGCTTGGGTCACAAGATCCATTTTGTTCTCAGATCGGTTCAACTCACGATTCAGCTCCTATTCAGAAGCCTCCTCGAGTGGAAGGCTACCCCGGGTAAGACTCCCGTGTCTCAGGCCTCAGAGCTAGTGGACCGGTTTCTCCCGGCGGGATCGCATCCCGGCGCCATTGGACGGTTTGCGCACCGGTTGGCGATGCCAATCGGCTGTGCATTCTGACTAATTCCTGAAGCGGTCTGGAGACTATGGAAATATACTGTTTCCTAAGCAGCGGGGGTGCGTTGACCTGTTGTCATGCCACTATTGAAATGACCTTGGGCCACTCGATCCCGAGTGGCACTACGCAAAGAACGCCCAGGTCCGCGATAAATTCAAATGAAGGTTATTCCGTGACCTAGGAATAACATTTGACTCAAACCTAAATTTCAAGATACACATTGAGAACATAGTCGAGAAAGCAAATAGGATGCTGGGGTTGATCATGCGGATCACTAAGAATTTCAAAAATCACAACAGCATGATCCTGCTTTATAACTCACTAGTGCGTTCTCATCTTGAATTTGGGTCCTCGATATGGAACCCATATTTTAAAACGTACTCCGATAGAGTCGAATCCATTCAAAGGAAATTTCTGAGAATGCTATCATTTAAATGCGGCCTTAAGAATCATCTGACTAGCTACGAGGAAAGACTGACTGCTTTTAAATTTGTCACATTAGAAAAACGCCGGCAGGTTGCAGATTTAGTGTTCCTGTACAAAATTTTAAATAATAAAATCGATACCTCTTGTATAGAAAAAATACAATTTAACATTACAAAAAGAAGTCTTCGATACCCAGACTTATTTAAAACACCTTTAGCAAAAAACTATACCGGAGTAAATAACGTAATCCCACGTATATGTCGTCTGTATAACAAATTTCATCTTGACAATCGCATCGATATATTTCATGATAGTTTATGCTCCTTCAAAGCGTCCATCTTTGAAATACTGTAATTCTGGTATTTTTTTGTTTTTTTTCCTTTTTTTATACGTATTTTTTAAAAAATTCAACCATTGTTCATGCATTGTGCTAATTGTGTACTCATATCAAAAGGATATTGATGTAGTCATGTAACTGTAGTATATATATGTCACTGTATGTGTTGTCAATATTCTGTTTGGGTACCAAATAAAATAAAATAAAATAAAATAAAAATAAAATTTAATTACCGCTGTAATACAACGGGTAGCGACTTCGGACTCGTCACCAGTCGGGAGGACGGAGGTATCCTGAAGGTTAATTCCAGACGGAGATATCCTGCCAAAACTGGTAGTAAGGGGGCTTGGCTGCCCGCTCGGTACCTTTCACGGTGCCTCGCCGTAAGGCGTTGCCATCTGACGGGAGGTGGCGGAGGTTGACGGTGGATTGTTTTGTCCTAAGTCTTCTGCACTCACCTCACAGGAGATAGAACGATACATTTCTTTAAAACTTCCTGAGGTAACGGGTTCGCCCGTTGTAGTTGACAACTCAAGTTGTTGTATCGAGAATGATTTTTGTTTATGGCTCTTATAAGTAACGTTTGCGCTTTTAATAGCTAGTCCATTGTTATTTTCTACATGACCCTATAATTCCTTACTTAGCCGCGAAGAATCGTTGACCAAATTATTGTAATCGGACAGTAAATTTATGTGTTGCCAGATTGATAAGTTGACATGATTTTTTGCGGTAAGATTAGATATTAAATATTTCGGAAGTTTGAGTAAGGTATTTATTTTTTGATCGTTTGATCAGATACTGTTGCTAGAGTAAACGATATTCCCATATCTTATCCGATTGCACCTCATTTTTTTGACCTAGATAATATAAATAAGTTCCTGGATTCATAGCTATGTATATAGTTAGTGTTAGATTTCTATTAAAATACTATTTTAACCTCTAGAATCGCTGATAGTTGCACATTTCTGTAAGTGTAAAATACTTAACTACTGCTCTTTAAAGAAAACTTTATACGCGTTTTTCTCAAAACCATATTTTACGGTTCTGCGCCGGTGATAAAAAAACTGCTTGACATATCGAGTTGTTCCAAAAAAAATTGAAAGATTATAAAATTCTCTTCTATATGGACTAAAAATATTAAAAAGAGATGGTAAATATATAATTTTTTACTAGTTACACACAAAATTTTGGGGCGAAAATCGATTAAATTTATTTAAATCCTTGAAAAAATATAACAATTACAAGTTTTTAAAATTTTTTTTAGTTCATCTAGAAAATAAACAAGTAAAAATTAATTCGTTAGTTTACTTTCTAGTTTCAGGCAAAATGCGCAAACAGATACTGTCATTTCTGCAGCGGTAGAAACTTTTGCAATTTAATACCTCAAAAATACTTTTTTTTGCTACTGCAAAAAATATTTCTAAGTTTTCAAATGTTAGTCAAACTGATATAAAAGATTTATAATCAGATTTTAACTGTTAAATAAAAAATCATAAAAATTTTTTTTTTTGGCCTTTCCCCCTTCATTGATTTATAATCTCCTAGATGGACCCTTCACGCTCGAAAATGACCCCTTCAAAACCACTACTAAAAGACGGCCAGTAGTAGTTTGGTCGCAGTCCGCTGGCAGACAGCCGACCGTTTCAGGTGTGAGAGCTGCCGCGAAGAATACTCTCTGTCACAGATTTACGAGCAAATGGTATGTGGAGACAACTTATTTGTATCTGAGGGCATATCTAGCTAATATATCGATGCCCCCTTAACAGGCGTTAGCGATTATTGGGACAACCCGTATTGCGCATGGAGTTCTCCTTCTTGTAGTATATTGCACTGCCCTACAAACCTAGAAAGCGTATCCAAAATTGAGAAAATTTTGTTTTTAGGGTTTTTAAACCAAATCAATCTCACCCGACCATATTCAAACAGAAAAGCGGTAATTCTACGCCGTTTAATATATCTACTTGTTTAGCTTACGTAGCCTGTGACATTTTTCACCAGACAATTTATGAAAATAGTAAAGGACAATGCTATGCAAAATAGCGGTATGCGCCCATAAATACTCTTCAGTTTTCTCATTAATTTCAGAATGTTATATAGCGTATTTTCTGCGTAAACGAACGTTTTAGTAATTGTCAAAACCATATTTTGTCCCAGAAATTGCTCCCTTCAATGAGGGTCCAAGTTTCCATATGCTCAAACTGTACGTCGCACTAAGAGTCGGTCCACACGATGCGGTGCGGCGCCGCACAGCAAAAATTTCGCCGCATGGGCGTACACACGTACAAAGCACGGTACGGCGCCGCAACGTTACTACGACGCCGCAGTGGGCGAATAGTGTTGTAGTCAATTGTACGTATAACTAGGGAAATTAGGGAGTCAATGCCAATATCTTCTTCGTTGGTACTCATTTTAAACATTTCGATTAAAAATTAACAAAATTACGTGAAAACAAATGAAACAGGCAAGCATTTACCCTCCTTCGACTGCACTTAACATCTGAGCGGTGCCGCCCCGGCGCATTACCGGTTTGCGTGCAGTGCAGCGCCCGAACGCACTGTGTGACATATCATGGATATTTGTATGTAGGACGCCGCAGCGGCACCACTCAGGCGCCGCGCCACAGCCGCACCGCATCGTGTGACCCGGCCCTAACAATGACACAGTGTTTAACCGCCCTACCTTTGGGTCATTATTCAAAAAGTAAGTAAAAAATCGTAGTTTTTAACCGACTTCAAAATGTTACCTCAGAACTCTGTTATTTATGAACCGATGTGGTTTTTTTGTTTATTTGAAAGAATATACTTCCAGATTGGTCCCATTTTTATCAAAATACTGTTCTGAAGATGGGATCCATGAGGAATTGAGGGAACTCCTCAAATATTATCATATGAAGTTGAAAATGTACATGTTGCTTCAGTTCCGATGACATTTTTAATGGTAAGCATGACCTGATTCTACACCCAGGGTTGGCTCCCGTAGAGAGGACTTCTTATCGGTGAATAGCACAGATGCGAAATTTTGTATACGCCTTCAGGTATGATAGCCCGTTCTAAGTTTCACCATGACATGGCTGCTGCACCCAGGGTTGCTCCCGACGAGGGGACTCCTCAACGGTCAAAACTACAGACACGACATTTTGTATATGCAGTAGGGCGGTGTCGACTGCAACGGGCGAACCCGTCACCCCAGGCTGGTATAACGATATAGATCGTTCTTTCAGCCGTGGAATGAGCGTAGAAGACTTGGGGACAAGACAATCTACTGTCTAGTTCACCAGCAACCCGTTAAAGACCGACGCCTTACGTCGAGGCACCGGGAAAGGTACCAGGCGGGCAACCTAACCTAACTACCAGTTTTGGCAAGATATCTCCGTCTGGAATTAACCTTTAGGATACCTCCATCCTCCCGACTGGTTACGAGTCTGAAGTCGCTTACGCAACCTCTACCTGTTGTATTACAGCGGTAATTCAGTTTGAATTTATCGCGGACCTGGGCGTTCTTTGCCCGTAGTGCCACACGGGATCGAATGGCCCAAGGTCATTTCAAGAGTGGCATGATCCACAGAGTCAACACACACACTCAGGTCAACATCCACCCCCGCTGCTTAGGAAATAGTATATTTTCATAGTCTCCAGACTCCTTCAGAAATTAATCAGAATGAACAGCCGATCGGCTTCGCCGACCGGTGCGCAAACCGTCCAGTGACGCCGGGATGCAACCGGTCGACCAGCTCTGAGGCCTGAGATACGGGAGTCTTACCCGGGGTAGCCTTCCACTCGAGGAGGTTTGGGCAGATCCGAGAACAAAATGGATCTTGTGGCCCAAACTGCACGAAACTGTTCACCACCATTGGTTAGCGCACGGTACTTATTTTGTATATGCATCAATCACGACAGCCCATTCTAAGTTCACCAAGACAGTACAGCATCACCCAGGGTCGGCTTCCAGCGAGGCAACTCCTCAACGGCCAACAGCACAGACACGAAATTTTGTAAACGCATTCAATTATAGCCCGTTCTAAGTTTTACTGATGTACTGATGCTCTCGCTAATAATTTAAGTTGTTTTATTAAATTATGTATTACTAACTAATATCAAATCTCGTGTATTATTTGCTTATGTATATATATATATATATGTGTAGGTATGTATATGTATATTTATGTATGTGTGTATGTAGTTGTATGTATATATGTATATATTCTTATGTATCATGCAATGCAACGTAAGTTCATAATATCAAAAGAGTCAGCTCGTCGATACCAAAACAAAAATCAGCATCCCTAGGGGTCTCTGACCTAGTTAGGAATGCGAATAAACATTTTCACCATAGGATGTGCTCAATCTCTCCCAACCCAACCATATTATGTTAATGGTGTGTATATGACATATATAAAGTTATTGTAAATTAATAAATAAATAAAAAAAATAATAAATAAAACTTATATAAAAAAATGAAGTCGGTTTTTTTTTGTTTAAATTTTGTCTATTATTGTAATTAGAATCGTAGGGACAATTTCACGTATCACGTACCTACGCATTATGGGTTTTGGGTTTACTTTTTGTTTTTTTTTTAATATTTTTTTTGTACTTGAACGGACGGGATACGTTTTGTTACATACGGGCGATACTAAAGCGGACGTATCACGTACGTTCGTATAGGTAGGGGGGTTAATTAGGTAATCGATTACCTAAAGAAGCGATACCCGATCAACGAACCCATTTTCACACAATCGTGTTAACGATTCGCATAATATTTATGTTTATTTTATGCTGGCTATTCGGCGTGTACGAAATCGCCGCGAAACAAAAACAAGTTCTCCTGGTAATAATCATATGGGTATGATAAAATAACGAACATTTTATGCACACTCAAGGTCGATTGTGATATCGGATGAGTTACATAACTGAATATCGGAAAAGACCAATGAAACAAGCAGACGCAATTTTATGTGGCTTAGAATACATCCGCCGAGCCTGTAACACAGATTCTTTCCGGTAAACTTACAACAAGGTTTAGTCTTAATTCTTGGTTTAGTCTTAATGGTTTAGTCTTAAACTTGGTTTAGTCTTAATTCTTGTCGACTCTAGAATACACGGACTTATGTACCTAGTAAATATTAAAATGTATTAGTTTTAACAAACTAGCGGAGGTCAGAGTATTTTGCCATAAATTTTGTGGTAAAATATATTCATTGGGTAACCCTTCGGCTACGTAACGACTAAATTTGGTTGCACATCAGAACACCGTTGCCTACGTAACGACCAATATTGGCGGCTTGCTCCCGGAGCGCACAGTAATATTATTTTCTACTTCGAACGCATCCTAAAATCCATACCAAATATCTCATTATTACGATAGATACATAGACGGCCGCTAGAATAATTTCGCGCATCATTTCGCAGATATTTCTGGTAAAATTCCATTGTCATTTTTTTTTCGAGAAATCATCAAAAATTTTATTGGTTTTTATGAGTTAATATCTAAATATTTTTTGTATGTAAATAAGCAAAACGGAATATTACCTTTGATGGAGAATCTAATAAATATCACGATAGTATTTACAATTTCTAAATAGGGTTCCTGATTTTTCCGTAAGACAAGTACAAGTTAGAAAAGCCGAGTTTTTTTCACTTTTTCGACTTTCTCATATTTATTCATAATTATCTAATTGTTTAACATAATGAGAATTCAGTATTCTATTTACGAAATTTCAATGCGATCATTGCACAGTTGTTATTTTTATGATTGCTATAGTAGTTCCGTAGTTATAGTACTTTTTATCGACCGCTTCATAAGGGAGATTCCTGCGCAAGCGACCTCGATCCTGTAACCAGTCAGGAGGTAGAAGGTATCCTGAAGGTTAATTCCAGACGGAGATATCCTTCCAAACTGGTAGTCAGGGGGCGAGGCTGCCCGCTTGGTACCTTTCCCGGTGCCTCGCCGTAAGGCGTTGGCGTCTGATAAGCAGGTGGCGTAGCTAGACCGTGGATTGTTTTTCGTTCCAATTCTGCTGCGCTCACCTCACGGGAGACACAACGATAAATTTCGTTAAAACTTCCTGTGGAGACGTGATCGCTTGTTGCAATCGACAGCTCTAGTTGTAGCATATCATTCCTTTTTGTAGCATATCATACCGACGTATCTTTTATCTGTCTATGGCTACTAAAAAAAGGAGTATTTGTATGAATGTTTTCAACACGTACACATCCCTACTCAAGGGCAGATCAACGATAACACATGAAAAGAGTAATAACCAGCTTCCCGCGTACAACGATTAGCGAGGTAGATTGCTGTTATATCGATAACAAAATGATTGTTTTTAATCACGACACGGACACTAGACACAAATATAATTTGCAAGCAGATACATAACTATATAAATTCCGACATGCTGCTAAGGCATACGTAAGTTCAAGTAGTTGACCTTTCGGCAGCAAATTCTATCACTACCGTGGCATACATTTTGCTCAAATGAATGCAGCACTGTCACTTAGGTTAACTTTGTTTTATTTACATCCATTAAATCGCAAAAGTAATGTCGACAGCATTTCCTAATAATAATGTGTTAGAAAATGTCGATCATATTAAATTTATAGGCATTCATATTGAGAGCACTGGCGGGTCGTCACCTACAACGGGTGAACCCGTCACCCCAGGAAGTTGTAACGACATTGTTCCTTTTTAACACGCTTTTATTAGGTCGACCTGTATGTAACTAACTATGTAATGGAATCTAAAGTAACTAATTTAACCATCTTCCAAGGATCGTAGCGTCATGAAAATTGGCAGCTGTATGTAGTTCTGATGACAATACAATAATATGGTACCTACTGTCGAACTGATCTGATGATGGAGTCGGAAGATAATGAACTGGAACTTCATGATGGAACATCGTATCATAGCTGTGTTTGGACTTGTTAGAAAAGTCTTGGAATGAACTTTGACCACGATTAGGTTTCAAGGTCTGATGATGAAGCTGGAAGATAGGCATTGGCATTCCATGATGGAATATCGTATCATAGCCGTGTTTGGATTTGTTAGAAAGGTCTTGTAACAACGATAGATAAGTGTACAATCTTTTCATAGTTTATTATGGTTTTGCAAAGATACGTTTACTGATAAGATGTCGTTGTGCTGATACAATAGTCGTTTTTTTTTTGTTTTTACGTGCATTTATAAAAGCGTGTTTTTAGTGTTTTTCCAACTATTAATTTATTTCTACCTGAAGTGAGCCCAAAGAGTTAGGGACGAAACAGTGCACGGTCTACTTACGCCAACACTATACCGAAACACATACAATATGCGCTTATACCAAAAGAAAGTGTCAATAATCATTAATTATTTTTCCAAAAGTTAAACAAATCAAAATTGCGCGAACTAATCATAATAAAATTTAAGAAAAATGTTATGTCTGTAATTATATTGTCAATAATTATAAATTTATAGTTAAATTAAATAAAAAAATAGGTTTCTACTTTAGTAAATTTATGTAATTTACTAAGCGGGGTAGGAAGGTGTGGGAATGAACGGGAGGATGGATTAAAACAATAAATTCAGTGACTGATTAAGATAATTGCCTAGTAATAAAGGGGTATAAAGTATATAATAATATTTACCTACATATAATTCATAAAAAAAGTGGAAAAGTATTCTAAAACGCATTCTTGGTGGAAGAAAGAAGTGGAAAAGTATTCTTCTTTATTAATTTTTTAGTTTTCAACATGATTATGAATCAGGTATTAGATATCATTAAAATAACTCTTGAAATGTATACTACGTATTTATTAGAGTTATTAGATTTACTTTATTTATTGTTTTTTACTTTTTATTTTTCTCAGTAAGTGTGCGCACAATATAAAACTTACAAGTGACCTAGTCGAGTCTACCTTGGTACGGGCTTCGGCCTAGTTAAGCAGACTTTGTGAATAATGTTTTGGAAAATTACTTACGAAAATAAATTTATTCTTATTCTTCTTGTTTGTATAAATACAATTTCAGCATCTCTATTATCCAAACAATCGTATTGCATCACCCGTTTAGGCATGAACAATAATGTTTTGCACAAAACCACTTTTTTTTCTACTCCTTCGCTGTACATGCAGCTCAACTGTGGAATCAGCTTCCTCCAACCATTAGAGGCGCTAGATCGCTATCCACCTTTAAGCAGTCATTGATAAAGCACTTCTTTTTACAATAAATATGAACCATGAATTCTAACCTTTCCGTTTTCCCCTCCATTTCCTTACCTTATTTTGGCAGTTTATTTATTTATTAATTTATTAATATATGTATGTATGTATGTATTATATACTACTCGAAAATGTATTTATCTATTTACTTTTGTACACAAAATGCATAATATTTGCTATTATTGAAAATGTCGTTTTATATCTTTTTGTATCATATTGTACTAAAATTTTTGCCTACTCTCTTTTCACATCAGCATGTTGGTTGACTGGAAGATATTGTTATGTAGCAATAAGACCGCCATTGTACCTTGTTTTTATTGTGAAATAAAGAGATTTTCATTAATTAATTTTATTCAAAGTTCGCCTTTTAAAAATATTTATTTTATATATCTTATACAGAGAAAACAGTCTACGAGTCCACTTCATACAACTAACTAATAAAGAACCTTTACTTTACCTGTAATTTTTTTATTGTCTTTTAATGAAACGCTGTATAAAAAGGTACAAAAACCAAGTTAAGGCCACTTTACACGGTCACGGCACAGAATACAACACGCCCGGCTTTTTTTGACAGTTGCACGATCGTGTCTGTCCGCGTCGTCGACTGACAGCGGCGATCGAAGCGCGACCGCGACCACTCGCTGTTGATATCTGACTGGGCTAAAGCGGGCTATACACTATTAGGTGTGAGTGTGTGGTAGCCGCGGTGCAGCGCGACCCGCGAGATGAACGGCCAGGGGTTTGCAAACGGCGGCCCGCGATGGAAATTAACTTTGTACTTTAGAGTAATGTCGCGCATGGAGGTTCGTCTTTGTGGTCAGCCGGCTCAGATGATTTTCCAGAGCGTCTGTGAGCTACTGGTTTGAAATGTTGGAATAGAGATATGTTTGTTTGTTTCTACTCTTTATTGGTAAATTTCACAATAGGTGAGTTTATTATCATACGAAAATCTCTTACAACCAACCTTACTATGAAGTGTTTATATGTATGTGCCCGTGTAACATGGGTGTAAGTCTATGTTTTGATATTGCATTCGATCGACATAATTGAAATGCAATTCCGTTAATTTTATCCCAACGGAAAATGGTGACCCAGCAGGGAATCGAACCCGGAACCTTACAATGTAAGTTCAGGCGACCTAACTAATATGCCACGAGGCCGTGTAAATATATTATTAATGTATCTTTGTTTCTAATCTAATGTAAATTTACAAATAACACATGTCATGTGTATTCTGTTCAAAAAAAATAATCTTTATAAATCACACCTGACACCCGCGATGGCCCTTCGCATACGTTTTCTTGACTTGTTTCTGTTTTGGTAACCACGTTATCAGAATTCGCGACCATTAGGTTGCTTACCGCTATTGTAAAGGTTTGCTAAACATTTGCAAGATGGTGAACATGGATTTTTCACTCATGAACGTTTAATAAGTTTCAGAAGGGACTCCAGAGTACACGCTTCCTCACACATGACCGTCCCCGGTGGCATAGTAGTTAGGTCGTCTAATCTTACATTGTAAGGTCCCGGGTTCGGGCTGGGTCACCATTTTCCGTTGGGATCAAATTAACGGAATTGCATTTTCAATTCTGTCGATCGAATGCAATAACAAGACACACACTTACAGACATGTTACACGTACACATACATATAACACGTCATAGTAGGGTTGGTTGTAAGAGATTGTCATATGACAATAAATCCGCCCATTGTGACATTTTCACAATAAAGAGTATAAACAAAAAGACAAACATGACGGGTAAGGACTCCCTCATCCATACACCTCAAGCACTTGTGTGATCATCCCTAATCTGATTGGATACGGCTGATATATAAGTAAGGGATTGCTTACCATTGTCATGTGTGAGGGACCACGTGGAACATATTAAATGTTCACGTGGGAAAAACCGATGTTCACCACCTTGCAAATATTTAGCAAGCAATCTGCCTTGCACCAAACCGTGTAGCTGCAATTGCGACATATCCGCTTGTGACAATTTGTATCTACCTGATTATAAAGGAGATAGTGATGAGTACTATGAAGCCGTTTTGTAATTTCCCCCTTATATTTATGTGCTTAAAATACTTGAATTTCTTAAAACGTTATTTCCTTAAGATTAATGTAATGTAGATTCTATTTCCTTTTAATGCAATTAAAGTCCTTTTGAAACGTTTTTTTTTAATGACAAACATTAATATCACGGACAACATTTATTATAGAATTTTTATAAATATGCATCATGAATTTATAAATATGCATCATGAATCTATAAATATTGAACAAAAATAGACTAAAAACTATTTTTCTACCTTAAGAGGCCGTGCCGGCCGTGGCAGCCAAAAGCTATATGGAGCATAACTTTGTAGCCTGGTTGTGAGAATACGAAAAAGAATTTTAATACAATTAGTATGCCGGATCCGGTCCTTAACCCTTCAGGCCTCGGCCCCTCAGCCGATTGACAAGTTGCTGTCCCAAAAAAATTTAGTAAAAATTAGTAAAAAATTTGAATTACGACACTGTTACGACCAACACATTAATTACTGCCAAACCACTGTACCCTTAATTAAAATGAAACATATTTACATAATAAAACATAATAAAAGAAAACAAATTAAATTAAAATAAAATTAAAACGGGGCACTCACGCTGAATCGTGTTGTGGCCGATATCGGCCAATCGGGGCCTGAGGGGTTAAGCTATTATTTCGCCAAAACGAAACGGTAAATTATTTCCATATTAATTGTAAATTATCTTTATTCTGTTACTGTTTTCCAAAAAAATAAAAACGAGCGAGATTTGTCTACAGTTTTAGAAAAATCTAGAGATGTTTCTCAATATTAAAAAATATTATTTACACCAGCGTATGGTCTATTTGCATAGTGCCAAGACAGTTTTTGGAACTTCTATACAAAAAATATATGAAAAAAATGTTTGAAATTACGTAATTTTCAGAAATGTTATTGCCAAACATTATTTTTTTCTATTTATTAAAGATACTTTTGAGTGATATAAAAAATAACACAGTGATCTAAAGTTATTTTATTATTGTAATCTAATTTTTACTTCATAAAAATCTATTCATTTGATAATTTATTATATTATAATTGAAAAGCCAAATCGACTATGTTAGACGACGTGCGAAGCCGAAATCATCATTCGTAATTGGCCACTGCCAACGGTGGGACGTATTCCCTTGTCGCCGCGGTATACCTATACATCTTTATGTATATATTGAAAGCGCGCGGGCGCGTGGCATTGCAAAAATATCTTAATTTTTAGTCGCGTTAACTCGGAAGGGAGCCTTAAATCCGAAAAGCAACCAAAATATTGATTTCTCGAAATATTTGCTGACGGCATTTTTTTGCTCTGTGCTGTAGCTTACGAATAAGCTAAAAAAATAAATCGGTTAGGTAGCCATCGAGACAAAGCAGTTTATTTATGGTCACCGCAGCTATACGCTACATCAATAAGAGTATCACCATAGAAACTATCAAACTACATGTTTTTACGATTAAATGACACCACGTACCATCCCTTCAATATCTTTACCACGGGAAACCCAATACTCCCAGACTAATATGAGTAAACTATCGGTCTATATCTAAGTATATATTTTAATACCTAGCAATGTTTTATTACGTGTCTTTTTCTCTATGTTTCTGATTTGTTTTGAGTATTCTTAGACTCTGTGACTCTGAGATTAACGAAAGATTTTGAGTTTATTGGAGTTTACTCCTTAAGAAACGATTTTATTTAAAGCCCCCGGTACGAAAATTTGATGGATAGAAAAATCTAGCGTTAACAAAAAATGTTACGTTTAATGTCAATAAAGTTCGAAAATTGACACGAATTTTGCTCGACGTGGATCAAAAATTGCGCAGCGAGGACTGCGCGCGTCTTTTTTCGCACGCACGCGAAAAAGAGATAGAGAGGTTTCGAGTCAATTCTTCGTTACGGGATTCCCTTCTGGGCACATAGTGTACAGTAGTTTTAAGGCAACATATTTTCTCTCTCCAAAAACGAGCCATAAGAATATTGATAAACCTTAAACATAATGAATCATGTCGTGGTCACTTCAAAAATCTCAGTATTCTAACGCTACCATCACTATACATATTTGAATGCATAAAATTAATATTAAAAAAGATAGGAAAAATAAAGACCCAAAAAGAAATTCACTCGCATTTCACCAGATGTAGGCACAATTTAGCATTACCCCGTCCATCTCTGGAATTATTCAAAAGGGATCCAAATTACGTTGGAATGGCGTGTTACAATAAACTGCCTGAGAATATCAAAAGTATATGTAGAAACGGAAATATCACCCAATTTAAATCGAAATTAAAAGGCTACCTTATTGCGAGAGAATTATATAATATTAACGAATTATAATTAGATTACTGACAATTTCCATCTCGATTTTTTTTATTTAACTTGACATTTGTACCATTTTATTGATTATTATATTATTACTATTATTTCTAATTGTCTCCCATAATCAATTATAATTCTTACTTACAGGACCATTTAATTTTAATATTATAATTTCATGACTATCTGTAGTTATAAATATCTAATATAACTCAATTATGTGGTGAGTCTCTAATGAAATATTTAGTATACATTTTAAAGTTATTTTAACATTAAGCGGCTATATAAAATGTCTAAACAACTATGTAAAGTTTTTTGAAGACAATAAATGCGATTTGATTTGATTTGAGGTGTGTTTTTAACTAGCTTATCCCGGAGTCTCGGATGGAAAATTGCGCAGCGAGGACTGCGCGCATCTCTTTTGCACTCACGCGAGAAAGAGATAGAGAGCTGTGTTTTTTAACCTGCTGATATGATACCGTAGTCTAGGACGACGAATGTAGAAATGACGTGCAAATAGAAATGTCAGATGTCATGTGGGGCAGGTGGCTGTTTTACCGACATTTTTCGAGGGCCTCTCGATAGATGGCGACAGTATGTTCGATTCGAATCGAATAATAAAGTAAGAAATTATAATGTTATAAAAATACATGCAAGAGATGCGTTTATTTACCCCCTTTGCCATTCAATAACAATCGCACTTAAAAAGTAAACTCCAGTCGCGTTTCGGAGCTGACGCACACTTCTTTTTTATTTAATCGATATAGCAAGTATTATGGTTCTTACAGGAAAAGCCATTTTTTACATCCTCTCAGGAAGAAACATTTTTACCTAATTTGGTTCATGAATTTTCCGCTACAGAGTATTTACTGCTGTATGCATATTTGTATACATCATATACACCTATTCATATACACGATGAGTTTAAATTAATCGGCATCCTTTAAGTAGATAAATCGGTACGAGCAAATAAACAACTTTTATAACAAAATTGTATGAAAAACAAAAATATAATGTTCGAGAATTCGAAAAACTATTTAAAAAAAAGTATAAACGTTAGAAAACATTTAGCGGTAGGTATAATATCGGGACTATTGTTTATTCCCGACATTTTACCTGCTGATACGGAGCAACGCGCTCAAAGCTTTACAAATTATTTTTCAAATGTTAGGTTTCTCAACAAAAAAAAAACTTACACAATTTTTTTAACAAAAGTTGTTTATTTGCTTGTCATGATTAAACCACTTCAAGAATTTCGTTTAATTTAAACTCATTCTGTATAATTATTACCGATTTTTTAATTACTGTAATAGCACCGTCACGGAAAAGTCTTTTGCTTATTACTGGACCTTTACTATGCTAGATAGGTCCACGATAGATAGGCTCTACTATGCCATAATTTTTATTAATGAGTTAAAATAAAAATATTGCAATACTTCTAAAAGAGTTATATTTGACTACCCCTGCTAAGTTCCGTTCGGTGCAAACAGGACAAAGCGTCAAGCGATACGAGCTTTCAAGAAAATTAATAGATTGGCCTAGACGCAGGAAAATATATACAAGTAAGCCACTTATTTAAGATGATAAAATATATATTTATATTTATTGTATACTAGCTGCGCCCAGCGGTTTCACCGGCGTGGTGATGGAAAATTGTGATAATGATGATAGAAAACCATATATCATTATAAATTTATAGCCTATGTGTTATTCTGATGTGTAAGCTATATTATTGTAAAGTTTCATCAAAATCAATTCAGCAGTTTTTGCGTGAAAGAGTAACAAACATCCATACATACATACAAACTTTCGCGTTTATAATATTAGTAGGATTATTATTAATTAAATCAAATAAAAAATAAAAAAGCTTTTGAGCAACTTCTTTCTATCAACTTGAGATAAATACTACCTTATAATGATTTATTTAGACAATAAAATTGAATGGATTAGACCGATTGGAATGAAATTGAACTAACACAAGTTACACTCTCTTATATAAATCATCAAAAACCCTTGGTAATAAACATGTTACCATTGATTAAATAGCGTATTATATTGCTCAACGTTGTACTGAGATTTGGCAATTAGGATTTTACTACGAAACGCAACGTGTAGATAACACTCACAATTCCAAAAATTGATTAATCTTCTCTTATTACATCCAATATGGCGACTTTCGTGGTATAACAGTATGTCGGCGCACTGTACGTGGCGCTCTAAACACACGTACACGGTATACAATAATAATATAATATAATGATAAACGAATTTTAAATTATAGATTTTATTATTTTAATATTATTAACATAAAGATATCCATTATTAATTTAGTATGCAGGTTTCAATACGTAATAATAACGCATTTCAAGTTTAGATACGCTAATAGATGGCATACTATTTCTCCGTATTATTTCTGTAATCAGCCTATATAAAATATGCGATTTATGACTCTAATAATTAAGTGTTATTATTGTTATCTAAGGATAGCACGTTAAACGCCTTAAAATAGATCAATCCTAGATTATCGAGGCGCGGAAATCCCACAAAAAATGAAAATTTCATTAGGTCATTGGAAATACGAGTATTATTAAATATATAATATTGTAGAAACTACGCCATGTTATAATTCATCTACCCCTACAGAAAACAATTCAAATTTTCCTGTGCGCAGTATTGCCACGCGTGAAGAAATTATTGTAGTCTCTCTGAAATCTCTAAACTCCGAGCGGGCTCGAACACGTCGATCCACCCGTACCAATTAAATCATAAGGTGAACAACACACTGCGTTTCTTCCGTCCCGCACGTCTGGCGAACGCCATTGTCGCGCACCGCGAACGGTGGCCATCGACTGTTTACAACGGACCAAACAGTCGCGGTAAAGGGGTTCCCATGCATCCCCGCTTTGCTAGCGGTAAAGTGGTAACACAAAGGCCACTAAACAGAATAAACATAGGCCCAATAACACAAAGGCCACTAGTAACTAAATAAATATATTATTTAAAATATGAATTATTCAATAGATGAAAAAAAAACGCTTTTAAATGAGAATAAATTTCCTCGAGGTGGATGGAGACAGAATCCAATCCAGCTACCACCCGGGCAGTTGTAACGGCTATGATCGTCTTTTCTATACGAGCTTAACAAATATTTCAAAAGAATCATAGCCGTGTATCTATCTCCAATCTAGTCTCCAAAGTAGTCATTTATTGGTCATTTTATAAATTTACAATACTTTTTCATTTAACCAGGTGTAGTCTTGACAATCCACTAGCCCCGCCACTAACTAGGCTTGACCAATCTAGCCCCGCCAACCAGCCCGCGAGAGACCAACCCTCACCGCCCGGCACCGGGTAGTTTAACCAGGGGGCTGACCAAGCGCCCTCGCTACCAGTTATGGCCAGATTTCTCCGGCCTCCTGACTGGTTACAGGTTCGAGGTCGCTTGCGCAGTCCTCTCCCTTGTGTAGCGGTGATTCGGTGTCTACCGTATCTATCGCGGACCACGGCATCCTTTGCCCGGCTGTTCACCCGGTATCGGGTAGCCATGGTCGCTTCAAGAGTGGATGCCACAAGGTAAACAACCGCCACCGCTCTATAGAAAACAAAGCCGTTTCCAGACTCCCCCGGCTATCTTTCGAAGTGCACAATCGATTCTCTAACGCCTCACGGTGCGCAACTAGTCCAGGAGCGCCTGAACTACGATTCCTAGAGGAACTTACCCGCAGGCACAGAGTCTTACCCAGGCTCGCACCTCAACTTGGAGGCTACCGGATGTGTTGACCTGTGAGTTCGGCCGACCCTCACACATGGATCATAATGGCTCAACTGCACTAGGCCCATTAGCGTCCTCACGCTCATTAACCAGGTGCAAACAATTGGCTACTGATACGGAAAAACTGATATTACTCATAAGGTAAAAGGCCTATCTATGATTTTCCTGTGTCTCTTCGCAGGCTGTGCGGCCGGCCACCGATAAACCATCGCCGCGTTTGAACGGCGGACGTTTGAACGAAAACAAACCTTAAGTGGGCCACAACAGCCTTATTGCGATACGCGACAACCAATCAACAAGGCGCGGGAGATAGGACGCTGTCCTGCGGAACACCCAATGCAAACATTTATAGGGACACGTTTCCGCTTTATTGCCCCGACACGCGTGGGTCGTAGGTCAAGGCGAAAGAGAATTGAACTTTGGTGGGACGGTCAACTACTAGAGTTGTCAACTACAACGGGCGAACCCGTCGCCTAAGGAATTTTTAACGTCGTTCTATCTCCCTGGAGTGAGCGCAGAAGACTGGGGACAAAACAGTCCACCGTCAAGCTCCGCCACATGCAGCCCGTAAGAGGCCAACGCCTTAACCGCGAGATATCCAGGAGTGTTACCCAGCGGGCTTACACTCACGCTCTTACTTCCAATTGCGACCAGATTACTCCAGTCTCTCGATTGGTTACGAGTTCGAGGTCGCTTGCGCGGTCCTCTCCCTTACGAAGCGGTGAAACGGTGTATACCGAATCTATCGTGGACCACGGCATCCTTTGCCCGGCTGTTCACCCAGGATCGGGTAGCCGATGGTCGTTTCAAGAGCAGCCGCCGTAAGGCCCGAAACCACCCCCGCTCTATAGGAAACAGTACTGCTTCCAGACTCCCCCGACTGTTAGTCAGAGTGCACAATCAATTGGCTTACGCTGCACTGTGCGCAGACCGTCCAGGAGCGCCAGAAGATTGATTCCTAGGGGAAACTAACCCTAAGGCCAGAGTCCTGCCCGGGCTCGCACTTCATGCGTGGAGGCCGCCGGATGGGTGTTGACCCGTGAGTGTGACCGACCCTGAACAGAATCGGTCTTCGTGGGCAACTCAGCAAGGGCCCCTTAGCTCCCAGGTGGGACGGTCAGTACAGCTGGATTGGATCAAGTGTGTATAGGGTTCCGTACCAAAACATACTAACGGAACCGTCGCTGAGATGACAACAGTATAATGCCCGTCGTTTATTCTTTGGAGAAATTGAGATGTTTGTTCTTAGGCATAATTGCAGGAACTGTTTCTCTCTATATACAGTAGTATCATGACATGACAAGGGGCTGATCCTTATGCGCGTCGGCCAGTGTTTCTTTTATATCTAGTATATTTTCAATGTTTTTAATGGTATATTCTGAAAACCAAGAATATCCCTAATTGCAGCGTTTACGGTCTCATCGTGTAGTCTTTTTTAAAAACAATGTTTTCTACACGGTATCATATTCTCCCCCAAATTCCGTCTTTAACCCTTCAGGCCTCGGCCCCTTAGCCGATTGACAAGTTGCTGTCCCAAAAAAAAATTAGTAAAAATTTGTAAAAAAATTGAATTACGACACTGTCTCACCAAAACATTAATTACTGCCAAACCACTGTACCCAAAATTAAAATGAAACATATTAACATAATAAAACATAATAAAATCAAACAAATTAAATAAAAATAAAATTAAAACGGGGCCGTCACGCTGAATCGTTTTGTGGCCGATATCGACCAATCGGGGCTTGAGGGGTTAATGAAGCGACATACAATTCGTTGCATTTCTGGTTTACAATTCGTCGCGTTGCCTATATAATAGGTGCGATAATTAATTTATGGGTTTAAAACTCTTCTATTGGGTCCTTACCTAAGAAGTTGCTGTTCTATAAAGAAAATTTAAGGCCAAAAACTTTGTATGAAAAATATATATTTAATTAATAGAAATATTGACCCCTATTATCTATGCAGATTTGTCATTTTATTGGGAGTTGCTTAATTCCTCTGCTGTAAAACTTTCGTGGACAGGAACCAATGAATTTTTTGAAGACGTTTTTCGCCGACTCTTCAAAGTTGGTTTTTTCCCTTTTTGTTTATGTAAATTCTGACAAAAAATGAAACTTTATTGGAGCAAGGTCTGGCAAGTATGGTGTGTGATTAGAGTCTTCAGCCGCAACCGCGATAGCCACTACTGTTTGCAGTGAAATCTGTGGTTATGCATTGTCATGCAGAAGCAGTGGCGATGAGAGATTGACCAGGCTCGGTTATATAATCAAGAACTTCTCCATCATTGCTTGCAGTTCTTACCAGTAGACATTTACGGTAACTGTATCGCCAGATTGCAAGAAGCTGTAATAGAAAACACAGACACAGGATCTTATATTTGGAAATAATGAAAATTTTAAACTTTACCATGAATATACGAATGAATAATATATGAATGAATAATACCATGAATTAGTAGTAGTAGATAGAGTGGGGGGTTTGTTTCCAGCCCTTGATGTCACCTAGATCTGTAAGGTCTTTTGTAACTACCCACTGTGTGGTTAGGTCAGTGGTCAGCTAGTAGCCCGGTACTTCTTACCAGTCCAAGTAGATCACTGACCTTCAAGTTGGGCAGATCGTTAGGTTCGAGAAAGGCTCGTCCCAGTAAACTGTGTCTTTTGGCGGCGAGCCCTGGACAGCGACCAATAATGTGTATGCTGTCTTCAGGTTCCGCTCCACATATTCGGCAGTCCTTGCTCTCGGTCAAGCCAAGGTTGAATAGATGAGCTCTAAGGGTCGTGTGTCCGGTGAGGAGACCGATAGTGGTTCTAAGGTTCTTCTTGCTCATGTCAAGTAGGCCTTGGTTTTCTTCTGTAGTGGTTGCTCCATCATGGCTTTTGCCTGGCGACATTTCTGGCTCTGTTTCCATAATACCATGAATGATCAAACAAAAATATTTGAGCAAAATCAAACGACGGAAAGACAAATAAACAGCTGAGTCTTAAAAAAGAATAACATGGTCTTGAATTAAAACTTATTTGAATTTTAAATTCCAACTCAAACACAAGTTATCCATTTTCAAAGTGGCCAGTGTGAAAAAACAGCAATTTCATACATACATAGGTAAGGTACCAATATTTAAATAATTTTCTATCGACTATAAAAACCGCTATTTTTACAGGCAACCCCGATTTATTAAATTCCTACCCATCATTGTTAAATTTTAATTATTTTACTCGTAAACCACCAACTATACAAATAAATGACTAACAACAAAATTATCGCCTAGTTAGATGTGCTATTGGCAGTAAAGGTCATGTAAGATGTGTTAAACCTCCCTATATTAATTATTAAATAATTTATATAATTATTATAAGATTACATGACCTATGAATGAACTGTATACCTAATCCTATGTACCTAAATAAATAAATAAATAAAAAAAAAATAAAAATTATTCTACAACAATTCGTTATGCTTTTAAAACAATCGATTTTCGGTTATAGCAGTAATAATTTTATTTATTTTTATATTTTATATTTTTCAAATAAACCAGTTTATAGGAATCCTCTTGGTATAGTCAAATTGAATTATGTGGCATTATACTGTATTCATTTGTTAAATATCGTCTTTTTTTATTGTAAAACAATTAATATTTACATTTCTAATAAAGATTTAAAATCTTTTAAAACTAATTGGAGCTGCTAAAATAAAAACTAATTGGAGCAGAATGTCAAAATATAAAAACGAAGAGTCCGTTATAAAACAGTCAAATTAAATATAATATTACATCAATAACAATGGCGCAATAGAAATAGTCAATATATTTTTTTATATTGTAATCTATTTTCGATAATGATGGATTTAGTAATGTAAATAGTAAAAATTAAAAATGAAAAAAAAATGAAAAATAACAAAACATTGTAATATAAATACTTATGCAAAATTAGGAAATTCCATACTCGCAAAGTCCTTAACGGAATAACATTGGGTTCTTAATAAGCATATCCTGGACCTTTCTCTTAAATTGCACGTCTCCAAGACCCCTGACGCACAATGGAATCTTGTTACTAAAAATATTGGACTGATACAGGAAACTATTTCTAAGCTTACTTAATCGCAATTTGTGAGGACGCAAGTTTTGTTTGTTCCGCGTGTTATGCGAATGAACATCAGAATTGGTTAGAGTGGTGCTGATATTTTTTCTTGCATACATAACACCCTGGTATATAAGCGGTATACATTGTCATGATACCAGATTCAATGAAATACGGCCTGCAAGATGTTAGCGATGATGTGGTAAATACATTGCGAATTGCTCTCTTTTGTAGTCTAAAGATTCTTACCGAATTTGCCGCCAATCCCCAAAACATGAGACCATAACTTAATAAGGAATGAAAATAGGCAAAGTATACAGACTTTGCGGCTTCAAAGCCGCACAACATTTAAATTTTTTGAATGGCAAACGTGGCACGACCTAATTTATCGTTCAATTCATCCAAATGAGTAGACCATTGAAGTTTACTATATAAATGGATACCTTAAAATTTTATATGGTCAACATTTTTAAGTTCATTTTCACCATAGCGGATGCGAATGACGTTATCTCGGGAAGACCGAAAAGAGATATTAATTGAATTTGATTTCGAGGCATTAAGGGATAGTCGATTTATGTGGAACCAAGCACCGTGGCATCGATTCGCTTGATTAAAGTATCTAAGTTTGCATCACTGAAAATGAGAGAAGTATCATCTGCATAAAGGGTAATTTCATCATTATCTGATATCACGCAATCTGGTATGTCATTTATATACACAAGGAAAAGAAATGGAGCCAGGATAGATTCTTGTGGAACTCCTTGTGTAATTATCTAGCCCTTGGAGTAAATGGGTATTTTCATGGATGCATCTGTCTCTTTTGCAGGATTTTCGGCGACATCGACCTTAAAGTACTATAACTACGACACTACTACACCAATCATAAAAAGAACAACTGCACAATGATTGCATTGAAATTTCGAATATAGAATATTGAAATATCATTTTGTAAAACAATTAGATAATTATGAATAAATATGAGAACGTCAAAGAAGTGAAAAAAACGCGGAACCAGATCTGGTCGTATCATACTCAACGGATAATTGTTTCAGAACCAGATTTGGTCGTATCATACTCAAGGGGCTAGGGGTAATAACAACATTTTGTATTTTAGTTACTTGCGTTCGTCCTTGCAAATAAGACTCTATTAGATTTATTTCCCTGTCTCGAATGCCATAATGCTCGAGCATACATAGAAAGATGGTGTGATCGACGCAGTCAAAGGCCTTGGATAGGTCTTAGAATAAACCCAGAGTTTTTTCCGACTTATCCAGGCTGGAGAGCAACTTTTCCATAAAACACGCAATCGCACTAGTGTGGACCCCGAATTGTTTGGGAGTTAAAATCTTATTTAAAGCAAATACATACATTGCTAATTTGCTGGAGAATAATTTTTTCAAAAAAATTACTAAAATTTGGCAAAAGTAATATTGGACGATAGTTGTTTTTGTCCTCGCGAGTATCTTTTTCATAGACAGAAATCACTTTTGCCAAATTCAATTCAGAAGGAAATACAGTCAAACACAAAACACAAAAAGTGTACACAAACGTTCAGCTACTACCGCCACAGGGCTCTTCAGGATTTTTGTCGACATCGACCAGAGATCGGTATAGTTTTTATTTTTTAATGAATTACTTATGTTTGATATTTCTTGGGGAGTCGTTACCGTGAATTTAAACATATTTTCATTCCTATTACGTAAAGTTAATAAAAGGTCAAGAGACGTTTTTACAGTATCAAATGCACTACTTACATTCACTGTTATCTTGTTAAAGTGATCACTAAAAAGCTCTGCAACAGCAGTAGCATCCGATACAATTCTTCCGTTTATATTAAGTTTCATATTATTAAACTAAAGCTACAATCCACACATGCTTTCTATAAGCTGGGTGAATTTTTTTGAGCATGCCAATTCTTTCAAATGGGAATAACATTAATATGTAACTTTCAGGTACCTCATTTTAGTTCTTATTGTTTAATAATAATATTATGAATTTAATATTTCATATGTAGATTACAATGTGTAATGTAACATACCTGATCATATACATACGTTGTTTTTTCCAATTTTGTTTTGATACTTCCTATTGTGTGATTATTTTTTGTATAAAGTTCTTGATGACTATTAATATTCTTACAATAATTATCTATTTTATATGTATATTCATGTACATGGATTCAGCTCTATTTTTTTAAAATTTTATTTGTCTGCCGTGTAAAGCCGACTTTAGTCAACACTATTGTCGAATTAATATTTATGCTATAATCGTTTTATATCTACATTTAAACTGACGAATTCTAATATGCGATAATTAGCTTTAATTCATAATTCATGCTTTTATTGTATATTCTGAATGAATAAATTGAATACTGAATACTGAATACATACTTTCGTTAATATTACGTAGTAAAATACAGATAATGAACAGCGGCCCCACTCTTTGCTAATGACATCCCAGGTAGCTTTGATTTTGTTATCCGATCTTTGAATGATCGATTGGATATATTGTTGTTTGGCATTCCAAACGACTTTTTTGTAGATTTTTTTATAGCATTTTACATATTTCACAAAATCCGGGTCAGTTTTTATTTTTCGTAGTTCATGTAATTCAAAAATCCGTGACTAACAACAAAGTTAGTGGCATTATTCTACAACAATTCGTTTTGCTTCTAAAACAATAATTTTTTTTTTAATTTAATTTATTAGTTTATTTTTACCGCATAACATGTTATTCCACTAGGTTAAGGTTAGCTGTAAGATATTGCTTTTAGGCAATAAGCTCGCCTTTTTGTCTGAGCAAATAAAGCGTTTAATTATTATTATTATTATTTTCGGTTCTAGCATTAATAATAACCGATTTATAAAATATTGGATATTCAGATTTTACCATTTTTAATTCAAATCTCGCTAAAGATGCAAGAGTTGTAGTATAGAGATTTCCTTAGAATTAGGTAACATGTCTTTATTTTTCTAGGATCAGTGTTAACGAAAATACGATTATTGTTTCAATTTTTAAAAAGGCGGCATTTTGAAACAAAATGGCGAACGCCTCTCATCAGCTTTTCAAACCTCGGTATTAGGTTAGGTTAGGTAGTTTCTGAGATACAGTGGGTACAGACACAAAGACCCACACACTCATAGGATACACATTTTCCAAAATTCTTTTTTGGATACCTAGGATCTAAAAACGTGTAGATCCGGTGAAAACTCGAATTCTAAATTTTGCTCGAAAACAAGTCTTTTCCCTGTTTACACGAAATGGAATATTTACCTGGGTTGAATCACCTGGCATTATTCTACAACAATTCGTTTTCCTTATAAAACAATTGATTTTCGGACAGATTTATATAGTATAAGATATTTAGATTTTAACATTTTTAATTCAAAACCCGCTAAAGATATCGAAAAATGACATATGCAGGAGTTGTAGGCAATGTCCTTAGAATTAAGTAACATTTCCTTATTTTTATAGGATCAGTGTTAACAGATATCTATTTTAAATTTTGAAAAATCCGCCATTTTATAAGAAAATGGTGAATGTCTCTTATCAGCTTTTCAAACCTCGGTATTAGGTTAGGTTACACTGAGAAAAATATTGGATTTCCAACTTCAACCCAAGTTATACAAGTTCAAAGTGGCCAGTGTGGAAAAACAGCAATTACATAGGTAAGGACCCAATATAACCAGCATGCACGTGAGATTGTCGAAAGGTTCATTTCATATCAATCTGAACCACAGTGGAGCCTGACCAGGTTTAGCTAAAACCGTATATAATCAATTGTATAACCTAAGTGATAGCCCTCGATATGGTGGTTTCAGTTTGGTCGTGCTGGTTGCAAGTGTGCTAGAAAAGTGTGTCTGGCGCCGCGCTGGCGACAACTTCAAAGCTCTTTGGGCAAATCTGTCGCCGGCCGTGGCGACGGCGGAGGTGGATGCGGAAGACCTCTATTTTTAGCTGAACTCAATTGGTTCGGCTGACTGGAGCGACGGCGCCACGTGGCTCGTTAGCTTTAACCAACTCTGCTTTCATTCAGGTGCGCCAAAGTTTGCCAATCGCTTTGCCAATCGAGTGCCTGAGGACATACTAATTACATTAAATTAGATGCTTTAGAATCTGTGCTTTCGATCTTAGACGCAACGTGACCTGCATCGATCTATGTTTGCCGTAGAGCCAGTCCACATGAAGCGATAAACGTGTGAAGCGACTATTAGATTGTGCGATTGTGATTTACCAGCTAATGGTTAGCCAGCATTGGACCACTAATACCCACTTGTTTTCTTGGGTCGGCTCAACTCCCGGTTCAGCTCCCCTACTCGAAAATGGTTGAACCTGGAAAGAACACTGTTTCCCCTGCCACGACACGAACCTGTCACCTGAGAAAGTATTCACGATATTGGATCATCTCCCGTGAGGTGAGTGTGGAAGACTTAGGACGAATACAGTCCACTGTCTAGTTACGCCACTCGCCCGTAAGAGACCAACGCCTTACCGCGAGATAACCAGGTTATTGAGCGGGCCGACAATCTCGCCCTTACTTCCAGTTGAATCCAGATTACTCCGGTTTCCCGACTCTTTACAGGTTCGAGGTTGCTTGCGCGGTCCTTCCCCTTACGTAGCGGCGATACGGTGTCTACCGAATCTATCACGGACAACGGAATCCTCTGTCCGGCTGTTCACCCGGGATCGTGTGGCCGAATGGTCGTTTCAAGAGCAGTTGGCGTAAGGTGAACAACTACCCACGCTCTATAAGAAACAATACTGTTTCCAGACTCCCCCGGCTGTCAGTCGGAATGCACAATCGATTGGCTGACGCCGGGATGTCCAGGAGCGCCCAAAGGTTGACTCCAAGGGAAAACTGGCCCGAAGGCCAGAGTTTTACCCTGGCTCGCACTTCTACCGTGTTGGCCCGCGAGTATGACCGACCCTGAACACATGGGTCTTCGTGGCCAAACTACAACAGGGTTTATTAGCTTCCCAATTATAAATACAATAGTTCACTTTCTGTAACTGCAGTCGTGTTTTTTATTCTTTTTAATATATTTACTTGTTATCTTATTTATAATGTAAAACAACCGCGACAGCCTTCGATGTTATATTGCGAGTGTCCTTTCACCTTTCTTGCGATCAGTGTCATCGACCTAAGTAGGAAAGAACCAAGAGTAGGAAAGGCAAGGCGCCATAACCGACTAAGTAATGAAGAAACGAACATATAACCCAACCGCGCAGGGACAGAGCGACGAGTGGACAACGAGAACACAATGGCGCCCGCAATGAGAGCAGGATATTTGCATAAAATGTGGATCGCGACGTGGCCATATCCAAGGCGCCATTCGCTTCAACGACTTACTCCCTCGTGACTAACCCAGTGTATACTTACTTACCCACACATATTCTAATTTGACGTTCACTGTTATAACAAAATCCTTAGATGGTCTTTACAAAAAATATTGCTAACATAAATTATTATATAGGGTAGATTGCTCAATGTAATACTAGGTTTTGGGCAGCTAAGATTTTACTATCAAACGCAACGTGCAGATGGCACTCGTAGTTCCAAACACAGCGTTAAATCGTCCTTTATCCAACTCGCTCCTTCCTCCGCCGCGCCGTGGAGTTATGGATACGAAGGCAGATGAGATTCCAGGCCTTCCGCCTGATGCGTTCAGATACCTAACTTTCTTCTGCCACCGTTGATCTTCGCCTTCTGCTGCTGAGTGACCTGCCGTCACTCTCTTTCTTTCTTAGAACGCCGTCTCGCTCCGAAACCATCTTCGCTATAGCGACTGACTAGTCATTCGTCTCCGCCAGTGTCGGGTTTATACTTTTCTTAAGTATAGGCCACTTGCCGTTGTGGCGCCTCTCCTACCTATCTTAATCACTTGTATTTATTTACTTAGGCCATCTTCAAGGCACCGAACAATTTTACATATTTACGTGTAGGTAGCTATTGAAAAGTCAAAAATGAATGAATGAATTATTATTCATAAAAAATAGTGTAATGAAACAAGAATTACACTTTTTTACGGTATCTTTTATTTATTTATTTATTTATTTATCTATTTTTAGGAAAACCAACGGCTGATTATAATTTAACAAAAAGACGGAGTAGGATAACAGAGAGCCCATTAAAGGTTTTCGCGTTTAAGTAACGTTGTAGAAACATATGGGACCTTTAAATTAAAGCTATCGATTAAAAATACATCAAAAATTGTTCAACAATTAGTGCTAAAGAATTCACTGTTCAGCCGCTGCCTAGCTGAGTTAATATTCGTAGAAAATAGATCAAAGTCAAAGCGTTTAATCAAATCATTGAAATTGTCACTTGTTCGCCACAGAAATGCATTTTGCCTATAGTTGGTACCAGCATGAGGAACATGAAGAGCAGGGTTAAATCTATTGAGTTTGGAAGGAACACGGAGATTAATTTTATTTAGTCGGACAGTTAATATTATTGTAGGTGATTTTTAGCAAAAAGGTTAGGTCCGCGGTTTCACGCCGCTTAATCAGGGGGAGGATATGAAATTTCTTGCATAAATTGAAATAGTTAGATGAGCTGTATGGGATTTTCAGTCGGAAGCAGAGATATTTCACGAACTTCATTTGAATGCGCTCGATTCTATTTACATATTTATCATAACAAGGGTTCCATACCCGAGATCCATATTCCAAGATGCTTCTGACAAAAGTGCAGTAAAGGATCTTGAAAGTTTTAGCACGGTGGAAGCAAGCTGCACTCCTCATGACAAAACCTAAAGCTTTGGAAGCTTTAGAAACAATAGATTGAACGTGATTATCGAACAGTAGATGGGAATCATGAATGACACCAAGATCTTTAACCACGCTGCATCTCTGCAAGGTCTGAAACTTTAATGAGTATGAGGATAGAGTTAATAGTTTTTTACGGGTGTAGGTGACAACGGTGCACTTGGATGGATTGAGGTCAATTTTATTAGAGAGACAGTAACTGTCCAATCTTGAAAGGTCCGCCTGAAGGTCGGAGACATCACCGAGCGATTTAATTATTTTGAAAATCTTTATGTCATCAGCAAAACATAGTAAGTGACTATTTAGAAAACAGCTAGCTATATAATTGATGAAAATTAAGAACAGCAGTGGACCAAATAGTGAGCCCTGCGGTACACCGCTGATGATAGCAACCCAACTAGAAATATAGTTTTTGATGACGATAGCTTGGGAGCGATTATTGATATAAGAGGAGAACCATCGGAGGAGGTCCCCTTGTATAACCATTCTTATAAGAAAAATTTTTTTTTATACTAAATTAATACGTGGTTTTCAATACGGTGAAAGAGTTGACTCACTAAGGACATAATCGATGAGCGATAATGAATGTTATATAAATATATTTAGCTGTAAGATATTGCTTTTAGGCAATAATCTCGCCTTTTTGGTTAATCAAATATAGCGTTTTATTATTATTAATATTATTATTATTACATGTAATAATAATAATATTAATAATAATAAAACGCTATATTTGATTAACCAAAAAGGCGAGCTTATTGTCTAAAAGCAATATCTTACAGCTAACCTTAACCTAATGGAACATCATGATATGCGGTAAAAAAGATAAAAATAATCAATTTAATTTATAAAGCCAATTCGTACATTTAAATCCAGAAGAACAAAAACAATAAATTTAATTAAAAAAAACAATAAAACTATAATCTTGCAAGGGACGCAAGGGGGAGAGGATAAAAGGGAAAAGTTGACTAGCGTGGGTTCAAGAGTTCTTTGAGCCTGCGTTTGCAGCAGTACAAACTTGGTGCTATCCTTATACGCGCGGGTAAAGCATTCCAGAGACAGGCTCCACGTATGGAGAAGGAATGCGAAAGGAAATCACTACTGTGACTAGGTATAGAGGACAGTTTTTTTTAAATATATTAATAATGCAAATATTTAAAAAATAAGAGTAAACAATTTCAGCGTAGGAATTATGCACAAAAATACTTACAAAATTGAATCAAAAGCAGAAAAAAGAATACATCGCATAGTCTAGTGGCAACGTCACCTAACTAGGCCGGGACCTGTTCTAAAGTAAACATTTATTTTTGAATATGCTTGCATCAATACCGTGTTTATAAAAATGACATATATTCCATGTATGCACAAAATAATAGAATTGCAAAACCATATTAAAAATGACTAAAAACTTAAATTAAATAATTAAATTAAAGTTAGAAGTGTAAAATTAAAATGTCAGAAAATAAATTCAAATCAGAAAAAAACAAAACAATTTAAAATAGTAAAAATTAGAATAAGAATTTAAACAAAATAGTCCTGCATTTTACTTATAACTAAGATAAAATAGTGTTAAAAATAAAACAAATTATTTCTTAATATACGTTAAACAAAATAATAATAATAATAATATAACATAATATAATATAATAAGATTCAAAATATTCAAAGTCCAGGTTAGATTATAATGTCCAATATTTTTAAAGTTCCTTGTCTTCCCTCTTTTACAAGCCAGTTTTTAAGCAGCCTTTTAAAGTAGATCTTATTTTGTGCTGATTTTATGTCGCCAGGAAGAGCATTGAAAAACCTTGGGGCAATGAATGTATAGGTGCGTTGACCAAAAGTGGTATACCTTCTGGGTACTATCATATTATTATCTTCGGAATACCTCGTTGATAGGGTATTTTGTGAAAAATTATTTATCTGATTGAACTTAATATATGATAGTGATGTTTTGAATATAGTTGCCTAGTATCCAACACATTATATTCATTGAAAAGATTTTCCGAAGGATAACGATACGGTTTTCGCATGATAATCTTTAAAATCGACTTTTGTGCAATATCTAAGGGGTAAAGAATGGTTTTAGAACATACTTATGAGATAGCTCGGAGCGTCCCCCTCTATGATCCTGAAGAGCAAATCTAGGGCTCTTGTATCTGTCCTTTCTCAGGTCGTCAGTCAGTGGAGTCTCCCTCTGAACTCCGTAATATGGTCATACTTTCTTAGGTCATAAATGAAGCGAATGCAGACATTTTGTATATTTACATATGTGAATGAATGAATGAATGAAAATCTTTTTATTATACAATAAAAATAAGGTACAATGGCGGACTTATTGCTACATTACAATATCTTCCAGTCAACCTACATGCTGGTGTGAATAGAAGAGTAGGCAAAAAATTATAGCCTAAAACTAAATTTCAAATTATAACATATGATATACATTGTGTGTGTATCTAAAATAAAAAGTAAATAAATAAATACATTTTTGAGTTGGAAATATTACATATATACACATACATATTTTAATATATTAAGAAATAAATAAATAAATAAATAAGTAAATAAATAAACTGCCAAAAGAAGGTAAGGAAAGGGAGGGGGTAACGGAAAGGTTAGAATGTATGGTTCATATTTATTGTGAAAGGAAGTGCTTTTTCAATGATTGCTTAAAGGTGAACAGCGAGCTAGCGCCTCGAATAGTTGAAGGAAGCTGATTCCACAGTCGAGCTGCATGTACGGAGAAGGAGTAGGAAAAAAAAGTGCTATTGTGTTTTGGGATACGTAGGATATTATTCTGACTTAAACGAAGTGGAGACCATGACTTCCTAACCCGGTAAAAGCCTCGTTGAGGTAGGAGGGAGATGTAGGATTGTGTAGAACATTATATAAAAGTGAAAGGATATGCAAATTTCTCCGGTCCCGTATACGAAGCCATTGCATTTTGCTCGGTACTCGGAAACATGGTCATACTTCCTCAGATTGAATATGTACCATATGCAAACGTTCTGTAGGCGCTCAAGTATATCCAGTCTGTTTTCGGTGAGATTCAAATATGCGACATCGCCATAGTCTCTAGTAACGGCAGTATATGTAAAAGTAGAATAGATCTAATCAAACGAAGAAAAACAGAACAAAATCAAACGAAGTACCTAACTATTTATTGTTAATGCACTTACCATCTGCTGCTGGTTTTTCGGCTTCCGATGAGCCCTTGGCACTTTGGCACCAATGACGCCCTCGATGACATCTCCAAGAAGGGCTCCATCTGAGCAATCCACGGCCAGGGAATTGGTAATTCTTCGACGTGACCTCGCACGCTCCAAGTAGTGGTTCGCCCAGTCTGTGTAGATCTGACCAAAATAGAAAGCAAACATTAGTTACGAGACAAAAAGAAAAATTATAAGGAACACTACTACTTCGGGTTAGGCTATTATAAAGCTGCAATTCGTCCCGGTTTACTTGGACATGTCCCGACGGTTTGGGGAGTCTTTTCTCGGTCCTGCCATTAACATCCCTAGATAAGCTGTTCTTCGAAAACTAAGAGTTTTTATTAGGTTTTTAGCAAGAAGCTTTTTGTTACATAAAGAATTACAAGAAAAAGACCACAGGATAACAAGTATATATATTAAAAATAATAAAATACACGACAGCCGTTACAGAAAGTTAACTATTGTATTTATAATTTATTTTATTACAGTTTTTTAATGAAATATTTGTGGTTTAAGTATATATCCATATAAATACATGTATATTTCCGGAATATACTAAATTAGACCTTTCATTTGACACTAAACACGATATATTTTTGTTAATTTATTGACATTTGGACACTTCGACAACTACTTACTTAATATTTGGACAGTTAATGTACCCTATGACACTCGAGATGACATAACGATAACACACCAGACAATAGCTTCTCTTTAAAACAGAATTGAAATCAAAGCGAATACGTCACGAGTCCTAAGGGCTCGGATATGGTCACCAGATGTCCCGCTACCCGGTCCACGAAGATATCCAAACGCTCGAATGTGTCTCCAGCCCTTACCTGCGCGTAATGCTAACCAACAGGTGTCCCGGAATCTGGCTTGTTGACTTAATCTCAGCATTCTATGGCCAAAACACTGTCTGATCTGAAAATATCAGTTTTTACCAAACTCTTGGACTTTTTTGTCGCTGGCTCTCCAACTATTGGAATAATTAAAAAATGTAAATAAAATAAATAAAAAGATCAATTCAAACTCGGGATTACAGCGAATATGGAAACAACGATGTTTACCACAAACTTTAAACAGTTCTGATTACCGGCATTGTTAATGTTGGTTGCCTTTCCCGCATATCTTTCATTTTAATGTCGTATTATTTTATGTTTTCAAGATTTAGGTTGACATTGTTAAGGATTCCCACACAATGCCACACGATTTGTGAGGCATGCTAACATATTTAAAAAGAAGTTCAATTTTCAAAATTTCGGTGTCAATAAACAGTCGTAAAATGTCATAATTTGTGGCCACCGCCGGACACAGCAAAGAAACCGACTACAAAGAAGCATTCCAACCGCAAGAGCATGGGTCTAAATGACAAAAAATAAAGTCGTAAAAATAACGCTTGGCCACCCAAAACATCTATAGTAAAGTGTTTTCAGAATCTCTAACCATTGGAAACAGGAGCCATTTTGTCAGGAGCCATTTTGCGAGAAATATTGGAAATGTTCCCTGGTTTTAAAATGGTTAAAATAGGGACAGAAACAGTAGAAGTAGTAATAGTAAAAAAAAGAGTGGGCGGCTTGTCTCCAGCCCTTGATGTTACCTGGATCTATAAGATCTTTTGTAACTACCCACTTTGTGGTTGGGTCAGTGGTATGCTTGAAGCCCAGTACTGCTTACTAGTCCATACAGATCACTGACCTTCAAGTTAGGCAGATCTCTGGGTTTGAGAAAGGCTCGTCCAAATAAATTGCGTCTTTTTGCGGCGAGGCCTGTGCAGCGACCAACGATATGTATGCTGTCTTCGCCACATATTCGGCAGTCCTTGCTCTCGGTCAACCCAAGGTTGAACAGATGTGCTCTAAGGGTCGTGTGTCCGGTGAGGAGACCGATAGTGGCTCTAAGGTTCTTCTTGCTCATGTCAAGTAGGGCCTTGGTTTTCTTAGAAAGTGGTTACTCCATCATAGCTTTTGACATCCTTGGCTCTGTTTCCAGGATGCCGGATGTTCCTGGTCCAAGCAGTCCCTAACGATTTTCTTAGGGACAGAAATAATTATCATTCCAAATTCTGATCAGCAAACTAATTAAGAATCAGGGGCGTACCTAAGGTCGGGGAGGGGGGGGGGGCGAGTAGAAAATGTAAACTACTGATTGAATACAATCAATGTTCACGTATTTTGATTCATATTTACGATTCAAGAAAGTCTTCTACCATTCAAAAAAAATGAATAAAACACATATGAAACACCAACATTTTCAAAAGACACTGGCTCTCCGTCCACTTAGCACCAAATCTAGAAGACAATACAAAACAAAGTAAAAAATGAGAAACACGGTTCAAATATGGCCCTGGACATCTATCGGGCGGTAGGGCAACTGTGCCAACCACGTTTATGTCCGTCGATCGCCGCTTGGGTGCGTTTATCGCAATTAAAAATTAAACTAAAAAGTAAAATAAACAAAAAATAAATGCATAAACACCTGGACGATGGATCTGGTCTGTTTAGAGACTTCGTCTGCTTGGTTTGTGGCTGATCTTGGAGCTCGTACACAGGCAGGGAACATTTTAGCTACATCTAAAAACTTCACTTCACTTCTACTCTTTATTGTGAAATTTGAGAATTTATTTATTCATTTATTTATTTATTTGTTTCAAATGTTATTCAAGAGCATTACAGACTAATTCAATTCGCCCTTGAATATTAAATCTAGAGTTTTAGTCTAAACTAATGCTACTTTGAACAAAAAAATCAATTAAAACATAAAACTATTTAAAACAAAGATTATGAGAAACATGAGCTAGCATAGAGTTGCCTTTTTAGCTGCTAAAGGGAGATCCAAAAGGCTTCTATTTTAGTGGGTAAGGAATGAAGGAGAGCTATAACCCTCCCCACTGTCCTGTCTACAAAAATATTTGTACGATGGTACGGCACATTAAACAATAGATGCGATCTCCTCGCTGTGTAATTTACCGGTACGTACAATTCAAACTTACATAGAATTTCTGGCAAATAAATAGTTCCTTGAATTAATTTATATGCAAATTTAATTAGGGAAATATATCGACGCGTTTCAAGAATGTTGTATCCTACCATTCCTAGTACAAAACCGGACAGAAATAATACGATACAATGGGCTCGATTGCGTTTCTTCGTGAACTAAAATCGGAAATTAGTCCGTGTGAACGAGACAGGGCAATACGCTAGAGCAGAGTGTGAGATGACCGGTTGTCACTATGGGCCCGATTACGTTTCTTTGTGAACTAAAACTAAAATTAGTCCAAGCGAACGGGACAGAGCAATACGTAAGAGCGGAATATGAAACGAACGATCGTCGATAAATACTACCTATCGAACTTATACTCGTCCAAATAAATTCCAGCATATTTCGTGCGGCGTAAGATTTGACCTTGGCGGGCAGTTTTAATGCGAAAAAGTGACAACCGGTCATCTCGCATTCCGCTCTGGCGTATTGCCCTATCTCGTTCACACGGACTAATTTCCGATTTTAGTTCACGAAGAAACGCAATCGAGCCTTTTATCGCATTAAAACTGCGCGCCAAGGTCAAATCTTACACCGCACGAAATATGCTCGAATTTATTCGGACGAGTATAAGTTCAACAGGTAGTATTTATCGACGATCGTTCGTTTCATATTCCGCTCTAACGTATTGCTTTGTCTCGTTCACCTGGACAAATTTTTGATTTAGTTCACAAAGAAACGCAATCGGGCCCAATATGGACGGATCTATTATAATATGATAATCTCTTTCAACCAACCCTGCTATGAAGTGTTTATATGTATGTGTGCGTATAATATATGTGTACGTGTGTGTCATGTTATTGCATTCGATCCACTGGATTGAAATGTAATTCCGTTAATTTTATCCCAACGGAAAATGGTGACACAGCAGGGAATCCAACCCGGAACCTTACAATGAAGAATCAGGCGACCTAACCATGATGCCACCATGATGCCGTTTAGACTGAGATTTGGTATTGATCACAATGGTGATTTCCACTTGCACTTCTTCTCCGCACATGGAGACCGTCTCTGGCATGCTTTTCCCACACATGTAACGACAGCGCACCGAGTTTGTATTGCTTCACTCAGAGTCTCAAAGAATTCTCTAACACGCACTCATAACCTTCTCTCGTCCCCTCCCCTATTCCATTCTTTCCTGCGGTTTATTTATTTTGAAAAACATACATGTTTCATTTTCTGCTAGATTTTAATGTTAGATATATTTAATACGTCTTTATAAGTGATATTAATAATAGCTTTAATTTATTTTTGAGGCAAAACATGTTTTCCCATTACTTTCAGGTTAGCTGTAAGATATTTCTTAAACGAAATAATCTCGCCGATTTGGTCCGTCAAATAAAGCAATATATTATTATTATTATTATTAGGTACTTTTATTTTGATTATTATTATTATTATTATTCAAAATATGGAATAATGTGCGAGCTCTAGTAGTTCCACCAGGAATGAGAAACGAAAACTCTACTGACCTACTCAGGGCAATCTAGCACATTGTTAAGTAGCTTGAACAGAAATTTAAAATCAGCTTCCTGGCGACGATTCTCAAGTGAGACCATGATATACCAATTGAGTTCCTCAGAGTAATCCGGACTGCCATTGAAGGTGTTAGGAATGTTATACTTATCTTTATCTACACATCTTTATCGAGTAGCGAACGGTTTCGTACAGCTTTGGCCGCAAGATTCATTTTGTTCTCGGATCGGCTCAGCTCAACTCGGCTTAACTACTCGTGCGGAACGCAACCCTGGATCTCAGGCCTCACAAGCTGGTGGACCGGTTTCTTCTGGTGGGATTGCATCCCGGCGCTACTGGACGGTATGCGCAAGGTTTGGCGGCGCCAATCGGTTGTGCACTCTGACTAATTGCTGAAGGAGTATGGAGACTACGCAAATATACTGTCTCTTAAGAAGCGGGGGTGGATGTTGACCTGTTGTCATGCCACTCTTGAAATGACCTTGGGCTACTCGCTCCCGTGTGTCAATACGGGCAAAGAAGCGACAATACGGGCAAAGTTTGTGATAAATTCAAATTGAATTACCGCTGTAATTACAACAGATAGAGGCCGCGTAAGCGACTTCGAACCCGTAACCAGTCAGGAGGATGGAGGTATCCTGAAGGTAATCTCCAGACGGAGGTATCCTACCAAAACTGGTAGTTAGGGGGAGAGGCTACCCGCTGGTTACCTTTCCCGGTACCTCGCCGTAAGGCGTTGGCCTCTAACAGGCTTGTCGGCTGAGCTAGACGGTAGATTGTCTTATCTCTAAGTCTTCTACGCTCATCCTACGGCTTAAATAATGATCACATATCGTTATATCAGCCTGGGGTGACGGCTTCGCCCTCTATAGTCGACACCACCATACTTACATCTTTATCTTTAAGGTGAGCCCGCACCTACGCGTCGCGTCGCTGCGCTGCGCGTCGCCGCGCGTCAACCGTCAAACCCCACCAGCGCGGCAGGCAACTGCAAGCAACTGCACGTAAGAGGCAGTCGGCGCCAGACGCTAGCGGCTGAATGTTGTGCGTTATTTGCTCGTGCCTTCTAACCACGAACCTAAATGGACTCGGACTACGAAGTTTTTCTGTTTGCTCAATAAAAAAACCTTGCTTCAATGTATCTGATATGTATGTACCTAGGTATCTACTCTAAGCAAGTATTCTCACCATAATATTCGAAATTATACCTACAAAATGTTGATAGATATTTGGCATTAAATACGTCCAGATATAATATCTAGGGGTTGTAGATATTCACGAAAATACGTTTTTTTAAGAACAATGCTAGAAATAATAATAGTATCAGATACATGATTCTGAATTCTTAATAAACTAAGTTGAAATTAAAGAAACTAAAAAAACCTTACACTCCCATATCCTCGCTGATTTCTTCCCATATATTCTCCTTTCGTTTTTGGTCCATGTAATATCTGTGAGATATATCAAAAAATTCGTCGTATTTGCTAACAAGCATTATCATTTTTTTCGTTCATTGCTCTAACTTCGTACCTATAGTTAATATGTGATGGCATTTTAGAAGAAAACATTTATATATGGTAATGAATGGAATTAACTGAATTCTTTCTTGACAATTCATTAAATAATCTTTTGTATCTGTAAGGATATTTTGAATATTTTTGATGTTTTTTAAATATATTTCAAGTTATTCACTTATTTTTGATAGTTTATAATGTTTTTTATGACATTTTGTTTTGAATTTTATGTAGGATATTAGGGTAATTTTATTAAGTATGTATGATGTTAACCCTTCAAGCCCCGCGACTTCGATATCGAAGTCAACTGAACGCGTCCAGGAAAAGTGATTTGATTGGGTTTTTCGTTTCATTCCGTATGCAGTTGTATCTTATTTAAATGCACGATGATACAAAATTCTAAAACAATAACGATGAAAATAAATTGTCTACCTTAGAACACGCGGCCGCCTAGTTAGGTCTTGACTATTTAAAATTGTAAAATATGTCAATCGAAAATGGATAAATAAATTTGAATAGGTATTCGTTAACTGGCTGATAAAAATAATCGAATAATCGTCATACACCAAACCCGAAATCGTCATACACCAAAACATCGGAACGGCGACACGTAGCGACGTACACTCGGCGCGGCTCCGCGGAGTATAATGAGTCACCACTTGCAGTTCGCTAAACCGCACCTGAGCGGAGCGTCGCAGCGCTGCGCTGCGCGTCGCGTCAAGGTATTCTCGGGTGACCAACTCGGACGCGACGCGCGGCGACGCGCAGCGCCGCTCCGCTCAGGTGCGGTTTAGTCCATACAAATCTATAGAAAGAATATTTTGTCGCGACGCGCAGTTACGTGTGGTTACGTGCAGCGCAGCGACGCGACGCGTAGGTGCGGGCTCACCTTTAATGTTCCTTCGTGTTTTATTTGTCAGAGATTACCACAGATGTTGTTTTTTGAGTATCTGATGATCAATCAGATCAATATTGTTTTCTACCTCATTAACTTTAACAACCGCCTTTATCACACTTATTATATTCATAAGATTGGATTTACGAATCATCTTATCTGTTACAAAGTACAAAAGTAAAAAGTAAAAGTATCGAAAACTAGTGAATACTTTTAATTACTTTCCCGACCATAGATTTAAACGCTTGAACCGGTTTAGAAGTATCGTATTGTTGGAACCGTTATGTCATCCCGAGTGGCATAGGGTACCCTGACTGTCCAAATATTAGGGAGTTAATGGGCCCTTGCTGAGTTGGCCACGAAGACCCATTCTGTTCAGGATTGGTCACACTCACAGGTCAACACCCA
The DNA here is from genome assembly GCA_944548615.1 of Micropterix aruncella. Taxonomy (NCBI): domain Eukaryota; kingdom Metazoa; phylum Arthropoda; class Insecta; order Lepidoptera; family Micropterigidae; genus Micropterix; species Micropterix aruncella. The sequence goes on from OX155973.1 coordinate 17,670,926, forward strand.
TCCAGCGGCGTCCACGCATGAAGTGCGAGCCCGGGACGGACTCTGGCCTTAGGGCTAGTTTCCCCTAGGAATCAAGCTTCTGGCGCTCCTGGACGGTCTGCGCACAGTGCGGCGTAAGCCAATTGCCTGTGCACTCTGACTAACAGTCGGGGGAGTCCGGAAGCAGTACTGTTTCCTATAGAACGGGCGTGGTTGCGGACCTTACGGCGACTGCTCTTGAAACGACCATCGGCTACCCGATCCTGGGTGAACAGCCGGGCAAAGGATGCCGTGGTCCGCGATAGATTCGGTATACAACGTTTCACCGCTTCGTAAAGGAGAGGAACTCGTAACCAATCGAGAGACCGGAGTAATCTGGTCGCAATTGGAAGTAAGGGCGTGAGTGTAAGCCCGCTGGGTAACACACCTAGTTATCTCGCGGTTAAGGCGTTGGCCTCTTACGGGCATGTGGCGGACTGTTTTGTCAAAGTCTTCTGCGTTCACTTCACGGGAGATGAGATGAGAGAGACTTCCTCAGGTGACGGGTTCGCCCGTTGTAGTTGACAACTCTATATGTCCAAATATTAAGTAAGTAGTTGTCTATATGTGCAAATGTTCAAATGTCAGTAAATTTATCGTGTTTAGTGTCAAATGAAAGGTATGATTGAGTACATTCCGGAAATATATATGTACGAGTGGTATTACCCGGCGTTGCCCGTGTTATATCTTTTCTCAAATACCAATGTATACCAATTTTCTTGGCGATCGGTTGAGCAGTATAGAAGTTGGTGTGCTGCAGCGCCGTCTAGTTGAAAGTCGCAACAAAGCGGATATATATAAGAACCTTAACCATGAAAAAATACATATATATGATCAACTTTCGGTGATCGGTCAAACGGTTTCGGAGTCTATTAAACTCGGACAGACGGGCATACAGATATACCAACATCCATTTTTATATTATACCTATTATTTTGGCCTGTTTTTAAAATTTAAACTTTGAATGCCTATATCTCGCTTATTTATAGCGGCCGACACAATTTTCTTCCAGATTTAGCATTAAAATTGGAGAGAGGTTCCTATACTGCAGTTATTCCACTTTTATAACTATGTGATAATACTTACATATATATATATTTTAATTAAAGAGTTTTGAACAATGAAGCACAAATAATTAAAAAGCAGGAATAATTTCACTGTATTACCTTCACAATATTTTGAATTTAGAATAACGCTTGGCCGACTATGACGTTTGTAGGTTTAACATAGCAGCGCCATCTATGGATTACTCAATAGATAACGCCATCTGTTAAAATCGTTTGGAACTAACAGATAATTGCGAATGTCAAATAATAGACATTGCAATAAAATAATATCGCGACTATAAATTAAGACGTAAGCTATCCTATCTTTCAAGTTGGATCAAACTGCACATTGTGTGCAAATTTGATTCAAATCGGTTAAGTAGTTTAGGAGTCCATCGCGGACAAACAACGTGACACGTAATTTATATATATTAAGATTATATGAGTAAATACATAAGCCAAAAATGTTTCATAAAAAAAAGTAATAAAATATTTATATATACAATAATCGACTTTCTGTAGTCTTGTCTATTCTTTTTAATATATTTACTTGTTTTTTCTACATTTTCTGCATGCTGCAGAATGAGGAGAAGCAACAACTTTTATAGACTTGTAAAAATAAAAATAGGACAAACCCACCAATAAAGCGGCATTCGCGTCGACTCTCGGCAATACTTTACGTATTTAAATTTATCTTCCAGCTGTTTATGATGCAACAGTTTACGTTTCCGGAGATATCACATCTTTATGCGGATAAAACTACTCTTTTGTGTCTAATGTGCCGACAAAGCACTTTGCGGCAACTTGAAATTAACAGCATTTACAAATTATTGATAACGTAGTTATAATTATGTACTTAGCTAGGTTTGTAACAGATAAGATGATTTAGAAACCGAATGTTTTAAATGAAATAAGCCTGATAAAGTCTAATTAACCCATTTACAACTACCGTTCTTTATAAAGATCAAAAAAAGTATGGGGATTACCATCAATTTAAAAAAGTAACGAGCAGATAACTTTTGCTTATTCTTTTTTGCAGATAACTTTTGTGATCGTTTGACAGTGTTTCGGTGCATAGATAAATGTTATTATCATAATTTTGAAGTGCTATTCCATTTTAATTCGTATTCGCGTAATTAATTTTCACTATGTCTTTAAAACGGTAAGTGTTTACAAATAAGCTTGTGATTGAAATTTATTTTATGCACGTTTTTTATAAATTTATGACCTAGAATGATAGATATAGATAGATATATAATAAAGCCTTTTTCATAGTAATAACTGTGCTTCTTTAATTTAAAATAGGATACAATCGATAAAGTACTAGTTATATGAGCGTTAACCTTCCTGCCTGTACTACTGATCGTTAAAACGATCCGCATTTTCCGAGCTTTCCTGAAAAGTCAGTTTTTTTTTGTTGGTATTTTTACATGTTTACTTTATGCATCAAGGTAATAATACTAAAAAACTACTGTGATACGAGATAAAAAAAAAACAGCAATAACTGGTGGTTAAAGTTAATGGCTAGAAAATAGCACTGATCTGATAATCAATACAAAAAAAAACCTAAATCTGAGGTAATCTCTAAAATTGGTTTTGTCGTCCCAAGACTTTCCCGCGGCAAGTAGCCAAGGACTGATTTCATCTGAATATTAATTGCATAAATAAAATAGATGAGCGCCCTCGCTCGGTCGGCGAAAGAACTCTTTTGGGTTTTGTTACACAACGGCTTCGAACGCGGTTCATTTCTCGGCTAGACTCAGGCGGCTCAACGTTAATATTTGATTAAAATGTATGGCGGAATTTAATTATTATTAGTGTAGCTTGTAAATGAGATATTCTAACCAAAATTTCAAAACGTGATTTCGGCCTTACAAGGCATCTGTGTTCCAAATTTCAAGTATCTAATTCGAGATTGATGGATCGATTTCAATAACAACTTTCAACTTTTCAACTCCTGCCATGATCATATGATGCCTGCATACTAAATTTCAGCTCAGTCGGATTAAGCGTTTGGGCGCTATCGTAGAGGAATACACAAAGCCAGATAGACACCATCTGGAAATGGACTTAACCGTCTCAGCAACTAGGGTTACTTATTATTAAAGAAGATTAATCAATGCTTTGAACTATGAATGCCATTTACACGTTGCGTTTTATAGTAAAACACTAGCTACCAAAACATACTACGGCATTGAGTAATCTAATAACCTATATGTAATCAGCGCCCCTATCTACACAAATGTTGGTTTAAACAAAGTGACAAAAAATCCTGTATGTGTTTTAATTGTTCGTACCGTTTTTGTTTGCCAAATGATTTGGAACACCTCTTTAAAAAATGAAAAGAGACCATCATGAAATCTCAAAAATAAACGCTCAACAAAAGGCGGTCGAAATGTGAAAATAAGTATGAAAATAAACCTGTCAACAAAGGCCAAAGAAGCTGTCAGCGGCGACAGACGGATCGTTCGGGTAAAAACCGTCAAATTTCAGCTCAAGGAAATATAGAGGTAAAGAGAGACGGGGATCGAGTCGGAAGCAGCGCTTTTGAGGTGTTATCTGAAACGGGCGAATTCGTCACTCCAGGAGGTTATAACGATATATATTCGTTCTTTCAACCTGGAGTGAGCATAGAGACATAGGAAAAACACAGTCAACTGTCTAGCTACGCCAACTCGCCTGTCAGAGACCAACGCCTTACGCGAGGCACTGGAAAGAACCATTTGGAGGTGTCGAATACAACTGGCGTACCCCTTACCTCATGAAGTTTTAACGATATTGATCGTTCTGTCTCCCGTGAGATGAGCGTAGAAGCTATAGGGACGACACAGTTTACTGTCTAGTTACGCCACTCGCCCGTAAAAGACTAACGCCTTTCCGCAAGACACCGGGTGTGACACTAGCGGGCCGACCTCACGTCATTACTTCCAGTTTCGGCCCGATTTCTCCGGCCGCCCGACTGGTTACGGCTTCGAGGTCGCTTACGCGGCTCGCTCCCTTACGTATATGTAGCGGTGATTCAGTGTCTACCGAATCTATCGCGGACCACGGCGTCCTTTGCCCGGCTGTTCACCCGGTATCGGTTAGCCGATCGGTCGTTGCAAGAGCGGTTGCCGTAAGGTAAACCACCACCCACGCTCTATAGGAAATAAAGCCGTTTCCATACTCTCTCGGTTATCAGTCGGAATGCACAGTCGATTGGCTGACGCCGCACAGTGCGCAAACCGCCCAGGAGTGCTCAAAATACGATTCCCAGGGGAACTCTCCCGTAGGCACAGAGTCCTACCCGGGCTCGCACTTCTGCGTGGAGGTTACCGGATGGGTGCTGACCTGTGAGTTGACACATAGGTATTGATGACGCAACTGCATTGGGCCTATTAGCTCCCCTTGGAAAGAACCTATCGGGCCCCCTCACCCTGACTATCAGATTTGTCCGGATTCCTCCGGCCTCCTGTCTTGTCACGGATAGAAGTCGCTAGCGCGGCCTCTACCTAATGTAAGAGGTTATTCGTTTCGAATTTATCACGGACCGTGGCATCCTTTACCCGAAGGTTCACGCAGGATCGGGTAGCCAGCCGGTCGTTTCAAGAGCGGACGACATTAGGTCAACCATCACCTCCGCTTCATAGCAAACTGTATTTCGTTACCAGACTCCCTTGGTTATTCGCCGAAGTGCACTGTCGGTTAACTGACGCCGCACGGTGCGCAAATGGCCTAGCTGCGCCCGAAGGACATCACTCTAGGGAAACTGATCCACCTGCCTAATCAGTGGCAGGAAAAATAATCCGTACCAGTCTCGAATTTCTACGTGAAGGCTTCCGGATGGGTGCACAACCGTGAGTTGGGCCGAAATAAGAACGAGGCGGGTCTAAGTGGCCTAACTGCATGACAGCCTTTAGCAAACAGTCGGAAGCAGCAGTGTAAACATTTATTTGAAATGTAGTACTGCGAGGGCCGGTTTGTTTGGTACGATTTATGAGAGGGTAATGAGCTACTATTGTCTGCGGTTTAACTGTTGAGAAGGATGCTCAACAACGCTCGGCAACGAATAATATTATCAGACGTTTTGAGAACAAATCGTTAATATATTTAATTTATTATACTATACATTATTATATTCTTATGCATTCCCATAAATTTTTGGACAAAAAAGATCAATCGGCGTCAAGCAGTTAGAAAAATGTCCATATACTTGCTCTCCTGTATCGTGTACCCTCCCAATCAACACCATCCTTTCCCCACGATCTTTTCGAACCATTAGCTTTTCGAGCCCACGGTCTCGTACTTTGGCCAGCCTCTGACAATTTACTCGATTCCTCGTCATAATACTGAATTCACCCTTACCCTTTCTGTATCCATAGTGCAAGACTCTGGAACGATATAAAAACCCAATATTTTACCAATAACAACAATAATAACATTACATTAGTAGTGCCGTCTATTGTATTTTTTATCACAGCAATGGGGAATAGAATGCCATCTATTAGTCTATATATGAATTTAAAGTGCGTAAATATTACATCCTGAAATTTGCATAGAAAATTATCATTTTGAAATAAATAATATTAAAATAATATCAGCTATGATTTAAACAATCAATTGTTATTATATTATTATTTTATACCGTATAGGCGTATTTAGAGTGATATCTACAGTGCACTGTCATACTGTTATATCACGAAAGTCCCCAAATTAAGCATAATAAGAGAAGAATAATCATTTTTCTTGAACTATGTATGAGCGCCATCTAAACGTTGCGTTTCGTAGTAAAATCCCAGTTGCCAAATCGTAGTACGACGTTGAGCAATATATTACGCTATATAATCAATACCAGTCCTTACTCATAGTTCACATATATTAGTGGTTAGAACGATCGAAATGGCCCACTTTAATTAAACTGTATAAACGGCACGGCGCGGGCGCCCGGCACCAATCAAAGAGCCATCAATAAGTTTACCAACCTACTATCCCATCCCATCCCATCCCATCCATTCCTCACTCGCAGATAAGTGCGTCCGAGTACTCACTCTCTTCGCATCTGCCGGTATCGCTTTCCTTAATGGACGCCTCCCGAGAGGAAAGCAAATTATCTCGCATATAAAAGCCAAAATGTCTGTTCACTAATTAATTGCTGTAGTTGGATAAATAGACAAAGAGGTAGCGACGAAAAAGTGCAAGAGTTTTGTAAACGCTGATACATTCAGATCAGACATTATTTTGGCCATAGAATGCTGGGATAGTCAGCAGGCCAGACTCCGGGACACCTGGCGCTGGCGTACTAGGAAAGGTGTAATTTTAATTAGTACCCTAAAGTGTTTTGGAAAAGCTGAAAATTACTCAGTAGACAGCGGATGCAATACAGAACTCGAAACAAATGGTCAGACTGCTTAACGATATATGCGTGGCGTCAGCATTACTACATACATATCACAAGAATGAAGTCCATTATACGTGTATTGCGCGGCACATAATCCGATGCGTAATATTGGGTTCCATAAAAGAAAATTTACAGTTTATTTTTTTTTTCAAAAATATATATTTAATTATTAGAAATATTGACCCCTATTATCTATGCAGATTTGTCATTTTATTGGGAGTTGCTCAATTCCTCTGCTGTAAAACTCCCGTGGACAGATACCAATGAATGCTTTGAAGGCGTTTTTCATCGACTCTTCAACGTTGATTTTATTCCTTTGTAAAAAGTTATCTAAATTATGAAAAAAAAATTAACTCCTTTAGAGCAAGATCTGTTAAGTACGGTGGGTGACCAATAGTCTCCAGCCGCAACTCCTGCAACTTTGCGACTGTTTGCAGTGAAATCTGTGGTTATACGTTGTCGTGCAGAAGCAGTGGCTATGAGCGATTGGCCAGGCTCGGTTATTTATCACGAGCGTCTCCATCATTGTTTGCATTTCCTAACAGTACACATTTACGGTAACTGTATAGCCAGACTGCAAGAAGCTGTTGGGCCACGTTGCAGGGAGCTAATGGGCCCTGCTGAGTTGGCCACGAAGACCCATTCTGTTTCAGGGTCGGTCACACTCACGGGTCAACACCCATCCGATGGCCTCCACGCATGGGGTGCGGGGCCCGGGTAGGACACTGGGTCAACCAGTCTCCCCTGGGAATCAATCCTCTGGCGCTCCTGGACGGTCTGCGCACCGAGCGTTGCAAGCCAATCGATTGTGCTCTCCGACTAACAATCGGGGGAGTCTGGGAACTGTATTGTTTCCTATAGAGCGGGGGTAGTTGTCTACCTTACGGCGACTGCTCTTGAAATGACCATTCCGGATCCCGGTTCAGAGTCGGGCAAAGGACGCCTTGGTCCGCGATATATTCGGTGCACACCGTTTCACCGCTTCGTAAGGGAGAGGACCGCGCAAGCGACCTCGAACTCGGAACCAATCGAGAGACCGGAGAAATCTGGTCACAATTGGTAGTTAGGGCGCGAGTGCCGCCCGCCAGGTAACATACCTGGCTACTCGCGGTAAGGCGTTGATCTCTAACGGGTTGTGGCGTAGCTAGACGTCGGATTTGTTATGTCCAAAGTCTTCTACGCTCACTGCACGGTCGATAGAACGATCAATCGTTAAAACGTCCTGCGGTGACGGGTTCGCCCGTTGTGGTTGACATCTCAATATGCAAGAAGCTGTAATAGAAAACACCGGCACAGGATCTCATATTTGAAAATAATGCAAATTTTTAATTTCACCATGGTTGCACAAACGAAAATATTTGAACAAAAACAAACGTCGGAAATATAAATAAACAGCTGATTCTTAAGAAAAGAATAATATGACCTTGAATTAAAATTTATTTGAATTTGAAATTGCAACTCAAACCCAAGTTATACAAGTTCAAAGTGGCGAGTATGAAAAAACAGCAATTACATAGGTATGGACCCAATAGTTACCGACAAATACGTACCGGCGTATTTGCAGGATTTTTGTGACATGTATGGAGTAATGCTGACGTCACGCGTTCTATTGTTGAGCAGTCTGACCATTTCTTTCGAAGTCTTTATCGCAACTACTGTCTACTTATGAATTTTCAGTTTTTTAAACCACTTAGGGTGTACTAATTAAAATTACACCTTTCTTAGTACGCCAGCGCCAGCATTCTATGGTCAAAACTGACTCTAGCTCGGCATTCTATGGTCAAAATACTGTCTGATCTGAAAGTATCAGCTTTTACAAAACTCTTGCACTTTTTTGTCGCTGGCTTCGGAGCAAAAGCTATTGAATTCCGTTGGGAATGAAGGTATGGGCACATAAATGGTATGGGGCAGTAAGGTGGGGATGGAAAAAATATCGACCGGTATTATATATCCTAAAGCCAAAAATGGAAATGTGGTTGAGTTAGGAATTAGAATAGCGGAAAGCATAATAATATTGTAAATTCCGCAGTTTCCCAATTGTTTGTTTGTTTTGTTTGTTTATACTCTTTATTGTGAAATGTCACAATAGGCGGGTTTATTGTCATATGACAATCTCTTACAACCAACCCTACTATGACGTGTTATATGTATGTGTGCGTGTAACATGTCTGTAAGTGTGTGTCTTGTTATTGCATTCGATCGACTGGATTGAAAACGCAATTCCGTTAATTTGATCCCAACGGAAAATGGTGACCCAGCCGGGAATCGAACCCGGGACCTTACAATTACAATTATAGTTGCATATAAACTAAATCTAGGAACTATTTATTAACCAGAGATAGTATTTAAGTTAATTGTGCGTACCGGTAAATTATATAGCGAAGGGATCGCATCTATTGTTTATATAAAACTCATCTCAAGAAGCACCTGATTAGCGAGGAGTACTATGATTTAGATTTCAAAACATGATTTTTTATGTATTCTCATTACCTCCTATGATTTTAGTATTTTTTGGTAAATAATTATTTTGATTTGCTTTTATTATTATTGACTATTTATACTTTCTGGCAATTGAATACCATTCATTATTATTAATTATTTTATTATTTCAGTGACCATTTCAGTACCTTTCATATATTTGTTGTTTTTGTTTATTATTTATGATTATTATATTACAAATTGATTAATAATTGAATATTTACTATTATTAATTGTTTGATCACTGATATTAAACCTTTATTTTAATAATAGTATAGGAAAAAATATTTTCGTGCGATGCAGCCTGCCTTGAATAAGAAACTGAAAATCTGTAAAACCAAATGCTATAATTTCATTTTTATTGTTGTTTTTTTCTGCTGCTGGCAATGTTATACAACTAACCTTATACAATTTTTATTTATTTATTTGTTGAGTGGGGCTTTTCTAAGGTCTTTATGAGCCTTGTAACACTGCGACCATTGCTGATCTATTGTGTTTACCACCTACTATACTTCTGCGCTAAGCCTCGTGTCATTTAAGAACCGCAATAGGGTTTGGCGCCAGATTGATTTACCTGTTCAGGTTGGAGGCAATGCCCACCCAAGTGGGTGTATCTTTTAGGCATCAGCGCGCTACACTCGCACATGAGGTGCTGGGGGAGTTTCCTCTGCTCCTTGGCAGAACCTGCACATTTTTGTGTCTCTGAGTTTGAGGTTGAACATGTGTTTCTTCAGGCCACAATGCCCCGTGAGCGCTCTCACCAGTATGCGTAGATTGTTCCTATTTAGCGATAAGGCCTCACGGGCCGTCTTACGGTTGTAAACCTGATTCAACCCTGGCGTGTTGTTCCAGTGGTTGACGGATTGTTCTAAACATTTTTTTTTTGAACATTAGGTTTGCAAGGCTTTTTGGAATATCGCGCTTGGAATATGGAGGCGTATTACCCCAAGTTTACACTTCTTTCGAAGTTTGGTCGCTCTCCATATATACCGCAGCCTACGTCAAGTCCCGATTTGGACCCATCAGTATACCATTTAAGGCTACCGGCCTCCCATTGCAGTTGGCTTTTTAGCCTGTCTTCTCTTGGCGGCAGTTCCACTGTAAAAAGTTTTCCAAAGTTAAAAAGTTTTCCAAACCTAATACAATACCATGTAAATGTAATATTTTTTCACATTTACAGATGCGATAGGTAGAGCAGGAAGCAAATAGAAGCCAAGTTTTTGAAACCAAAAAATAAGTAGAAATGTCCCCTAAACCCCCTAAGGTCTGAGATGGATCAAACTCAACCAAAACACGATTTGAGTTGATTTTTTCTATATTAAGTATGCTTAGGGGGGGGGGGGGGGCAATATATAGCGATTGCTATTGGTTGTAAAACTGGCTAAAATATAAAAATTAATTAAAAGAAAAAACTAAATTTTAAAACCAAGCTTTACTTTCCAACAGTGTTTTTTTTTTAATTTTTTATTTAAATACTTTTTTAATTTATTTTTTGCATTTAACCACATTGTTATCAATGTTATAAGTAACTCGGAAAAATTGAACACGCAAATGTAGCGAATGCTCAGTGCCCACCTAACTAGGACTAAACTGTCCCTTATCTAGGCGGGTCAGAATTCCAGTGGCATTCTCTCGGCTCCATTTTGAGACCCTCGTTATCATGTGTAATAGAAAGTACTTATGATAACAAAACATACTAGCGCAAATTCGACTGTCGTACTATTTGCCATCAGGGAGTTCCAGCGCCTATTATTCGGATCCGTCATTAAATCAGCTCGATGGTACCATCATATTGCATTGTCACTGAACTTACATAAGTATGCCCGATTTCAGCTCAATCGAAAACAAGGAAGTGGTTGAAAAATGGCATGCAAAATTTTGAAACGAACAACTTGCATTGGAACATTGCAAGTAAAATAAAGCTTATAACAACCCGCATTCGTCTATATAATAATTATGTAGAAAGGTGAGTTCGTATTCGAATGCCAATTATCTCCGTTATACATACAAGTTCGATGTCACGTAAAGGCTTCGATGTTGAGGTTGAGTAAAAGAAGCCAGCTCTATCTTGAGTGCCATGTACTCAAGATAGATTGCAATAAACAGCTGAGATATCTTTACTTGCTTATGACCTGGTCCCGTAGCCAACAAGACCATTTAACAAGGGCGCGTAAACAACTTGCAATCATTCCTAAACAAAAAACTACAAATTTCTAGTACTGTTTCTCTTATTATTCTGTGGTTGTATGGAATCATATTGAGTTGTCAACCACAACGGGCGAACCCGTCACCGCAGGACGTTTTAACGATTGTTCGTTCTATCGACCGTGCAGTGAGCGTAGAAGACTTTGGACATAACAAATCCGACGTCTAGCTACGCCACAACCCGTTAGAGTCCAACGCCTTACCGCGAGTAGCCAGGTATGTTACCTGGCGGGCGGCACTCGCGCCCTAACTACCAATTGTGACCAGATTTCTCCGGTCTCTCGATTGGTTCCGAGTTCGAGGTCGCTTGCGCGGTCCTCTCCCTTACGAAGCGGTGAAACGGAGTGCACCGAATCTGTCGCGGACCAAGGCGTCCTTTGCCCGACTCTGAACCGGGATCGGATGGCCAATGGTCATTTCAAGAGCAGTCGCCGTAAGGTAGACAACTGCCCCCGCTCTATAGGAAACAATACAGTTCCCAGACTCCCCCGATTGTTAGTCGGAGAGCACAATCGATTGGCTTGCGCCGCTCGGTGCGCAGACCGTCCAGGAGCGCCAGAGGATTGTTCCCAGGGGAGACTGGTTGACCCAGTGTCCTACCCAGGCTCGCACCCCATGCGTGGAGGCCATCGGATGGGTGTTGACCCGTGAGTGTGACCGACCCTGAAACAGAATGGGTCTTCGTGGCCAACTCAGCAAGGGCCCATTAGCTCCCGGTTGTATGGAATCAGTTGGGAATGGCATTGCCTTCGATATCAACTGGAATATTCCAGAATCGCTACAAGGACATGTTATTAAAAACGAGAATTTTAGAAGCCAGACATTTTTAGATTTTTAAGGAATGATTACTAGTTATTTCATTTATTATTATTGTTTTTCATTTGTTTATTTTTATCGCGATTATTTCATGTTGATTATATTGATTTAGTTTTTTTTGATGATTCGATGTTGATTATTTTTTTTATTTCATTAAATAATAGTAGCAATATTATGTTTGTCCTGAAAGTCAGGTTAAGAGTTATATCCTGGGGCTATCCCTAATTTGCAGCATTTGTAGTATTATACAGAAATTAAGCCCGATTTCGTTTCTTCGTGAACTAAAACAGTAACTTAGTTCAACCGAACGAGACAGAGCAATACGTTAGAACGGAATATGAAATGAACTATAGTCAATTTTCCCGCACCAAAACTACCTGTCGAACTTATAGACGCTCGAGTAAGTTTGAAAACATTTCATGTGGTGTAAAATTTAGTTGCTGTATCTTCGGTGGGTAGTTTTAATGCGGAAAAGTGACAACCGTTCATTTTACATTCCGCTCTGATGTACTGCTCTGACTCGTTCATATGAACTAATTTCCGATTTTAGTTTAAGAGAAACGCAATCCAGTCTATTTTTAGTTTCAATTTGTAATTTTGTGTTTTTTGTGACCTGACAGCCTGAGCCTGACCTTTTTTTTGACAGCTGCTACGAAATAATTTATTATGATTGTTATAACTACATCACATGATTTTCGAAACTTGTGACTTTTAAACGCTTTTTAAATAAATTAACGAGTGACTTTTAAACGCTTTTTAAATAATTAATTTTAATAAGATTTATTTATTTTTCTCTAAGAAAGGACCAAATCTTTTATTTTCTTGGTTTTAAGAAAACTCCTTTCCTTGGGTACGTTTAGTTAAATAACTGACTAAATTTTTTAATTCTCTTTTTAATATATAGACAATGTAATGGTTGTTTTAGTACAGTTTGTTGACATTCAGATTTTCAGGGTGGTTATTTTTCTTGCAGTAATGATAATGATATTAGGATTAGCATGTTGTGAATTTTATAATTCTTTTTTAGCTTTTTTTAAATATCTCATTTATTATTTTTTTATTTTTACACAATATAATCATGGTTTTAATTTCGTAACATTTGTTTTCAATGTAGTTTAATATATTCCAAATTCATTCCACTTTCTTATACATAAAACATTTTATAAAACTTCACTTTAATTTTTTTCTGTATAGAATGTACATTTTTATAATGCATACTTGAATTTTATAATGAATGTCAATGAACAGTATAACAATAACAGTCAATGAATGTCGTGTTACAGATTAGCTGAACTTAATTTATGATTTTATGATAGTAATACAATGAATACAAAATAAATATTAAGTTCACTACTTTATTGAGATAAATATAAAAGAGATATAAATATAAATATAAAACAAAGAGAAATATAAAAGTACAAAAATTAAGTATGTCAATCGCGTGTCAGCAAGACATGATTGAATTAAACTATTTACATATTGTGCAGCATGGGATGCATTCGGTTTAATTCTCTTCATTGAAGCACTTTGTGATATATGACATTTCTTGTTTTTTTTATGAGGCGCCAGAACAAATAAAGCGGATGATTTGTCAACACGTGAACATGTCACGTACAAATGACCATGAGAAAAACACGGATTAAAATTTTATATGGGAAAATGTTTTTCTTTTATTTTAATTTTCCGCCAGCTTTCCAATTATCGATTTCAATCGTTACTCTGCTATTCGGGACGGAAACAAATACTTCAAATCAAAAACCAAGAAAATCGGTCAGCCGTCTCGAGTTATAAGTGTTCGAACAAACCCGACATTGTTTTATATATATAGATGTATAACGCATATTTATTTATTATGCTCTGAATAATGCTGAATTTTAGTATTTTATTGTAATTGTAGACAGTACATAGGTAGTCAGATATATGATTAAGATAGGAATAATTTAAAAAAAAAATAAAAATACGTGTGGCACTCGGGGACTGCCGCGGTAAAGCTATTGCATAGCATTTTTAACAACTTATGCAATTATAATTATTTATTTATTTTATTTTTTCTATCAGATAACTGCGCTCTATCGAAAAACGTTGAAATTATTCCGAATCATTTGCGGCTGCAAAAGCAAATGATACGGAATAATTTAAACGTCTTCCGATAAAGCGCCGCGCACGAATTTTTTATTCGATAAAGCAAAAAACCGGATTATTCGAAAAAAATCGTAGATAAAGAGATAGATAATTAAATTGTCTTTAAACTGGTGTAGGTTTCATAATAATACGCCAGATAGTATTTGCGTAGTAGTCGTTTTTGTGTTCGGTTAGACTTCATTTCACAAATTAATTACAGTATATAATATAAACAAAATCTAAAATATTCAAAGCTAAGAATATTAGGAAAATGTTCTTGTTTAAGATGTATTTCTTTCGAATCGTAAGCAGTACTCGTTTAGACGTAATTATCAGTTTAAAATCATTAATTTTCGTTAAGAGCCCTATCACATATTTTTTCCAGAAAGGCAAGAAAAGTGGATTTTTGGCGTTCTAATTCCAAGAAATGAAGAGATTTCTACAAACTTTAATTACTAAATTACCTGGACCATTTCTTGATGTTGACCATAGCGGCCTTTAATTTTAGATATAACGAATATTATTTACTTATTCAGCCCATTTTCCGAAAGTCGTTATTCGTAAAACGCTCGGAAGGCAAACTTTGAGCTCCTTAATACAGTAATATCACTACAACGAAAACCGTATACTATTTTTTTTTATGTCCGTCATGTATTCTTGATGTACACTACGGCTTTATTTTTTCGTTTTTTGACCACATATCCAAGGTATACATTACTTACAATTACACAAAATTAAAAAAAATCTTCCTGTATCATTCTAATTTTCTCAGAAATAAAATAAGATTCTTATATAATACTTATACTATATTAAAGTTCACTCTTTTAGCAATACGACATAATATAAATTATTGTCATTAGAAAGGAGAAAACACTGCAAAAAACAATTAGAAATTGTGTATATATTTGCTTGCGCAAGAGAAGAGCGCTCAGTGCCGCGGTTTTCTCCCAGGGTTGAATAGTTATTTATTTATTTATTTATTTATTTATCCTATCTTTTATAGTTACATCCAAAAAAAAATGCGTTCATTTTTTCAACTCATTTTAAAAGAATACCTACGCTATTTTGTAATAAGGCTCTTAAGAAATTTGTTCATTCGGTCGCCGCGCTGGCCTAGGCCCGCGATAAAAGCTATGCAATAGCTTAATAATAATTGTAAGTTCTATACCCTTGCGGAGTTATTGGAACTAAAATAAACTTTGTACAGTGAAACTTTGAACTTTGAAATTATATTCCATCAAATCTTTAGTCTTATTATAGGGATAATATTACACTTCATTTCAAAATGGATATTAGAAAAATAGCACAATTTCACAATAGCAATAATCACTTTCGCGCCAATTGGATACGATCGAACTTCCGAAAGATTTTGTTTGCATCGGGATTGAGAAATGGCGCTCGCGGCGCGACGCGTTGCCCGGCGCCTGCGCCGGATCTTCAACTGCCAATGGCCTAAAAGGGTTGTATAACGTGAGCATGAAACAATCGTATCAATATAGAAAGTATCGCACAGTCACCTGGCAAATCCTGATGTCACGATTGTCTATTGTTTAATAGGTACGTCGCATGTCAATGGTACACGAAACCCTACACATAGGCAAGTAACAAAAATAATTATATTATGTACGTATTTATTTATTTATTTCAAATACTATTCATAAGTCTTAGGACTATATTTCACTGGGACACCATGGCGGCGCAACCAGTCGCAACAAGGGTTGTCGACTACAACGGGCGAGCCCGTCACCACAGGAAGTTTTAACGATTAGTCGTTCTATCTCCCTGGAGTGAGCGTAGAAGACTTGGGACAAAACAGTCCACTATCTAGCTACGTCACAAGCCCGTAAGAGGCCAACGCCTTATCCGCGAGATAGCCAGGAATGTTACCTGGCGGGCCGACACTCACGCCCTTACTTCCAATTGTGACCAGATTACTCCGGTCTCTCGATTGGTTCCGAGTTCTAGGTCGCTTGCGCGGTCCTCTCCCTTACGAAGCGGTGAAACGGTGTGCACCAAATCTATCGCGGACCAAGGCGTCCTTTGCCCGACTCTGAACCGGGATAGGATGGCCAATGACTATTATACAAGTGTGTTCATTTATTACTTGTGAATCAATTTGCCCACATTAACCTTTAGTCGCAATAACACTGGCGGTATGGCCGTAAGATATTGCAACTTGGCAATAGGCCCACCACATTGTACTCTTATGTGTGTGCGATAAAGCTTTTCAAACAAACAAACAAACTTTCCCGTCAAGCATAAAATCACCCTTCCTCCTGTGTACCAAACCCTTAACCACCAACTTCCTCCGCCCCTCTAAAGACTATTTATTTACCAGTGGGAAGGGTTATACTCCTTAATTTCAGTCAAAAAAAGTCAAAAAAATTGTGCCTAAAGGTTTATGTGTGCAAATTGATGTATAAAAAGAGTCATAAATGAATACACTTGAGTAATAGTCATCATAAAGAATATAAAACAGTGATTAGTAACGTATGCCGACTCGATATTGAAGGAAGAAGTGGAATATAAGGACAAGCAAAGGAGACGGGAGGGGAAGGGGGTATTCATGAGTTGAGTAAATGTCTCTTTAACGATTTTTTAAACCCGCTCAGGTTTTCAAGGTCTTATCGGTAAAGGCACGGAATTCCAGAGTCGGGCCGCCAGCACTGCGAAAGACCTAGACATGAAAGTTGATGAATGCTGAGGTATAGCCAGTAATAGCTTTTCCTGAGAGCGCAATGGAAAGCCATGGGATGAAAGCGGAGAGATGAGATTACACAAATAAGTAGGACAGTTTGACTGTAGTACGCGGAAGAGTAGGACGAGTATGTGAAATTTCTGACATCGTCTAATGGGAAGCCACTCTATTTGCCGGAAAGCCTTGAGGCGACACAAATATTTTTTAGCCTATTTAGCCTAATGTAATTTTTATTACCTTTGCATTTTATTTTTTTCTTAAATTCAACATTTGCTATCAGTTACCGTTAAATTCTTATTTCATCGTAAATTAATTGTATACTCACGTAAAAATTATGTAGTCATGTATCCGCATATCTTATGACAATGTATGTAGTGTCAATATTTTGCTTGAGAACCAAATAAAATAAAATGAAACAAGAAAGGGCACTGTCGTTAATTGCCTGCCTAATAATAAGGACTATAATCATTCATGAACCCACCTGAATCCCAATTAAGTCGCACCACTGTGCTGTACGATATATTATTATGTTCTACATAAAATAACAACCGTACAATAAGCAATTAAACGTATGATCGCGCTCCCCATTTGTCCGCAGTCGCTCGCGCCAAAATAGATCGTAGAAAATCAGCAAGCGAGGAAAGCGTCCTCTCCCCTCTCTCCTTCTCCCTCTGGTTTTTCCTTATTTTCTCTCTTTTGACGCCTCCTGGACTGTCTTTTTGACGGGGCGTCCGAATTATGTCGCGGTGGATGACACCGTTTCAACCCTGCAACGCACGTTGCGGTTTTTTTTATTTAATTTAATTTTAGTAAATATTCACATATTACACAAAATATTATTTTCTGGTAGAGTTCGAGGACTAATCTGAATAAGTTTATTTATTATATAATTTATATAATATTATTACTTGATTATGATAATTATTATTTAACTAGGTATCATGTTTTAGATTACTATACCGACTGTATTTTTTAAATAATTTAACTGTTTTATTTGTAATTCTGTTTTTATAACTCTTATATATTAATTAATATAACACTAAGTTTATTGTAAAATCTAATACTATCACAGTTGTTTGACATTATAAATAAGATAAAAAAACGAATTTACCGAGTGAACTTTGCAACACCCGACGATTCAGCGGCGTTGCAGCCGCTTTTGTCTAGGGTAGACTAAAAGAGCTCTCAAACCGTTGTTCCGCGGGTAGGCCGCATAATGCTGCCGCCACTACGTAGATTATAACGATGGGGAGGGGGGCGGACTCGAAAATATTCCCACCGCCGAACGCCGAACGCAAGGACGTAAGACAGGATACAGTGAGAGTTGTATGCACGACGGATTTTTAAAATTCGTGGGCGCCGAGCCCCCCCCCCCCCACCCCCCCACCACCGTTATAATCTACGCAGTGGCGGCAGCGGTATATGACCTACCCTCGAAACAACGGATTCACAGCTCTTTCTGTCTACTCTTGACAACGGCCGCTGCAACATCGCCAAAATGTCGATTGTTACAAACTTCACGAGGTAAATTCGTTTTTATCTTATTATTGAATGTCCACGCAAGCACATGCTTTGCTTAGTGGGCGACATCGGACAGTAAACATCATCTAATAACTGAATTTAATTTATTGCTGTGGATTAAGTAATTAGTGTATTTTTTTATATCATGTTTTAACCCTTTGACAATGTATCCCATAATTTCGAAAATCATTATATAAATTATGGAATACGAATGATTCATAAATTCTATGTTTTCTATGTTATTGAGTCATCAGCATCCTAATATTGGAAAAAAAAATATTTTAAAACATATATCGTATTTTTTTTTTGTCTAAAACATCGCGAATGGCCAACGAACTTAAATCACTAAAGAATGGTGAATTTAAATAAATAAATAAAATATTTATTGCAACCTTTTCATTTTGAAATAATTTTTTTTAGTACGTACTGACTCTTATTAAGTTACTTCGTCACTCATGACTCTAAATTTTTATCTCCTGGCATTAATTTTTGTCATTCTCTGGTCACTATTTTTTATCTCTTGGCACCTAAATTCTTACACTTCCACGAAGATTGGCTGTAAGAGATTGTATTTTACGTAATAAGTCCGCCTTTTGTATGTTTTTGTTTCTTAAAATGTACATCAAAGAATCTCTATCTATCTATCTATCTATCCAAAGAGCAGGGGTCAGCCCCGGTTTTGGAGAAACAAATTAATTGTAAAAATTCAAAGAGGCTCAGGCAAACCCACCACCTGCACGCGATGGTTAAGATTTACAGGAAACGAACTCATTTATAAGAAACAGCTGGGCCGATGGCGGGCGGTGGAGTGCGTCGTGGGCGTTTTGGGTTAAGATAATTAACGTCACTTCCAATACGGCGAATCGACTGATCGGATAATCTTCTCAACACCTACGAGACGGCTAATTACTTTTCTTTTTCTTCATCTAAGCGCGTCGTCTTATGACGAACATTGGCAATCCTCCACTGGATTGGATACACATTTTTGTAACAATACGAGAGGTACTGTTTTTTTTTGTTATGTCGTTATTTTACACGACTGCCCAACAAATAAGTGTAATGTGTTGAGGTTCATCTATGTATGTTTTCTGTTTCTTTATTCTAACATAACTTCTAAACGTTTGAACCGATTTAGAAATGTGTGGTATTATTAGAATCGTTGTGTCATCCCGAGTGGCACAGCGTACCGTAACTGTCCAAATATTAGGTAAGTTGTCTAAATGTCCAGATGTTATTTCATCCTGAATGTCAAATCGTACCTTTACTGTCCAAATATCAAATAAGTAGTTGTCCAAATGTCCAAATGTTTAAATGTCAATAATTTACATAAATATATTGTGTTTATTGTCAAATAAAAAGTTATATTGAGTACATTCCGGAAATATACATATCTATATAGATCAAAAATAATTCATAAAAAACCGCAATAAAAATAATTATAAATATAATAGTTACTGTTCACTTTCGTCGTGTTTTCCATTGTTTTTAATATATTGACTTGTTAATGTAACGGTTTTATTTTATCTTCTTTTAGCGCATCGAGGAAAGTCCCCTCGCTGGACGACTGATCATTAGGAGAATTAAAGGTGTTATTAGTTAATCAATACATCGCTTCACTAAACAAAGTGGGATGTCGTCTTTCCCAACGCTTCTCTTATTTTTAAAAGCCTTTGCGAGGGTACGTACCTTGCCTTCTTCACGTCTGCGAGGAAAATGAATTTTGCGAGGAAAATGAATGATACTTTAATAGACTTATCTGAGCTTATATTCATGAAATAGCTAACATGATATGCTCTTTCTTGTGTTAAGTAAATATATCTGCAGAGCTTCCATATAAAATCCATCTAGAATTTAGTACAAAAAAATAAGGGTTATCTGGTCTTATTACACGCCCAAAAAAGGAGTGTAACGTGTTCAGGGTTCATCTATGTATGTTTTCTGTTTCTTTGTCCCACCATAACTTCTAAATGCTTGAACCGATTTAGAAGGGTGATATTGTTAGAATTGTTATGTCATCCTGAGTATCATAGGGTACATTAACTGTCTAAATGTACAAATACCAATAAATTAACATAAATATATAATTTTTAGTGTTAAATGTAAGGTCTGAGTACATTTTGGAAATATAAATCTAACTATTTGGATAAATACATAAACCACAAATATTTCATAAAAAACCATAATAAAAATAATTATAAATACAATAGTTCACTTTCTGTAACGGCAGTTGTGTTTTTTGTTCTTTTTAATATATTTACTTGTTATAGCCTTTGCGAGGGTACGTACCTTGCTATAAGAAAAGAAATTGTAGTTTATAAAAGGTAATATAGCATTTATTATTGACATGTTACTAGACGTACTTGAATTATATTGACGAAATTGCTAATATTATATACTCTTTCATGTACCTATATAAGCTCAAGAATATATCTCTGCAGCGCTTTCATATCAAATCCATCTAAAATTTAACATAAAAATTAAAGGTTGTCTGGTCTTTTTCTATTTTTAGCTTAACACAAAAAAAAACAAACAGCAAAATGGAATATATGCGCATTCTGTTATTTTTGTAGTTATTTAAACCTCCCGGTATAAGAATTTGGATAGTAAAAAATTGAACGTTAACAAAAAAGCGTTACGTTTAATGTCAGTTAAGGTCAAAAATTGAAAAGAGTGCAATAATAGCTAATAGGAGACCATAACTTCGATGAAATTTACCAACTTCGAGCCATCCCATACTGACCATACATTTGCCGAATGATGAAATGAGACAGATATCAAATCAGCAGATTGCAATCTGCGAGAATATTTATGCACATTATTGTTTGGAAAAACTAGAAGTCAGGTAGTTAGTTAGTTATTTTTAAAACTTATATATTTATAAAAATAATGCCTATACATATACTCACGGGAGACAGAACGATCAATATCGTTAAAACTTTCTGGGGTGACGGGTTCGCCAGTTCTTTTCAGGTTCGTTCCTCTTCGTGGAGGCTACCGGATGGGTGTTAACCCTGAGTTGAGCCGACCCTGGGTAACGAACAGGTCATATGGCCCAAGCTGCATGGAACCGTTAGCTGCTTCTTCATACAGTAGGGCGGTGTTGACTACAGTTGAACCGGCGAACCCGTCACCCCAAGCTGGTATAACGATATGTGATTGGTCTTTCAGCCGATGAAGATAGAAGACTTAGAGACAAGACAATCTACTGCCTAGCTCGCTAACGAACCCGTTAGAGGCCAACGCCTTACAGCGAAGCACCGGAAAAGGTAAACAGCGGGCAGCCTCACCCCCTAACTACCAGTTTTGGTAGGATATATCCGTCTGGAGTTAAACTTCAGGATACCTCCGTCCTCCCGACTGGTTACGGGTCCGAAGTCGCTTACGCGGCCTCTACCAGTTTTAATATTAGAATTTATCGCGGTAATTCAATTTGAATTTATCGCGGACCTGGGCGTTCTTTGCCCTTAGTGCCACACATGATGGAGTGGCCCAAGGTCATTTCAAGAGTCGCATGGCAACAGGTCAACATCCACCTCCGCTGCTTAAGAGATATTTTACTACAATAGTCCCCGGACTCCTTCACCAATTAGTCAGAGTGCACAACCGATTGGCGTCGCCGAACTGTGCGCAAACCGTCCAGTAGCGCCGAAATGCAATCCCGCCAGGAGAAACCAGTCCACCAGCTTTGAGGCCTGAGACGCAAGAGTCTTAAATACGATGCCTTCCGCACGAGGAGGCTTTTGAATAGGAGCTAAATCGTGACTGAGCCGATCCGAGAACAAAACGGATCTTATGGCCCAAGCTGCACCAAATTCCATTCACCGCCGATTTATACAACTAAAGTTGTCAACTACAACAGGCGAACCTGTCACCTTAGGAAGTTTTAACGATTAGTCGTTCTATCTCCCTGGAGTGAGCGCAGAAGATTTAAACAAAACAGTCCACCGTCAAGCTCCGCCTCAAACCCGTAAGAGGCCAACGCCTTAACCGCGAGATAGCCAAGAGTGTTATCCAGCGGGCTTACACTCACGCCCTTACTTCTAATTGCGACCAGATTACTCCAGTCTCTCGATTGGTTACGAGATCGAGGTCGCTTACGCAATCCTCTCCCTTACGAAGCGATGAAACGGTGTAAAACCGAACCTATCGCGGACCACGGCAACCTTTGCCCGGCTGTTCACCCAGGATCGGGTAGCCGATGGTCGTTTCAAGAGCAGTCGCCGTAAGGTCCGCAACCACCCCCGCTCTATAGGAAACAGTACTGCTTCCAGACTCCCCCGACTGTTAGTCAGAGTGCGCAATCGATTGGCTTATGCCGCACGGTGCGCATACCGTCCAGGAGCACCAGAAGGTTAATTCCTAGGGGAAACTAACCCTAAGGCTAGAGTCCTACCCACGCTCGCACTTCATGCGTGGAGGCCATCGGATGGGTGTTGACCCGTGAGTGTGACCAACCCTGAACAGAATGGGTCTTCGTGGCCAACCCAGCAAGGGCCCCTTAACTCCCCGCCTTTTTATACAAGGTCTATTCTTCTTCTTCTTCATCAGCGCGCATTCGCCCACCGTTGGGAATACGCCTCTCCAATGACTCTCCATTCGGATCGGTTGTCCGTTTCCCTCATCCAGACTGGTCCAGCTGTCTCCTTAATGTCATCGGACCATCGCGCCGGTGGTCTGCCCACACTACTTCTACCTAGCCGGGGTCTAAAATCCAAAACGCGCTTGCTCCACCGTTCGTCGTGTCGTCGGGCCACGTGGCCGGCCCAAGCCCATTTAAGCTTGGCCACTCTTTGACCCACGTCGATCACCTTCGTGAGCTGCCTGATGAGCTCGTTTTGGATTCTATCGCGCAACGATATGCCTCAACGATATGACACAAGGTCTATTATATCAAGTGAATCACAAATATCATCGCATCGGCTTAATGTCTCATGAAGATAAAGCACATCGCATGAGTCACGTTGGCCAGTAGTAGAGAGTGATTCAGCGCGAGTCGTTCCGGATGATATTCGCAATGTACCTCCCCACCTACCTCTACCGACACACACTCACTAGTCGACTGAAACTGAAGAAACATTCGCGCTACACTGAGAAATGCGAATAGGGAGTGTTTATTTTCGCTCCCGCTGCCTAATCACTTCATTTAACGAGATAAACTCCAACCAGCTGCGCACTTTGACGGATCGACGGACTTTGACGCTGAAATTTGCAAGAAATGAATGGGGAGTGCCAATGTAAAGGGTAATTGTTATAACATTTTACGATGGATAACATAGCTCTTTAACTTAACCATGTATACAATACGTTTATTTTATTTATTTATTTATTTATTAATGACTACAAAACGTTGACTTTGCTTATAAAATTAACAGGAACCGAATAGTACCTTTAACCCTTTGCTTATTTGATTCTGTCACCCAACTGGGACTAGCAATCTCGGGTTCAAAAAATCTCTAAAGAGACATTTACTCAACTCGTGAATACCCCCTCCCCTCCCACCTCCTTTGCTTGTCCTTATATTCCATTCCTCCCTTCGATATCGAGTTGCCATACGTTACTAATTACTGCTTTATATTCTTTATGATGACTATTACTCAAGTGTATTCATTTATGACTCTTTTTATACATCAATTTGCACACATAAACCTTTAGGCACAATTTTTTTTTCAATTTGTTGTGTGGGGCTTTTCTAAGGTCTTTATGAGCCTTGTAACACTGCGACCATTGTAACCGTGCATTGAGCCTTGTAACCATTGAGCCTTGTAACATTGAGCTTTGTAACCGTGTTCGCCACCTACTATAGTTCTGCGCTAAGCCTCGTGTCATTTAAGAACCGCAACAGGCTTTTGGCGCCAGATTGTTTTACTACCTCAGGTTGGAGGTAATGACCACCCAAGTGGGTGTATCTTTTACGCATCAGCGGGCCACACGGCAGGACCTGCACATTTTTGTGCCTCGGAGTTTGAGGTTGTTCATGTGTTTATTAAGGCTACAATGCTCCGTGAGCGCCCTCACCAGTATGCGTAGATTGTTCCTATTTAGCGATAAGGCCTCACGGGCCGTCTTAGGGTAGTAAGCCTTAATTAGCGCTTTGGATTGGTTCAACCCTGGCGTGTTGTTCCAGTGGTTGACGGATTGTTCTAAACATATTTGTTTGGGCATTAGGTTTGCAAGGCTTTTTGGTACGCCACAGCAAGGTTCCGGACCGTATAACGTTCCCTTTGCTCACGTCTTAGCAAGTTCGTCGGCTTTTTCATTTCCCTCGATTCCTGCATGGCCGGGAACCAATCTTAGAATTACCCTGTTCTTTTCGCCCAGGGAATTTAGTAGTGATACACAGTTTTGCACTAGCTTTGAATTATAGTACTCAAGGCTAGTGCTATCAAAGCTGCCTTGCTATTCTAGTGGATATAAATATAGTGGTTGGCGTAGTTCTTATGGAGGTTGATATCCGCGCATTCAATAATGGCGTATATGCACAATAACCCTGGCGGTATGGCCGGAAGATATTGCCACTTGGCAATAGGCCCACCACATTGTACTCTTTTGTGTGTGCAATAAAGCTTTTCAAACAAACAAACTAGCCGGTTCTAGGGTGAACAGGTCTCTAATATTACAATAAATTATGTAGAAGTTTCATTAAAATACTCATAAAACTAAATTGCCCTAAAATGTGGTTCTCAAAAAAAAACGCAATTCCATTATTAAATCGGCATTAAATAGAGCATAACATTCGATTAAAATTAATAGAGTATGACTAACAGAATAGTCTTAAAACTAAAATAAAGAGAAAAATAAAGTTATAGATTAGAAATACATTAGAAAATAAAGTTATACATTTTAAGAAACAAAAACATACAAAAGGCGGACTTATTGCCTAAAATACAATCTCTTACAGCCAACATTCGTGGAAGTGTAAGAATTTACGTGCCAAGAGATAAAAATTAACAAAAAAAAGAATAAAAATTTAGTACATAACAAAAATTAATCAAGTAACAAAAATACCATTTTCTAAATATAATTAGGATTTGGAATATTCGCAAGGAGCGAAGGATATGAGAGGATGGGATAAGTCGTAGGATAACTAGGAAATTAGAGACATGATATGCTTTTTCAGAGACACTTGAAAAAGTAGAAACCGTTGGTGCGTTTCTGATATTTGACAGAAGCTGGTTCCATAGTATAGCTACATAAACGGTGAAGCAATAAGTAAACAAAGGAGAATGATGAGTGGGAATCGCAATTTTTCTATCCTGATTGGAACAGAGTGAAAGACCATGATTTCCTAAGTGAAATTTTCTGTTAGGCAGGAGGGAGCGGTAGGATTGTTGAGGATGTTGTAAAGAAGGTAAAGAATATGCATGTTTCTACGTTCACGTATTCGAAGCCAATGAAGTCTACTTCCATACTCAGACGTGATCAAATTTTCTCGCAACCTAATGCATACATTTTGCAACCGCTCTAATAAGTTATAAGTAGGAAAGTAGTAGTAGGAGTTATAAAGTAATACGTAGGAAAAGGAAAAAGTCATTAATATTTAATATATATTGAGTAATATAAAATTTAATATAAAAATACCTAGTTAAAAAAAGTACCATTCATTGTCACAACTATATATAATAACAAATTAAATATTTTTTTGGTGGTTAGTTCAATGTTAAAATATAATCAACATACATATTTTAAAATATATTATTGATTTGTATACCTAAGTTTTAGTAACATCTATAAATAACAGTTGATCGGTAGGTACAGCTACTGGTTACTAGAGGGCGCGTTGTTCCCGCAGCAAGCTTTTCTTTCGTAGATAAAATATAGAAATATTTATTTTTCTTTTAATTAAGCAAACAATATAGTGTTATTTATTTATTATTATATATTATTCAATCTTAATTAAGTACATTCATTAATTATAAAAATAAAAAGTTTTTTATGTTAATTAAGATAATTGTTACATAAGTTGTATTACTTATTTTAATTACTCTAACCCGCCTAGATACGGGACAGTTTAGTCCTAGTTAGGTGGGCAATGAGCATTAGCTGCATTTCGGTGTTCAATTTTTCCGAGTTACTTATAACATTGATAACAATGGGTCTAAATGTACAAAAATTAAATGAATAAAATATTAAACCTTAAAAAATACATAGTATTACGATAGGTATCTGCCACAAAAAATGTGTAATGAGAATTAGGTAGAGTTAATTTCCGGATTGGCCACGGCCCAGTTTCTTAGCAGTCTTAACTACTCGTTAAGTTACTTATTCACCAGTAAATTTTCAATATTATGAAAAATTTAAGTTAGGTTAGATAACACTTGAAAGTGTCAACTACAGCGAAAGAACCCGTCACCTGTCACAGTGTCCTTTGGCCCGGTAGTAAAAGGATTGGACGGTGAGTTTAGACTCACCGTTTCCAGGGAAACCCGATTGTTCATAGTCACAGACTAGTAAACAACTAGAGTTGTCGACTACAGCGGGCGAGCCCGTCACCTCAGGAAGTTTTAACGATTAGTCGTTCTATCTCCCTGGAGTGAGCGCAGAAGACTTAGGACAAAAACAGTCCACCGTTTAGCTCCGCCACAAACCCGTAAGAGGCCAACGCCTTAACCGCGAGATAGCCAGGAGTGTTACCCAGCGGGCTTACACTCACGCCCTTACTTCCAATTGCGACCAGATTACTCCAGACTCTCGATTGGTTACGAGTTCGAGGTCGCTTGCGCGGTCCTCTCCCTTACGAAGCGGTGAAACGATGTATACCGAATGTATCGCGGACCACGGCATCATTTGCCCGGCTGTTCACCCAGGATCGGATAGCCGATGGTCGTTTCAAGAGCAGTCGCCGTAAGGTCTGCAACCACCCCCGCTCTATAGGAAACAGTACTGCTTCCAGACTCCCCCGACTGTTAGTCAGAGTTGAGGCTCGCCCGTTGGAGTTGACACCGCAAGTTGTTAGTCAGAGTGCGCAATCGATTGGCTTATACCGCACGGTGCGCAGACCGTCCAGGATCGCCAGAAGGTTGATTCCCAGGGGAAACTAACCATGAAGCCAGAGTCCTACTAGGCTCGCAGTTCATGCGTGGAGACCGTCGGATAGGTGTTTACCCGTGAGTGTGACCAACCCTGAACAGAATGGGTCTTCGTGGCCAACTCAGCAAGGGCCCATTAACTCCCAAAGACTAGTAGACAGTCGAAAATGTGGACAATCTTCGGGGAGGCTCCTTCTGTGTCCCATTTTATATTATACTAGCTGACCCGTGCCCACTTCGTTGGGCGGTATACATTTTTACTTGTGATGAAATTATGAGTGTGGTTCGGTTAGTACTGAGTGCTATGATTCATTTTCTGACTGTCAAAAGGAGGGTTATATTTTTACTGCATATGTATGTATGTATTTGCATGCCAATTTGGCTATATTACCGGGTTTAAAATGAGTGAATGAAATGATTATGATTGAATAAATTATGTTTATTTTGATTGTTCAAAACTTCTCTGTATACTATATTAGACGTTAATGTTATTATTTGGTACCAAAATATATTGTCTTTCAGGAGTTCCAACCCGAGATACGGTCGCGGTTCCATACGTATGTCGTACTATCTCTTTAATCATTTATGCAGTAAAAGGGAAATTATATGCAGTAAAATGGAAAAGCCTAACACTTGAGACGATAAATTTACCTTTTTTGATCAGAATTCATAATTGTTGATAATATGACCAATAAACATGACCTAACGATTTAAATTTTTTTTATATAAAAAACTACTTTTTGTGACTTAAATATAAAAGTTAGACATATGCTGTCGCTGACTTTTTGTAAGCATTATCAAGCTCTAGAACTTTTCTCTAAAACTCAATTATATATCTCTCATCGTTAAGGCAGCGTTCGTAAGAAATGTTTTCATTCGACCGTTGTTTCTCCGACTTACTTTGCAAATCCGACTACCACGAAAAAGTCTTTACATTTTTCGGATTTATATATAGCCTATGACACTCACAAATAACGTGGCTTTCTATCGCTAAAAGAATTTTCAAAATCGGTTCAGTAGATCCAGAGATTACTCCCTACAACCTCACAAACTCACAAACTTTATCTCTTTATAATATTAGTATAATTACGATTTTATAAAGGAAAATTCAAAATTAATGCTGCTGTCACTTCGAATTCCATTTTTTTATGTTATCTAAAGCTAGTTACTGATTATCTAATACGTTATTTTCACTATAATGATACTGGCTTCCGTAAATGCAACCGCTTCCACGGCCAGACTTTATGATTCTGGGACATCCGAGAACACAAATTTTAATGTGGTAAGCATATTGAAATAAAACGATGTAACATTTTCAGAGCTAACTCTCGGAAAATTACTGTATGAGGGGAGCTAATGGTCCCAGTGCGATTGGGCCTTATGACCTATGTGTTTAGGTTCGGCTCGATTCGCGACTCAGCACCCATTCGATATCCCCCAAGTAGGTGCGCCCGGGTAGGACTCTGTGCCTGCGGGCCAGCTTCCCGTGGAATTGTTTTTCGGAAGCTCATGGACGGTTTGCGCACGGTGCGGCGTCAGCCAATCGATTGTGCACTCAGACTGATAATCGGGAAATGGCTTTGTTTCCTATAGAGCGGGGGTGGTTGTTAACCTTATGATAGCCGTTCTTGAAACGACCAATCGGCTACCCGATCGCGGATGGACGCCGTGGGCAAAGGACGCCGTGGTCCTGGATAGATTCGGTAGCTACCTAATCACCGCTAACACAATTGTGAGGACTGCGCAAATGACCTCGAATTTGCAGCCAGTCGGGAGACCTAGGACATATAGCCAAAACTCGTAGTCAGTCAGGGGCGAGACGGCCCGCTGGCTGCTTCTCAGTATCTCTCAAAGGCGTTGGACTCCGACCGGCAGTGGTGGAGCTAGTTGGTGGATTGTTTCGTCTCCAAGTCTTCTACGCTCACCTCACTGGAGACGATTAATATCGTTGAAACTTCATGGGGTGACGGGTACGCCCACTGTCGACAACTGCAAAAGTAAGAAGGTGGCAGCAAATTGTATTACGTTAAGTGTACACTTGACCACACTTCAATCGCGACCTCGTTGCAACAGTCTGGATTTTGACAGGCTCAAGTGGGTCATTTAATGAAATCATTTCAATCTCCAGACAGCTTATACGATTCACGAGATGGCATTTCCGAATTCCATCACCTTCAAGAGATGCACAGTGACTATATTACAGGGGGGAAGCTGTAGCTTACAATGCAACTAGAAATACCATAGCATGTATGTAAAATCTACATTACTTGACCTTATAGGAAATATCATAGTATAACAGCCATTTATTAAAATGAAAATATACAGTGGCCTAAAATGAATGACAATAAAGGCTTAACAATAATATATCATAAAAAAACTTCATTAAACACAATGAAGTAAACAAGTAATTATCAAAGCTTTCATTACATAATAATATAACGAAATGAGTAAATCTAAAGTACACATTGACATACCAAGAATAATTGATTGGTATCAGATTGCCCAACTCCATATTACAATTCGACAACCCTTCTGCTACGTCGAAATGCAAGTAGCACTGATAGGATTGACGGCGAAATCAATAAAAAATATATTTGGCCATCTATAATAACATGAAATGAATGGTTTTATGAAATAACTGTAAGCATTCAATAAATCAAGTTTTTGTAAAAACAATGGCGAAAACCACATTAATTTTAACTGGTTTTTACTTTCGAAGCTGAACCTAACTGTTTCCATCTTAGATCAACATATTTTGTAAAATCAATAGCAAAACATATAATTGTTTCTCTTCCAAATCTGTAAATGTTGGCATATTAGATACACATATTTTGTAATAATTTAGGTTTTTATTTTTAGATAGCCTGCGATCCCCCGGTAGTCTCTTCGTGACCCCCCAAGGGGTTGCGATCCACCAGTTTAAAACCACTGTACTATAGTATCTAAGGGGCCGTCCACATATTACGTAATCACGTTTTTGGGATTTTCGGCTTCTCCTCTCCCTCCTGTCAACATACGTAATCAGCAACCTGACCCCCTCCCCCCTCCCTCCCAATATTACGTATTTAACCGAATTTGCGGAAAATTTGAAAAATCGTGAACCCAGCGTTTGTAAAGTGTTTGAAGACGGTAAGTGGAAAAAAAACATTTTAGAATGCTTTTAAAAGTGTACTCTTAAGTATGCATTTGAAAATGCACATTTAATGTGCGGGTTTAGACCAAAAAAATTGCGATGCGGTAAACAAAGTTGATTACGTAATCAGGACGGGCACCCCCTGCCCCCCCCCCCCCCCAGTAATCAAGCGTAAGTCTCAGCTCCAACCCCCATCCCCTTCGATGATTACGTAATATGTGGACGGCCCCTAATTATTGTTGAGCATGTAGGTAGGTTAAAATTGATTTAAAACAAAGGCCTACAAAGGCCAACTTAAGTAATACAAAACTTTAAACGCAATTATCTCTAAACTACTTGAATGATTTTTTAAAATCTTTGTTTCAAACTTCGTGCGAAATATCATCTTCAAATCTTTCGGAAAAGCATTCCTGTGTATAATCTGTTTTTAGCTACTTTAACACAGTATCATTCCCAGGAAATACAAAAAAAATTCGTCGTTCGTCAAATAATTTTTAGATTACTTTGCGGCATGTCTCTGAAATTAAAGTAATTACCATACGTCTACTCATCAACAAGAACGACGATAAAACGTTGACCTTTGTAGTCATCAAATAAGCGAATCTAACGGTCGATTTGTTGGGAGTAAATTGAGTCACCGCCCGCTAATGCTTACGACCTTTCAAAATCAATGGCGAGGTCACGATAATAAAAGATTGATGGATTACTCACAGCATTTTCTTAGATTTAGCACTATAATAAATATGGAGTGTCGCTACATGATGTCTATAATTATAGCTAAAAATATTTATGCCTTGAAAATATACTCGTATATTGTTGTTATGTTATGTTACTATGAAAGTACACAATTGGCGGGTTTATTATCTTACGACAATCACTTATACAACCAACCCTATTATGAAATGTATGTGTGCATATAACATTTATGTATATGTATTTCTCGTTATTGCATTTGATTGACAGAATTCAACTGTTAATTTTAATTTCCGTTAATTTTATCCCAACGTAAAATAGTGACCAACCCGGAAATCGAATCCGGAACCTTTCAATGTAAGATCAGGAGACCTAACCACTATGCCACATACATGGTCTGAATTCCATCATATTGCGCGGCACATTAGACCGATGCGTAATAGTTACCGACAAATACGCACCGGTGTATTTGCAGTGACCATTTTTGTAACAGGTATAGAGTAGTGCTGATGTCACGCGTTATATTTTAAGTAGCCTGACCATTCGTTTCGAGTTCTTTATTGCATCCAGTCTATTGATGAAGTTCAGCGTTTCCAAAACCTTTTGGGGTACTATATAAAATTACACCTTTCCTAGTACGCCAGCGCCAGGTGTCCCGGAATCAGGCCTGCTAACTCTACCACGGCGTTCTATGGTCTAAATACTGCGTGATCTAAAAGTATCAGCTTTTACAAAAATATCAACGTTTTTGTCTCCTCAACTATGACGAGGTCCCCGACCTTGTCAGCTGGGACACCCACTCACCTGGCCACCCACCGCATTCAGCAGTTCCTGTCGCGCGACCGAGACCACAGAACTGATTTCGATTACAGAAACAATTTTTTATTAACTCCAAAACTAAAAAAACCGATTTCGATTTAAGTTAGTCACTTAGTAGCTTATTTTTTTCTTGACTTCTTCTTGACGGAACTGCTCAACGAACCTAAATGTTTGCAAAAAGTACACGGAAGAAAATGATGTGGTAAATTTTACGAAACGGCCGTTGTTAAAATAAGTTTTGTAATGTTAACGTATGTTCTTGTGAAATGTACAAAAGTCGCTACAAAACAAGAATTGTAAAATAACCAAAAAGACATTGTTAACTTGATTACAAAAGAAAGTGTTGAAAATACTTATAATAATGGTAGATTCTATATTTTTTTTTAATTTTTATGTTATTCCAACCAGTACAATGAATCGTAAAGTATAGTAAAGTTAAATAACGTGTGCTATTTAGTAAAATATATCTTTATTTAACAACAACTACTGATAATACTGGTAAGCCTTATTGTCGTTTTTAGTAAAATTGACATATTTACTAAAGTAAATTTAACAGGGAATCATTTCTAAAAAAATATTAAAAAATTCAATTTATCGTACGTATAGTAATAATAAAATCAACTATAATCAGTTCAAACCATTACTTTACTAAATTAATTTTGTCAAATCTATCAAAAGAGTTGTACTTCTTACTAAACTTTAATTGCATTTTTAATGAGATACGCCGAAAGAACTCGTAAAATTAACACAAATATATATGGTGACATTAACTTAAGTGTTAGTAAGTTACACGTGTTAAACCCCTCCTATCGCGGGGTAAAAATTTAGTCGTCACTTCTGCCCGGGACAGTTTTGCGCGTGATGTCGATGGCCTTGAGAAAAACGACCATAACTTTTAAACTACTATACGGATCGTGAAAAGAATAACTGTAAAATGATCGCATTGAAATTTGAAATTTATAATATTATAACCTTATCTCGTCAAACAATTAAGATAATAATGAATAAATATTTAAAAAGTTGGCATTTTACGCAGCGCGGAGCGCCCTAACCAATATTGGTTAGATACAATTTTAGCATTTGTAAGCGTCTAACCAAAAATGGTTAACTCAAATAGGAAGGGTTAATAAACAATTTAGCTAAAAATTTATGGTAGTATCCACATTTTTCTCGATAGGACCTATATTAACGTATAGGTTTTGTAAAATATGCAAGAAATTTCGTAATATTAATCAATATTTATTTTACGTGTATGTATGCATACGATTCATCTTCGGTCTACGTAAGTATGATCACGTGTCCGAATATAGGGTATAGTTAAAATGGACGCCAGTATACCAAAGTATAAATATTCATATAATTGCTCTTCTCTATTGTGTACTCTCCCAATCAAAACCATCCTATCGCCAGGAGCTTTTCGAACCATTAATCGGTCAGCCTCTCGTACTTCGGTCAGCCTCTGACAACTTACTCAAAATTCTCTGTCGTTATACTGATCTCTACTCCAAATCTTTCTGTGTCTATGGTGCAAGACTCTGGATGATTCTCCCAGCAAATATACGAAATCGCCTTCTTCACAATGACTCAAAACTCACATCAAAAAGTACTACTTTTCTAGGAAATAACTAGTGCTTACTTTCCCCAATTTCCTCACCTCGAGCATTTTTAGTTATTTTATATATAGCAGTTTAACTATCTCAGTTTACCAATCTTTATTAAGCTATTGCATAGCTTTTATCGCGGGCCTAGGCCAGCGCGGCGACCGAATGAAGAAATTTCTTAACGAAAATGAATGATTTTAAACTGATAATTACGTCTAAACGAGTACAGCTTACGATTCGAAAAAAATATATGTTAAACAAGAACATTTTCCGAATATTCTTAGCTTTCAATATTTTAGATTTTGTTTATATTACATAGTGTAATTAATTTGTGAAATTAGGTCTAACCGAACACAAAAACGACTACTACGCAAATACTACCTGGCGTATTATTATGAAACCTGCACCATTTTAAAGATAATTTAATTATCTATCTTTTTATCTACGAATTTTTTTGAATAATCCGTTTTTTTTGCTTTATCGAATAAAAAATTCGTGCGCGTCGCTCTATCGGAAGACGTTTAAATTATTCCGAATCATTTGCTTCCGCAGATGATTCGGAATAATTTCAACGTTTTCCGATAGAGCGCAGTTATCTGATATCAGAAAAAATAAAATAAATAAATAATTGTAATTGCATAAGTTGTTGAAAATGCTATGCAATAGCTTTACCGCGGCAGTCCCCGAGTGCCACACGTATTTTTTCAACAAATCGCGTATGTACCACTGCACTTTGATTAGGTTAGTTGTAAGATATTGCCAATGTGGCAATAAGCTCGCTTTTTAGTGTTCTATTTTTAAGTGAAAACAAATTATATATTATTATTATTATTATATTATTTTTATTATAAGTTAATGGCAATCGCAAACATTACATCTTGAACCACCGCAACGACGTTGCCGCATCTCAATGATTCACTGCTTTTATCTCTAAAATAAACCGTAGACGTTTCTATTTCTGTATTAAACGTCTTACTCCCCTCGATTTCTGTCGTCAGAGTTGACACATCATCGACACAAGACCTTATTGATGAAGACAGATCGCTGTGGGCGCATGGGAAATATATTCCTTTCTTATAATCATAAATATCCGTCTATCATCTTGTACGTATTTCCTCTGAGTGTTAAGAATATTTACTATACCGGCGTTGCCAATAAAAATGCAAGTTAAAAATAATTACGCAAACTACAAATATCTATAAAAATAATTGGTTTTGACGCCAAGGAAAGCTGACAAATCCCCCCCCCCCCCCCTCCCGCATGCTAAACCCTCAATCCCCCCCTCCCCCCACACTAACTCCCACCAACCACATCAACCACCACCCACACCCACCAACTCTCACTGCGCCTCTTTGACCCCCCTCCCTCCTCCCAGCGCTACATCCCTTAATCTCCTACCCCACCCTGCTACTCCCCAACAACTCACCATTCCCCCTCCCCCCTCTCTCCCTCCCCACCCCCTCCGATTGTGACTATATCAAGTCATTCTGATAGCAAGAGTAGTATATTTTAGTGTTTTATAGTATTTCCGGTGTATTAAAATGGCTATTAAAATGGTTTAGAATGATGTA
The DNA here is from genome assembly GCA_944548615.1 of Micropterix aruncella. Lineage (NCBI taxonomy): Eukaryota > Metazoa > Arthropoda > Insecta > Lepidoptera > Micropterigidae > Micropterix > Micropterix aruncella. Next base: position 17,706,049 of record OX155973.1, read on the forward strand.
GTACTTTGTTGAACAAGACGTAAAAAAAGCGTCGCTTGTTGTTTCAAAAATTGTTTTGAACCTACGACGCATCTGTGTAAGTCCAAAACTTCGATATTGCGACTAGTGCACCCCCTGGTGAACCGATTTCAACCACAATTTTTCAACTCTTGCCATGACCAAATGATGCCTGAATGCCGAATCTCAGCTCAGTCGGATGAAGCGTATGAGCGCTATCGTGGAGGAATACACACAGACACACAGACAGTAGGGCGGTGTCGACTACAACGGGCGAACTCGTCACCCCAGGCTGGTGTAACGATATGTGATCGTTGTTTTAGCCGTGGGATAATCGTAGAAGACTTAGTGACAACACAAGTCTAGCTCCGCCAACAAACCCGCTAGAGGCCAACGCCTTACGGCGAGGCACCGGGAAAGGTACCCAGTGGGCAGCATCGATTAGTTTTGGTAGGATATCTCCGTCTGGAGTTAATATTTAGGATACGTCCGTCCTCCCGACTGGTTACGGGTCCGAAGTCGCTTACGCGGCCTCTAACGGTTAAATTACAGTGGTAATTTGATTTGAATTTATCACGGACCTGGGCGTCCTTTGCCCGCAGTGCCACACCGGATCAGGTGAGTCAAGGTCATTTCAAGAGTGGCATGACAACAGGTCAACATCCACCGATACTGCTTAGGAGACAGTATATTTCCATAGACTCCAGACTCCTTCAATTAGTCAGAGTGGACAACCGATTGGCGTCGCCGAACGGTGCGCAAACCGTCCAGTGGCGCCGGGATGCAATCCCGCCAGTAGAAACCAGTCCACCAGCTGTAAGGTCTGCAACGCGAGAGTCTTACCCGGAGTAGCCTTCCGCACGAGGAGGCTTCTAAATAGGAGCTGAATCGTGAGTCGAGCCGATCCGAAAACAAAATTAAACTTGTGGCCCAAGCTACACGAAACCATTCGCCACCGAGACACACAGAAGTGCGTTCACAATACTTTCCTCTGCCGGAAAAGTAAAACTTAATTACAGATAGCACATTTGGCACATGACACAAATTACGAGTACAATGGCACATGGCACAAACACATTTTTATTAGTTTTGCCGCACAATGCTATCAGCACCTCTTGTATGTCGCCAGCGTAGAAGCGTTGCTAAAACGTGCGATGGCATTGAGCAATCTGAAACCCTTTATAATTAATGGTATTACCTTCTCAAAAGCCAAAAGCATGAATTCCTATGCACCTCCCTGACAATCTATCATTACGTTTCAAATTTCAATAAATATACCGATTTACAAAGTGTTGAATGGCAGGCAACACCATCAGAAGGCGCGACGGAGACCCCGTAACTCATACTAGCTAATGAGTGCGTCAAAATACAGGGGGAAAGTTTTAAATTTAAATATGGGAGGGGGTGCGATTTATGGCGCTGGATTTGGGCATTTTTCGTTCCTGTTTCGTGTCTTATTTCACCTCCGCAGCCCCACCCTAGCATTCCACACTCTACTGCACCGCACCACTCGCAGGAGGAGGAAATTATTTACCACTGTCACCTATCCTTACAGCGATAAAGTGCTGATTAAGCTTGTCACGCGCCCTCTTATAAGATTATATTTATAGATAAAAAATGGTACGACACGAATCAAACTAACTTTCACCATTGATTCGCTGAAACACCTTGAATCGCTTATTACTTACGGCATAATTGAATGGGGTGGATGTGGTAAAACCCTGATAGAGCCATTGCTAGACCATATCGCCATCCCACTAATGAACTTTATAAGGAAGCTGAAGTTCTTGATTGTAGGCAGCTTTTTCTAAAAACTTCCCTCTTAAGGCTATTTTTGGACAATAACTCAAATTTAGGAATAATTCAGAACCGGCGACCAACGAGACAAGTTTTATAAAACAGCTTAATAATACCCAGAAGGAAAATATCATTTGGACAAATACATTACTCTTTCATTGCGCCGAGATTTTACAATCTTATCAATATGGAAATAAAAATGAATTTGACATTTAGGGAATTCGAAAATAAATTAAAGAAATGGTTATCGAATCACGACAGACTAACCATACATCAAATGTTAGAAATAATAGTTTAATAAAACTTAGGTGCACCAATTATTAACATATTTTTAAACATGTATGTTGAGTATATTTTAACATTGAATTTAACTACCAAATATCATTTGACTTTGACAATGAATTGTACTATTTTGACTTGGTATTTTTATATTAAATCCTATATTACTTAACATAATATATTAAATATTAATGACTGTTTCTTTCTTTTCTCACATATAACTTTATTTATATTGTTAATCGAATTTTATATTATATTTATTGCTGATTATATAATGGAATTGCATTTTATTTATTATATTATTTTTTAATATTTTATTTTTATTTTGAACACCACATTTTAGGGCAAATTAATGTTATTAGCTTTTTACTAAAATTTGTACATTTGTAAGCAATCAAAAACATGATTGTAATATTAGAGTCCTGTCCACCCTAGAACGGGCTAGTCCCAGTTGGGTGACAGAAACAAATAAGCAAAAGGTTAAGGTTCTGCCATTCGGTTCCTGTTATTTTTGTAAGCTAATCAATATTTTATAGTAATTAATTCTCAAATAAATAAATAAATAAATAAATCAAATAAAATTATATGAGGCCACCAGAATGGCCCAAATGCAAAAATCATTTTTGTGGATATGGGTAACCTGGGCCACTGTGGTCTAATAATACTGCATATAAAATTACAAGGATTAAACTTATTACATAGCGCCATCTTTGATTTCTTGAAGAAATCAATTTTGGGCCACTCTAGATTTATAAATAATAATTTTTCGATTATATGGATTTGTGCATTAAACTTAAAATCACCAAAATGTAACTTGTGCCACTCTGGTTCTGGTAGCCTCATATATGGTATGATTGCTCAACTCCATAGTACGATTTGGCAACCCTTCTGAAACGGCGAAATGCAGGTGGCGCTGACAGTTTTGACGGTGAAACTACTAGCTAGCAATTTTATAAATAGGATAGAAAACGAATTTACCGCGTGAAATTTGTAGGACCCGACGTTTCGGTGACGTTGCAGCCGCCGTTGTCTAGGGTAGACTGAAGAGCTGTCAGTCCGTTGTTTTGCGGGTAGGTTCCCCTTATTCAATGTACCCGCAAAACAACGGACTGACAGTTCTTCAGTCTACCCTAGACAACGGCGGCTGCAACGTCACCGAAACGTCGGGTCCTACAAATTTCACGCGGTAAATTCGTTTTCTATCCTATTTATAATGTCAAACAACCGCGATAGTCTTCGATTTTATACTAGCAATTTATTTCGCTATCCATAATAACATTGACAATGAATGTTTTTTATATAGAATTTATTGATTATAAAACCCAATAATTTATCCAATGATAACGAAAATAACATTGAATTATTATTGAAATCTATGGATTTTTTATATAGGCTAATTATATTTATAACAGAAATAATACGGAAAGATAGAATTGATAAAAGTAGTTTTCTATAAAGGAGTGATTGATTATAGGTAGCACCCCATTAATGTAGCTAATTATAACAATAATAACATTTAATGATTAGTGATGTCTTGTTTTTTATATAGGCTGATTACATCAAATAAATAATAAGGAGATATAGAATGACATCTATTAATCATCTTACCTAGATCAACCCGGTATCACTTCGCTGTGGATAACTTTGTTTGTTTCTACTCTTTATTGTGAAATTTCACAATGGACGGGTTTATTGTCATTAATTTTTTTGTTACAACCAACCGGGAGCTAATGGGCTCTTGCTGAGTTGGTCACGAAGACCTATTCTGTTCAGGGTTGGTCACACTCACGGGTCAACACCCATCCGGCGGACTCCACGCATTAAGTGCGAGTCCGGACAGGACTCTGGCCTTAGGGCTAGTTTCCCCTAGGAATCAACCTTCTGGCGCTCCTGGACGGTCTGCGTACCGTGCGGCGTAAGCCAATCGATTGTGCATTCTGAATAACAGTCGGGGGAGTCTGGAAGCAGTACTGTTTCCTATAGAGCGGGGGTGGTTGCGGACCTTACGGCGACTGCTCTTGAAACGACCATCGGCTACCCGATCCTGGGTGAACAACCGGGCAAAGGATGCCGTGGGATGGATAGATTCGGTATACACCGTTTCACCGCTTCGTAAAGGAGAGGACCGCGCAAGCGACTTCGAACTCGTAACTAATCGAGAGACTTGAATAATCTGGTCGCAATTGGAAGTAAGGGCCTGAGTGTAAGCCCGCTGGTTAACATACCTGGTTATCTCGCGGATAAAGCGTTGGCCTCTTACGGGCATGTGTCAGAGCTTGACGGTGGACAGTCTTCTGCGTTCACTTCACGGGAGATAGAACGTACATTTCGTTAAAACTTCCCTAGGTGACGGGTTCGCCCGTTGTAGTTGACAACTCTAGTTGCTCGAGCGGTCACTGCTCGAGCAGTCGCGTTCAACCGAATCGAGCAGTTGACAATTCACCTGCAGTCACGATATGGATTTTAAGGAAGAGGCAACACTTTGTCAGGCACAGACGACGAAGTAGAAAGCTAAAAAAATCTGAGTTCCTCCAATTTTGGTATGCGGACAACGTGGACAATTTCATCAGTTGTTTATGGAACTTAAAAGTGATGATGATTTTTTTTTACATTATGTTAGAATGTCTATATCTTTGTTTGACGAATTAAACAATACACTAAAGGATAAAATTAGTGTTGAGAGGGGGTTATAATCAAATATTAACGCCGTCTGTTGGCGCTTAGCCGAGAAACGGAACGCGCCGCTTGAGCAACCCAACCGGGTTCTTTCGCGGGCCGAGAGAGGGCAGTCATCGATTTTATTTATGAAATTAATATTCGAATGAAATCAGTCCTTGGCTACTTGCCGGGATTATTTTGGTGACACAACCGATTTTTTAAATTTATTTGAACTACCCCTTGCTAAGTATAATTTACGTCAAACTACGAAAATCATGAATGAATTTGTCGCTTTTATGACTAATAGTCAACGGAAACCGTTACCTATCGGTATCCGTCTCTTTTAGAAAACGGGCCTTAATAAAGCATGCGCTAGACGCAAGATGAAATTGAAAGTGACGACGCAAGATGAAGACGAAAACGAACGAGTGGGACATACCTTACCACCACCGTGTTTCTTGTCTCACTCTGATTATCTTTTATTTTTGTATAATCACGGTCTAGGCCTACGACATCCGCTTGTTAGTTAATGCTCAACTGTTGTCTGTTGGCGACAACAGTCAAGCATTAAATAAATAGTCGACCATGGCAGGGTAGATATATCGGGTTGAGCATTGTGGAGGTGCCTTTAGGGAAGCGCAGCAGTCAATTTTGTTTGAACACCCCTACCAAATGTACGTCTGGCTAAGATAGGAGTATTTTTCATCGCAAGACGACCCGAGGCTACGTCGTCAGGGGTGATAGCGAGAGGGTAAGTATATTCCTTGACTCAACGTTAAATATAGCCCAAGGCGATACGAAATGTTTCGGAAAAAAATAAATAAGCAGAAGCGTTTAATATACTTGTTTCTTTTGATGAAAACAATGTCTCAAAGATGAATTTAAACCAAGCATTACAGTCGTTTTTTTAAATATAATTTTACCGTAAACTTAAGATAGTAAATACATAATAAATGACTCGCAAAACACAATTACATATAACTGATTTACTATCCTGTGTAAAGTTTACAACGCTTGCAAAATCGGTATACTAAAATAACGATTTCACTACAGGTTGGAAATTTGTAATCTAAAAATATAATTACTTACCTACTTGAAATTTGTAAATTCTATTTTCTATAAAAAGTACCTTTTCTGAGTTTTATATTCGAAGTGACAGCAGCGTTAATTTTATATTTTCATTTTAAAAAATCGTAATATAATACAAAATGGGACATGAAAAAAGATTCTCCGAAGATTGTGCACGTTTTCAACTGTCTAGTCTGCGATTATAAACAATCGGGTTTCCCTGGAAACGGTGATTCTAAACTCACCGGTTAATCCTTCTACCTCCGATAATGGTGGGGGAAGGGGGTGAGGGGTGGGCAGGAGGAGGGGATAGTAGGGGAGGGGGGGGGGGGTGAGAGGGTGGGTTGGGGGTGGGGTAGGAGAGGAAGAAGGGGAGAGAGATTGTTGGGGGGAGTTGGAAAGGAAGGGAGGGTGGGAAGAGGGGGGGTGGGGGGGACAGGGAGAGAGAGAGAAGTGCGAGAGAGGGAGGGTTATGGGGGTAAGATTAGGGGGAGGAGGCGGAGGGGGTCGGGGGGAGGTTAGTGGGTCTTAGGGGTTTGGCGCGCGAGGGGATTGTCTGCTTGCCGGAAAAGTCAAAGGGTGACGCAACCGTTTTTTTTTAACTCAATATAGTTAAAATCAAATTTTAAAGATTTCAAACGCCACCTTCATCTTGCGTATAGTTGCTATTTCTGAATTGGCGCGAACCTTTTTGTTTACTTAATGTCACGCGTCATATCACGTACGCGTCACTCGATTTTTGCTGTCCGTTTTCTCCAAGACCTTGTGATATTCCTGATGGTTGATAAAATGAGCAAGGTACCGCAACGTAATCGAATTCATCCAAAAAAATATTATTTTTTCATAAATAAGAAGTATGTTTCCGTTTATTTTTGAAACATTACTGTCAATAAACTGACTGTCAATAAACTACTGTCAATAAACTGATTGCGCACTCTGACTAATAGTCGGGGGAGTCTGAAAGCAGTACTGTTTCATATAGAGCGGGGGTGGTTGCGGACCTAGGGCGACTGCTCTTGAAACGACCATCGGCTACCCGATCCTGGGTGAACAGCCGGGCAAAGGATGCCGTGGTCCGCGATAGATTCGGTGTACACCGTTTCACCGCTTCGTAAGGCTAAGGACCCCGCAAGCGACCTCGAACTCGTAACCAATCGAGAGACTGGAGTAATCTGGTCGCAATTGGGTAAGGGCGTGAGTGTAAGCCCGCTGGGTAACACTCCTGGCTATCTCGCGGTTAAGGCGTTTGCCTCTTACGGATTTGTGGCGGAGCTAGACGGTGGACTGTTTTGTCCTAAGTCTTCTGCGCTCACTCCAGGGAGATAGAACGACTAATCGTTCAAACTTTCTGAGGTGACGGGCTCGCCCGCTGTAGTCGACAACTCTAGCTGTCAATAAACTGACCGTCGATCTCGATCGCTGTCAGCTAGTAACTATTTATTGGCACTAATTATTAATTATATTTATATTAGACGTATTTAGAGAGATACGAATTCCAACACATGCAACCAATTTCGTCGTAATCTGTATAAGAACATGAGAAATAAGCAAACGAAAGCCTTGTAAGGTTCAATTTTTAGCTCAAACTGAGACGTGTGGCATGCGGCAATGGCGTCATTTAGCTGCATATCAGAGGCCCTGAGTAATGGTTACTTTGCTCTACTCAACAATATATAAATGTATCGTATATACAGAGCTACAGTCATCAACGAGTCGACATGATTTCGTTGCATGTGGATTTAGCAAGTGACCCCCTACTTACCGAGCTAAAAAACGTTTAACGTCTAAAAAACTTCCGGACTTTTTCCCGGAAACGTCAAGTTTGAATATGTGCTATAAACTTCACGCGGTAAATTCGTTTTAACTCATATGCTTGGACTATTTGGCCATTTCGGACCAGTAGATAGTATGCAATCGAAGACTATCTCGGTTGTTTGACGTTATAAATAAGATATTAATAAAAGATTAGACATATTTTAAGATTCCATTAATTTAATAAAAGACTCGATCATATCTCCTACTTCTTAAGATTTCACTAACTGCCTTCCTAATGTACTGTATTACATATATTATTATATTATAACATACTATTGTATTATATCATATTATTTATAATAAATATTATTATCCAATTACTCATTTTGCTATATCCAAATAACCATATTTACAACTTATTTAATTATTACTTTTCTTACTCTTATATTATTATTAGCTTTATTTTTTTTTCTACTATCAACGTGTTCAAGTTATTTCTGTTAATTTGTAATACAAGCATTGCAAACTATTCATAGGATAGTAAATTTGTTTCGTTTGAATATGTTTTTAAAATACTAGTATCATATATTTACTATCTGTAAGTTTGCTATAAATAAAAATAAATAAATAAATAAATAAAAACGTAGGCGATGTCCAGTCTAGTCTGGACAATGGCGGTTGCAACATCGCCGAAACGTCGGGTGCTACAAGCTTTACGCTGTAAATTCGTTTTTATCTTATTTATAACAGTATATAGTAGCTGAGGCTCCATCGATAATTAATGAATCGGTTACAAATTCGAAGAAAAACACCACTAAAATGGCAAAATCGACAAAACATCAAGCTATTGTAGGTATGTACATATTATACGGCTTAATGGTACGAATAATGTTGACGAATTCTAATTTTGCATCGTTTCCCCGATTCGCCCAGAAAACCCGCTACTGTCTGCGGAAGTTTTGCGTGACTCACATCCCCACCCCCCATTTCGCTCCCCCTCCCCGCAATAACTCAAATGAAATCCTGAAAACGGTCGCCTTTTCAGGTAGGATGCAAATTTATCTTTCCTTAGGCGGGAACGCAAGAGAATGACGGGTTTTGAATACGTTATACATTCAAATAAAGTACGTATTCGAACCTACGTAATACGAGCATTTTGAAATGTTATCTGTTTATAGAAAAATCTGCGAAATGCAACATTTAAAGAAATCTATACCTGGAAATCAGTGTTGGGCAAAATTTAGTCGAATAACGATTGACAATTGAATACGTTAATCGCGATAGACGACTAACGATTGATTCGTTTAATGGTCAATCGGCGACTAACGATTGATTAGACGATTAAACGTTTGCGAATGATATTCTCGACAGCGGTCAACTTCAGTTTTGCGTTTTTCGTCGGTCGGTCGGTCGGACGTTCAGTTCGTTGGTCGGTCGGATATTCAGTCCGTCGCTCGGTCGGTCTGTAGGTCGGTTGGCCGGTCCGTCAGTCGGTCGGCCGGTCGGTCAATCCCGTTCGGTCAACCGGTCGGTCAGTCGGTCGGTCGGTCGGTCTTTCAGTCAGCCGGTCGGTCGGTCGGTCGGTCGTTAGGTCGGCCGGTCAGCCGGTCGATCGACCAACGATCGACCGATCGACCGATCGACAAGTATGAATTGTCGGGTGGCACCTAAAGAGCAATTTAGTCGCGATTGACAATTAACGATTGACTATTAACGACTAATTGATTTAGTCGCGATTACTTCAATCGTGATTAACGTTATTCGCGACTAAATCAATCCTGATGGATTAGTCGATGAAAATATTCAATATCACCCAACACTGCTGAAAAGTTACAAAACAGTACTTCAATATCTACATTCAAGAAGCAATTGTGAATTTTGCAAGAGGGATTTATTAAATTTACTCGACAATGCGATAAAGACATTTAAAATTAGACATTTATGTTTTAGATTTAGATAATCGACTATTTGATTTTATTTTATATTTTGTATTTTAATTTAATTTATTACTTTTTTTTCCTAACATATTTTTTTAATGACAATTTTTTAATTTACTTTGTTACATTATTTACGAAGCACGATTTAATTTCTTTGTTTTGAGATTTCCTAATTATTGTATTATACAAATTTTTCTTTTACATACCTCATTTCTTCTTTTAACTTCTCTCATCCATCATTATATTAGATGTAAGAATATTTATTTATGAATATTTGAACTACCTTCCGTTTAATTTGGTCTCTTCAAAATTTTAAAATTTTAGAATAAAGTAATTACCTCCATCCTTGTATTATTAAATGTAAATACCAATATAAAGTTTAAAAAAAAATATAAACCTAAAAGCGGATATATCATGCTCTTTCGGCAGGCAATATACGATTTCTGTTGGTACCACCTCGATACAGGTTATTCCTAGTGAGGTGGTAAACCACAAACTATAATTTCTGAATCTCTTTCCGAGTTAGGAATTAAATTGGAAAACTGTTCAATTAATTATAAAATATTAGGCTAAGAGAATGTTTTTGTAACTAAATGTATTTTTATGGACTATGTTATGTTATATTTTTATAAATAAAATAAAAAATAAAAAATCCCCTACTATAGCACTATTATTGCCTATTATAGACTGGATCCAAATAAACTATTGTTAAAAACATGTCATCGGCCAGAAATACTGTATTTAATGTAAATGTATTGTTTTTTGTAGCGCTGTATGTATTCCATAATAAATAAAAATATTAATTAATTAAAAAATAATATTTGCTATTCAGCACAATGACATACTGGGGAAAATAACTGTCAGGGTATATGACAAGACGACTGACTTTGTATCCCTGAAGGAATAGTAATGTTAAAAATAATAATAGACTCTTTATTTGCACTTGAATATTAAAATACAAAAAGGCGAGGTTATTGCCATATGACAATATCTTGCTACTAACTATTCACAGTGCAGTGGTACATGCGCGCGTTGTGGAAAAGTTTGTTTGCATAAAATACTAACTAATATATATTTAAAACTAAGAGTGCCAGAGGAGAGAAAATTGGGAGAGAAAAGAGAGAGAAAGGGAATAGATGATAGTATAAGCTGTAGTAAGTAGCAATAAGCTGACTATTTGTATTAGCTATTTTTATTATTATTATTATTATTATATTTTATATACGCCATTACTAATATCATACACGCTCACACTCCACACCCATACCCTCAAAACACTCCCACAAACATATACACACACCCCTTATTTATTTTTTATTTATTTATTTATGTAGGAATTAATTACTATAAAACATTGATTTGCTTAAAAAAATAACAGGAACCGGATGGCAAAATCTTAACCTTTTGCTTATTTGTTGCTGTCACCCAACTGAGACTAGCCCGTTCTAGGGTGGACAGGACTCTAATATTACAATCAAGTTTGCTTGATTGCTTGATTTACAAATGTATAAGTTTTAGTAAAAAGCTAATAACACTAAATTGCCCTAAAATGTGGTCTTCAACAATATCCTTGATACTAGACTCTTGTGTAGTACTAAAATTAAAGGTACATTAGTTTTATTTAGTAGTTTTTTTTAAACGTAATTTATATAATTTTATTGAAATCCGTAACCGGTTTTATTTGTTGTAAATCAGTTTAAATTTTTAAATATTATTACAGTAATACTGTGTGATTTTTCAATAAAGAATTGAATGAAGTAGTTATGTTTAGTACTAGAGAATATCCTGACGAATAAAAAATAACACTACAACAAAAATAACACTACATAAAAAATAACACAGCATCAAAAATAACACTACATTAAAAAATTACACTACATCAAAAATAATAGTATATTAAAAATAACACTACATCAAAAATAACACTATCAGGAAATGGAAATATCCCGGCGAATGCAGAATTTCATATATCTCTAAAAATCTACAGATTTACCCATTGATCTCTAAGACGAATGATCCCCTTTCAAATCCGGATATATAAGTATGGGGTGGCCCCGCAGCTTTTCGCTTCTCCTCCGCGAAAACAGGTAAGGACTGTCGAATCTAATAAATGCTGCGGAAAGAAAACAGGGGGGGCCAGCAAAGACTGCTCCAAGATATTGAATCTATTATTAATTCAGCACCCCCGCACTCACTCGGGCCAAAGTAAACACCCTGTAGTCATGCTCCGCCGTTCGTAGTCCCCCCTTCTTCCGATCTGCTGACGCACCCTGTGAATGCGCCACGAAGACACAATGCTGAAACTTTGCCGGGAAAATTTGCAAGGCAAAAATATTTATACCTTTGGTAGGTAGACGAAAAAACTGTCGACAACAAGTCTGGCTCGTTTTGTACTCACTTTCTTGTTGTTTTATTTTGTAATAAATATACACCCTCAACTATAATAATCTGAATTTTAAACAAATGCAGCTCATACATTTTTTGAGTTGTTGGTACTTGAAAAACTAGGGTCCACGGGACCCACATCACTAGTTTTGTAGCTCAATTTGACAACAGTAGTTTTGGGTAAATGAAGGAAACTGGTAAAATGAAACGTTGTCGCTGTGTTGCTAAATTTGTAATATTTCGCTTATAAATGTAGAATCTACAGATACCAAACGACTAATAAAAAAGAAAAAAGTTAATAAATGTATTTATTGGTTGGTTGCTTTTATTTATTGTTATAGTTTTATATATTTTGTAATTTTATTTATTGGTTGTTTGATTTGTTGGTTGGTTGGATTTATTGGTTAGCACAGCCTGACATACTTGACAATATCAAATTCTACATTGAGTTATATTAACCCCTAGAGCCCCAATTGGCCGATATCGGCCACAACACGATTCAGCGTGACGGCCCCGTTTTAATTTAATTTGTTTTATTATGCTAATATGTTTTATTTTAATTATGGGTACGGTGGTATGGCAGTAATTAATGTTTTGGTGAGACAGTGTCATAATTATTTTTTTTTACTAATTTTTACTAAAAATTTTTGGGACATCAACTTGTCAATCGGCTGAGGGGCGGAGGCCTGAAGGCGATGAAATTAGTAGCGTTTATAGCCACCGATGACACCAGTTCTCCTCGTTGTTACCAAAGTTAAACAGCGTTGTGAGCGGTCAATACTTGGATGAGTGACCGCCTGAGTGGTTGACTGCGTGATGCTGTAAATTCTTACCTAGAAGATGGTGCCAATAGGTAACAAGGCGGGTTCCACAAAAAAGCATATGCCTTGAGGGTAAAAAAAATAAAAGCTTTTGATTTTACTTAATAGTTGAATAAAAATGCTAATTAACATAATAAAAATATAACAAAAAAACGACTGTAATAGTTGATTATTAGAATAAAATACTGATCAATCTGGTTCAATGATCCTTACAAGTACGTAAAAATATTACTTTAGGAGACTCCAATTTTAGAAATATAATTACTGTTAGTTTTTTGAGGAAAACTAAACCCACATTATTGCATGTGTTATTTATGCCATAACAACGGAAACTTACAGCGCAAAATTAAAAGCATCAACGTTTTTGCAGAATAATTTTACTCTGGACCGTAAAATGTAGTTGTTTTATATAATATAATATATTGACAAAATCAGCGAACGTTATTCGAGTTTTACGAGTCTGTGACCCCTGACGAACGGTCAGCGAAAGTCCGGTTTCATTAGAGCAAACATGATTTAATAAAACAAACAAATTGCACTGTGTATTGTTTGCTCGCATGTACCATTGTTTATGAACATTCATTGTTCCCAATTCTGAGGCCTGATCATGCAGATTCGAGCTCACATCCAACAATGTACGTAAACTAAGTGCAATGCAGACTAACAAATAAAGGGTTACAAAGAAAAACGATGAAATGAAAAATACCTTTATTGTACTAACAAAAAAAAAATACATGGGTAAAGAAAACTTAAATTCTATTTTAACTTAGTACAAACGGCGGGCTTATCGTTTCACGATTTCTTACAGCCAACCGTGTAATATTAAATAAAAGTATCAATACAGCTCACATACATAAACATATACACATAAATATACATATACATACATCCAAATATACATACATACATTAAAAAAATTATAATTTATAATATAATATATGTATATTATAATAATAAATACATAGAAACTACAGATAAATAATAATAAAAATAACTGCTTATATAAAATGATAGATATTACAAAGTTCTTATGCTTCTATCCAGTCAACAACCCAACGAAAGGGGGAAGGGGGGAGGGGATAGGGGGAGGGTTGGTTCTTAGTTGATATTTTGAGGGAGAAAATGTTTTTTCAGTAACGCCTTGAAACAGGGCAAGGATGTTGCATGACGAATAGCATGCGGAAGCTGGTTCCAAAGTCGAGCAGAATGGACGCTAAATGAGTTAGTGAAAAAAGAAGACTGATGTAGTGGAATTGCTATGGTGTTGTCCTGGCTTGACCTGAGTGGAACACCATGACTTCCTAACGGGAGAAAGAGGTTTTTAAGGTAAGGAGGTGCTATGGGACTATTTAGGACTTTATAAAGGAGTGAGAGGGCATGCAGATTTCTGCGCTCACGAATTCGAAGCCAATGAAGTCCATCGCGATATTCGCTTACGTGATCAAATTTACGCAAGTCGAATATATATCGTATGCAGATATTTTGTAGCCGTTCGAATTTATCCAGTATCTTCTCTTTAATATCTATAGTACCGACATCAGCATAGTCTAGAATTAGAAGTAGCAGTGTTCTTACTATAGTTTGCTTAGTTGCTGCTGGAAGGAATCTCTGTAATCTCTAAATCTAAATAACGATCAATGTCAACTATAGATTTTTTTGGTAATTCCATTTTAAATATTTACTAACTTAAACATATATATTTCAGCAAGCGTTTCAGTGAGAAACATATCATATATTGTATGTAAAACCAATATATTTGAGGTTCTAAAAAAAACTTTGTACTTAAATAATACACAAGGAAAAATCTAACAGTTTAAAATAAGAATAATAATATAGTCTCTAAGCAGTATAAATTCCCTGAAAGTCTCGGATGCACAGCCCTCCGTCCAGATATAACTCTTTACTCTCTATCTCGGAAGGTGGCCCTTGTTGTAGAATTAACTGTCCCATGGGAATCAAATATCCCAAAAGACAACGAGTACAAATTAAATAAATACCATGATCTCGCAAATGCCGTAACCCGGAACGGCTTCACTGTTCACCTTCACGCGGTGGAAGTTGGCGCTCGTGGCCTGCCAGTTAAATATCTATTTCACCTCTTTAAAGATCTTGATCTTTCCAGAAAAATAATCAACTCTTTCCTAGAAAAAATATCTAAAACCGCGATTTGCACATCTCATCTCATGCCTTCGAAGGGGGAGTAAATGGGTTGTAAGGTGAACGCACACATGTGGCAAGACAGCTGTCCTAAACCTACCACAGCCGGTAGTTAGTCTGGAATTCACTGCTCACCCCCCCAGAAGTGTAAAAAATAGTATTATGATCGGCCCGACTCCGGTCGGTGAATTCCATGGCAGCTCCGTTTGTGTTTTATTTATTAGTAAGAATATTTGAGTTTCAGTTTGACTTAAATTCTACCTTAGAAAAAAGCGAAAACGTGGAAAAGTGGAGGATCATCGAGGAGGGTCTTCAAAGTACCCCACTTCTGGATCTGACGGTAAAGAATGATCAAAGTCCACTGACAACGCGTGGACCTTGATCATTCTTTCCCGCCTAATGTTTTCTTCTCCCTTTATTTGAGGGCAGACTATAATCTTTCTTTTGAAAATCGATTCATGCTTCGGTTCGTTTGGGAATAGTATCTCATTTTGACAGTATATTATCTCATGTTGACAAAAAAAATATATTGATCATTTATTCCCGTAGCCCTACAAATGTTAATTAGTATACTAACAATTTAACAAGATGGATTACTGCGTTGTTGTCTCTTAACTATTACTATATAATAGTATATATAACGTATGATTTATACCTAAGTCGCAAATGTGTCAAATCGTCATTTTGAGTAATGAATTTTTAAAGTTTGGATTTGGTAAAAATTAGTTACGGGGAAGCGCCAAAACAACACATCGCATAATCAAAATAAAAGACGTAATTACAGATGTTTTAACTATAGATGTTACGTAGCAGAAGGGTTACTCCTTCTGCTACGTAACGACCAAGTTTGGTTGCACATCAAAACACCGTTGACTTCGTAACGACCAATATCAGCGGCTTGCTCTCGGAGCTCACAGTAATATAATTTTCTAATTCGAACGCATCCTAAAATCCATACCAAATATCTCATTATTACTATAGATACATATACGGTCGCTAGAATAAATTCGCGCGTCATTTCGCGGATATTTCTGTTAAAATTCCATTGTCAAACATCATAACTTTTTTTTTCGAGAAAAATCAAATATTTTATTGGATTTTATGAGCTAATATCTAAATATTTTTGTACGTAAATAGGCAAAACAAAAAATAACCTTTCATAGGGAATCTAATATATATCACGATAGTATTTACAATTTCTAAATAGGGTTCCGCATTTTTCCGTAAGACAAGTACAAGTTAGAAATGCCGAGTTTTTTTCACTTTTTCGACTTTCTCATTCATAATTATCTAATTGTTTTACAAAATGAGATTTTAGTATTCTATATATGAATTTGCAATGCAATCATTACAAAGTTATTCTTTTTATGCTTGCTATAGTAGTTCCATAGTTATAGTACTTTTTGTCGAGCGCGGCGATATTGCAAGAAATTCCAATAAATTGCCGAGGTCTGCCATGAAATTATGCCGCTACTCGAAGGGTTAAATACAGATCAAAAGTTCCATGTGGCTAAGGTTTTATTTAATAATCTTGTATATTTTACGAGTAATAAGCAAAGAATAATTATACCACGGATATAATAAAAATATATAACTAAAATAGTCATTCTTCTTCTTTGGGTGCCTCTCCAACTAATGAAGGTTGGCAGTCAGCTCTGCATGCTTCTTTATGTCCAATCCATATGAAGCTGAATACTAGGGAAAATAGTGTAGTGGTTTCCCGTTGCTTTCTGCACCAGAACTTTCGCAGAGTATTTGGCTCTCCAGGCCACTGCAGCCTCTTCCAGATAGTTGCCCTACTGGGTGGTAGGTTATACCGCCTAAGCTCGGTAGTTATTTTTATTTAATTTTTTTATTTCCATAATTTAAGTTACTATTTACACAAAGAAAATCCTTATCCTAACACAAAAACATTTTATAATAAGTGTAAATATTATACCTAGCTTAGAAAGGAAATTCATCTTTTTGACATATCGGTTTACCACCTCACTAGGTATGAACCTGTGTTGAGGTGGTACAAACATGGGTTAATTATTTTGAGACGAGAGGGCAAGTTTTATCTAATACGTGAATACAATTTAAAAATTAAAGTTAAAATTAAAAACATCAATAAAATTATACAAACTAAATTAAAATTTATGACAATTCATAAGTTATATAAAATAATAATTAATTTTTATATATTAGATAAAAACACATATAAATATGATATATACCATATATAAATATATATTATATAAAATATACATTAATATTATATATAAATTCATACATATAATATGATAGTATATAAAATAGTGTTATAATATATATATATATAGTTTGATCACACTCGAGTGCTTCACAGTCTTCTCTAGATTTATTTAAAAGCCAAGTTGCCACCACACTTCTGAACGTAGCGTAAGGAACGTCGGTCGTTTGTACGTCCATTGTCAGTTTATTGTAAAGCTTCGGAGCTAGAAATGTTTAATGTCTTTGTCCGTACGTCGTGTTAATTTTTAACTCCGGTTGTCTGCATCGATTTCTAGTGTCATGTCCGTGGTCCTGAATGAATAATTGGTCGGATGGGAAACGGAGCGGTCTTCTATTAATAACCCTAATAAGGGGTTTCTGGGCCTTTATTGCTGGGTCAAGGTTTGATTTAGCCGCTCCACCCCTATCCTATCTGTCCCATCCTATCTTCCTATCTTATTGCCTTGTTTGTTGTCTAGCAAGGAACACCGCGACGACCCCTGGTTCGCCGCCGACAGCTATTCTGAAGAGAACCACTAGCGCGAGCAGGTTAGGATGACAATTGGGCCGGATAAGATGTTGTTTCGTTCTCCCTTACTCCCTTTGTCGCTTTGCTGCTTCAGTAATATTCTTTGATACGAAACTACGCTTTCCAGATTATTGATGCGGTTCTCCAGATTATCAAAACTTATGCTTTCCATGATAATTAAACCGATACGCAAGCGGCGATCGAGTACATTCGGGACGCGTCATGTGTCAACCGAAATACTTCAAAAATCTTAGAAATACATTCGCAATTTTAATCGAACATATTTACTATCGGTGGGAGGGGGGCAGAAAGGGATTGGGGGGTTGGCGGAGGGGGGGGGGGGGGTTATGTGCTGAAAAGGGCTGGAGGTAATGTCTACTTGCCGAGAAAGTCTTGAAGTGACCCAACCGATTTTTTTCTCGTATGTATCGATTTCTTGTCTAATGTCCGTGATCCCGAAGTAATAGATAACAATATAGCAAAAAGTAATGAATCTCCAAGGCGATTTCGGCTCCTACCACCTCCTGAGATATTTTCTCATTATAGCGGTGCGCCTCGATTCAACAAAAGGGGATTATATTATACGTATCCCTCGGAATCGAACTGTGGGGTCACGGAAAAGTAACTAAGTAAGGGGATCTATTAGATGCGCGTGCAAGGGACGAATGTCCTTTGTGATTTCGCCAAGACGCTCCATTGTGCGCTAGATTGACCATACACTGACTGGGCTGACAGGGCGCTGAGTCATCGCTTTTGATGGATTAGGAGCATCATAGGAAGTGCGGAAGGTGAATCCCGCCTTAACTTCGCCTTAAGGAGAATATAGTCGTGAGTCATTATTTTAATATTTGACGGGGTATTTTCTGAGTGTACCTTGTACCAAAAAAAAATAATACTATAAAGGACCTAAAATATTCAACCATCTTGATGACGACATAAAAAAGTGTTACCCTAAGACATTACCGGCGGTTAGCCAAGGACGTCATCTAATTCAATTTAAAAATCGAATCGCAAAGGCGCGTCGCCGGAAAATTCGTCGAAGATGAAGATTTCAATTTCCGTATATGTACGTTTGGAACGTCATAAATAAAACTAAATTAAGAGAGCGATCGAACATAATTTGGACAATTACCCACATTAGTTCTACTTCGCTAACATAGTTTCTAAGCTGACACTATACAACAGCTATGTCCGCAGCATTCTTGAATTCGCGTCTCCCATTTGGTCTCCTCAATATAGCGTGCACAAAGCCCAACTGGAGGGGATTCAAAGACGTTTCGTCCGGTGCATAGCCCGACGCGAACATCTCGCATTTGACTCTTACCGTGATAGGCTACAGCATTTTAATATGCTGTCGCTTGAGGATCGGCGAACTGCTGCGGATATGACTGCGCTACATGACATCGTCAATGGGACGCTGGATAGCCAATACATAGTTTCGAGCATCGCTCTGAAGGTGCCGCAACGTAAAACCTGATCCACACAGTTATTCGAGCCCCCGAGACGACATTCTAACTACACGCGCAATTCAATGCTTAACCGATTGCCACGTACGTATAATGATAAATTCACAGGGCTTGACATTTATAGTAGAAACAAAATTAGCTTCAAATCGGCAGTAAGTACCGCCCTTGAAGCTGCAGCGACAACTGTCAGTAATTATTGATTTGTAATATGTATGTATAAATATAATATAAGTTATATATGTATTCCCATGTATTTATTTTGAATTTATGTTGTATAAGTATGATTTTTATGTTTGCGGTCAACTAAATATTTACGGATGTATCGTATTTTTTGTTTCATAATTTAGTTTGTAAAATATTTTTCAAATAATTTCGAACGGCGTAAGTTATAATCGGCATAAGAACATGTATCTAATTATAATTTTTTTTCAAGAAATATGTATCTAATTATAAGTTCACGCTGTTACTTACCTAAATAAATAAAATAAAAAAATAAAATATATAACGTAGATCGTAGCTAACATAGCACGTAAGTTGTACATATAACTTCGATCGTAAGAACATAGTAAAATCAGACTAACACGCGAATAAACCTGCGTGACTAGCATTGTATCTCGTGGAGGCACCACTCAGAATGCTTGGGCATCTACTGGTGACGTTCGTAGTAATACGTTAGCTGACACACCCGAGTGCGTGCACAAACGGACTGAAAATGTAAAACACGAAACAGGAAAATAAATTAATTCTGATTCTGATTCTGATTTATTAGGTTATTGGATATAATAGAAGATTATTAATAGGATAAAACGAATTTAAGGCGTAAAGTTTGTAGCACCCGATGTCTCTGCGATGTTGCAACCGCTGCTGTCCAGGGTAAACTCGTAGGACAATGCCTTGAGTCTATCATGGACAACGGCGATTGCAACATTTCCGAATCGTCGGGTGCTACCAAACTTCATGCGGTAAATTCGTTTTATCCTGTTTATAATGTCAAACGACCGCGACAGTTTTCGATTTCATAAGAGAAAAATAATCAATGTTTGGAAGTATGATTGTTATCTACTCATTGCGTTTCATAGCCTGGCTGCCAAAACGTAGTACGGCATTGAACAATATAAGATATAACCCTATATAACCAATGCTATAAGTAAACCGTTTTATTTGCGATTAACTCACCTGAATAGTAGTCCTTCCACTCTCCTGCCACTTCATGAGATGCTCCCCCTTCAGCGACCAGCCGGGACCGTAACTTATCAACCCCTTGGCGGTCTCCTCCGGGTTTTCCTGTACAGCCGACACCCCAGACGTGGATGGTTCCGCCCTACTCTTGAACAGCGACGAGGGGCTTCCGAAGAATATATTCCTAGACACCTCCCGAGCTTGACCACTCTTCTTGCCCTTACTAGGGCTCTTCTTGGCCTCGAACTCGTAAGCGGTGACATCCTCGTCCGCCACGAAGAGCAACGTCCTCTGAACGAAGGGCGTCGCTTTGTTGTAAAACTCGATCGGCTCCGGAGTCTTGAAAGAGGCCGGTATGGTGCTCCTCGTTTTTGACAGTTTTTTCTCTAAGTATTTCTTCGCCATGCCATTGCTATTCTCGCCGAGATGATTCATGTGTTAAGCATATGGTAAGACACTCATCACAAAACGATCAACATGAAACGGTATTTGATTTAACCATATGTCACGACGGGATGCCACTGCGCACGTGGACAAAGACACTGAATTTAAATGAGTCAATCTGTTAAGGGGACAATTTCTGGGGTTAATTAGGGTTTCTGCTATTACTAAAAGCATCGTTTACATAGAAAATACGTATTCTATAATTCTGAAAAAAATTGGAAACTGATCAAGAAAGATAGATGGACAGATCTTTATTTTATAACGACTAACGATACAGATGTTTTTGTACAAAATGGTTCGATATAGTTTGCCCACAAGACGTACAATTTCAATTACATGTTTATAACCACAAATCACTTTTTGTGCTTATTACTATATTTTCATTACATTGCTGCACGATCTTGCTAGGGTTGCTGCATGATCAGTATTAGTCATTGTGTCAAAAAACTACTACGCAGTAAAACCATAAAACAATATTGTTAAATACGCAGAGTGAAAACAGAAGTCAACATTAAGTAAAGTAATTTTTGTTGTTGCAAAGATAGTTCATTAGGGTAAAAAAACATAAAATCGTTGAAAGGTTTAAAACCAGGAAAAAGTATATCCCGTTTTTTTAATCATTATAAGATGTGCTAGGAAGCCTTGAACTATTGCGGGTTAAAATGCTATAATTATTTAGCCTTTCTTGCGACTTATACAAACAAAATAGAAACAAACAATGGTATAGACTTTTTGATGATTGCATATTCTATAGCTCTAATTAATTATTACCAGAGCTATAGCTCTAAAATTCTAAAACTCTTCTATGCTTTGTCCAGATATTTTATTTCCCTTTCCAACTGTGAATTTATCAGTATCGGCCTTATTTATCAGTCAATGCTTTTTAACATGAAACTACTCCTTGTTAGCATGTTTTTTTTCCCTTCAGAATTTTAAATTGCGTACTTTCTATGTAAACAAAGTTTTTAATAACAATTGCAACAAAAACCAATTGGGCATCAGAAAGTCTCCCATTAAGACGATTTGCTACGCATCATTTTCATGTTCCTAAGTTGATAGGTATTTCTTGTCTCTACCATAAATTGACTCTACCTACTATAAATGTGACCAGTCGAAAAGCGGTAAATTCGCCAATTGGATACGAATGTAATGTAATGTAAAACCGATCTTAAGAATGTACCCTAAAAAAATCTGTGTAAAATTGGGCACACTGATTAAGAGTAGCTTCATGATTAGTAATAGTCGTTTCCTATGTTGAAAAAGATATATAAAAAACTATAGACATGGTTAATTCACAATTGAATGGAAAATTTAAATTTAGCTGAGTAGGTGAGCCTTAAGAGGTGTATGTATGGCCTTGTTTATGCTACATGTCGCAAATATTATTTTTATTTTAGTAAAAATGGCAGAATTCTCACGAGGCTTTTGAAATCGCCTGCGTAAATGCTATATAATATGTAATGCAGTGATTTCATCACAAAAATAGGCTTTCATCGTTTCCCAATATCTATGATTTCAAAAGATTACTTTTCTCAAAATAAGCTGTTTTTATTAAAAGGTTTTAGTGTGCGACGAATTAAAAGGTTTAAGTTCACGTTATTTCGGGTATTTTGACGAATCTAAAGCTAGTAAAACTTATTGAAGGCGTATTGTTATCAATAACGTATTCTTGACAAACTATGCACAATTTATAAAGCCTCAAGATAAAAATAATTTTGTTCAAAATAATGAGAAACCCATGGGCTGGCCTGGAGACTGTTTTGAAGACTGTTTTTCTTACAGCATCTTTCTTTCAGAATCATGACCAGTATCAGAATCAGCCGCCAATACCAAGAGAAAAAAAAATAAGAAGAAGAAAGGGCAATTTAAATGTATGAATTGGATATAGACATCAAGACGACACCAGACAAAAGTATATAGAAATGTATGAATTGAACAAAATGTATTAAAAGGAAACAGGAACAATAAGGAACTGAAGATGTTTTTTCTTGTGTCTCTCGGGCTAATCCTACTTTTACCATAGTTCCCCAGTTTTGTTGTAATAACAACAACAATGAAGCGAACAGAAAGTTAAATTTACATATCTAAGAGCAATCAATCAATCACGGATGATGCATTTCCTTGAACTAGTTGTAGAGCTAGACTCCAGAAGAGTGTTCAAAGCTTACAAGGGCTGAACAGCGTATCCTCAAAACACCCACCATTAGTTTATAGCACAGCACAAATTGCGCTCCATTGTGGGCCCATAAGTGCTGGAATAGGAAGACGGAATGTCGAAAGGCAGCCAGTGAGATGTCTCCAAATTCTCAGCTTATGACAGATAGGTTGTAAAACAAGAAGAAGAAGAAACTAGAACAGTGGATCTATCAGATACTAACAGCACTCCAGCGCAGACTTAAGCGGCCGTATACGAAATCGATGTGGGCCGTGATACCTCTATAATCAATGGTATAATATAACTATAGGTAGGTAGGATTTTCGGAGCCAAGGAGATATGTCCACCCTTTGGAAGCGCTCGGCGGGGACTAGCTGATTTGAGGCGTGAATCGTATCATAGGCGAGTATCATAACGCGAGAATTAGATTGTTTTAAAAGACTTTATTGCCAATTTTAATTAATGTTTTGCATTTTTTTTAGAGGAAATGGATTGATATTGAACTAAAGTTTATTTCTGTTGTTTTTATTTTATGAACGAGAGTTCTAAAAGGCCAAAATCAAAAGCATTTCTTCGCCCATTTTCTAAAAAATTTGACAAAGTTAAATATTTTTTTTATCAACAATTTTATATGAAAGTAGTAAAAAGTGATTCACTTATTATATAGAGTACTTTCACAACAATACATTGTAATTTTTTCATACCGTTTAGATATCAAAACGATTCGTAAATATGTTATATTCTAAACCTCTTACAGCAAAAATTCACAAACAGTCGCCGGTTTAAGGTCAATTAATCAAAATTCTATAATAATTTTCAAAAAAGTAGCTCACTCATTAGACAATAATATAAATGATCTTTTATGTTGTGCAATAAAACTTATAGAAATACAGTATTTTAACCTTAAATTCACGTCTGCAAAATTACGTAAATTCACGAAATGCGCAAAATTTCGTATACGGCCTCTTAAATGTCTAGTGGCATGTTACCACCAGCCGAAAAAAAAAATACTTCAACACACAAACACACACCAGCACTCATAAACCAACACCCACATACATACAAATTAAAAAATCCTTTCTTCTAATTTTAAAAATCTTTTTTGTTTTCATGGTATGTAGCATATTTTGCATGCCTTATAGTATATTGTAAATAATATAAAACAACATTGGCTTCACTGTCGTGAAATATGTGCACTGTTTTTTTATTATATTATTGTTATGCTGTATGTTTCTAATAAATTAAAAACACATGTCCGAAGTTTAGTTGTTTTCCTACCAATACCAATAATAATATAACCGTGTACCCAATTTCCTTTTAATTATTTTTTTAATAATTGTATAAATGGATAAATTATAAAAAAAAAACAAATGATACCATTACTAGAAATCATTAATAATTGAGTCATCTATTCTTCGCAATGGCAGTAATTTACAATGACGAATTTAGCAGTACCTATTCATGGTTGAGCGCTTTCCAAGCTGGGTCTGTTTAATTGACCACAAAGTCTCATTGTTTGTGCTCACAAAAAGACATGAGAGAGACAGACGACTAGATAAACACGCCTAATTATAAAAACAATTAAAGTAATATTAATAATATTTATACAACAAATGTATAAATGGAGCAAAAGATGTTTAGTTTAGAAAATAAGTTAGTAAAATTATGGAATAATAGATGTAGGATAAATTTATATGATTCCTCAAAAGTCTCGTTTTATCTTGTTTCGCTATTTGCCAAAAAATTAAGTATCACAAATGAAACTTTCAAATGCTTTTATTCATCGAAATAGTCATATCTCACTTCTCAATTTTTATTTAATGGATCTCCCAAGTTTTTATTATCTAATCATATCTTTTTAGGTAGGTGATAACGATATTTCTTATTTCCTTGTGTCTGAAAAAAACCAGTTTCAATTTAAATGTCATCACTCTTTGTCTTTTGTTTTCTTTCTTCTTACTTTCTTTTTCCCTTTCTTTTACTTTCTTTCTCGCTTTTTGAGGACCACATTTTAAGGCATCTTAGTTTTAAGCATTCTAAATATTTTAAAATAAAAATAGCAAACTATATATATATATATATATGTAACAAAAATAGCAGAAAAAATAGTATATTCGCTATTATTATACAAAATAGTAAAATTCAGGAGTAATCAAATCTTGACTAAATCAATTATAGCAATTTTTGTAAAAATAATTCATTGAAGTTTAGGAATATAAAAACCTTGAGTATATCTTATTTGATTATTTTGTTTCTACCAATTTTTAGAAAGGCTTAATTTCCAGAGACCAAACTGCCATAACGTTTTCGAAATTAGCAAAATAATAAAAAAAAGTGATAATACGCCTCTCAAGGATTTCACATTCATTGGCCTTTATTAATATGTTTGTTAAACTTCCTATCTCATTTTCCAATTTTTTTATTCCCCTTCCACTCCTAAAAAATTGGGGGTTTTTTTTTTCAATAGCCTTTTATTCATCCAAAATCGCAAATACAGCTGGATATGTCATAGTATTATATGTTTAAAATACAATTAATTAAAATATGAATGAGACAGATACTAAATAAGAAAAGAAATTAATAGCCTAAAACTAACTAAAAGAAAAAAACAAAAAAAAACAATAAGAATAAGATTAATAATAACTAAAGTCAGACAAAATAAAATATAAATTCTCCATAATCACATACTCTTCTTCATCAGTTTTGTTTTTTTTTTTTCATTTCCAAAATAAATATTTTTCAAATATATTTCAAAATGTATAGTCAAAAGGGGCAGAAATAGTCCCCTGGACATACGTGTACCATAACTTCAAAAAGCGTTTTTTAAATAATATAAATTATATTGTTTCACATGAGAATCCTAATATTACCAAAAAAAATGTTTGAATAATATACCGTATTTTTTTTTAAAAAATCGCAAATGGCCAATGAACTCTGGTGATTTTGAATGAATAAATAACATATTTACGGCAAATTGTACAATTGGATTTAATTTCTTCTAGTATTCTTTTAGTACTTTTGATTTCTGAGTTAAATAATAAAATAATGAAATTTTGGAAGAAGTTGTAACTTTGCATATTTATGGACCGCAAGGACATTTATGTCCAATCAATTTATACTAAATCTATTGAACCAATTTTCACAAAACTTGACATACATGTTATTAACAGTATTACGTATAAAAAACTTCCATACTCTACCGAAATGCGTATGGTCCTCAAAGAGTTCAAGGCCAGCTACACAAATGACTTTTGGATTATAGTCAAACTGATTTTGGGGGTGGCTCTGTTCGCTATGTTTAATGCCAATATAACCAGTCTACCCTGAACAACGGCGGCTGCAACGTCGCCGAAACATGAAGTAGGTACTGCAAACTTCATGTGGTAAATTCGTTTAATCCTATTTATAATGTCAAACAACCG
The DNA here is from genome assembly GCA_944548615.1 of Micropterix aruncella. Lineage (NCBI taxonomy): Eukaryota > Metazoa > Arthropoda > Insecta > Lepidoptera > Micropterigidae > Micropterix > Micropterix aruncella. The sequence continues at coordinate 17,732,330 of OX155973.1, forward strand.
CGATAGTCTTCGATTTCATAGCCCCAATATAACAGTGTTTTCAGCATACCGACTATTCTTGATCATAAGGTAAATAGGTACTCATCATCAGTTTTGATTAAAAACAAATGAATGTTAAAATACATATTTTCTCTGTAAACAAAGTTGATAATCAAATGGGCAGAAATAGTTGCCTTACGGGTTTAAGGTATATACAAGCTTAGTGTTCGAATACCGGCTTTGAATGTATACAACCTTACGTTTAATAAAATACATCAACTAAACCGCTACACCAATCAAAATATCCCTATTTTAATCTGCACGCACGTCACCGGCCAGTAAGCCGCACAAATCCATCGCTTTTTGCGGTTCAACCCCACCTACCCTACCGGAGGGTATCAGCGGGAAAACACACGCGCCCAATGGCCGCCGGAAACACGTGGCGCGCACCGAGCCGACTTTCCCGCGCAAATGTCGCGCCAAGACTGACAGGAGGAGGACGCAGGACGAAGGCAGCAGACAGGGCGGGCGGCCGCGCGCTATTTTGGCGGGAACTAAGGGAACGTCACCGCGACCGCGGTAGAAGCCCCGTGCACTCTGCCTGTCTAATAATATATGTACAATAAAAAAAAAACAAAAAGTCTACATTCAAAGGCAATAATTGCCTGTATTGTTGAAAAATTGCTTTAAATATCAATCGCGCGCAAGCAGAGACATCGTTCCCTGCTATGAAAACAAGATCGGCGCAGATTCCACAATATATAGTGACAAAGATATTTACGTCGTTTGTACAACACCAATATAATAAAATAAAATAAAATAAATAAATATATTTATTTTCTATTTATTTTATATACGTATTTTTATTAATTCTTATATATTATTAGTTATTATTATAAATGATTATTTATTATTGCTATTATATATTTTTATTACTATTATTTAGTATTACTTGTCTATAGTTCTAATATTATTTTGGTGTGGTGAGAATTTCATTTTAACTTGATTTGATTCAAATTTTTTATTTTTAGTTTGGAATTTAACTTGATTTGATTCAATTTTTTATTTTTAGTATGTATTTTTTAATCATTTGTATTGGTGTTCTCCTTAGAACAGGCTCTGCCTAGTTAGGAGCAACACAATCTATGTTAAGTGCTAACGGTGTAATTTTTTTTGTGGACCAATAAATAAATAAAAAAAAAATATATTATCTTGCTTCGAGATTAATGAATAATTTAGGAAAACACTTCGATATTTCAGGATTGACACAGGTGGTTCTTAAAAAAGTCTCATTCGTGGTTAATTATTGAAGAAAGAACGGAAACTGAAAGTACCTCATGACATTTCAAAAATAGCAACACGTTTACACTCACAATTTACACATCCTCACATTTCTAACAATAACAATAGTGAATTCAGCGTTTTATAACATAATGTTTTGTACTTGAATTTATTTTATAATTATTTTCTACTACTTTTATTATTAAATATTTAAAATGATATTTTAATGACAAATTTGTTTAAAACTATTTTATTTTTAATTTGTTTAATTAAAATATTTTTATAAAACTAAACATTAAAATTTAAATTTTAAAATATTATCATATAAAATTGGCATTTTCCTTGGAACAGGCACTGCCTAGTTGTGAGTGACGCAAAATCATTCTGTAAAAAATCCTAAATAATTTATGTAAAAAAAAAAAAGTAAATACATTACGTAGAATACAATAGATGATTTTATAGCGCGTAGAATATACGTACATAAAAACTAAAGAGCTCGCTGCCTTGGAAAAAAACCTGGCACTTAGTAATTCTGGCACCGGGAAAAGCACCCAGCGGGTAGCCTCGTCCCCAGTTTTGGAAGGATAACTCCATCTGGAATTAACCATCAGGATACCTCCAACCTCCTGACTGGTTACGGGTCCGAAGTCGCTTGCGCTACCTCTACCTGCCGTATATTCAGCGGTGATTTAGTATGAATCCATCGAAGACCAATTGCATCTTTTGCCTGGCTCTGAATTCAGGAGCAACTAGAGTTGTCAACTACAACGGGCGAACCCGTCACCTCAGGAAGCTTTAACGATTAGTCGTTCTATCTCCCTGGAGTGAGCGCAGAAGACTTGGACAAAACAGTCCACCGTCAAGCTCCGCCACAAGCCCGTAAGAGGCCAACGCCTTAACCGCGAGAGGCCAGAAGTGTTACCCAGCGGGCTTACACTCACGCCCTTACTTTCAATTGCAACCAGATTACACCAGTCTCTCGATTGGTTACGAGTTCGAGGTCGCTTGCGCGGTCCTCTCCCTTACGAAGCGGTAAAACAGTGTATACCGAATCTATCGCGGACCACGGAATCCTTTGCCCGGCTGTTCATCCAGGATCGGGTAGCCGATGGTCGTTTCAAGAGCAGTCGCCGTAAGGTCCGCAACCACCACCGCTCTATAGGAAACAGTACTGCTTCCACACTCCCCCGACTGTTAGTCAGAGTGCACAACCGATTGGATTAAGCCGCACGGTGCGCAGACCGTCCAGGAGCGCCAGAAGGTTGATTCCTAGGGGAAACTAACCCTAAGGCCAGAGTCCTACCCAGGCTCGCACTTCATGCGTGGAGGCCGTCGGATGGGTGTTGACCCTCGAGTGTGACAAACCCTGATCAGAATGGGTCTTCGTAGCCAACTAGCAAGGGCCCCTTAGCTCACTGCCACTAGTACTATATATAATCAATGGTATGATATACCTATGTACCGAGTGTTCGTGTGTACGCGGTACACTTCTTTGAGCGTTGTGTCGTCGTGTCGCCTGTCGCCCAGGGGTTGGTTGGTATCACTCTCACTTGTCACCGTGACGGATGCGTTATTTCAGGCGCTGTGCCGCCATACACAGTCATTTTATTTTTATACAGAATTAAACATATAACTATCCCCGACTTCATCGCCGGCTATTTTTGTATCGGAAGGCGAACGGGAAATAGCTTACAGGACAATCGGAGAGAGCAGCTACATCTGATATATCTCGGCACCATGTAAGCTCGAAAATAAATACTTTAGATTCTCATTTTCAGCAATATCATAACATATTTATGTTTACAACCGTAGACTATCGCGGTCGTTTTACATTTTTTTTTTTTTTTTTAGTACTTTATTCATATATTGTTTATACATATAGCCACATTATTACCGATTTTATAAAGTAACTCGGAAAAAATTAACACGCAAATGTAGCAAATGGTCAGTGCCCACCTAACTAGAACTGTACTGTCCTGTATCTAGGCGGGTCAGAGTAAACAATTAAAATTAGCAATTTAATTTATAAAGAGCGAAATTGACTAACGGTTTATTTTTATAAACAGTAAATGTACCTAATTAAAATGTAATAATATGGAAAGTACATAGATACCTAAATTCGATTATAATAAATAATAAATATATTATGATATAAACATATTTATATTAGAATTCTCCTGTCCACCCTAGAACGGGCTAGTCCCAGTTGGGTGACAGAAACAAATAAGCAAAAGGTTAAGGTTTTGCCATTCGGTTCCTGTTATTTTTATAAGCTAATCAATGTTTCATAGTAATTAATTCTTAAATAAATAATAAATAAATAAATACAATTAAATAACTACGATTATAAAAATATTGCGAAAAATAAGAAATACCATACGATATATTACGATTATATGCATAATACTTTATGTATATGTATACAATATTAGCTTTAAAATCAACCATTATATATATATACGCTTTACAAGACAAGTTTCGGATTTAAACCTCCCGAATTCAAATAGGATAGAAACGAATTTACCGCGTGACAATCGAAACGGCCCTTAGCCACGTGACTGACAGAACATTTCAAAGCTGGTTAAAACGTTCAGCGAGAAAAGTCGGCGATCTGCGAATATATATTGGATAACGGAAGTAACCACTGGATGCAGTTTTAAAATCCCACTGTGATATCGAAGGATAAATTCTACTTTCCTCGCATGATCCGGGAAGTCATTGAAATAAGAAGAACCCCGAACTTCAATAGAGACGACGGTTACAAACTCTCTCTTGTTTGACATTATAAATAGGATAGAAAATGAATTTACCGCGTGAAATTTTTAGCACCCGACGTTTCGGTGACGTTGCAGCCGCCGTTGTCCAGGGTAGACTGAAGAGCTGTCAATCCGTTGTTTTGCGGGTAGGCCGCGTACCGCTTCCGCCACTGCGTAGGTTATAACGGTGGTGGGGGCCGGGCTCGGAGCGGGGGAATTTTGAATTTGAATACGGACAGATATTTACATGCAAGCTCACACCATCATCCCTACCATCTACGTTCAGTGCAAACGTCCCTCGTGAATCGAGCACGCGATCTATGCGACGCTGAGCATTTTCCGAAGGAGATGGAACATGTCAATAATGTCCTTAGGAAAAATGGATACGGTAAATATCACGAGACACGCACACGATCTAATACAGACGAAACTCAGAAACCGAGCAGGTCAAGAGCATTCTTACCATACGTCAAGGGCGTGACAGATCGAATAAGTAAGATGCTAAACAGATTCGATATAAAAACGATCTTCAAACCGACCCAAAATATAGCTCGATTTTTGAGGCCTGTAAAGGATGTAATACCACTGCAAACCCCGGGTGTGTATAAAGTCGAATGCAGTTGCGGTCTAGCCTACGTTGGACAAACGAAACGGCCCATAGCCACGCGACTGTCAGAACACATCAAAGCTGTTAAAAACGTTCAGCGAGAAAAATCGGCGATCTGCGAACATATATTGGATAGCGGAAGTAACCACTGGATGCAATTTCAAAATCCCATTGTGCTATCCAAAGAACAATTCTACTTTCCTCGCATGATCCGGGAAGCCATTGAAATAAGAAGAACCCCGAACTTCAATAGAGACGACGGTTACAAACTCTCTTCTACGTGAAACCCTCTTCTTAAAATGTTCCCGCCGCCGTACACCGAATGCAAGGACGTAAGACAGGATACAGTGAGTGTTGTGTGCGAGACGGATTTTCGAAATTCGCGCACTCCGAGCCCGGACCCTACCGCCGTTATAACCTAAGCAGTGGCGGCAACGGTATGCGGCCTACCCGCAGAACAACGGATTGACAGCTCTTTCAGTCTACCCTGGAAAACGGTGACTGCAACGTCACCGAAACGTCGGGTGCTACAAATTTCACGCGGTAAATTCGTTTCTATCCTATTTATATTTATGTTTAATTTCAGGATATTATGAGATATTTCAGCATAGAGTTCCAGACCCCAGTAACTTTGTTCGTTGGAGCCTTCTGAGGATAGTTCATGTCCTCTTTGTAGCAATACCCCTTGCACAGCTAGACATATTCTAGCTGGCTGCAAGATAGCCTTAGATCAAGGACGGTACCGCCACAACAAATCCTTGCTGTTATTCGCGAGGTAATTAGCCTCTCAGTGGCACACGCCAATAATGGTCTGCCAGTACCCTCCAATCCCCCGATACAGTTTGTGCAGGATGGTTCTAAAAGCAAAAATATTCCACTACAAAACTTTTCTCAACAATCGAGAAGGCTTCGATTCTGGAGGTCGATTCGGTCTCTAAGCAGTATAAATTCCCTGAAAGTTTCGGATGCACAGCCCTCCGTCAAGATATAACTCTTTGCTCCCTATCTCGGATGATATCCCTAAAAGACCACAACCTCGACCATGACCTCGCAAGTGCCGTCACCCGGAACTGTTTCACTGTTCACTTTCACGCGGTGGAAGTTAGTGCTCGTGACCTGCCAGTCGAATCACTGTTTCAGCTCTTTAAAGATCTTGGTCTTTCTAAGAAAATAATCAACTCTTTCCTAAAAAAAATATCTTAAACCGCGATTTCCGCATCTCAAATTCTATGGCTTCGAGTGAATGGGTGGTAAGGTCATGGGTGTCTTGCCACATGTGGCAAGACAGCTGTTTTAAACCTACCACAGCAGGTCGTTAGTCGGGAGTCCACTGCTCACCCGCCAGAAGTGTGATAATAATATTATGATGGACCCGATTCCGATCGGTGAATGCCATGGCAGCTCCGTTTGTATTTTTAAATATGAGGTCAAAGGTGTAAAGAGCACTTGGATTCTGAAAAACTAATAAATACTACTAGAATTACGTGTCAAATGACAGAACATTTAAAAATATATTTTATTTTGGCACATATTTTCGCACATTTGAAACATTTGTCGACAAATGTAAGCTATTTAATCTCAAAGACAATAAATCATAGAGAGCCTAAAATTAATTGCAATATTTTTGCAAAATGTCATTGTTTATTTTTAGGTTATTTTGACGATTTAATTTTTTTTCCAGATCTTTTTTGCTGACATTTACTGAAAATTTTTATGAATTTTGAAATACTGTTAACTATTTTAGAGGGTCCATCAACTACTGACATAGATATTGAGACAGGATCAGGCTCTTTTAATAATCATAATGTCACAAATATAAAGCCATTTTTGCTCGTTTTATCGATAAAAGCATTCTTATTAAATTTATAGTTGGAATGACCGTATAGTTGTATAGATGTAATAACCTTGATTCTATTAGAATCGCATTGAGATTCAATTGCCTTGAGATATACCTATGTATGTATGATTGTTCATATATTAATTTTCACAATTTTTGGTATACAATAATAATAAAATTTAATTTAACTTCTTGTAATATAATGTATAGGTACATAATAATATATCCAATAGTAATATAAACTTAATTTAATTTCTTTTAAAATAATTTAATTTAAATGAAGTACACGTTTACATAATTTCATAATCAACTACAGGATCTTAATCTTATATGTGGTTTTATATAATTTTTGACTGAATGTTACTATTAAAATTCAAAGAAAATGGTATTTATGTATGGGCCCCATATGCTCATTTCTCGAATAAACTCGTAACGATCTGAGCCGGGTGAGTCGCACAGCAGCCTTCAAATCTCGTATTTAGTATGCAAGCTTTGGCGTATCGTATGTGGCCGATTGCGTGCGCTTCCCAAAACCACGTTTGAAGTCGGCTGCAGGCGCCTAGGGGCACGCAGGGCTCCGCAGGGCGCGGGACTTCGCAGAGCACCGGAGGGCGCGGTTCGTTTGAGGGGTCCCTAACTCAATTAGGGACCCGCGCGAGGGGGGTCTTGCAGGAAATCAATTTCGGAGGTCGCTGCCTTTCAATCTGGACGAGAACTGGAATGGGAAGTAGCTATATTTGATACGTCGTTGCATGCAGCTGAAGATATTTCTGCTTACCTACTGTAAATCCAGTATTTTAATCCCTGTCAAACTAAGTGCAGGGAAAGCTGCCAGCCCATCAGAAAATAAAAATAATATGACAATCTGACACGTACACAAATAGTAACAATAATATGATGCGATAAGCTAAAATAAACTGTAATAGGCAAATGAAATCGCAGACTGTCGCGGTTGTAGATAAAATCGAATTTAACGCATGATGTTTTCACGATAGAATTGTTGTCGTTTTAGGTATTTTTTCTAGGAAAGAGTTTAAAGGGATGAAACAGACCTTTAAAGATATCTTAAACAATATATTTAGAGATATGAAACAGTGATTTGACTGACAGCCCACGAGCGTCAATTACGTATGCGAGTACATGGTATTTATTTTATGGAACAGTTAATTTTACAACAAGGGCTATTTTCCAAGATATGGACAAAAGAGTTATATATGGACGAAGGGCTATGCATCCGAGACTTTCATGGAATTACTACTGCTCAGTGGCCGAATCGAATTCCAGATTCCAATCTGAAGCTGTCTCGATTATTGAGAAAGGTTTTGTAGTGAATATTTTTGCCTATAGGAGTTTGGAATGTAATCAGACCCTTGTTGGCAGGAGCCACTGAGAGGCGAATAACAGCAAGGACTTTGTCGTGGCGGTAAGTGTACCTAGATCTACGGCCGCTTTGCAGCCAGCTAGAATTTGTTTAGCTGTGTAAAAGGAAAATGAACTATCCTCACATTAATTCTAATGATGAGTTAGGAGTTTCGTACGATAGCGTCTAAATAAATGTTACCGAGGATTTGGACATGCGAAAGTTGTGCGTCAAGTTTGTGCCAAGAGTACTGAGTGATAAACAAAAAGTGAATCGTGTGCAAATTTCCCAGAAAATTCGGAAACTAAGAAAACCCAAATTTCCTTGAAAATGTGATTACCGCTGACGAAACGTTGTGTTTTGAGTACGACCCGGAGGCCAAACGTCGTAGGAGACGTCCGTAGGAGACCCCCTGCAAAGATCCACTTGGCACAATCACTATCGAAGGGGGGGGGGGAGGTTAAGAGTTAGGCTCGGGGGAGCTTGTTTGCTTGCCGGGAAAATCTTAGGCTGAAATAACCGATTTTAAAAATAAACTTTCATATCATTGGTAGGTACAATAAAAAAGTGGGTGACCAAATATTTTGAGCGATAGTGTAGTTCGTTGATATTTTCCCGAAAGACAATCTCGCTTCGAAACGCAGTTCGACGCCGCACAGCTCAAGTGAAGCTTGAATGGGTTGGAAAAATTCGTTTAAAATATTTCCACCTCTCCCTCGTGAAAGAAGTGTCCGCCTTTATTGCCATTATTCGTCATGTCTATTCGTCTCGAATGATGCTGTATAGAGGCGCTTTCTCGAGTGGCAATAAATAACTCGGTTACTCTTAAGGTAATTGCTGAGGCAACTCTCTGAGGACCCACCTAGCCGGCTCGCCTCCCGCAAAAGTGGAATTAATAACGATTTGGGGGACGATTTGAGGGAAAATGGGATAGATGGGATGTCGCAACCAACCACGTTACCCGAGAGATTCCCAGTCCCCGGTGAGTATCTCCTAGTACGAGATCCGCCTGCATGAATGCTACGTACAATAGATAATTGATTAAAACGCTATTCTAATTAAAGGTCTAATAAAAATCGGTTGTCTGTAAAGTCGGTTTACTGACGATAGTTCAACGTGACAACGTCATAAGAAAATACTGATGGAATGGTTGCATTTTTCAAAAGAAAATTTTAATTTTATTTGTTTGATAGATATTTTGTGTGGATATAGAGAAGGAGGTAAATGGAAATCACAATTGAATTGATCAAGTTACATTTATTTGTACGCATAAATACAATTATGTCATATTTTTTTTTTACAATGTACCTACATAGTTTTTACAAGTATGAATGTGCGTTGAGCAATTGTTTTACAACTTTTAAATGTATGTCATGTAATGAATACATACATAAACATGCTGCATGAAAGACGATGCTGCATTATCAGTAATTGTTCGATGGTAACATGTAAATGTATTATTGTATAGCAGCTGTCCACTCGGACGCATCGCTCGAGTGAGCGATGCGTCCGCACACGCTCACAAATGGAACGCCTCAGAGCGAGGAACGCCGCATGAGTCATGTTTTTTCGTGCGTGCAGCCGCTCCATCGAATTATAAGACGTTGTCACGTCAAAAAGATACATCTATGAAAGATACTTAACCCCTCAAATGAATGGCGATTAGCTCGGGTTGCCTACGGCAAAATGTATATAAATAGGACAGAAAACGAATTTACCGCGTGAAATTTGTAGGACCCGACGTTCGGGTCCTACAAATTTCCGAAACGTCGGGTCCTACAAATTTCACGCGGTAAATTCGTTTTCTGTCCTATTTATAATGTCAAACAACCGCGATAGTCTTCGATTTTATAAAATGTATATAAATTTATATTTACATTTACATTTACATTTACATAGAGCGGGGTTTACTATAGAGCTATAGCATTACTATAGAGCGGATTACTATAAAGCGGCGCACATTTACATTTATATTTACATTTATATAAATTTATATACATTTTGTATACATTTTGCCAAGGCATCCCTTAAGGGACGCCTCACATTTGAGGCGTTAAGAAAATGCCCTAAAATTTATTTTAAAAACAATTATCCGAAAGCCTTGGAGGTAATTTTCAGATGCGTTATCAATACCAATATTATAAAGAAGTAATGTTTGTAAGTTTGTATGTTTGTATGTAGAGGATAATCTTCGAAACTACTCATGCGATTTAAATAATTCTTTCACTAATAGAAAGCTCCATTATCGACGAGTACTATAGGTATATATTTTATTGCGATAAATATTGGTTTCAATACGAAATCACGATATTTGTAAATCAAGTCGGAGAAAATGAGCTGGTGAGTCAAATATCAGCCTCAAAGAGATCGATATCGATTTAATATTTTAAAATCTTTAAAAAAATATAACAATAATATGTTTTTGGTAATTTTTATAGTTCATCTCGAAAATACACAAATAAAAATTAATACGTTAGTTTACTTTGTTAGATTCAGGCAAAATTGCGCTCGCTACAGACAACGCAAACAGATAACGTAATTTCTTCAGCGTTAGAAACTTTTGAAATTCAATACCTCAAAAAAGGTTTTTATTTACTAATGCAAAAAATACTTTTGATTTTCAAATGTTAATCAAACTGATATAAAAGATTCATGATCAGATTTCAACTTTGAGTTTAAAAAAACTCGAAAACATGTTTTTTTTTTGGATTTTTAAACCATCCCCGCCTCTCTCCCTTACCCCCCCCCCCTTAAGTTATTGACTGAGTTTTATATGAATAAAGACACTAATTATAAAATGTTTTCGGATACACGAAAAATACCAGTAAGAAATTCAATTTTGTTATACCACTTGCAATAGAAAACTCAGTAAGGCAAGATACTAAATTTTACGGTTGATGTGATTTCATCAGGCTACCGGAAAGTTTAAAAATAATTCAGGTGGTAAGCTAAAGGAGCTTCAAAAAGTTACTAAAGGAGTTCCTATTAGAAGATGCTTTTTATCCGCTCGAAGACTTTGTATTAATTTTTGGCTATTTATGATTTTATATTAACTCTCTATACTAAATACAGGTGAGTTGTTTGTATAATTTTTGTATAAAGATTAAACAAAAATGGGAAAAACACAAAATAATTTCTTTTTGTAAATATGAAAAAAATTATGTTTTGAAAAATAGTATAAAAAAGAGTTGAGCCCGTTGCGCCATATATATATATAGCGGTAGGTAAATTATCGCGAATATTGTTTATATGTGACATTGCTAGATGGCGCTTTATTTATCAAACAATTTTTCAAGTTTTTTTTTTTTTTTGCGCAATTTTTAAAAATCACAAGTTGTTTATTTGATCGTATTATTTCACTTATTCCAAGGAAGTCACTAATTGAAAACTCACTCTGTATAACATAGTTCTAGATGTTGTACTTAGAAATAGAAATATATTTATTGTCCGTAATGCGGTGGTACATTTATGGTGATAATAATAATAATAATAATAATAATAAACTCTTTATTTGCACTTAACTGTTATACAAAAAGGCAAGCTTATTGCAATCTCTTACAACTAACCAAAACACAGTGGTACATGCGCGCATTGTGAAAATAAAGATTATTACATAATATACAGACCGTCTGTTTAACATACAGACAACTGGAAGAATTTAAAACTAATAATGCCCGAGAAGAGGAAATTAAGAGGGGAAGAGGAGAGAAAGGGAAGAACTGGTTACTTCTTACAAAGGTAGTAATCCTTAAGATGAGTCTTAAACGATGGTAAAGAAGGCGAGTTTCGTATGTTTGCTGGGAGATCGTTCTTGCACCATGGACAAAGAAAGAATAGGAATAGAAATCACTATTATGACTCAGAATCACTATTTTAGTAAACTGTCAGAGGCTGACCGAAGTAGGAGACCGTGGGAACTTAGTGGTTCAAAAAGCTCGTGGAGATAGGATGGTGTTAATTGGGAGTGTACGCGATATAGGAGAGCAAGTAGGTATATGAAAGTTTCTTCTTTGGCGTACTGGCAACCACTTTAACTGTGCCCTATATTCGGACACGTGATCATACTTACGTAGACCGAAAATGAATCGTATGCATACATATTGCAGACGTTCAAGTTTAAGATTTATTGTACTCTACTTTTTAATGTGAACTTATTCTCCTATTAAGTAAATATAATGGTTGATTTTAAAGATAATATTGTATACATATACATAAAGTATTATGCATATAATCATAATATATCGTATGGTATTTTTTTATTTTTTTTCGCAATATTTTTATAATCGTATTTATATAATTATATTCATATAAATATATAAAATCGAAGGCTATCACGGTTGTTTCACATTATAAATAGGATAGAAAACGAATTTACCGCGTGAAATTTGTAGCACCCGACGTTTCGGTGACGTTGCAGCCGCCGTTGTCCAGGGTAGACTGAAGAAACATATAAATATGTTTATACCATAGTATATTTATTATTTATTATAATCGAATTTAGGTATCTATGTAGGTACTTACCATATTATTACATAAATATGATTAGGTATATATGTACATTGTAATATTTATATAGATTATTATACTATTATTATATATTAAATTTTAATTAGGTACATTTATTATTTGTAAAACTAAAACTTTAGTCAATTTAGTTCTTTGTAAATTAAATAGCTAATTTTAATTGTTTACTCTGACCCGCCTAGATTCTGGACAGTACAGTCCTAGTTAGGTGGGCACTGACCATTTACTACATTTGCGTGTTAAATTTTTCCGAATTACTTTATAACATTGGTAGGTAATAATGTGGCAATATGTATAAAAAAATGAATAAAGTACTAAATAAATAAAATAAATAAATAAATTGCTATACCATTTTCAAATGTTACAAATGTATTTCTGTGGCATAATAATTCCTGTTTGGGAAAGCATAAATCGGTTAATTCCCAAAGCCGCCTTGACGGACATTTCCCGGGCCCCGTTAAAAATAAAAGTAACGACAACTCAACAGTCAACACGCGTGTGTGTTCTTTCTTCCCTCTTTCTTTCAGCTGCATTAATAATAAAATACCGGCATTTCCGGCGAGAGCGTCGAGGCGCGAATGTGTTCCGGGTATTTAGCGACATCTGTCGGCAGATAGCGAAACCGCGGCGAGGGAGAAAGGTTTAGAACTTGGCTGATAGATGGCGTTGTTTTAACGGAGATGAATGTATTTATTCACATTATCGGCATTTATTATAAATACTATGTAAGTACTTGCTGCATACGAACATAGGAAACACAATGTCTATGGCGAACATACTATAAAATTACAAATATACCAAAAAACCCCCTTATACTGGTATATAGGAATACAGAACTTTATTAAACATACATTTTTCTTTCTTGTCACCAACCCCCCCCCCCCCCTCCCGCCCCCCACCCCCTCTCCCGTCTGTTTTATTGGTATTATTTCTAGGTATTTTTTATTATTTTATATAAATATTATTTCTCTGTTTATATTATATTTATTTTTTGATAACGCCTATTATTGTCATTGAATTGCTGAAATAAGATGCTCATTTCAATTAATTCCTTTAATATTAAGTTGTAAGAATTCTCGAAACGATATACTCGCCGACTCGCCGCCGTTCATGCCAAAAATATGAATGTAAGTTTTTTTTTGGTACCATAGTAGTATTCTTTCTTCTTTTTAACTCATAATAAATAAGCCAATTGACGAAAAGCAAAAAAGAAATAAATTACAATTAGATTAAATAGGTTTCCAAAATACAGCTCTTCGAAAGTTTGCAATGTTTTCAAAAAAGTTAAAAACTTCGCAAAACAAAAACAAATTCTTTGGAGATTCGAGAAGATAATTTGTAATAACATTTTTTTTGAAGATAGAGGGAAGTCCCCTAACGCCGGACAGCATCTAGCGTCGGACACTGATAGTATCTCGACAAGTCGCGGCGCCATCGATGCAAAGACAGGTGAAAAGGGTGCGGGGAAGCGTACGCTTTTCCTTTTCCTATTACTTTGTATCGATCGCGACGCGACTTGTCGAGATACTATTAGTGTCCGGCGCTAGGTGCCGTCCGGCGTTAGGGGACTTCCCCATATACAGAAAAAACCGCAATGAGTGCAAACATTTTGCTGTTTTTGGGGCATTGCACGGTTTCCACAGGTCTATCGAAGTCGCAAACTTGATATCTTACTATTGGTACAGATCCTAACGAAAAATGTATAACTACATTATCTTTTGCAAGCACGGATGTATAATTCAATGGGCTATTTAGAAAGCGAAAGAAAAGGAGCCAGCGAAAGGAGCTCTTTCAAACTATATTCGACTTAACGGTGTTAAAAACATTTTTTTCGTCTCCTAAATCTTAATTTGTAATTCACAAGAATATTCCACAGTAAAATGGATAGCATGTACAATAAAAATGTCATAGAAACAAAGCCAATAGCAAAAACCTGATAACATGATATAATAAAAACTGTTGCCAGTGATCGTATTCTAAAGTCATCTAACTAAGCTATAGCCTGTT